>CM022761.1:11694277-12344277 GCA_012411365.1 Ameiurus melas | reverse complement strand
ATATATTTTTATATATGTGTGTGTGTGTGTGTATAATATATATATATATATATATATATATATATATATATATATATATATATATATATATATATATATATATATAAACATAATTACAATCCAAATCATTACAAACATACAAAAAAAATTTTTTTTTATTTTTTTTTATTTCATTAATTTTTTTTTATTCCAGGCTGCATCCGGTAGGCTACAAGCTAACATTATGTCTAGGCCTACATGTTTTGAGATTTAAAATAAACCCATTCATGCCAAGTCACCAGTTAAACAGACAAATAACTAGCTATAATAACCAGTCAATATAATAGCTGTGAAAATTGTGGCTTGCTAATTCCACCACTGAAATAAGTAAAAAATAAAAAATAAAATAAAATAAATCAGTTAAGCTTCATGGACTCCTGGGTGCCTCCAGACCTTACTTTGAGAACTAGGCCTATTGCTGTAGATGGTCTGAAACATTTGCAGTTGGGGATCCCCCTCAGGTTAAAAATGGTTAATTTATTAATTTGTTAATTAAAAAGAAAGCACACCCAATGATTACCCATTCATTTTTTTGTGATTGCGTTTACATTCAAGTTTCAACCTTGTACATTCACCCTTATTTCATGCTTGTTTTTCAGCTATAGATTTTGTGTTTAAAATAACCGCACTCATTTAAATCCTTTCTTTTCCTTTCAGTAACCGTTTATCCTGGTCAGGGTCACAGTGGATCCGGACCCTCTCCCATGAAAACGGCATGTGAGGAGGGAATACACACTGAATTGAAATGCACACAATGCACACATACACTTATAGCCAATAGCCACCTATAGCCAATAACCACTTATAGTAAACATACACCTACAGGCATGTTTTTAGGAGATGGGATGAAATCGGAGAACCCTAGGGAAACCCACACAGATATAGAGAGAATATACACAGAAACTCCATTCAGAATTAAACCTCTGACCATGAAGCTGTGAGGTGGCAGCACTACTCGCTGTGCCTCCACGCCATCCTCGTTCATTTCTTCTGACCTACCAGTTAACCTCAGATCTGTGTTAGGCAGTACTCTTCACCACCGTCATTCAAACACCAACGGACAGAATAGTGTTTTAAAGAACTGTCTTCGTTCCTGCAGTACAGTTCCAGAGATTTGCAGAATCTATGCCAATGTGTGTGTTTGTTGATAAGTAATAAATAAAAAAATTGCAACCATTTACAAATCGCTGTAATATAACAGAAATCAAACACTTTGAGGTGTGCTGTTATTAAGATATTAATATTAGTTACAATATTTATGCTTGCTTTTAGAGTTTTGGAATGTTAATTAATGACTGTTGGGCATTTAAAAAAAAAACATTCATTCCATGTGACCAGCCAGGTTTAGAAGTGTGATATCTAAACAAATCAAAAACCTAAATAACTACAACAGTCATTAACCACCGGCTCCACTGTCATGACAGCATTAAAAATAATTTAAAAAAGAACTTAATCCCAGATACATACTGTGTATACATCGTACTGCTATGTTGAGGCCCCTGGACTTCACTTTAAGAAGGTTTAAACGGTTAACATCCAGCAGCCAACTTTTTGGATGTCTAAAATCTTTATCATTAAAAGACATTTCGTTTTGTTAAACAAAAAAAAAACAAAGAAAGAAAGAAATAATATACAAATAAATTTATATACAGATGGGTGATAAATGAAAGGGAAAAAAACCCTAAATTAAATGATAGGAGTAGCAGATGCTTCTGGACAGGTGCACTGCATTACATAATTAAGCTATTAAAATCATATAATGCTGGCATGTATAAAAATGCTGTGCAGGCCTCAAATCTGTATCAATATGACAAGAGGAAAAGATGTGGGTGACTTGGGAGTCGGGTTCGGGGCTGGAAGAGAAGAGTTTCAGTCCCAAAGATCAATGCACAACTGGCTGTGTTTCAAGAGGAGTTTAGATCTATGGGCACATCAGCGAATAGGGTTTTGAAAGAAAAAGTGTCGAAAACAATCACGTAATCTAAACCACAAGCTCCTAAAAGTCCGTTGACGTTGTGAGACATCAACTGTGTAACGCTTAGGCTCTTTAAAGCACTGGTTTTCTCTTGACCTTATGAGCTATTCTTTCACTCCATAACAGAATTACGTGTATTATACAGATTTTTAGTGAGAGTTGGCTTTAGAGCAGGCTCCTAAACGTCTAAATGACTGTGTTACTGTTCTCTGGGAGCAATGTGAGTAAAATTGCAGCGAATTACAGGTAATTCGGATCCCCAAGGACCCCAAATGGGTCCATTTGCATCCTCAATACGCCAAATTCCACAAACATGCTACTTGAAAACGACCAGGTGATTTCCCCAGTGTGATGTGTCCAGTGATGTAACCATGTTTATGCACTGGTTTGTTAAGACATTCTGTGAATTTCTCTCGAATATGCAGTCATTCCACCAGCTCACCTCCTCCCTGCTCACAGACATTGCAATGGTGACTCTAGATTGTGGTGATGTGAGATATATGTTTAACAAGGTTGAGCTATGGCTGTTTTCTGGCAACCATATCCGTATAAAAGTAGTGAGTGTAGGCTGGCATTGGACTAACACATATTTCGAACTGGGAATGAGTAAATAAACATGATGTTAAATAAAATCATAATGGTTTAAATGTAGCTTATGAACAAGATGACAATAATAAGCTTGTTAAATAAACAATAAGATAATGGGAGCCAGATTATTACATTACAGCTTATAGCTAAGTCTCAGGGTAAGTGTAGTAGTTTGTCAACTGGCTAGTTAGTCTGATAGCTATCTGACTACTGCTATAGTTTTTTCTAGATACATTTCTGTGGATAAAATGATCATTGGAACACAAGTGGTCAGAACATACTTCTAATAAATCAATACATACTGTACTTAAATAAGCAGGAGAAATTTATATCGAGTGAGTGACATTTTGTAGACAATATGACCAAATGATGTTTATTTTTGCTTCGCTAGTGGAAAGAAGCCACACTCAGGTTATAGCGTGTCAGCTAGCTGGCTAGCTAACTCACACTGATTTGTAAAATTTCTGTTAAACGTGCTTCCGGTGAAATCGGCTTCCCTTCTTCCTTTTCAACTTCTTCTGACGAGCTTTCCTACTTGTAGTCAAAAGTTATATTCCTGAAAAGTACCATTTGCCGTGTCTGCTGATGATGCCACTACTGCAGAAACCATTTCCAACTAGGAAGTGGAATTTTGTGTGGCGAACACAGATGAGTGGAGTGATTCACATAGTCACACGTCCCAGTGCGGTTATACTAAATATACGCACTCTTGGAACACCACTCGACCAAGCTACACTTCCAGTCTTATTTAATTTGTTAAGAAGTTTGGCAACAGTGTTGTGTATAATGTGCTCGCCATGTTTCCTGTTAAAGTCGACAGCTTCCCGATCCAGCCATGAGAATGATTTAAATATGTTCTTCTTTTTTCAACGGCATTCTTCAAAGCTACCTATATATATATATATATATATATATATATATATATATATATATATAAACTAAGTATGAAACATTTTGGAAGACATTTTGCTAAAAAGTGTTAATTTCCCCTATCTATGGAGATAGTCCGTTGACGTTGTGAGATGTATTTTACAAAAAGTAATGACATGTAGGGAACTAGGGTGCATGTGTTTAGATGAGAGTGTCCATGTTTGTGTATCGAGTGCTCCCTGTAGCCAATGATGGTTAATCAGCGAAATGCCCATAAATGGTAAATGTGCACTTATATAGCGCTTTACACTGTGTCTCATTCACCCATTCACACACACGCACACCAATGGTATTCAGTGTCTTGCCCAAGGACACTTCGGCATGTGGAGTCACCCGGGCCAGGAATCGAACCACCAACCCTACGATTAGTGGACAACCCGCTCTACCAACTGCGCCACAACCGCCCATAGTGTTAAAGAAAACAAAGCTTTCGGTTTCGAAGGCCCATGTATCACTAAAGAGAAAGTGCAGAAGAGATGTGCATTAGGGAAGTTGTATCCTGAAAGGCTACTTTCTCGGCCCACACGCCACAGTCTTAAGTGTCACACGGGAATCGAGAGTTTTGTAGGAGATCTGAAACCGCCTGATGTTATCTGATCCTGATTCAGCCTGCAACTGGTTGGTTTTTGTGGTAGCTTTTTGCCACTCCGACTTCCCTGGCTTTGTTCTCGGGCTCCGTCGGTTCTAGCGCTGCATAGCCTGGTGCTGACTGTAGAAAACAGCAGGTTTCTCGCACAACCACTTCCTCCCTGGGTTTGGCTCTCTCTGAGCTCTTACTCAATCCTCTGTCTCTTTATATAGCGCAATGGGAAGACTGGGCCAGTGCAGGACTCTCTGTTTGATATGAAACAAAACTGCAAGATGGGGGGAGAAGTCAAACACTGCTGTGCCTCACTCAGTGTGTGAGACACTGCTAGTTACTTTTAATTCACTGTTTCATTTTCAGTAAAACATGTTTATACTTGACTTGCTTTTCTTTTAGTGCGCAGTTTAGTGTTCTGCTGCTCACTCATAAAGTGTGAAATCAATACAGTGTGTAGAGCAGCAATAGACCAGGATCAGGACTGGGAAACACTGAGTTGTTCAAGTTAAGAACCTTGTTAAATACAAGAAACGCATAACACCTTTACTAGAACATTTAGCCAGTATTTATTCTAATTCTATTTTCTATATACTTTTCAGATCCATTTTCTGTACTGCTTATCCAGGGGTCACAGGGAGCCTCTCCCAGGGAACTCAGGGCACGAGGTGAGGACACCCTGGACAGGGTGCCAGCTCATCACAGGGCACAATAGCACACACTACGGACAATTTAGAGATGCCAATCAGCCTAAACATGTGTCTTTGGACTGCAGGAGGAAATCAGAGTACCTGGAGGAAACCCCTAAAGCACAGGGAGAACATGCAAACTACACGCACGCAGGGCGGAGGCAGGAATTGAACCCCCAACCCAGGAGATGCCAGGCAACATTGGTAGTTAACATCGCATGTTAACCACTAAGCCCCCATTGGACCCCCATATACAGTATTATCAAGAATAAACATATCTGGTCTTAGAAGCAAGCTTGAATTAAAATAAAGTAATACATAGCAGAGCTATGTTTTTATTCTCAACCACAATAAATGATCAACTGGAGCAACTTTAAGGTATGACGACTCTTTACGAATATAAAAGTCATCCACAGTTAGTCAGTGGTTGAGAGACAGAATAAGCAACTTGTGTGTTCTTCAAACAATTAGAAACTGCAGGATCTTACGATCACTGACTACTGCAACTGATTTTATGAAGAAGCTGATGGAATTTAAAGTCTGTCTGTAATACAGTGCCTGACCTGGCATTAAATGGATATGCACTAAACAAGTGAATATATTTTTCTCATCATTATAATAATAATAATAATAATAATAATCCATCCATCTTCAACCGCTTATT
Source organism: Ameiurus melas (assembly GCA_012411365.1). NCBI lineage: Eukaryota > Metazoa > Chordata > Actinopteri > Siluriformes > Ictaluridae > Ameiurus > Ameiurus melas. Next base: position 12,338,812 of record CM022761.1, on the reverse strand, counting down.
CCTGCTTCAGGGTCGCAGGGAACCTGGAGCCTATCCCAGGAAGCATCAGGCACAAGGCGAGGTACACCCTGGACAGGGTGCCAGTCCATCGCAGGGCACAATCACATACATACTCACACACCCATTCATACACTACAGACAATTTACCAAGCTGCCAATCAACCTACCATGCATGTCTTTGGACTGGGGGAGGAAACCGGAGTACCCGGAGGAAACCCCCGCAACATCGGGGAGAACATGCAAACTCCGCACACACATGGCCCCGGCGGGGATCGAACCCCGGACCCTGGAGGTGTGAGGCGAACGTGCTAATTAATAATAATAATAATAATAATAATAATAATTATTATTATTATTATTATTATTATTATTGGATGGTCATTATCAGATGCACTGAGTTTGAATGGTCACTTCATTTCTTCCGTAAATAACTGGGTGCTTCTGGTGATCCTACCCTTTTAAATCAACAAACCAAGGAGGAATCAAGGAACATGGGGAACAGAGGCATCTAGAGTGAGGATCTACATTATATATGTTACCCACGCAGAAGGCTTTTTTTTGTTTGTTTAAGCATATAACCCCCCCCAAATAATCACACATGTAAAAGAAATCATTTTAACTACATATACACTGGGTACAAATAAAGTTCTTGCCTGAAAGTAAGTTAGATGCACTGCTTTGCAAATAGAGAAATCAGGTGATGAGTAGAATCTTGTTTAGGCTAAAATAACAACACTTATTTGAACACGTAATGTAGGCTACGGTACATGTTCAATAATGTTGTAATTAAGGGCAACTTAATGCGTAAGCACTGTTCTATACAGTTAATACAGCCGGGAAACATGTCATCAATAATCATTAAAGGCATTTTAAAGCAACGCAACAGTGAGCAAGAACGTCTCATTTTATAAATACACTTATTCTCCATTCCTTATGTCCTCGTTTCCTTTCCGTACATCCTTGGAAGAGGGGATATTGACTTCTGAGGAAATAAATTTCATGCACAACAATTTTCAAATCTTTAAAAAAAACAAAACAATAATATATAATTATGATAAACTATATATAAAAAAAAGTTTTCTGGCCATTAACTGATGCTTGTTTCTTTGTTTTTTTATCTAAGGACAGCGTACCACCGTGACATTTTTACATTTTATTTAGCTTTGCTCTGCAGCCTAATTGAAGTGTCCTCGATTTTCCGTGTTAAAGGATTAGCAGTCTCAGCAGTGTAAGGGTGTCACTGTAAACCATGTAAGGATCATTTTGTGTAGTTAGGATTTGTAGGGAGGTTATGGAGGTGAGGATGTGGAGCTGAGCACTCCCATATGGGTTTTCATGTTTCATTGAGTTTAGCAGTTGAAGGATTGGCTGGCTGGCTGCCAATATGCACATGGGGATCACATCCAGCAGGTAATCTGTTTATTCAAGTGTTCTAGCCCTGTAAATGCAATTAAAGGAATGTTTCCTCACGCTAGAATCAACAGTTTGTTAGTTTTAATTGGAGAGCATCCATGACAATATTAAGAAATTAAGGAAATGTCATCGTCTCTATGGATTTGATTTAGGCATTGGCCAGAGTGTGTCATTACATTATTGCTGAGCTAAAGTGATTTTGCTTGTTTATTAAACCATGTAAGCAGTACCTTAAAGTGTCTCTCTTCTTTCCCCATATGAAAGGCTCTAATGTGGCTATTACTAATTAGAATTGATTCAGCTACACATTGATAAGGTGACCTTAGCTGCATGCATTCCCGAAGGTACAGCTGAAATTCTTCCACTCTCTCCCATCCCTAATAGATATAGGGTCAGGAATGTATCACATAAGCTAATGTCATGCTGTATTGATTTCTGTCTTCCTCAGTGAGGTGTGCACTCTTGAGAAAAGGGAATGTGCATGCTGATGGAAGTTGTTTCTCATTATTTGTTCAGAGTTACCCTCCCCCCCCCATCTCATTGCCACATGAATTATTCAAACTATGGTAATGAGCCTCTGAGGAATTTCGAGGGCCTCTTTGATAGTGGTTCAATGCGGCACCAAGGAGCGAGGGAGGGAGCGGATCCGTAGACAAAGGATGAATGACAGAGGCGCCTTGGGTGGGGTCAGGACCACGTGCTTTTTGTGCCCCCACCACAGCCCTGACTTTGCAGAGGGCCTTGTACCTGCTTGCGCTGTGTCCAAGAGCTCTACTATAAAAGGGCCTCCTTACAAAACTTGGAAAGGGGATGTGAGAAAGAGAAGGGGATGTAGGCCTTGACTCACGCCTGCTCCATGCCACTCTCCCCAGTCGACTGAAGGGATGCCGCTCAGATCCACTCTCAGATCCAGTTTCATATCCACTTCTGGTTCCAACATGAGGGCGTCACGCCCGTCTCTGTGGGGGCGGGGCTTATTAGGTCTGGTTATCTCTGCCACAAGTTTCTGCAAATCATGTGGAATTGGAGTTCATATCTCAAACATGTTGAATATTGTTATGAGGAGATTTTGGTTTCAAATATTAGAGAGAGTGTACTTGTATTTCATTTATTAGCAAATTCATTTGACAGGCAGACAGATTGACATTTTCACCCCAGCAATTCAGGAGTTACGAGCGGCTCACACTTGCCTGTGTTACATCCAGTGTTCATGGAGCTGTGATACCCAGTTCTGAACTTAGGTTATTGTCCATTTGTGCTTTGCATGTTCTCTCCACGTCCACATGGTGGGTGTGGATGGTGTAGCATCCAGGGTGTATTCCCAATTCACACCTAGTGATCCCAGGATAGGCACCAGAGCCATGCCTGGTCAGAGACCAGGATAACGTGGCTCCTGAAGATAAAGGAATGATTCCCTGAACAAACACAATATTAATTTACTCCTCTTTGTCTTAATGAGCACTAGAACCTGATCAGGAGAAACACTGAGAAGCACTGTGGCAGACTGGACAGAGGGGCTTAGAGGCTCTATAATAGCTCTATAATGAACCAGGCCAAACATGAAAGCCTGTCATTAGCCTTTCACAGATGCCCATACTGTTCCCAGCCGGTTCGAGGACTTGATGAGAAAAAAAAAAACTGACATGAGACCAGTGGAGTCAGATGGCAGACATCAGGATGAAGCCCGGAGCCTGGAACTCAGGCCTGCTCTCAGAACAGCTCCTCTGCTCTGCCGCTTCATTAGCATATGAATCCTGAGGATGGGGGTTAAAAAAAAAAAGCAATGGGAGAAAGCCTGGGCCCAGCAGAGGGCCAGATCCATATGGAGCTGCCGAGTCCTGGAATGAATAGTGAATGGGACGGCTGCTGCTGCTGGAATCTGCCTCACAGCCCTTTTTTTGTGAACAGGATGACCAGTGGCAAGAGGGAACTTTCGCAGATGGCCCACACTATAAATAGGTAGATGGTCGATCTCATTGGCTGTCAGTCTGTCTGTTCTTCTTATTCCACTCCGTGCCTGGCCCCTGCCAAGGAATTAGGCCACACATTACATGGCTTTAATATGGCTGTGGGATTAGAATCATGACACGTTCCACTGGTCAGATATTTATTGTTCAGATGCATTGTGAACAAACTCGATAAGTCAATCTGGATAGTAATATCTTAGCTTTATTTATTTGTTTTATAAATCCAGCCCTGCTTTGCAGAATGAGGGCTCTTTGTCATTAATGTAAGTCTTAATACTGAATTCCATCTGGCTGTGTGTGTGTGAGAGAGAGAGTGAGAGAGAGTCAGAGAGAGAGAGTGTGTGTGTGTGTGTGTGAGAGAGAGAGAGTGTGTGTGTGTGTGTGTGTGTGTGTGTATGCACGCATATGTGTGAGTTTGTAAATAGACTAGACACAAGACACACTCCATTTGTAGTTGTGTGAGTGCAGACATGCCTTTTAAAGTTATGCAGGCCAAAAAGAGCTGCACTGTATTTCTCTTCCCCCTTTGGATGGTAGTGAGATGCCTCTGGCACTGATCATTTAAACACCGATATAGTGATCTGTCTTGTCACAAACACAAACTCACACACACATGTGCACGTACACACACACACACACACACACACACACACACACACACACACGCATGCACAAACTCACACGCACACACACACATGCTCAAGCTGCACAATAGCACCTAAGATAATCATTAGGGCTGCTGTGTGTCCTTGGAAAAGCAGCTGTAAACACTGGTCTGCACGAGAGTTGGACGCTTTGTGTCTGGACCACACAGGCAAACATAATCAGTGCCGCTGCCAGACAGCCGCACGGCAGCCATGCCAGATAAGATGGCACCTGGCTTGGCACACACTGGTCACTCAATGATTACACACAAATGTGCGTTCCTAAAGGCAAAAAAAGAGAGAGAGAACAACTGTGGAAAAATGATATAAAAACGTAAAAGTGAACAATACATTGTCCACTGGTAATGACAAAGGAAACCAGTGTGGAAATCACCGAAGCTTAATATTACGTCAAATATTAGTGTTTCCTCTTAGAACCAACATTGGTTAGAACTTGGAAGTGTGTAAGTGTACGTAGTAGAAGTACTCTTCCCTGTAGCGGAACCCATATTAGCAGGAAGCTGACTAGTTGTTCCTACTGCTTTTGAGAAATGACATGATCGTCAGTTTTAAAATGAAATGACTTTCATGCCACATTATTGCTGTAGGATTATGGGGTTTTCTGAGTAGTATCGCAGAGCTTTCTGACCTATCCACTCAAGCACTTGTCTGCCATGTTATCAGGACACACTTATTTGCTACGTAAGAAGCAAACCCAGATTTCAGCACACGGAATGACGTACGAATGAATCTGCATCTGGTTCCTGAAACGGTCGTACAGCATCAAAACGAGTGGTGATTAAACGCAAATGATGAATCAGTCTGAACTGCATGCACGCAAGCTCCTGCCCACTAATCACTTATTTACATATCATATGCATACAACACGCTCCAATTCACCCTCATATGCATCTCATTTACATGAAGCACACCCTAATTTATGCAGGTGTTGTGATAGTGCGGCAATAAAAGGGAAGCTTTCAGCAAACTACAGTCATACAAGAGGTAGGAAATTAATGGGCAGGGGTGGGTGTGTGTGTGTGTGTGGGGGGGGACATTATAGTGAAGCTATAGTGGGTTTAAAGTGTTTGTGTCCAAGGTTGCTGCAAATAAAGATTTTTTTCGTGCCCTCAAAAATGGCACTGGAATAAAATCAAACCCAGTTCCAAAACGTTTGTCTTTTGAAATCATTTGCTTTTACTGAAATGACTGGTATTAAGTAGGTGTATAAAGACAGCTATGGAAGTGTGCTCTCTTTTTTTAGCCAAAGTCAGATTTAATTATAGCTTCTTTTTTTGTTTGTTTCTTTTTAAATATTTATAAATATAGGTGAGTTTCCATTCTGAAACAAGCAAAAATCCTTCATATAAAACAAAGAAATGAATCAAACACTGAAAAGGAGATGAACAAAAATCGCATCTGGTGTGTTTTAGTGTTGTTATGAAATTATGTAATATCCTCGAAAATGCATAATGATATCTAAGCATCTTTGCACAGTCTGTCTGCCTAACACTTTTCCGCATCCGGGTCAGAGCTACATGTACGTCTTGTACACAAAGGCGCTCAAATGAAGGAGCAATGAGTTGAGAAACATTCACATCTCCACATTTGATGTGATGATGCACATTTACAAATTCAAGCTGGATTTGAAGCCCTAATATCTACAGGCAAGTGAGAAATTAAAGGAAAACATGCTGGCTCCGTTATGCAGAGGAGGCATTTTGCTGGCATGGTTTGGGTCTACTTGTGTGCAGTTTTTTTTTTCTCTTTTGAATTGCAAATTAAGCATTTTTCTTCTGAAAATGTTGTACTCAAATATACACACCCAACCAAACTTGTGAAGAATCATATAGATGAATACGGAAACTGTTGAAGTTTGTGTACGCTCATTTTACAACCACATACTGTACTTAGGCACATCATCTATTTATGGAAAGGAACCACTGTCGAACCAATGTGTGATAATCAGCTTCTGGACCTCATCAGTGTCGGGGATGTGATTGGCAGGAAATTTTTGATTGGTGGACTGTTCCTAATTTCAGTAATATGGAAGTGTTAAAAAAAACAAAAAAAAAACAACAACAACCTATCAGCCTATCAGCTGCTCACCTCTCATCTGCTCTCGAGTTTTAGCTTTTAGGCTACTGGGCAGAAGGTTGTGAGTTCAAATCCTATTTGCCAAGTTGTCACTGTTGGATCCTTGATGGAGGCCCTTCATTCTCAAATACTCTATTGGCAGTTTCCTGTCTCGAGTGTAAATTACTTTTTTTTTTATTTTTATTAATGCTTCAATCAAATAAATAAATGTAAAATGTAACCACTCTAAACAGACCACAGCAGTGTTACTGCTTGGCTAAGAATAAAACACTGTCAGCAATAGGATTTACCACAGATAAATATGTAACTAAATGTAAACAGCAACGATAACAGACGGGCAGAGGGTCGCATTTCGTTCAAGCTGTACTCGTGTAAAGTCATAATTACGGCCAATTAAACATAATAAAAAATAATCAGAGACCTTGGGGGAAAAGCATTTAAGTGCAATAAGTAATTAGTCACTTTTCACTAAAAGATTTGATTGTCTTGCTCAAGGGAAGACTGCTGGCTCCGCTCACATGGATAACCAATTTTTAAAAATGTCCATGGCCAGTTCTGTTTGTGTGTCTGGCTGCCATTGTGCTTTACCTCATTGTGGAGTTTCTAAATATAGGGTGTAGCCTTGCCAAAATGCTGAGCCATGCTTAAGCCTTTTGCTTAAACCCAGTTTCAACCACAAGAATGATATTTGCACCAATGGACAGTGAATTCCCATACAACATTCAGGCAATATAAATATGTTATAATGTTGTGATGTGATGTTTTGAATTGTTAGGAATGTTATCAGTGTGTGACAGTGGGTGTAGACAGTGATGATAGTGTGATGATGTGCATATGTGTGTGTGTGTGTGTGTGTGCGCGTGCGTATGTGTGTGTGTGTGTGTGTGTGTGTGTGTGTGTCGGGGAAGCAGACCTCCATTCTGTTGCCCAGCCTGAGCAGCAGACTTCAGGGAGAGGGCAGATGGACGAGGATCAAACTTCATTCTCTCTCGTTCTCACTCTTTCTTGCATTACGTCCTGTCTGAGTTCATTCTAACTGTAACACATTGTTGGTTGCTCTATAATTACTGGCATGCTTGTAAGAAACCACCCAACAAAAAAGTATTACAAAACATTTTCATTTGCGAGTCCTGAAAACCTACTACAGCGTGTCTATTCGATTAACAGCAAACTGTCATACAAAAACGATGGCAACAAACGCATTACCATAAATCAAATACTTCTCTGGCATTCCCCTTCTGGCTCCAAAGGTTAGAACAGATGTTAGGAGAGAGGACAAAATGGACATCATCCCCGCAGAGAGGAGCTTTTTTCTTTCTTTCTTTTCTCAGTGGCTATTGCAGGCTCCTTGAAATGCTAATGCTGAGAACGAGTGTGGTCCAGACCCACATAGACAGACGGTGGGAATGGAGCATGATCTCTCTGAAAGTACCTTCCCCCCAAATATGTTCCTCAAGCCTGGGAATTAGCAAGAGGAGAAGAAGCGTAACAGACACATAAACACACATGAACCCTGTACAATCGCTGTGTAATTCACTTTAAGACCATTTTTAGGTAGAAGGTGTGTTTTCATTAATGAGAGCTACAGTCACTGATGATGATGATAACTGACAAAGCAATCACCTTCGTTAAATGAACTCTTAAGTAAATTAATTTCCCTTTAGATTCAGTTCACCTGCCTTGGAATTTCATCAACACTGACACTGAAATGTTTCTCCTTCCATCTTTTTCACTTGTCACATGCCTATGGGGCATTAGCTGGACAGTTAATCTTCTGGGGCTGAGCCCAGATTGTTCTCCATCAAAAAACTTTTAAAAACGTACTTCTAAATAGACTGTTTTCGAAGCATGTTTTTCTTGCATGTGAGGGCTAATTGCTTAACAAATGTGAAAATTGGACAAAAAGTCCAGGATTATTATCTTTCCTCATGTTCACGCAACCTAGACCTCATATAGACATTTACACAGCTTGTTTTCCTGCTCAGTGTCAGAGGATGCTACTGTTTCAGTTTCAACCCCTTTAAAAAATTTTCCCTCACACTGATTGTGTGAGCTAGCATTTGGCAGAATTGAGAGCTGTCAGCCAATAATATGTATTTTCCAGTAAACCCGGTCTGATAGGTCTCGCCTCCGTTCACTGAAGATACAAAATCACATCACCGCCGTCTTCTTTTACTGACGTTCAAGTTACACACAGTAGTGACAAACTGCTCCAAGTGAAGAATTATACGGGGCTAAAGAGAGAGAGAGAGAGAGAAAAAACAGGTTACGCCCCTGCTGTTATCTCAGCACGGATAAAGAAAAAGGCATCTTGAAATTAAATATATGTTTAAAATGTTTTGGTAAATTGTTCACTCATCCAACATGACCATCTAATTAGAAATTTGTACTTTATACATGGCTATTGCTGTAATTTCTGTATCCATTTTCATTAGCCAGTTTCTTTTTTTTTCTCTTTGAATTGCACAAATTTATCTTGCACGCTTGTATGCTTGCACACACACACTTACACACACACACACACGCACACACACACACATGCTGGTGGCCCCAGCAGCAGCTGGCGGGCCGGGCTGAGTGGAGCTCCTCTAAAGCCGGGCTGTAGAGGCCATGTGGACACTTTAAAGCTCATCTCTGCAGCCTGTGAAGTTGTTAAGGAGCTCTGTACATTGGCGGATGCCACTGAGAATTCCGTGCCAGCTGTAGCACGTGGCCCGCACCCCCCACTTTTCTGTCTGTCTCTCTTTCTGTTTCTTTCACTCACCATCTCTGGTGTAGTCTCTTGTCCTGAATGCCATCTGCGCAGAGTGAAGTCTCTACCTGCCTAGGCTGTTTAGAGACTTTCCACAGAGGAGGTGAGATTTGTTTCTGGTTTGTGCCGGAAGCTAGTTTAGTGTTTGTCTTGCTCATAAACACCATTATACCGAATTGTTATCTGTGCTGTTGAATGGAATATGAAAGGAAATGCATGAAGAACAACCGTGAACAACTTACTTTACTGTACATCAACGAACATATCATAAAACACCGTTTAATATACGATGTTCTCAAGTTTCCTGTGCAATATGTCATTTAATTAGCAAAAAATAGATTAGAACAGTCCTTGCATACTTAACGTGGTGTGAAAACCCCCTGGACAGATGTGCTCTGTTGCTTGGTTGTTGTCATGCTGATGCTGAAGATCTCTTCTTTGTTGTTTTATCTGAAGGTAAGGTCAGTATAGATCTGGCGTTCCACTCTTGTATTCACACGTTGTAAGTGTGCCGGTGGGGCTCGTTCACAGTCGTGTCACTGCACAGCTGTTCACACTTCCCCAAGTGTACCCCTGTGGATGAGCAGTTCCAGCTGGGCTGCTATCCTCACCTGAGGAGAAGTGTATGTGGGTGTCGTAGTCGCAAACCTGTCCTTCTCACTACTATCTCAACTTTTCCTTCCGCCCCATACAATTGTATTCTTAAGCATGTGTGGCAAAGGCATTGCCACTGACAATCTGTCTCTGAAACAGACCTGACAGGTTTCTCTGTAAGCAAAGCACTTGGAGCATTCTCGCTCCACCTGACAGGTTAACTAGTTCACCTTTCCTTTTTGTGTTTAACTTTTTTTTTTTATATATAAAAAAAAAATTAAAATTAAAGGAATTTAAAAATAAATTTTTTTTAAATAAATATTTTTTTATTAAAAATATTTAAAAAAAAAAACTACCTTTTCTTGTTTCGCCTCTCTTTTTAAAAAAAAAAAAAATTCAAGAAAATGCGGTATAGCCTTAACCACTACTATGAGTTAAAAGGGAGATTTTTTGTGAAAAAAGATGGATAGTGGATGTGTTGGTGATGATATTGTGTATATAATGTGAAAATGTTATAAGGACTGGGGGGCCAGGGGGGGGGGGGTTGTGTGGGTGGTTGTGTGGTGGGGGGGGGGGGTTTTTTTGCTTCCTCCTTTTTTTTTTTTTTTTTTTTTTTGTTTTTTTTTTTTTTCTTCTCTCTTTTTTTTTTCTTCCCATTCCAAAGATATGTAGGCATCTCCATATGGAAAATGGATGGATGGATGGAATGAGGACTGTATAAATATTACCGACATGATCATTAAAACATAAGTTTTGAAATAAATTTTAAGAGTGATTTTAATTAAAAAAAAAAATTCAGAGGGAGCTAGCTAAGTTGCACCAAAATATTCCCATTTGACTTCTTTCACTGAGTCTGAAAACTCACCAACTCATATCAGGATGAAGCTTTCGCCTTTGGCACAAAAATAGTACCTGTTATGAAACTGTGGATGTAAGCAAGTCCCCCCCCCTTTTTTTTTGAGAATCCAAATCAGCAGATAAATTCATAGTCAGAAATCAGGCAGAGGATAACTGATTAGATATACAGAGCAACAAAAGGCACTCAAAATACAAAACAAAGGGGAGAAACAAAAGTGAAATCAGGACTAGTAGACACAGGAAACAGTGATCAGAAATGCACAAACCTCACAATGATGAAAAGTGATAATGATTTAAAGTCTAGATCTAGGTGTGGTGTTGTGATCGCTCCTGGATCTGTGGTGGATTCAGTGTTTTTGTTCAGGATTAATGTATACTGTTCATTAGCTGTGTCATGTAGTGGTCTAACTATGCTAATATGTTGATCCACCTGCATACTGATATGATTGCAAAGAATATATCGCTAAGTACTTTCTTTCTTGTTTTAGGTGAAATTAGGCTATTAATTTATCACTTTTGGCTGGATTGATCTGATCAGATGTGAACTTCTCTAACTGGCTGTGTGGGCAGGCAAAGGTGAAAGGAACAAACAAAGTCATTGTATCCAGGGGGACATTGATCGCTTCTATTTTTCACTTTGCCACATGACTGAGGCAGCATGTTGGGCATGCGGCATCAGCGTCCGCCTGTTTCAAGATGTTCTTCCCTCTGCTATTTGTACAAGGAGAGGAGAGATAGCTTTAGCTATACTTCCCTACCATCTGCTCAGTGGACATATGGGCTGGGGTTATAGGATGTAATGTATGCTGGTTGTGAAAAGAAAATGATTATCCTAGTTGATCTTTGTGCATCTTGTAGCTTCAGACTGGATTTACATTCTTTCCTATATACACTGCCTGTCAAAAGTTTTTGAACACCTACAGTTTCTGGTAACACGGCAATAACAGTACATGAATAATCATTGCACAAATACCTGAATGAATACTTACTTAAATATGAACTAATGATGAGTTAAGGCATGTAATAATCACAAACTAATGAAGAGCTAACCTTAACAATGATGTGAGTCTTATGAATTCATGTGTGAATAACAACCACCTTATGTACAATGGCAAGAAAAAGTATGTGAACCCTTTGGAATTTCACGGTTTTCTGAATAAATTTGTCATAAAATGTGATCTGATCTTCATCTAAGTCAGGGGTATGGACAAATATAATGTGCCCAAAAGAATAATAATAAAAAACAAATTCTGATCTTTCATGTCTTTATTGAACATACTCATTCAACATTCAAAATGGCAGTGGAAAAAGTAAGTGAACCCTTAGTATTAGTAACTGGTTTACACCCCATTGGCAGCAATAACCTCAACCAGGCGCTTCCTGTAGCTGTGGATCAGACCTGCACATCGTTCAGGAGAAATTTTAGCCCATTCTTCCTGTCAGAACTGCTTTAGCTCAGTCATATTCTTTGGATGTCTCATCTGTATGGGTCTCTTCAAGTCATTCCATAGCATCTCTATTGGGTAGAGGTCTGGGCTCTGACTAGGCTACTCCAAAAGGCGGATTTTGTTTTTCTGAAACCATTCTGTTGTGGACTTGCTCCGGTGTTTTGGGTTATTGTCCTGTTGCATCACCCAACTTCTACACAGTTTCAGCAGACGTACTCACATTATCCCGAAGAATTGTCTGATATACTTGGGAATTCATCTTCCCCTCAATGACTGCACGGCCCTGATGCAGCAAATGGCCAGGCCCTGATGCAGCAAATTTGGCCCAAATCATGTTGTTTCCTCCACCATACTTTACGGTTGGGATGATGTTCTCATGATGATATGCCGTGCTCTTTCTACGCCAGATGTCGTGCTGTGTGGTTTTTCCAAATAGTTCAACCTTAGTTTCATCAGTCCACAAAACATTTTGCCCATACTGCTGTGGAGTGTCACTGTGCTCTTTTGCAAACTTCAGGCATGCAGCAATGTTCTTTTTAGTAAGCAGTGGCTTCCTTCGTGGTGCCCTGCCGTAGATACCCTGCTTGTTCAATGTTTTAAGTATTATAGACTCATGAACAGAGAATGTTAGCCAGTTCCAGTGATACCTTCAAATCTTTGGCTGTCATTCGTTGTTGTTTCTTTACCTCATTGATGAGTCTTCGTTGTGCTCTTGGTGTCATTTTGACTGGGTGCCCAATTCTTGGTAGAGTAGCAACAGTCCCAAAGTGTCTCCATTTGTAGAATGTTTGCCTCACTGTAGACTGGTGAATTTCTACAGTCTTTGAAATCATTTTGTGACCCTTGCCAGCTTTATGTAAATCAACAATTATTGATCGTAGATCCTCTGAAAGCTGCTTTTGGTGAGGCATGGCTCACATAAGCATGTGCTTCTTGTGCACAGCAAACTCCAAAAGATTGAGGGGTTTTTATCAGTCAGAGTAGCTGTAGACGACACCTCCAAACTCATTTTCTTAACGAGACTCCAGGTGTGCAAAAAAAGAGAGCTTTTTTGAGGTCATTAACTCAAGGGTTTACATACTTTTTCCACAAGCACTATGAGGTTTTTTTTGGTTGTTCTCAATAAAGACATTTAATAATAAAATAAAGATTTTTTTGGTGTTATTCTTTTAGCCAAAGTATACTTGTCAATACCCCTGACTTAGATGAAGATCAGATCACATTTTATGACAAATTTATTCAGAAAACCATGAAATTCCAAAGGGTTCATGTGCTTTTTCTTGCCACTGTACATTAGTACATGTTTGTTAGTTAATGTATTAATAAACACGTAGAGGTAAACATGCTCTATAAGAAAGAATATGAATGATATCGATGACTGTTCATAGCTATTCAAAGCCAGGAGACCTGATTGACAGACACAGTAAAGCAGTCAAAATAAACACAACGACATCAAAGACTAAAACACAGGAAAATAATCTGATAGAACACTGGTTTTAAATGTGAATAAATTATACTGTATTCATTTCATCTTTGTAGGCAAACAAGCAGTTCCCCGAGCCCTATCCACCCAGAGCAGGTACTGGTACTGGTACTACAGAGGAATTTTAAGATAAATGGATGGAAAATGATGAAAAATGGGTTGAGATGAAATGATGTGTTTATTATTCATGCATCGCTCTACGTTCGATAAAGAGGACCAATGTCAATTATGAATGTGATCAAGTAGCATCCAATGATGTTTTTGTATGGAGCTGCATATGGCAAATTATATAAACATTATAACATTTAATTCATATTCTTTCTTATACTGTAGAGCTTGTTTGATAGCTTGTTTACCCCTATGTGTTAATTAATACATGAACTAAATGGTAAATGTCACACTTATATAGCGCTTTTATCCGAAGCAGTTTACACTGTGTCTCATTCACCCATTCACACACAGACACACACTCACACACCAATGGTAGCAGAGCTGCCATGCAACGTGCTAACTTGCCATGGGGAGCAACTTGGGATTCAGTGTCTTGCCCAAGGACACTTCGGCATGTGGAGTCATGTGGGCCGAAAATCAAACCGCCAACACAATGAGTAGTAGACAACCCGCTCTATCACCTAAACCACAGCCTCCCCAACTAACAAACAGGTACTAATGCACTTAAAGTGGTTGTTATTCACGCATGAATTCACAAGACTCACGTCATAGTTAAGGTTAGCTCTTCATTAGTTTGTGATTAGAACATGTCTTAACTAAGTAAGTATTAAAATCAGGTATTAGTGAATGATTATTATGAATGATTACTAACCCTAACCCTAACCCTATTGTAAAATGTCTGCCAGTTTTTTATGTGTTGTTATAGTTTAATCACTATTATTGCTACAGACCAAACAAAATGATACAGAATAGCACTTAAATAAGGAAATGTAAATGTCCTAGTTGGACTCTAAATGAACTCATTAAGTATATAGATCAAATACTCTGAAAATGATAGTATTAACTTTAAAACATAAATACATAGTGTGCCAAGAGTACCTACTTATAAAGATAAAGGTTTGGGCCTTTTCTGATAAGATTAGATCTAGGTTACTATCACAATTTTTAATTCACTAAACATTTAATAATAAAATATTTCCCAATTCACGTATATACCGCTTCTGTCACGTTGGAAGGTGGACATAAGTGTAAGCTCTTTATTGAAAATCAAAATCAGAACACAACTCAGGCAGGGGGTAATTGACCAGGCTTATGAAGCAATGAAGGATAACCAAAACCAAAGGAGAAGCAAACATCAAAACCAGAACTATAGACAGAAAAACCAATGCTTCAAAATGCGCACAGAAAATTTGAGCTCATATATAGATATTACGAGCTACAACATATGACGATGAAATGCGTGCAATCAGTGATATAATGTTTAATAAAAAGGTTCTATGTAGAAGCGTGCAACACAGTATTTCTCTATCCAAAGAATCCCTCTTATATTCTAATAGCTTGCATTATTTAGCCCAGTTCATATATTAATTATAGACAGTGATAACTGCTTGCTCTTCTACACACAATAAATATCTAATTTGGAAAACAGTCCTACACTTCCAATCTAGCATAATTAAATGCCATAATAATTGGGGGTATTAAATTAGGTTTGCGTAATAATGGGTAGGAGATATAAAAAAAAAAATAAAAAAGAAGAAGATGCTGTTGGATTTCTCCGACACAGGTACGATTGCGAGCAATAATAATGTATAAATGATCATAATGACCATCTGTTTGGTTCATTTGCTTATGGAGCTCATCATGTTAATTTAGATTTAGTGGTGGAAAGAGTACAAAATGCACTTGTAAAAAGAAAAAAATATTGCTACTGGAGTGACAATTCACTTCACAATAAATGTAGTGATCAAGATAATTACTCAGCTAATAGCAAATAAGTCATCAAATTACTTTTTATTTTATCTAAATGTTTTACATGTATACAATTGACATAACTAATCCAAAAATGTTCTACATCTGAAAAATGCATTTTGTGACAATTATGTTATCTGACCAAGTGAGCTATGCTGAAGTGAAGCTACCACTTCACTGGCTGGCTAGCTTAGCCCAATGCTGTTGAGGGATCAGTAGCTTGCTAGGTGCTAGCTAGCTCATGTTAATTCATACATGTTTCCAGCTACATAGTTAGCTATTTTGCAAAGATGCCTCTTACACATTATCCTGAGCATTACCTATAAGCTGTAGCAGCACTTAGATATATTTAACACAACAGGCATTAGCTAGCAAACATCACAATTATATCTTAAGTTTAATACAGAGCTTTCATACTCTAAAACAAAAGAACTGCAGAGCTAGTGTACATATTTCCACAGATTTAATGTGAAATGCAGTAATTTCCATGGGTTTTGGCTCGCATAATTTGCAGATCATTATCACATTGTTTCCTTTGAAGCATTTGTAACTGAAGATACCTGATAAATTGGGCCAGGTATGCGTATCTGTCTCATGTCCTCAGACATCTTCTGGAAAAAAAATAAAAATAAAAATAGAAGCCCTCATAGAATTTGTAATGGTTTTAATAGTAATTATATTATTTTAATGGAAACTGTAATGGTCCCTCTCCTACTACTTTGTTGCATTCTATTGGAGTCTAGTGGATACCAGTAAGGACTAACAATGATAATGGTTTCAATGGTTAGCTGATGGTTTGTAATGGTATTTTTAGTGGAAACCATTTCTTTAAAGGCTTTTTCAGCAGGGATTTGATGAATGAAATGAAGAGTTTTGATTGGGTCTCAATTTTAATTATTTAAAATGTGCACATAATGTCTTCTGGGATTATATGCATTATTTTATATTTTAGCACACTGGCCTCACACCTCCAGGGTTGGGGGTTCGATTCATGATCTCCCCGTGCTGGGTGGTTTCCTCCGGGCACTCCGGTTTCCTCCCCCTGTCCAAAGACATGCATGGTAGACTGATTGTCATGTCCAAAGTATCCGTTGTGTATGAATGGGTGTGTGAATGTGTGTGTGATTGTGCCCTCTGATGGATTGGCACCTGTGCCCGATGCTCCCTGGTATAGGCTCCAGGTTCCCTGCAACAGTGATGTAATTATACTCAAAAAAGCACCATTGCAGTGAAAGATGTACTTCAGTAGTGTACCAAGTGTTCATTACTTTCCACCCCTGCTTCAAAATCAAATTGGATTTCTTTGGACTTGAATATCTTGGCTATGCATGCAGAGATCTGTGTGAAATTTACTTTGACAGTCAACCATAACCCTTATATACATGAGCACACGCATGTCTCTTGCTTTCAAATTAAGAAAGAGAACAATCCGTGCCTTCTGTCACAATTGGAGAGGTGGAAGCAGATGCGAGTGCAGATAGCTTTAATTCAAACACAACCGAACACAAAACAGGAACTTAGAACTAGTGGCAAAAACACTAAGGCTAGGAATAAACATAAAGCAAAGACCATAAACACAGCAGCAAAGACCACGGTAAAGAAAACTAGAAACTGTGGCTAATTTATATATAAGTGTTCTTTAACATGAACGTGATTCAGTTGCAGGTGGTCATGTGATGCAGCGAAGTGCAGTGGCTGCTGGGAACTGTAGTCCAGAATTCCTTCTCTGATATTACATGACACCTTCCACTTGTCATCTTGAGTTCTTTGACGGTGCACTCTTGCTGAACTATATACACCCATCGTGACCTGACTGACATCCCCATTGTGTAAAGAAAGATCCCCTTGAACCTTCTATATGTCCAGTTTAAGACACCAAACCTGAAGTTTCCTGCTCAAATATCAGCAAATTTTAATAGCAAACGCAAGCCAAGCAGCTTAATGTCCTGCCACGCAGAGACTTCTAAGCCACATATGTCAGGGTAGGAGTTTTGTGTGAGTGTAATGACTACTGTGGTGCTCTCTACCAGCCCTTATCGGCGAGTTAAACGCATGCAGTCTGTCACGATATGTGTGGATGTGTGTGTGTGTGGGTAGCAGCAGATTAGCAAGCAGGAGCTGAGCAGATGGGTGCAGACCTCAGCATCCACATGCACAGAGCTGGAAGAGCCGCTTTACTGCTCCTAGCTGGGCCATATCTAAGGACATTTAGGATGTATGCTGGCCCGGGCTGGGTGAAGAGGGACAGTGCGGTTGTTGATGCTGCCAGCTCGGCACTCAACAGCACTCTTGTATACTTTGAGCAGGGAGGAAAGGAGAATGAAGGAGTGTAGCAATGTGGGATGATCAGGGAGTGTTTGCTGACCATATCTCACAGTCCTCTGGGATACAAGTGTGCCATGTCTCTTCCACACTTTTCCTGTCCTTCCCGTCTCAGTAGAATTGATGCTTAATCGCAGATGTTCTTTTACAAGTCTCGTGAAGAGTGTTTGAGGGGAATGACAGTGAGCTGGAAGGTGTGATGTACAGTAGACAGCTGCAGTCTGTACTGGATGTTTGCTGCACGTCTCTTGTGGCCAGATGTGTGGTGTGGATTGGAGTGGAGTGGTGTGTGGCCTGGACGCTGCGCCTTTCTCTAGTACATCTGAAAACCTCAAGAAAAAATATTCTGGAAGCCTGTAAACGCAATCCGATTTGAAATATTGTTACAAATATCACTGCACAGTATACAGTTTTATGATAACTTTATTCAGTCAGTCAGTCAGTCACTTATTCACTCACCCCATCCCTCTTTCTCTCAGTGTGTGGCAGGCTTCATTTGTCACCATTTCCTCACTGCACTGCATGGCTGCTCTGTAGACAGCAGAACACCTCGGTGGAGCTGTTTCCTGGTTACATGTGTGTATGAGTGCGTTTGTGTATGTGTATTGGTTGGGGGGTGGTGGGGGGTTGGGAGTGGGTAGATGTTGAGGAGGATCAGACAGCCATGCTCTAATAAGGACTAATTATCTCTCCTCAGTAGGGCTGCTCTGCTCAAGCTCAGGTTTCTTGCAGGGTCACCAACAAACATCACTGACAATCCACAAAGCTACTGTTATAAATCAAAATCATTGTATTGATAGTCGAGCAAACAAAGTGATCTCTAGGTCAAATTTTTATTTAAAGTTATAGTCAGCAAGTTCATATACTGGCACGTAAAAACACATTATTGAGGCCTTGTTTACACTAGTGTGTTTTTGTTTTTTAAAACACATAACTGTTGCTACGGTTACGCCTGTTGTCTCGACCAGCGGTCCCCAACCTTTTTTGCGCCACGGACCGGTTCAATATCAGACAATATTTTCACGGACCGGCTTTTAAGGTGTGGCAGATAAATACAACAAAATAAAATGATACGACCGGCATGAACACTGGGGTATTTTTAAAATATAATAATAAACGTGAATCCAATGTGAAATCGCAACTTTATTAGCAGCATCCTCGTAACATCCTCTCTCCCCCCTAACGCTCTCTGGTCTCTATGGTAAGGTTTCAGTGTATCACGTGACCGAGACAAGCGTCTTGACATGCGTCAAGAGTGAGTCGTAGAAGGATGTAACGGAGAGAATAAAACGGAAATAATGTAAGTTATTTATTCTTTCTGTGCGGCCCGGTACCAAATGACCCACGGACCGGTACCGGTCCGCGGACCTGGGGTTGGGGACCGCTAGTCTACTCTGGCGTTTTTAATCCTAGAAAATGGAGATTTTTATAAATGCCGAAGACCCCGTTTCAGTTTGAAAACTTTGCGCTTGCGTTTCAGTGTAAACAGACCAAAATGAAGACTTTTGAAAGCGAAGGCGTGGCTTTGCCCACATTCGCTCCCTGATTGGCTCTTCTGGATCAATGCGTATCCTTCCCTGATTCGTCAAGCCATAGCCATATGATCATTATGCTACCGTAATCATATACACAACAACACAGAGATTGAACTTTGCTGGCTTTGTTGTCATTCTTAGCAGCCATTGTATTGTTAAATTCTGTATTTTATAATATTACAGCTGCCTACATGCGCAAGAGGCAAGCTATGATTAGAGCAATTGGCAAAAAATCTCATTTTGTAGCCCTACATGGACTGCCGGTTTTGACTAGCAACCAACTTCCTGTTTACACTTGTATGGGGGGTGTAAACTTTTGAATAGGATGGTCTGTGTAAATTGTTATTATTTTGTTTAAAGATCTTATTATTTTCTAATAAGTACTGCCCATCAGAAGCTACATAAAATATTTACATGTTTCAGAGAAGACAAAATCATAACAATTTACACCGATCATCCTGTTCAAAAGTTTTCACCCCCTGGCTCTTAATGTATCGTGTTGCCTTCTTGAGCATCAGTGAATGTTTGCACCTTCTGTAATAGTTGTGTATGAATCCCTCAGTTGTCCTCAGTGTGAAAAGATGGATCTCTACATCATATAGGGGTTAAATATGCAGAAGATGCTGGAAAAATAAAGAATGTGCAGGAGCTGGTGGATTTTTCTGAAGAACAGTGGACAGTTTAACTGCTCAGGACAAACGAGGGACTCGTGAACAACTCTCACAAAACATAAACACAGTCTCTGATCATCCAGGTAACGACACACAGTGTTAAGAATCGAGCGTGTGTAAACTTTTGAACTGGTTCATGTGTGTAAATTCAGTAATTATTGTGTCTTATAGACTAGATGTAAACATCTGTTATGTGACGTATCTTATTCAGGGCAGAACTAAATAAATAAACAAAATGCAATTTTTATGATCACTCTTTTTTTTATTTAAATTGTTAACATTTTGCAGATTCTGCAAGGCGTATGTAAACGGAGACCTCAACTGTATAACTAGTATTTCTGAAAATGCCTGTGAAAACGAAATCTCTCTCTCTCTCTCTCTCTCTTTCTCACTCTCTCTCTCTCTCTCTCTCTCTCTTTTTTTTTTTTTTTTTTTTTTTTTTTTTTTTTTTTTTTTTTTTTTTTTTTTTTTTTTTTTTTTTTTTTTTTTTTTTTTTTTTTTCTCTTTCTCTCTCTCTCTCTCTCTCTCTCTCTCTCTCTCTCTCTCTTTCTCACTCTTCTCTCTCTCTCTCTCACTCTTTCTCTTTTTTCTCTTCTCACTCTTTTCTCTCTCTCTCTCTCTCTCTCACACACACACACACACACAACACACACTCACGCAGTTTTTAACTATTTACACAACAATTGTTTTCATTTTTTCCCCTAATGTCTCCTTTAATACCAAAACCGGTTATGCAGTTTTTAACGTAATAACGTTCTACTGTCTTGATGCTTGCTATTTTTCCTTTTCATAAGCACACTTACAGTATTACACTCATTAATTAGTCGTCGTTAAGCTTAGCATACAAGAACTCATAATAAATGAGCAGTAATAAGCACAAGATACTTGTAATTGTTAGCTATTAATTGGTGTCTAATATTTGACATCATACACTAATTAGTTACCATGCTCTGACGGTGACCCTACCTCAGAATGTTGCAGTTACTGTATGCAGGTACTTTGCTAAATATACTACATGAAATATTGTAAATTTTATACTATATATTATTATTATTATTATTATTATTATTATTATTATTATTATTATTATTATTATTATTATTATCATATTGATCATACTTTTTCAAATATTTTCACTTGGGTTTTAGTGATCATCCATCATTTTGACTTTGTGAGAGTAGTAGGTGTCTGAGGTGGAATTTATTTATTTATTATTATATTTTTAATAATTTCGTTTTCTAACTCACTTTTCCCACACTTTAGGCATATTGCACTTACTATATTGATGAGGTTTTTTTTGTTGTTGTTGTGGAAATACATAATTTCATAGTTTCTTTTATCAAAAATCAAAAATCCAAGAGGTGTGCACCACAGCTGGCACCCACATGAACACGCCACAGCGGGTCATATATATGTATATATATATATATATATATATATATATATATATATATATATATATATATATATATATATTTTTTACAGTTTACTTTTTATTGAACATTTCTACTGAACATTTCTGCTAAACATTTCTACTGAACATTTCTACTGGACATTTCTACTGGACATTTCTACTGAACATTTCTGCTAAACATTTCTGCTAAACATTTCTACTGAACATTTCTGCTAAACATTTCTACTGGACATTTCTACTGGACATTTCTACTGGACATTTCTGCTAAACATTTCTACTGAACATTTCTGCTAAACATTTCTACTGAACATTTCTACTGGACATTTCTACTGGACATTTCTACTGAACATTTCTGCTAAACATTTCTGCTAAACATTTCTACTGAACATTTCTACTGAACATTTCTACTGGACATTTCTACTGGACATTTCTACTGAACATTTCTGCTAAACATTTCTGCTGAACATTTCTACTGAACATTTCTGCTAAACATTTCTGGTAAACATTTCTACTGGACATTTCTACTGGACATTTCTTATGGACATTTTTACTGTACATTTCTGCTGAACATTTCTGCTAAACATTTCTACTGAACATTTCTGCTAAACATTTCTACTGAACATTTCTGCTAAACATTTCTACTGAACATTTCTAATGGACATTTCTACTGGACATTTCTGCTAAACATTTCTACTGAACATTTCTACTGAACATTTCTGCCAAACATTTCTATTGAACATTTCTACTGGACATTTCTACTGGACATTTGTTCTGAACATTTCTGCTAAACATTTCTGCTAAACATTTCTACTGACCATTTCTTCTGTTTATGACTTTTAAAAAGGAGTTGTTATCTTTCGATCATGCTGGAAATGACCTCTTTATGCAACAGTTTCTTCTTCCCCTCTATGACAAGGTAGCAGAACGCTGGAGCACACAGCAGCATAAAATTGCAAGTTCTTTGTCACAGTGTACACATGTACTCACTATCTGTTTGGGATTTTACAAGCAAAACTGGACTCTTGCCAAATCATTGACTGCTTAAAGTCCTCATGAGAATTAAGCTCTCACTTGAGGGAATTGAGAGGCCTTATGGGAAACCCATATTATTTTATTTAACAACACATAAATAAGGGCCTCCTCTTTATATTAACACCACATTATAAAAGGGAATCTTCTGATTGCTTTTATCCTCTGCAGCAATAGACAAATGCTTTGGGTTCTGTGTCATTCTTGTAAAGAATCACGAACAGGACAGGATTTTTACAATGCTTTCAGTTAAGTTGGGCCTCGAAATCTATAATAATGCAGTCCAAATTCAAAATCTGAAATGTACAAGCATAGCTGGGTTCTGTTTGCAAAATTTGATGCTTAACAGTTTTTCTTTTTCTAGGACACAAAAGGAAGTTGCTATCTGTGTTCCTCATTTTGTCTCACTTCCGTTATTACTGAATGAATGCAAATGAAAAAAGGAAACGCACAAAGGACAAAGTCTATCTCATGGCAGAAGCATTTGTACAGAGAAGCCAGGTTTCTTTGTGGCTTGTTTGTTCTCTAGCTAATGCTGCCTAGAAAGGGCGCAATGCTAATGAACTAATTTAGCTTTGTTCGGCCTTCAGGTCCTCAGGATGATGGGGCCAATCTACTGCAGCATGTGCTTTAAGTTTTGTGTGCGTCTGTGTGTGTTTGTGTACGATTATCTACACACCCTCCCCTGCTTTCTTAGATCAATGACACGGTCAATCCTCCCAGTACCGAGCCCATGTGACAGTGGGTATTAAAGAGGCGAGCAGCCTGCTTCTCACCTGTGTGTGTGTGTGTGTGTGTGTGTGTGAGTGTGAGAGAGAGAGAGAGAAAGAGAGAGAGAGACAGAGAGAGAGAGAGAGAGAGAAGTGCTAGCATATGCTAGCACACTGAGTAATACGGTTATAAGCAAGCTTAGCTACCATATCCAGCTGACCTTCTGTGTTCAGACCAGATCAGAGAAGGGATTTAATTGCAGACAACATAGAGATAACGAAGGAAGGTGGTAGACAGACACATAAAAAGACCAGCAGGATCTTCAGGTAAGATGTGAAACAGTTGTACATTATATTTAATGGTGGTGATTTCTCTTTTCCTCTCCATGTCTATCTCAGGTCACATGCAACTGCAAGAGCTTGTTCTTAAATCCATTAGTGACACTCAGGTGTGTGAGTGTGTGTGTGTGTGTGTGTGTGTGTGAGAGAGAGAGAGAGAGAGAGAGAGAGTGTATGCCATTGTGTATGTCTGAGATCCCCAGAAGGAGCAAGTGGCCAAAGCAGATTAGCAGGATTGCACATGTTGCATAACAGATCCTTCAACCATGTCTGATCCCACTTCTGCCAACCTGGAAGATGCTCAGCTAAGCCAAGCAGGATCTAGCTTTCAATAACACCTGAAATACACACTGACACAGCGGATTGGAGGTTTTGTGTTTGGTTGTCTTGTTGAAACAATGAATAAATTCTGGAATGGCAATATGGAGCATTTATTACGTGTATACAGTACACATAATACATATTTTACAGTAGGAACTAAACAGTATATGCCATCATGCATGAAGGTTAATTTATAGAGATGTGTATTTATTGTTGATTATGGTACAGCAGCTAGCATTGCTGCCTCACTGCTCTAGGGTCCCTGGACCAATTCTGAGCTTGGGTTACTGTATGTGTGGAGGTTCGCATGTTTGTGTGAGTTTCCTCTCACTGTACAAAAACCATGCTGGTAATCAGTTTGGCTACTCAAGATTGTTAGGTAGATTCGGGCTCCACCGTGATCATTGAAAGCGTTTTCTCTAATTGTGGACTGCTGCTAGATTGCATGCATGTTCAAGTCTCCTTACACCGATGACAAAATATTGGCATTCAAGTCTCAAGTGCTTAACTTTAGGTTTCGAGTCCTAAGCAAGTCCTGAAAATGTATTGTTTGTTGGGAAGATTAGTTGATTCACTGCACCCTTTTAAATGTATAATATTTCTGGATTTGAAAATGTGCTGAGTGTTTGCAAGGCAAAGGGCTTGAGTCACAAATCACTGATATCAAAGTCAAAGTTGAGTAGCAAGTCTTTATTATATAAAGTCGCTCAGATCCTTATGCGTGCCCATTTTTCCAGCTTCCAACACATCAACTCCTGGAACTAACTGTTCTCTTTCAGCCTAATATATCCTACCTAATATATCATTACAGGTGCCATTGTAATGAGAAAGTCAGTGTTATTCACTTTACCTCTCATTAGTTTTAATGTTATGGCTGATTGGTGTATAATGTGAACACATCTTAGCTCCATCATGTATTTTTGCTCTTCTTACTCTTACTTGAAAATTTATTTGATTGCATGTGGGATTGAAATTCATGAAAAAAAAGTACTTTGGTGTTATTGTTTTGATACTTGAATATATTATATTGGTTGTCAAGATACCTCTGGGAAAAATGTCAAACTCGTGTTGTAAAAATCACTATATTGAAATTCATAATGTCATAATGTTGTAGTGTGCTCTTAACCAAAATTAAAGCCAGAGTAATAATTCAGATAGTAACTGCTCATCACTTTCTAGACAAACTTTATAGCTCAGTGGAAATATATTTGTAGTTGAGAGATGCATAACTATATCTAACCCCCCCCCCCCTGAATATTTCACTTTTAGTTTCACATGAGATGAGGTGTAGACTGTTTTCACAAAGGATACCCATCTATATAATCAGTTCGATTTGGTTTTGCCTTGGGGTTTGCTTTGTGCAACATCAAATGCAATATTTGAAGTTGTTGCTTTTGCATCTGATATTCTTGAACCACAGGTTCTGCATGTTGCAGCCCCTTTGTTGTTGTAGACAACATAATCTTTGTAGGCGAATGCTACTATCTTGTTGGGGCATGACTATGGCAGATTGCCTCTGCTGTTGGGGAATGAGCCGTCTTCCAACTTTGTCCTTGTCTAGTGCAAGCTGATTGGCTCTCTATCTGACCTTGGAAGTGAAAATTTATGCTGATTTGCTGACAATTAATTGTGTGGGTATATCTTTGCTTTTGAAAATGTACCAAGTGTTTCAAAGGCAAAGGGTGTGTCCATCATATCAGGCCCTGTGAATGAATGGTTACTATAGAAACAATGGCATATTAGAAGGAATGCATTAATATAAACCCATGATTTGCCTTGCAGCCTGAACTGTTGTCAGAGCTGCTGTTATAGGAAATTATTCTCCTGGAATTGAGAATTCAACATCTTTGTGGTGTAATAATAAATATCAA
The DNA here is from genome assembly GCA_012411365.1 of Ameiurus melas. Lineage (NCBI taxonomy): Eukaryota > Metazoa > Chordata > Actinopteri > Siluriformes > Ictaluridae > Ameiurus > Ameiurus melas. The sequence goes on along the minus strand of CM022761.1, from coordinate 12,313,424 downwards.
CTTATGTTATAGTGCGCTCAGACTTCAAAGTTCCTTTCAGCAGAGTGGGAGTGTGCTGGGGTGTATGGGGGTTTAAGTAATAAGTCTCCACACTATGAATATATTCAGTTGCAATCAAAACAATTTAACCCCCATTGCAAATCATGTTTAGTGTCAAAATTTACAGACTTTCAGCTGGTTGCAATGAACAAATTTAACAAAAGCAATTGAAATAGTTCAACATAATGAATACTTCAAGTGGTTTCTCCAAATTCAACTGAAAATGCAACTTGTAATGATTTCTCCAGATTCAAAATTATTCAACCCCCTGAATAGAATCCCTCACAAAAAACAAATATGCAAAACAGGTGTTGTCTCAAGTACACCTGATACAACTAATCAAGGTTTTCATTAGTTACACCAAGTGTCCTTGAGCTGGAACACATGAAATACCTGAACTGGCTAGGGGTAGAAAATATACGAAGTACCTGGACAGGGCAGATAAAGGAAGCCATCAACTACTGCTAAACACAGGTTTCAATGCCAGAAATCCAAGAATACACCACTACTGACCCAAAAGTACAAGTAAATTTGGCTCAAAATCATATAAATATGATATATGTTTTGGATGATATATGTATCTTTTTGTTTGGGATTCTGTTCTGTAGAGTGATGGAACAAAACTGGAACTTTTTGGCACAATGGATCAGCGGTATGTCTGGAGGAAGGAGAATGAAGAAAGAACACTCTGTCCACAGCAAAGCATGGTGGTGGCTCGGTGATGCTCTGGGGCTGCTTTGCTTCCTCTGGCTCTGGAAACCTACAGCGTGTGGAAGGTTTGATGGATTCATTGAAGTATCAGGAAATCCTAGGCGAAAACATCAAGCCATCTGTGAGGAAGCTGAAGCTTGGGTGTCATTGGACTTTTCAAGAGGACAATGATCCCAAGTATACCTCAAATTCCACCAAGGCTTGATTGCAGAAGAAGTCCTGTAAGATTCTACAGGGCCATCACAGTCACCTGAATTGAACCCCATAGAAATCTCTGGTGGGATTTAAAGAAGGTGTTTGCAGCATGCAAACCCAAGAATATTACTGAACTGGAGACCTTTGCTCATGAGGAATGGGCAATGATTCCTCAGGAACACTATCAAGAAGCTGGTGTCTGGGTATGCATCTCATCTGCAGCAGGTCATAACAGCAAAAGTGTGCTCTACTAAGTATTAAAGATGCTTGCTTGACTTGTGCTTTGCAATTAGGGACTTGAGACTGAACTTGGAGGTCCAGAACTGAAGGCATGGCTTGGATTGAACCTTGGGACTTGGCTTTGGCTGAGTCCTGGATGTGATCTTGGGCTGGCACTTGGACTTTGAACTCTGCCTTGGCTTGGACTCGAGCTGTGGCTAGGGCTTGGACGTGAGGGGGGGGCTGGAGCCTGGACTGGAGACGTGACTGGGGCTTGAACTGGAGGCATGACTGTGACTGGAACATGATCTTAGAACTTAGCTTTGAGCGAAACTCTGAGAATTGGGTCAGGCGTGGGCTTGGCTGTGATTTCGGGCTTGGCTGTGGCTGGGACCTGGACCTGTGGTTTGGCCTGGACAGGGACTGGAGACTTAACTTGGACAGGGGCATGGACCTGAGACATGGCAGGGACCTGAGACGTGGCAGGGACCTGGGACCTGGCAGGGACATGGACCTGAGACACGACAGGGGCATGGACCTGAGACACGGCAGGGGCATGGACCTGAGACGTAGCTGGGACTTGGACCTGAGACCTAGCAGGGACTTGAGATTTGGACATGGCTGGGACTGGAGACTTGACTTGGACTGGAGACTTAGAGGTGAGCAGAACTCGCTTCACTGGATGAGCGGTGACAGTCCTGTCCATCTCCGCTTTATGTCTCCCCCACTCATAGTGCACAAGGAAGAGGGGCTCCACACTAGTTGACTAAAAACAAGTCAAGAAACTGCCTAATATCCTCCAGCACTCAGGGTCTTGTGGCGGCCACTCGCTGTGCCCATGTGCAAGCTGGGCCAAAAAACCGAGACATGATAAACAGAATAAACTGTCTTTCGGTTGGCTTCAGGTCGCACAGGCTGGCAAAGTAACATTGACAGTCCATCACAAAATAATCCGGATACCCGACTAAACTATTGTACCGGTCAGGCATGTCCTCGTTAGTCCGTAGTGCAAAACTCATAGATTCCAAGGCGGGGATACTTGGCATAGTCTCCCGGGTACGGCATCCTCTCCGTTTGCTTGCTGCACCCATGGTTAGGACGGTTCGATCTGTCACGAGAGGTGACGGCAGGCAAGTACGCAGGATGCAAACGCAAGTTCAAATGGAGATCTTTATTTATAGAAAGGGAAAAGAAACCAAACAGAAACAAGAAACGTAAAGCAATCAACAAACTAAGATAGGCTCAATTGGCTAAGGCTAATGCTATGGCTATGGCTATAACTAAGGCTATGGCTAAGGCTAAAGCTAGAACATGGCATGAAACTAGGACGCTCTATAAGCGCTCAATATGGCAAAACAACATATAACTGTTTATCGAACCGCGCCGTCTCGAGCACGGCTCACGATATATATAGATCTCTCAGTCATTAACCCGCAACCGTCAGCAGCTGCCGGCAATTCCCAAACACACGTGACACAATGAACTATGACCCTTGACGAGGCGAGACGAAAACCTGATGTGAACCCGGAAGAGGTCCGCGCATACGCAACAACTCTCAACACACGCTGTTGTATGGGGGAATCGTGACAAAAGTGCATAAGCTAGGAACAACATTAAGATGTCAGAGTGTGTTTAGTGTAAATTGTGTTTAGTATAAAGTGTAGCTTGGTATTTCCCAATGACTTTGTTAAAGGGAACATATTTGTGACACAATAGCTAACCAAATACAATACAGCAACAAAATTATCACAGAAAGCAGAAAGGTGCTTAGTTTGTTAGCAAAAAAGTGTTAAGGATACAACAACAACAACAACAACAACAACATAATAATAATCCATCCATCCATCCATCTTCAACCGCTTATTCCTGCTTCAGGGTCGCGGGGAACCTGGAGCCTATCCCAGGAAGCATCGGGCACAAGGCGGGGTACACCCTGGACAGGGTGCCAGTCCATCGCAGGGCACAATCACATACACACTCACACACCCATTCATACACTACGGACAATTTACCAAGCTGCCAATCAACCTACCATGCATGTCTTTGGACTGGGGGAGGAAACTGGAGTACCCGGAGGAAACCCCCGCAACACGGGGAGAACATGCAAACTCCGCACACACATGGCCCCAGCGGGAATCAAACCCCGAACCCTGGAGGTGTGAGGCGAACGTGCTAACCACTAAGCCACCGTGCGCCCTAATAATAATAATAATAATATATAATTATTATTATTATTATTATTATTATTATTATTATTATTATTATTATTATTATTATTATTAACAAACAGAATTAATTGGACGGCAACATTCATCAACATCAGTGAAAATGGTTGAGGATGATGCTATGAATACCACCACTATCATAAGGGCAGTTGAACAGGAAGCTGAAATACTTCATCTAGGCAATGCTGTCAGACTGGATAGCTTTAGTGCCGAAGCCTTGTGTTGACATGATGTATGGAGTACTACACGAACTGTTCAACTTTGGACTTGTAGTAGACCTCAGACGTGACTATAGACTTATGCTACTCTGTTGCTCAAGGGAGTGATTAAGGGAGTTGCGTGTGTAGCGTGGAGTTCGCTGAAAACAGAGGCATGTCCCAGTTTTACCTTGAACTTTGATTTTTCTTATGCAATAGAGAGTATTATAAAGAGTATTACTCTTGTCTTATCTGGCACTGCCACAATATGTCACCCAGAAATTCATGTTTTGGGCAATGTGAACGTTGGAATGCCATTCGAAAGCAATATAAATGCATAACTATGACACTGTTAATTAATTAAATAATTAATAGTATGGTTTTTTTTCACCAAGAAAGTTGGAGGAGACGGCACCTTAATCTGAGACACTGCTTATCTCAAGGACTGAATTTTAGATAAAATTATTAACTACGTAAATTGTGATTATAGCTGATGACACATTGCAGTGGACACATTTTATTTATAGAGAGCACACTGCATTAACAAAGGCTAGCATTCATGTATTAATTCAACAAATCAAAATAGATCATTAAATGCAAGAATAATTGCCTACACACATTACGATTTCATGACCTTGCTTTATTATCTCATGGCCACATTAACTTGTGCACTGTCAGGGCACAGAGAAAAAACAAAGTTATTGCTTGCCCAGTGGGTGCAACAGCCAACGGTAGATATAATATATATATATATATTTTAATCCATGCCTAATCCATGTGGTGTGTGCAAGATTTTTCTGTTGATTTTTTAAATTTGAAATAATATTGCATTTATTTGACATCATATTTCAGTTGATCGCAAAGAAAAAAAAAATGCTGCATTTTCAGTTTGTATTTTCGATCAGTGATTTTTTTTCCAGGCTCAAAGGCCAGTACTCGTCTTTACAGGCAATGATCTAGAGGCTATTAAAAAACCACCCTGGCCACGTCTAATCATGAAAATCTACACACAGTCCCCTACACACAGGTAATTTCAATAATCCTAATATTAAACACCTGTATAGCACCACTCTGCATATGTGGAAAACTTTCCCTGTGTAAATATTTTTGCAACTTTTGAATTTAAGTTGCCAACTGGCTTGTTGTGAAGATGCTTCATAACCTGTTCTTGGTCCACTTTAGACCTCTGCTTAATCCATCACTTGATCTATTACAGTTTGATCTCTTACATCAATCATCTGGTCAGTGTTGAAGATGTGAGCATCTACATATTCTTAGATGGCTTATTGTTCATAGACTATCTGAAAAATCTAAAATACAACCAAATGTGTGCACATCCAACACACCCTAATTGTGTTCATGTGCAGGAGAACAAAAAGAACAATATGGAAAAAAGAAGCATGTTGTCTGCACACTGAATTTACAGCTCCAAACAACTTTTTATTGAAAGCGCAAAGTTTCCACCGTCAGGTCTTCATCAGGAACATTGTGTGTGGACATCACGCTTCTTTTAATTTAATGAACCAACAATTGGTGATGTTGCAAGACATGGGGAATGTTCCTCAGAGGGCTGCTTGATAATGGTTCTCCTGAGTTCTCCCTTCCTGTTTACTCCAGTGCTATCCATTCTTATCTGCAAGAAATCGGTATGGCTGAAAGTTTTCATTCCATCCAAGCAGGAGCACGCCTGATACCACCCATTAGTCATTTGAAAACAAACACCAGTGGAAATACATGGAATTAGGTGTGGCTCCTGCTTGGTTGGAATGGAAACCTGCAGTAACACCATCTCACTTTAGATAACACTGGACACCTGTCTACTATACTCTGGAGTCATGTGACCTGCAGAAGTTCTCATATGATTATGATATGAAAATGGTGTCAGGAAGACAGCAATTAACTCCTCCTATGCCTTTCTGCATTTACAGAAGTAAAGTTGATATTGTACCTACAGAGACGTATCTGGATGTTCACTAAGGAAAGGCCAGACCAGGCTTTACGTTTTGCTATATTTATTTAATCATTCTGTTGTAATAGATTCAAGTTCATTTGCACAAAATGTCGGGGATAGCTGTACACTGAAATGCTTGTTGTGAGGTTCAGGTAGTATACAGCGAAATATGTACAGTACATTAGAAGATGAGGGAAAGGAGAAGAAGGAAGAGGGGGAAAAAGATTATGTACAAATGCAACGTACTGTATATACAAAATCTGCAGAATATATTAGGCATACTACCCCGCCTTGTGCCCGATGCGCCCTGGGATTGGCTCCAGGTTCCCCCGCTACCTTGAAGAAGGAGTAAGTTGTAGAAGATGAATGGATGGATGGATGGATGGATGGATATTAGGCATACTGGTATGTTTGCATAAAAAATATGTACAGTAGGTAAATGTAGACTCTGGAATATGTGCAAAAGGTAGTAAAGTAAATAGTAGTTGTGTGCAATGGGTAGTGTTTGAGCAGTCATCTATAGACACGGAAGAGTATAATAAGCAGATGATGCAAGCATGATAAGTAGCATATTCTCAGTTTTGAGAGTTTTTTTGACGTTTTGTCATTAGGACAAAGGTAGACAATTTCTCCCGTCCTCTTAATGACAAGCACATATGTTTGAAGAGTACCTCCAGCATTAAGCTGATCTTTGAAGTTTTTTTTTAGTTTTCCTCTTTGTGGAGTGGTTAAAAAGCCTGACCTTCTGCACCATATGGTGCTCCACACTACTTTCTCCAGCGCCAGAACCTCGCCTGCCACGTCCAGACTGTTCACTAATATTCCAGTAATCCACATGATTATGGGAGTGGTTATTAAAATGAATATGGGTGGTAGCAGAGAAGCAGATGTCTGATGACCCACATCTGTGTGTTCATGCTGAGTGGGATGAGCGAGATGAGCATGTGTGTGTGTCAGCTACGGGCCGGTTGCTCTGCTGTCCGCCTACCGCTGGCAGTGGTGCTGTGTGCTCATCACTGCCCTTCAGAAAGCTCTGTTTCACATGTTTAAACGGATTTGACCTCCACAGTAGAACATCTCCAAATACCTTAACCACCCAAAGCAATGTTTTCACCTCCTACTGTAGTTTAAGGTGTCCAACGTGTCTAATTACAGTGTATTCCAGAGTACCAGAAAGGCACAAAAACAGCAGTATGTATGTATATTGCCATTGACTTACAGCAGTATCTCTGCTCTGTCAATGCTCCTTTTGTATCCATTGATAATGCTCAGATAAATCAGTTGCAAGACAAAAAGGCACAGATTATTTCACGCCCAAGAGCATGTTTAGGATAAAACCATGCAAGTAATGCAACAATAGGAACTCTGTGGTGTTGATTTCTCCCTTCAGCTCTATGGACATAACACAGTAGGCTAGATTCAGACATTTCCCTACTGCCATGCCATTCACAGGACTCCTGCCTGACTTTCCTACACAGCTCTGCAATGAAGGCTGAAGCCTATGTACAGCATCTGTGGCTCAGGAGAACCATTATCAGCTGGAGTCCACTGAGCAGGGCACACTGAACAGAAGGCTGAGATGGGTTTTTATTTAGCAAGTTTGATTAAGAGTACAGAGCAGAGAGACTCAAGAACAACTTGCTCAAAACTTGCACTTGCAGCAGAGCAATTTAGTCCTCTCAATAGTTTTTTTCCTCCAACCTCCAGATTTGAGGTAATTGGACCAAATGTGTTGTGACATCTTATTTCAAGTGTTCAGGTTAATAGAAACAACCATTACTGGCAACAGTGCCATTTTGTTGGACCTTGTTTCTCATTCTCTTTTCATACCCTGCCAATACAGGGCATCTTTCTGGATACCATTGCTAAAGGCCTCAGTATGAGATTAACAGCCAAGGCCTGTGAGGCGACATGGGACAGTGGCCCTAACAAAATGGCTGCTCTTCCTGCACCGACTACCAGTGAAGTGCATTTACTCCAGCCGCTGTTAAAGCCCCACCACTACTACCATCATCATCATCAACATCATCATCATCATCATCATCATCATTACAGCACAGCAGAGGGAGACAACCAGTGTTTCCTGAAACCATCTTCCTCCAACTGCCATAAATCAAAGGGAATCTGCGGGAACTTAATTAGCTTAATTGCTATGTTTGCTCTAACATAACACTGATCACTCCACCGATCCAGCTACAGCATTTGAATAGGGGTAAAACAGATGGCACACTTCAGGGTTTTTTTTTTTCTGGCCTCATAGAAAAGCATCTGGGGAGGATGATCAGAGTTGTTTAGGGGCAAAGACTTCAGTGGGGTTGTGGTTTGGTTTGTTAGTAATATTTTAATTTTTACCCCCTTACCCTAAAATATACTCCAATATAGTTACTATTATATAAAGACAAATTTCTCAACATCATAGATATTGCAAGCTTGAGGAGGGTCATTAAGAACAGAATGGCAATAGAAGATGCTCCTTTCCTGCTCCTTTTACTTTCACTCAAAGCCTTCTGCTGACTTTCTCATTGCTGTTTTACAATCTGACACTCTGGAAGTGTTCATCTATTCCACTAGACACCGACTATCCCTCCCCTATAGTATGAAACAGTTAGTCAAGGTGACCAGACTTGTGTTGTAAGATGCATTTTACTATTCAAGGGGTTTTATCAAACGAAAGAAAGTCCATACACTTTGACCTATCACTGCTACACATCTACTATAACCCAGATGGAAAAAAACCCAACAACAACAACAACAACAAAAATCCTTGTACAAATATAACCGTTGGTAATGTGTGCATGCTTGTTGCATTCACAGACTTTTCAAAAGCTGTTGTTTAACACCATTTTCCAATTTGAAGAGCTTTGAGTGCTTGAGTGTTTTGTTTAAATCTTACAGCACTTAAGATATCTGAGTGTCTTATTATTGTTGAACTGTCTGGTCATCCTCTGAGGCTACTAGCATGCTTAAGGGTTCTTTCTTATGTAATCATTATGTTGGCTTGAAAGAGCTGACATAATCTTCTTCTTATTCGGCCTGCTCCTCGGCTTGTGATTTTGAGGAAGTTAGGTCTTAATGCCTTATCTAGTTTAGCTGGGTGATAGTCGTAATGTATACACAGATGCGAGTACTCTATTTTCCAGGAAATGTACATTGCATTCCAACATGAAATGGACAAAATTGTCTCTGGGGTATATGGGAGGAGACCTAACACCAATATCTCTTCATGCCATTATTATGTTATAATGTTAGTCCTCTGAAGGCAATTGTTTATTTGAGAGAAATTGTATTTGAAAGTGACGACTTTTTGGTAACTAGTGAACTGTTTTGGTAACTGTTTTTGTTTTATTTTTATTTAATTATGAGCAGCCAGGTAGAATTGACATAGTCTGAGTCATTATTTGTTAGTCTGTATTATGATTATTATGATTATGATTACCATTAACAACAACAAAAAAATTCAAGCCTACAGCTTCAAAAGACTAATCAAATGTACAATGTACAAATGTTTTTAGTTTTGCAATGGAGCTAACAAAAGTAACAAGTAAGATTATAACCATTTCATGCCAACTGCAAGTATTATAATTGCCTAAATGTTTAAAAGTAATACCTCAAACATTTTCTTTCATTCGTTCATTCATTCAGTTTATGTTCAATAAGTACTTTATCCTGGTCAGGGTTGCAGTGGATCTGGTACAAGTCCATCACAGTAAAAAAAATCATAAAATATAAAAAAAACAAACATCTCATCACAAGTCATTTCATGATTCAAAGGGCTTCCTCTACAGATTTCAATGTGTACTTTCATTTTGATAGTTAACAGTACGCCATAATGTCACCCACTTGAATTTAAGGTTATTTTAAAAACTGGTTTGAGGTAAACGTGTGATGCTTTTGGCATGACACAAACTGGTACTCACAAGATCTTATTTACTTTTAGCTATGCAGAGCAAAACTAAACAAGACAAGCATGAAAGCCTGGAAATTATGGTAAGCATAATGGCCTTCATGTCCTTAATAAAAGTTGTTAGTTAGTACTTTGACTTCTCTCAGCAGGTGGCTGAACATACGTTTGCAAGTTTTGCCCAGATTATTTTTCAAAACCTTCCATGGATGCGTTCATACTTTGAAAAATCTTAAACAAGGTTCACACAAGGTAGTTTTATGTACTGTATATATTTGCAAAAGGATCTCAGGATCATAAAAGAATACTTCACAAAATGTGGCTTTTTGAGAACAGATGCATTTTTTATTATTATCTTGCTCTCTGTGATCAAAACAGGCGGTCTATAACTCCTGGGATTAACCAGGCTCTTTTCTGTAAGCTTCCCCTTTCTGCATTGGGGTTGAAGGTCTTTTAGTTCACCGCCGCCACTGTGAAATAACAAAGTGTTTATGGGAGAGGAGCCAGCGGGTTAGATAAGAACAGCTCTCTGCTGCAGCTTTACAAGGCCTCTGCTGCCCTACTGGTTCTGCAGTAAAAGGGAGGTGGAGAGGGCAGCATGGGGTGAAGCTTCTCCCTCAAAACTGTGATGAGCTTCAGCCTGCAGGGAACCCCCATCCGTAGCCATTTTGTTTCTTCAAATCTAGACAAGCAGACTGGTGCTTATCAGGAAGTTCAGGGGGAGGTTCAGAGTTTCAGAGACTTTGATTCCTGCATTCTGACCCTGACACTAAGCTAAATTAGAAATTCAACATATTCAAAGTTTCCAAACATAACTTTGAACAGCATGTTAGCATGAATGGAATAGGCCCTTTGGTGATATTCTTTGACTGGCATCTAGAAGAATGTAAGTGGCTGTGTCTAGAACCCTAGGAACAACATTGAATGTAAAGTGATTGGCTCACTTCATGTAACAGGTTTCTTATAAATAAAATATTTATTAATTTGCTGAGCCTTCTGACAGCAGTTGAAGGCAGGTTTGATCTGCAGTACACTCTCTTTGATCTACCACTTATAGTGAACTGATAGTCCAGGCACCAGTGTGTGTGTGTATGTGTGTGTGTGTATGAGAGATGAAAGAGGAAGAGAAAGAGGGAAGCATTCTGTCTTGCTCTTTCTGTATATTATGATTCTCAGGCTCACTTTCCTAGAACATCCATGACAAACACTGCTGCTCTTTGTCATAGTTTTTTTTCTCCCCATTTAAAATTTTTTTTTACAGTTCATGACCACTTGACACACACAACTCATTATAATTCGGTTCACCCATTTCCATACAGTACAGTGTAATACTTCAGCAGGTCCTATCACTACACTAGTAAAATAGCCTTTCACTCACCTCATGCCTCTACATTTCCCAGCAGCTCCCCAACCTCAGGCACTTATCTAATTAGCCCTGGGAAAAGCTGAATTATTAATGTCACCTAAATCATTCAGAGCGCCTGGCCAATGTCTGCCACGTTTCTAAACACAGGAGCCAGCGGAAGCAGGCCGATAACGTCCCCACCTATTGTCCTTGCTCTCAGAGTCTTTTGTTCTTTGAAAGATGTTTGTCTAAATCTTCGGTTACATACCACTCTTGAGTGATGCAATAGTTTGAGTAGATCCTGTCTTACGTCTCTTCAGATGTGGTATTTATTAAATGTCAGTAATATTAAGCGCTTTTAATTACACGTTGTAGTAAATGACAATGATTGACATGTTTGTTCCCTTTCCAAGCAGCTTGATTTAAATGAAATGATTAAATTAAAAGGGCACATTGTATATTTCCACAAGCAATATGCATATTATATAATATTTCTGCATATGCAACAAGCCAACATATTACTTTAAAAGTGTGCTGGTGTCAAAAGACCATTTCTCAAAGTTCTGTCATAAGGTTTATACTAGTTTGACCTTCGGCACCTCTTAAATCTCAAGTTGGAAAGTAAAACAAATGTTGCATTCATATAACCACTTGGACATTATATCTATTGGGCAGAGTGACTTTATCTATTCATATTGCATGAGCTTTGCCTTAGGATTTAGACAGAGAGTAGTTTATTGATCTCCAAGGGGAAATTTGGTGTCACAACAGCCACAGGGAGGACTAAGACTTAACGGTTTACAAGACTTTAAAGATGCACAATAAACTCACAATATACACCACAAATACAAGGGAATAAAAAAGATACTTATAAATAGCAGACTAAGATTCCTGTACAGATTAACTGTATTAAATATATGACAGGTTGGCATGTTTAAAACTGTACATTAGACTTAGTCTTAGTATAAAAATGAACAGTAGTCATTAGTAAAGCCATAGGTAAAGAAAAAAAGAATGAAAAAAAAAAAAAAAAAAAAAAATATATATATATATATATATATATATATATATATATATATATATATATATATATATATATATATATATGTATATGTATTGTGCAATATGCAGTGTAGTAGCTGGGTATATAATATACAGTGGTGTGAAAAAGTGTTTGCCCCCTTCCTCATTTCCTGTTCCTTTGCATGTTTGTCACACTTAAGAGTTTCGGAACATCAAACCAATTTAAACAATAGTCAAGGACAACACAAGTAAACACAAAATGCAATTTGTAAATGAAGGTGTTTATTATTAAAGGTGAAAAAAAATCCAAACCATCATGGCCCTGTGTGAAAAAGTGATTGCCCCCTAAACCTAATAACTGGTTGGGCCACCCTTAGCAGCAACAACTGCAACCAAGCGTTTGCGATAACGTGCAATGAGGCTTTTACAGCGTCCTGGAGGAATTTTGGCCCACTCATCTTTGCAGAATTGTCCTAATTCAGTTACATTAGAGGGTTTTCGAGCATGAACGGCCTTTTTAAGGTCATACCACAACATCTCAATAGGATTCAGGTCAGGACTTTGGGCAAGGCCACTCCAAAGTCTTCATTTTGTTTTTCTTCAGCCATTCGGTGGTGGACTTGCTGGTGTGTTTAGGATCATTGTCCTGCTGCAGAACCCAAGTTCGTTTCAGCTTGAGTACACGAACAGATGGTCGGACATTCTCCTTCAGGATCTCTTGGTAGACAGCAGAATTCATAGTTCCTTTTATCACGGCAAGTCTTCCAGGTCCTGAAGCAGCAAAACAGCCCCAGACCATCACACTACCACCACCATATTTTACTGTTGGTATAATGTTCTTTTTATGAAATGCAGTGTTCCTTCTACGCCAGATATACTTGGACACACACCTTCCAAAGAGTTCCACTTTTGTCTCATCGGTCCACAGAATGTTGTCCCAAAAGTCTTGGGGATCATCAAGATGTGTTGTGGAGAAATTGAGACGAGCTTTGATGTTCTTTTTGCTCAGCAGTGGTTTTCTCCTTGGAACTCTGCCATGCAGGCCATTTTTGCCCAGTCTTTTCCTGATGGTGGAGGCATGAACGCTGACCTTAACTGAGGCAAGTGAGGGCTGCAGTTCTTTTTGGACTGTGTTGGTGCGGTCTTTTGTGACCTCTTGGATGACGTCGTTCGCGCTCTTGGGGTAATTTTTGGGGGGGGCCGGCACTCCTGGGAAGGTTCACCACATGTTCCATGTGTTCGCCATTTGTGGATAATGGCTCTCACTGTGGTTCGCTGGATTCCCAAAGCTTTGGAAATGGCTTTATAACCCTTTCCAGACTGATAGATCTCAATTACTTACTTTCTCAATTGTTCCTGAATTTCTTTGGGTCTCGGCATGATGTGTAGCTTTTTAAGGTCTTTCTGGTGGACCTTACTGTGTCAAGCAGCTCCTATTTAAGTGATGCCTTGATTGTGAACAGGTGTGGCAATAATCAGGCCTGGGTGTGGCTAGAGAAATTGAACTCAGGTGTGGACAACCACAGTTATAGTATGTTTTAACAAGGGGGCAATCACTTTTTCACACAGGGCCATGATGGTTTGAATTTTTTTTCACCTTTAATAATAAACATCTTCATTTACAAATTGCATTTTGTGTTTACTTGTGTTGTCCTTGACTATTGTTTAAATTGGTTTGATGTTCCGAAACACTTAAGTGTGACAAACATGCAAAGGAACAGGAAATGAGGAAGGGGGCAAACACTTTTTCACACCACTGTAAGTGGGTATATAATATAAGTATAATATAATGTCCATCATCCCCAATGTACACATGGCTCCCCAACCTCATTGTTGACTCATTGTGGAGTCAGATAGCAGTGGTCAAGAATGACTTCCTGTACCTTTCTTTGTTACAGCGAAGCTGTCATAATCTATTGTTGTTTGGCCAGTGTGGCATGGAGGGGGTATTTACTACTGCTATTGAGGTGGACACAAAGTTATTTATAATCACTGATTAGAGTAGGAATTAATTTGACAGATGAAATTATTTAGAAAATACACCCAAAAGGAAGCAAAAATGGATCCACCCACTTCTTGAAGTAAAGCTCACTTGTACTGATATTTTCCTTTTTTCTAAAAAAAAACAAAAACAAAAACAAAAAAAAACAAACAACACCACAGTCAAAGAGAATATAGCAGTTTTTACATGTTTAAAATATATATAAAATATAATATATAATGTTCTAGTCATGTGAAATAAACTAACTTGTATTTTTTATCCCTTGGAATAAGTTGAATTTTTAAGAGAATCATTGAGATTATGACAATCAGATCTTTATTTCAAAGTTCAAATATGCTAAAAAAATATGAGTTGAGTCAGATTAGTCAGCTTGAAATGAAAACGTGTAATTTGATGGTGCCAATATTTGATACTTGAATTCACCTATTTGACCATCAGATGATGATCCATCCATGTGTCCATCCATCCATCCATGCATCCATTTTCTATACCGCTTATCCTACAGGGTCACAGGGAACCTGGAGACTCTCCCAGGGAGCATTGGGCAGAAGGCGACGTACACCCTGGACAGGGTGCCAATGCATCACAGGGCACCATCACATACACATTCACACACCCATTCATACACTACGGACACTTTGGACATGCCAATCAACCAACTTGTCTACATGTCTTTGGACTGGGGGAGTACCCAGAGGAAACCCCTACAAAACAGGGACAACATGTAAATGGTAAATGTTCTGTGCTTAAATATATATCACTTTTATCCAAAGTGTGTAGACTGAGTCTCACTCACCTATTCACACACACCCATTCACACACATATGGTGGCAGAGCTGCCATGAAAGGCGTTAACTTGCCATCGGGAGCAACTTGGGGTTCAGTGCCCTGCCCAAGGACACTGTAGTATGTGGAGACATTTGGGCCAGGAATCAAACTGCCAACCCGCTCTATCACCTGAGCCACAGCCGCACATGTAAACTCCGCACACCCTGGAGGTGTGAGGCAAATGTGCTAACCACTAAGCCCAGATGATGATGATTTCAAGTAAAAAAAATATCACATGGTAAATGTCGGGTTTAAAAAATGATATACAGTGTTTTACAGCAATTTATATTCACACTCTTTCAGGCCATATACATTTAGCGTAAAAAAATCCAGGCTATATAAAATTAATTAATTAATCTTCAGTAACTGCTGTATCCTGGTCAGATTTACTGTAGATCTATCCCAGGAATACAGGGCGTGAGCTAGGAATACACTCAGGATAGGACTCCAGAGCACACACACACAAGGGGACTGTTAGCATTTAGTGGTAAGTTTTTGGGAGGAGGGAAGAATGCAGAGTACCCGGAGAAAAACCCACAAACATGGAGAGAACATGCAAAAGTCCACACAGATAGTAACTGGAGCTCACGATTGAATCAGAGACCCTGGAGGTGTGAGATGACAATGCTACAAGCTGTACCTCTGTACCAATGTATTCTGACTGTAAAAATCGGGTTGCAGAAATTTAAGTTATAACAATTCAAGGAAAACACTCATAGTTCACATAAAGAGCAAACAAAAGTCAAGATCTAATCAGGCTGGATTTGTACATTCCTGGCAAATCAGGACATGAAAACTTTTATTATGGAATAAAAAAAATAAAAAATTAACATCTACTGTGACAGTGTCAGAAAGCCAGTGCACTTCCTTGTCATTACTGTCACCGTCTCTGACAGCATGCATGTGTTTTTTTTTAAATTATATATATATTTTTTATCTTTTGGCACCTCAGATGAGACATTTATTATGACACATAACTCCTCCAATGATAATCACATAGCTGGGCTGAATAATATATAGAGATACAACTATAATTATAGTTCTGTCATGTTAGCCACGTACAGAACCGGTTTAGACTGTCAGATCTGGAGAGATGATTGTGTTCCCACAATCCCTGTGAAATTGTGTTTAGGGGCAGGGGGTTAAATTATATCAGAGGTGCAATTAAAAGAGGTGAATTATTTGAAATGCATTTCGTGAATTGTGATGATGCTCTCTATGTTTCGTTCTGTTATTTATCAGCCTGATTCATCCAGTGCATCATTTGTCTCTTACTTAAAGATCTTTTAAAATTCATTAATTCATTAATTTATTCATCTTCAGTAACCTCATGGTCCTCATGGTCCTCATGGTCAGGGTTGTGGTGGATCAGGAGCCTATCATGGGAATATACTCACGTTTCACGTTAATAGGAACACTTGTACACCCGCTCATTTACGCTGCTATACAAACAGCCAATCATTTAGCAGCAGCACAATAAAAAGAAAAAGTGTGATCTCAGTGGCTTGGTGGTTGGTGTCAGATGATCTGGTTTGAGTATTTCAGAAACTGCTGATCTCCTGGGCTTTTCACACACTGCAGCCACTAGAGTTCAAAAAACATCCTGTGAGCAGAGTGTCTGAAGGCTGAAACACCTTGTTGATGAAAGTGATCAGAGGAGAATGACCAGACTAGTCTGAGCTGATAGGACGTCTATAGCACTCCAATAAGCACTCATTGACAACCGCAGTGAGCAGAAAAGCATCCCAGAACACACAACACCTCAAACTTTGATGTGAATGGGCTACAACAGCAGAACACCACTTCAGGTTCTACTCCACAGCCAAGAACATGAATCTGAGGCTCTCATGGGTACAGACTCACCCAAATTGGACAGATCTGAAAAAAACCAAAAACAAAAAAACCCCCAAAACAGGTGATTTGTTTTCTTATAGAAAGTATATGCTATTGGAAATGTTCCCAAGCACTTATACAGATTTCATTAGATCATATGAAATAAACAATGTTTGTCTAATCAAAGCAAAAGCAAAAGAAAAATGGAAAAGGAAAAGGTGCAGGTGAAGAAAACCATGCAGCAGAAAACAGTGCCCTTCTCTTTTAAGCTTGTTAGGATAGCAACTCTTTACCACTTCATTTTAATTGTGAACATTTTTGTTCAATTAACAGTGATTCATGCTTAACTGAGTAAAATGTATTAAACAATTAAAGCAGGCAGTGAGATTTCCTGGCTTACAGTAAAGCTGGTCTCCTGAATAAGGAAGACATATTGGGTCATGTTAGGCTGCCATCTAGGAAGATAAAATAATGTGGGGAAAAGAGTACAGGAGATCAGAAGAAAGAAAGAAAGAAAACATTGGACGTCAGTATTATGGGCTGCATTGTGTAGAATTGTTTTTCTTATATCTAGGAATGAAGCTCATTGTCCTCAGGCAACATCCTGAATCACATTTATGAACTCCACAACAAAATTTTATCACTCTCCGAAATTATTAGCAACACAAAATGACGGCTGAAGCAGGACCATGACATTTCTGTAAAGACCACAGATGCTCCTTTGCTCTCTCTCTCTTTCTAATCACCTCTGCCTGTGCCCGACCGGAATGATTTATGCTTCTACAATTACTGGATAATCCCCACTGTCATTACTGTTAGCATCTGCTCTGTCACAGTACTAAGGGCTTTTGGCTGCAGCCTCACTCAGTTACTGCACGTGTAAAGCTGCCCGACGCGCTCGCACCGCCTTTTAAAAGTGGAGTTTGGGATTAAACCCCCTGATTCTATTGGGGTATTGCAATGTCTGTTTATAAGTGTTAATATTCCACTTCAGAGTCATTATGCTGAGCCCACTGAAGACAATGTGACAGAAAACCAACATAGTACCACACGGGCAAATTAATAACTATTCACATTTCAAGGTAAAAGCCAATTTCCTTTTTTTTTAAAAAAATATCTTCAAACCCCCATAATATATATCTTTTTTAAAACCCCCCCTCCATAAAATAAATATTTTTATTTAAAAAAAAAAAAAAAAAACCCCCCCCCCCCCCCCCCCCCAAAATTTATTTCAAATATCTTATGAACGTCTTCTTTTCACAATCTCTGTGTGCTGACCTTCCTTTCTTATCCCCGTCTCTCTTAAATCTATGCTATTCTTTAAAATAAAAAAAAGATGAATGTCCTCTTCTAAAGTACCACGTCTTATTCCCTTTATCAAGTGTAGTAAGTTGGCCTTGTTATTCGTGTATTTTCAAACCATTCATTTCCCTTGAACAATTACACATTCGCAACGGCCTCAAAGCAAGCAGAGTATTTTTTGCTCCACTTTCCTCTCTTTTTCTCCGAGTACTTTTTGATCAAATTGTTTCTTGTAAATGGCTTTTCACTTCTCCCAGCTGAAGGAAGAAGATTCGGTTCGTTTCCTCGCCCATTGCGGATGTATAAACTTGTGCAGCATGCTCTGTCATGACTGAACTCTGTAGGGGTTTGGATGACACCAATCCAAGAGCGAGTGATTGAGATGAATTACCTGTTTTTGTCGGCCATTTTGCAGGAACACATTGTGACCCACCGCTCCGGACCCACCTGAGGCCATTTCTGGCAATGAGGTGAAGTGATGATTAAAGACAGAGGGGACTCAAAGCAAAAATGTGGATTAATGGAGTCCAAATGAAATTAATAGCCGCGATTTCCCAGCAGAAGAGCAAAAGCAAATGAAAATATGTCGAGGGACAGGGGGAGGCTTCCTGATTGTTTTGGGTTCAGGGTGACAGGAAGAGAGTGAAATTACTGTCTGGTAACTTATTTTTCTGGAGTGAGAGAAATGGCTGGAACCATTTTGATCGGAACTCGTAGTGGAAGTCGTCTAAGAATGTTGCAATCTCTCACTTTAATCGCTGATTGTTACGAGTTAAATATTTGGCTCTAAAGTTTAAAGTTTAACTAGCCGGGCGGACACATATTTTGAGCTGAAAATGGTTTAAAAATCATTGAACAGTGTCCCTGTATGGTGCAAGTGGCTTTCAAACATTAAGAGAGTCATATCCAGTTATAGAAAAGTGCATACTAGGAATTTCTTTCTCAAATAAATGACTCATTCATTGGGTGCTGATCCATGAGTAAATGTTTAGTCGATCTTGGTTAAGTATTAGCTTTTTGAAAGGAGCTCCTCTGCTCATGGGAACAAGGTCAGAGTTGCAGCTCAGACTGAGAGCAGATCTCATAAAATGCTTCATGCAGATCCTTATCAGTGAATAAATGCAGCGTATGTACTGTGCTAATATGCCGATGTATCGATTATGTCTTTTTAGTTTATTGTGTCTAAGTCTTATATGAATATTTATTGGTTAGATGCAATCGAATATGAGTACGACATATTTAGAATCGACAAATAGTGTTCTGGAGAGATTTTATTTTTTAAAAAGAAAGCTTTAAAAAAGGTTTGACTTGGAACCGGAAACCGAAGGGGTGCAACAAAAAAACTTGTATGACTGAGATCTTTTAAGAGATATAGACGACACTTGCAGGGACAAACATGAACAATTACTATGTGAATAGGATCTTGTGTACATCTCTAGCTGAAACCGATTGCCAACTTGAGTGATGTAGCTGAGGTTGAGGAACTGAACCAGAATTCACACATCATGATGACAGTGCTGGCGTTTCTACCTCTGGGTTTGATTCACATATTTCTGTACATAATGTTCATAGATTTCATATTTACTCATTAAAACCTTTTAATACAGATAAGGATATTTGGAACGTTAAAACAGATACAGATTTGTTACACCCCAGTAGCAGTATGTACATAAGATAGCAGATGCGCACAACATTTATCATCTTTGCAACACTATGTCGTTGATGCACATGAGCAGGAATCTCTTTGGGTTGCTGACACACTCCAGGCTATAAGATGAAGACTCACTGGCCCTGGGCCTCAGGTGCTGCAGCTCCCCTCATTTAGCTTCTCACTGTTCTGGGCTTCCCAACCAACCACTGCAGGCATATGAAGATTGCTCTGGGATGCACAGACCCCAGAGGTTTCTTTTACCACTTGGGTTTGTGTGTTGTGTTGGTATGGTTGCAACAAAATCACACAGAGAAACTGCTTTTCTGCTTTTCAAACTGATATAAAATCCCCCTAATTGTCTCTTCTCTTCTGACTTGTCTTATTTAACCCATATTTGACCTTGTATTCTAGTAAGACTGGTCCATACTGGAAGAACAAGACCAAATTACACTAGAAGCTCAACAAATTTCAGTGTTGAGAGACGAGTGTCAGGATAAGGGAGTGGCTCCATCTATAGCAATGTTGCCTCCATTCTGTTTTACTTTGAACATGAGGCAGGCATAGAGCTCACTTCTTGCTCAGCTTAGCGTGAGAGCGAGAAACGACATGGATTTCAGCTTGCAGGTGTTGTCACCTCAGGGGATAGGCGACCATGACAAAGAGATCTGACAGGCTACATGTCTCACCTATTGTCAGGTGTCTCTTACACTGAGCCTGCTTCTGTTGGCAGCTTCCTCCTTGTGACTTGCGACTAAAAGTAACAAGAGCAACAGCTTTGTTCTTTGCTGAATGCAGAAAAACAGCTCTCAAGAGCGACAAAAAAACAACAAAACAAGACAGGTTTCCTTGGCGAAACATTCACCATATTCATACGCTGATAAGGTGATCCTATAGCACTTTATATTCTTTAAGTATAAAAAAGCAGTGTGTAATGCTATCACTCATCCTTCTGTGAGACGCAGCAGCGTACTGTCTTTCGTGTACGGATCTATGATGCTGTTTAAAGAGCATGACAGCGTGCGCCTGCTGTATCTGCTGTCACCAATCACTCTGAATCCTTCTCATTCTACATTCTCGAAGGAGTGCGTGTCCCAGCTGTTCTCTGCACATTGCTGTTACTAACGTTGCCGTTCACCATTACAAGCATGTTAGCATTAATCAGAGTGGACTCCTTACTTTGCAAACAGCCGTGCCCCCATGACGACACGACTCCATGACACCCGCGGCAATCTCAGCCCGAAACAGCAACACCTGTGTCACCTGAGACTTCTGACCCTATAGTCGGCTTTCCCCTTAGACTCCCTCCTCCCTTTTCTCTCACTCTCTTCCTTTTGCTCTCACCATTGTTTAATGGTTTGTCACTGCTGCAGTGCTCTGCAACCTGAGCCATGGACAACAAAACAGTTTTTGTGGGTCTTGGAGGGAGGGTTTGGGAGAGAGAGAGAGAGAGAGAGAGAGAGAGAGAGAGAGAGAGAGAGAGAGAGAGAGAGTCCAAGCCTGGGAAGTTTTTTACCCCAGGTGATTGGTATACCATCATGGCCGTGACTTCACCCAGTGCAGGTGTTGTTTTTATTTAACTTCTCTCAGGGGGCCTGGGATTTAGGTGTCAGAGATGACCTAGCCATTCAGCTTGGTCCAAGTTTTTCACAAACCAAGGGAACACCTGGTCACTGTCCAATTAAAACTATACATGTCCATTTTTCATGTTGTTCCCATATATATTTTTATATATGAAATATGGTATACTCCTCAGTCTACCCATAACAGTGGACTTCTTAAATAATAAATACATTAATAATGAACAGATATATCACAGTTTTTTTTTAAACCCCAACAACTAATATGTCCCTTTTTTGCCAGTCAATCAAAACAGCATACTTCCCCTCCCCCACTGTGTTCTGAAAGCTAAAAGTGAAACTGTTAGTAGTAATAATAATTATTTTTTAAGTTTTTTTCCCTCGAGGAGTTTGTGATTTTTTGATTGCAGAAATGAATGCAAAATCAAGCAAACACTTGCAATTTTTCAAAATTACCACATATTTTCCACAAATTTGGGCCAAGACTCTTCATGTGATATCATCATAACATACATTCAGACAAAGCCCTTTTCAATTCATGTGCGTTGAACACAAGTACAGCTAAAAGGTCTCATTTACCAACAAATATCACTGTTAAAGACCATGCAAAACAATTTCGTGCTATTGAAATTTCACCAACTTCCCAAAAAAGCAGTAAAAAATGAGCATGGCAAATTTAGAGAAAAAAACAAAACAAAACCCAACAACAGCAAAAGCGAGCATGTTTGGCTGCAAGACAAGAATAACAAGAAACCTGTGCATACATTAAACATCCTGGTTTTGACTTAAAATGATAGTACTGGTCTGCTCTAAAGCCAAAGCATGTAGCAGTTGTGTAGAAGGATATAAAGAGAAACTTAATCATGACCCGTTGGAAACCATCAGAAGAAAACTGTTCATGAAAAATGTCCATTTATAAAGATTATTAATGTTTGGTTTTTATGATTAAATCTGTCTAAATTATGCTATTTTGGATTTATTTTGCATGATACCTATGAACATGTATTTTTTTGTGTTGGATTATTGAAGATGCACATTTTCAATAGACAGTGTCCTTAAAAGTAAAGGAAGAGCAGGTATTACATTTGTAGAGACCCCTTTATGCTATTTGAAGAAAAAATTAAGATCAGTATATTATTAAAGTTTCATGAAATGATGTCTTTGTACATGTATCCTGATCAACTGATGTAATATTAAGGTGGTTGTATATTTGTGATTTAATGTAAAAATCTCTCTGATACAGCATGATATGAATATAGCACACACATTCGTCTTTTTCTTGTTCATATTCTATTTTTGCCATTTTTTCCAGGTTTCTGATCTATTTTATTGAATAATTGAAGCCCAATTACCCATTATGTGTGGCAATATTCAGTTTTACTGAAATTTGTCATCTCTCTGAATTCCAAACTTCTTTCATATATATATACCGTATCTCACAAAAGTGAGTACACCCCTCACATTTTTGTAAATATTTGATTATATCTTTTCATGTGACAACACTGAAGAAATGACACTTTGCTACAATGTAAAGTAGTGAGTGTACATCTTGACAGTGTACATTTGTTGTCCCCTCAAAATAAGTCAACACACAGCCATTAATGTCTAAACCGCTGGCAACAGAAGTGAGTACACCCCTAAGTGAAAATGTCCAAATTGGGCCCAAAGTGTCAATATTTTGTGTGGCCACCATTATTTTCCAGCACTGCCTTAACCCTCTTGGGCATGGAGTTCACCAGAGCTTCACAGGTTGCCACTGGAGTCCTCTTCCACTCCTCCATGATGACATCACGGAGCTGGTGGATGTTAGAGACCTTGTGCTCCTCCACCTTCTGTTTGAGGATGTCTCACAGATGCTGAATAGGGTTTAGGTCTGGAGACATGCTTCACCTTGTTGCCAGTGGTTTAGACATTAATGGCTGTGTGTTAAGTTATTTTGAGGGGACAGCAAATGTACTAAATGTTACATTGTAGCAAAGTGTCATTTCTTCAGTGTTGTCTCATGAAAAGGTCTAATCAAATATTTACAAAAATGTGAGGAGTGTGCTCACAATATATATATTCTTCAGGGTCGCGGGGAACCTGGAGCCTATCCCAGGAAGCATCGGGCACAGGGTGCCAGTCCATCGTAGGGCACAATCACATACATACTCACACACTCATTCATACACTACGGAGAGTGAGGCGAACGTGTTAATCACTACGCCACCGTGCGCCCATATATATATATAAAAGAGAGTGTAAATTGCAAAGTAGATAGAGGAAATATATATATATATATATATATATATATATATATTGTTTCCTCTATCTACTTTGCAATTTACACTCTCTTTTACACTTTTTTTTTTTTTTTTTGCAAATCACCTGCAACATACTGACTAACGCCACATAAAATGAATGAGATTGCACACACAAATTAGCAAGTTTTCTTTGGGATCTTATTAAATTAGAGTTCTGATGCGAGGGAGGAAAAGTTTGGATACAATCTCACACATGCAAATTTTTAGCTGATTGCACAACTTACTTTGTAAGAAAAGTGCAAAAGTTAAGGGACAGGGTTTTCTTACCTTTTTCATATGAAATGATACAAAATCCCGCCATATCGGGGATGCAAGTTCTGAGAATAAAGCAGTGCGATTTCAAAAATAACTAGTTATATTTGCATAATTTAATTAAATTCCTAAGGATATGGAGTGGATAAGTATGGTTAAACACAATACATTTTACAGGCACTAGTTTTACACATAATGGTGTATTGAACGATGACCTTGGATGTGAACTTGCTCATATCAGCCCTCAAGTCACCTATTAAAAGACATGTACAGGCAATGTTTTCTTGCTTAGTCAGTGTCAGCTGACTAAGTAACTGATGGAAATATTTTCCCCTTTCCATTCTTACCTTCTCATTCCTTTGCAATTAGGAAATGTAAATCGAGCAGGTGCTTCTGTCACCCTTTGGAATTTGTATTTGTCTTTCCTGAGGCCTCAGATCTTTCCTCTTTCTCAACAAAACACCACAGGAGCTTACACCACACATACACACACACACACACACACACACACACACACAAACACACACATACACACATTCATACATGTGCATATACACTATACACACACACACACACACACACACACACACACACACACACACACAACAGCTTGTTGCTGTCAGTGCAATCAAAACGCCTCTCTTATGCAGTGCCAACTTGCTTCAGTGGCCGTTCTGTGGTCAAGGTTACTCCTTCTTCAGTCACTGGGTTTAATTTTATTGTTCACTCATGTTTGGTTCCATTTAGAAGAATAACAAAGTGTTTTATTGTATAATGTTTATTTGTTGCAGATAGCCAGAAAATTGCAAACATATGTGGGTAGTGCCTATCGCACTGAGGCTACGAACCTTAGCTCTGTACAGAAATCTTGCTTGTAAAAATGCTGGGAAGGCTACCAACATAGTAACTTCGTAAGACATTCATGAGCACTGCATGAATATTTTTAAATAAGTGACTTTGTAATGTTTTTGCTAACAAAAAAGTTATAAATTTACTTCAATTTAACTGTTCAATTTCTCTCATATTTTAACTGTAGACCTAAGCTGATTTAGGGGGCATGGTTCTCCATGTGCAGCAGGGCTTTCCTCCATGTACTCTAATTTGCTCCTCCAGTCCAAATGCGATGGGTTGGCCTCGACCAGGCTGTCCCCTGCCTTATGCCCCGAGTTTTCTGGGATAAGCTCCAGGCTACCCCATTAACCTGTGTAGGATAAGTAGTATGGAAAATGGATGGATGGAATTAAACTGATTTCAAACATTATTTTTCATACCCATCTTTACCAAGGTTGCCAATAATTCTGTTTAAATACCTATTAACTCACTTCTCTTAAATCTTTTGCTATACTGTTTTCTGTGTAAACTTGTTAAGACTAAAGACAAACAGCTGTAAAAGTATATAAGTAAAGAAGCAGTGTAATTCTACAATGCACAATGCTAACTGTAGTGCTAATTAGCAATTACTAAGTAACTCCACGTTTTCTTTATCTATAACAAATCCCTAAGTAAATGTGTCTGGACCCAATTGACGTCATTACTCGAGGATTTAAATCTTATTTTAATGGACACACACTAATATGACTAGCTATGTTTTTTCACTCTCTCTGAATGCCTAAATTAAGTTCAAGACATGCATCCTGACCATTACCATAAGCCAAAAGTGACGGTTTTTCACCAACAAAAACCCCCATGCACATTGTCATTTTCTAATTATATTGGTTTTTTTTAAAAAAAACCCCTTAAAGGGGTTTTTTCCAAAAAAAAAAAAAAAAAAAAAAAAAAAAAAAAAAAAAAAAAAAAAAAAAAAAAAAAACAAAAAAAAAAAAAAAAAAAAAAAAAAAAAAAAAAAAAAAAAAAAAAAAAAAAAAAAAAAAAGGAGCAGAAGTTCTTCAGTTGTACATTTGTATTATAACTTTAATGGCAGTTTTGCACCGATCTTTATTTGTAGTATTTGTATTACTACTATACTATTATATTACTACTCTCACATAGTCCTAATCTTAGTCATCAAAAGTGAATAGGTTTATTTTGAAATTAAGAAGCAATTTTTAATTTACTAAATTACTAAATGACTAAACAGTGAAAGAGTACATCCTAAACATGGTGTATGCTAAATCTAGTAATGCAGCTCAGCTACTGCAACTATAGCTGACAACTACAATAATAGACTCTTCCTTCTGATTTGAAATGAAGTTCACATTGTGAATTTCCTTATCTGTAAGTTTATACAAATTCAGGAGCTCTGGTAGGACGTGAAAGTTTTTCCAAACTAACTAAATATTCACGAATACCAGTTTTTTTTGTGTGTAAATGCGCCCACAAACATTTTAGGTACAACTTCATTCATATCCAGCTTGATCAATGAGGCCCATTGTATTCATGGGTCGTTCATTAACGATTAATTCATTTTGAACAAATCGTTGATATGACTCAGGAATAACGAATTGTCTGAGAGAGTGATTCGCTCATTTTGTGTCTTTTTTGTTTAGTTTATCAAGTGAAAACCACATAGGTTCTGTACAGGAAAGAGAAATGATTAGTTCACCTCCATAGTCTTTTCTCAGGCCTGAGTCTTTTGTACATTTGTCACGTGGCGTGAAAGCGCATATATTTTGATTGGATACAGAAATTAGATCAGAATTCCCAACCTTCCTAACAAACAAGTTTAAACAAAGTAACTGGTCTGGTCTCAGGTTTTAGCTTTTTTTTCCCTACAATTTATAAATTTGTCACATTGGGTCTTTTCCGTAACATTTAATCTGCAATTTAACACTTAATAGTTAATGCTATACACTTTATCCGTATGATGGGGAAATTCATGTTGATAAAGCAAGATAATTGTTTACAATGGATTTACTTTGATCTTCTCTTCAGAAAATGTCATTTAATACAAACGGTATGAGAAAAAAGGCCACGAGATTCTTATCAGCCTATGCGGCTGTCACCTGACAAAAGAATAAACGACTCAGACCAGATGACACTATTGAGTGGTGAACGAATCATATCTGTTTGTCCTAATTTGTCCTTGCCTGCATTATAATTTTTTCCCTTTTTCGGAATATGATCAAAGTTTGCGTAATTAGACGTGTTGGTGGAATTTGGCTATTGAACAAAGTCATTTAATTCTGCTCAATTGAACAAAATGAACGAAATGATTTGAATAAAGATTCAATGAACGAGATTCAATGAGCCGAGTCGGTAAAATGATCCGATCTTCCCATCACTAGCCCACTGACAGTTAGTAATATGCACAGGCAGATTTATATTACTTCAAGCTACTCTTCTGTCACCTGATGTAAATACCAACCTGATTCACACCAGAGATTTAGTTTGATTTACTCATCCACTTCATCCAGTTCATTTAACTACACAACAATTATTTTGCTATTTATTCATGTAATATATGTATGAATAGTTTACTTCAGGAAAGTCACAGATCTACAGACAACTAGAAGCTGAGGCCTGGTTGGAATTTTGCTTTTATCATTGCGCGTGCGTTTATATTCTACTGGCTAGGGTCCTATTCCCGTTTGGAAAAAAAAGTGTGGCAAATAACAGCATTAATTCTGCAATTTGAGACTACCATTTATACACGTGTTTAAAAGTGCTTAAAAACTAGCAGCTGGTGTCAACAAGGTAATAAAAGGAGGCGCGGGGGAGCGCTCAGAACCATTACCACACACAAGCTTTTTAAGCTGGAGCGGAAGCACGAAGACGAGCTGCCTGGCAAGTGTTCATGCCAGCCACGCAAGTGTGGCAGCCATCAATCCCTGTCGCCTGGAGAAACCACACTCACTCACCCTTTTTTTTTTCTTTACTGGGCATATGTCTTCTATTCACTTCTATTCCCTTTCCCTTTTCTCTCCTTTTCTCAGTCTCTCATCCTTACACACTGACATGAGACATACTGTACATTTACCTCTTCATGTCATGCAGTCCTAATGAGGCCAGGCAGTGGTTGTGAAATATGTAGCATCCACTCTGAGGATGTAACTGCCTTAAAATGGACGATGACCCGAAATCCTCTGAGGTCACCACCTCGAGATCTCGGACTCTGTCTTCATCACAGGTCTGAGGTGATTTCAGGAGTCAGTTGGCACATTCAATGCCATCATCTACTCATCCACCGCCAGTCGTTCTGTCTTCTTGCAAACACCATCATGGCCATATTTAGTGCATCCATTTTCGTCTTGACAATTTACAGCAGTTAGTGCACCACCCAAGCCATCTGCTCCCCGATGCATCACCGCTCCTCTGAAATACTGAGTGTATAATTCATTTAACAGATTATATTTGGAAAAAGACGAATACAACTGCGGTGGCCTATAAAAGGTCACTTCAATTACTGTAACTAGATAATATAATTATCACTGTTATTTGATAAGACCTAAGGGTATTCACTTTGAATTGTCAAATGTTGTTGTTGTTGACGTCTCTTCAAACGATTGATGGGAAAAAATGTAAATGTAATTAGCGAATGTTGCATCAAGGTGTGCAGTCTGATCTAAACTTTAAAACGCATTACTTCACCCAGAAACAGCAGTGTTGGTAATAATTAATGAAAGCTGACAGTCACCTTTCACGTTTGAGTTTATTCAAATCTGTACAACCTCACAATTAAAAAAGAAGTTTTAAATTGTGTAGAATGGTGCAAAAGAAAGACGAGAAGAGAAGTATAATCTAGAGGTGAAAACATAACAAAGCTTTGCAAATTACTATTCTATGTGAGGATGATTTTTCTTCTAATTTAAAAGACACTACAATCTGCAGGAACATGTGATGTAATTTTACATTTATCCCACTGAAGAATGAAACTAAACAAACAAACAAACAAACAAGCAAACCAAAAAACAACAACAATGTAGCAGTGCTTATAATTGTCAAATTACTGGCACATGATAAATCAAATGCAATCTGGTTTAACATCAGTTCTTCAATTATCCAATTAAATCCTCAGCGTTAAAGCTACTTGATATACTGCAAAGATATACTCTTCCACATGGTTTTTGATTTGCCCTCTTCTTACCTACAAGGCATAGTTATTAACAATTCCCATATACTGTATGGCATTTGTGTTCTATTTTCTAACACCGGAAATGTACTGAAATGCAGCCAGTACATCTACAAGCGAGATTCTAACTTTCTAACTTGTTAGCTGTGTTTTATGAACATAATGCACTCAATGGATCACAGCCTAGCAATTGAGATTTAGTAAGACGCTGAAGGTCAGTAAAGGTCACTGAGAAAGTCAACACATTGTTGGACCCATGGGGACAATTTGTATTAAACCCAGAACATGGAGATCATTTTCTGATTAATTAAACTGCTGTTCATCAGCATCAACACATGTTCCGTGCTGTCCCTCCGAGACATTTTTGCAGTGTGATCTCGCTAACAGAAGCTCTAGCAGCAGATTTAGATTTCCCACCTAACACAGGATATACATGAGGAACTTAGGGCCAGGTCAAAGGCAGTTGTAATTTCCTGAGCTGCGACGACACTGGCTCATTCAGATGGGAACGTACACAGGAGATGAACCACAGTCCCTGCATTGGGGCACAGGTTTTCTTTCTTTTTTTTTTTGTTGTTGAGTGAGGTAGAATATGATAATGAAGCGAGCTTGATAGAGTAATTAACTTGGCTAAATGAAAATCCCACGAGGTTGAGGAATGGAAAGCAGATGTTCTTTGAAATCCATTAAGGGGGAGGAAAATGTCTTGCGAAACGGTGTGTGTGGAGATAAAGAAAGGGAAAAGTGGTACGGGGCTAGTGCGCTTCTTGGGAAATGGTGTGTGTATGTGTGTGTGTCCATATATGAGGTTGATGCCATTTCATAATGGGAGAAAAAACCTTTATTTGGGTATGACCTGGCTCTGCAGCAGCAGCTGGCTGACTTTAAAGTCTACAGAAAGAGAGAGAGAAAAAAAAGAGAATTTACTGTAAAAATATACTTGATAATATACTTGATGTGTGTATGGTCAATGTCAGTATCTAAGAGATAAAGTGAAAAGAATAGAAATAGCTCTTTGGTATAATCTTTTATTTAGCTAAAGTATTAATCACAGATATTTATACATTGTAATAAGACATAATTGTTTATCTAATGAAAGTGTGTGTGTCTGCATGTGTGTCTCTTTGTTGGTGGGGGAATGACTGAACAGCCTGACTTCACCGTTTGGCTATTGACTTGGTAAAACATCAGTAGCACAACCAGAGGCAAAGTCACACTCCATCACAAACCCACACAGAGAGGAGCCATATGCTGCACTCTCGCAACTTTGGAACACGCACACACTGTCAAAAGTTCCCCAAATGAAGAAACACAGCCTGACATGCTCATGTGTGCGCTCTCTCTCTCTCACACACACACTCACACACTCACTCACATACACATACAGAAACAGACTCACCAGTTGGGTCTCATTTTCCCTACTTAGAGCAAATGATGTTTTATTCACTCCCATTGACTCAATCACTGATAACTGGAAACTTGACAGAAAACGCTCACCTCCAAAGCCTACTTAATACACAAAAATCCCATTTGACGAACACATGATGGATTATAGAAAAATCTCAGAGACACGTCTTCCAAAGTGAGAAGTCGCGCTGAGACCAATTCTAGTGCACCAGGCTGGTATGGGATTTGAATGTCTTTTTAACATTTTTTTTATTGTTTTTAGAAAATGGTGGATGATGTAAGCGTAGACTATCCGGGAACATTGGGCATGAGGCAGGAGAGCACCCTGGATGGGCACCATGTATGTACATAGTAGTCTAACACTACTGCAGCAAGCATAAGCAAGCATAAAATATGTTCAGGTATTTTGACTGGCCTGAGAAGATAGTCATTACAGCACTCTTCTAGCTCTATGAAAGCACGTTATCTGTGAGGAGTTCTGACTGTGACAAAGCACTCACCACTGAACTTCTCCATTAATTAGGGGAACTTTTAAAGACTTTCACAAGGGCAAGCATGTTGAAATTATATTTTCCCAAAACATTTGCGACAAGATGTGAAATGCAGAGATATGATAACATAGTTATCAGTGTTACCAGACATCCAGAGCACCATAATTGCTGTTGAACTTCCTCATCAATGAAATACAGCCATTCAAACAGAAGTGCTAAATCACATTGCGGGTCGAGCAGCTTTCCGTTTAGCTGATAGCACACATGATATATAGCTCTTTTTTTTTTTTTTTTTTTTGGTATATACATGGCTGATGTATGTTTTCTTAACCGGTACTGCATTAGAGTTCTTAATCTTTGAGATGTTAGATTTTCCTGCTCAGATGAGAAAAGTTATTTGGATTCTCAAGCTTTTATCTAGTTTACACAACAATTTCTCAAATGTTAAGACTGAAGAGTTATAAGATATATTGAACTAGCAGACACATGTTTGAAGCTGCTTACCAACAATGATTTCATAATGGAAAATGGTCCATGAGATAGTGCCTAGTTTTACTACCTGGAACTGAAATGGATTTAATTGGAGTTAATTGTCATACACAAACACACAAAATAGCCCATTGGTGGAGTTGAAATTGAAATTGGGTGAAATTGGGTGGAGTATTGAGTATAGTTTGCAAAATTCCATCAATCTATCTATTTCCCATACTGCTTATCTGCTGATCCCTCACCATGGAGGGATTATGGAGCCTATCCCAGGGAACTCTGGGCACAAGTATGGGAATGCCATGGACAGGGTGTCAATCACCCATCCATCCATCCATCTTGTTCCGCGTACTCCTTTTCAGGGTCACGGGGAAACCTGGAGCCTATCCCAGGGAGCATCAGGCACAAGGCAGGGTACATCCTGGACAGGGTGCCAGTCCATCGCAGGGCACAATCGCACATACATTCACACACCATGGACAAGTTAGTAATGCCAATGCCTACAATGCATGTCTTTAGATGGTGGGGAGGCAACCAGAGTACCCGGCGGAAACCCACGAAGCATGCAAACTAAGCGCACACAGGGCGGAGACAGACTTTTAATCCACAAACCCAGAGGTGCGAGGCAGACATGCTAACCACTAAGCCATCATGACTGCAAAAGTATTCACCCCTGTTGATCTGAAACCCGTACATTAGTTCTAGTGCAATCAGTTACCATCAGACATCACATAATTAGTTAAAAGGGGTTGAATGGAATTAAAGTGTCACATGGTTATTTTGTCACTTGTTAGAGAACATATATAAGCAAACAGCACCATGATGGCTAATGGCCTATCAAAACAAGTCCATGACATTATGTCGGAAAGGTATCAATCAGGGTTTGGTTACAAAAAAAAAAAAATATTCCAAACTTCCTACAGAGTACCATTAAATTCATCATTAAAACAAAAGAAAGAATATGGTGCAATCAATTCTTCCTAAAGGAGGCTATCCACAAAAAGTAAGCAGTAGGATAATTAAGGTAGAATATTACAGTTGCTTGAGATTTGCGGCCTTTCACAAATACAAGGTGTATGTGCATTTTGGACGCATTATTCTGGTGCTGTGAAAAAGAAATTTTTCTGTATTATGCTGAGCCAGTGGTGTGATCTGCTCTGGACACTCTATTTGAGTCAGCAGTATGTTTTTTTTTGTTTTTTTTTGAGTACCTGCTGCTGCCAAGGAAACACTGAATTGCTTCATTTAGAATCTCCATGGGACTCTGCTCTACCTTCCGCTCAGGCTAAATTCACCAATAACCTTCATAATGCAGCTGTTTTCTCTCCTTTGTCTCACTATCTCTCTCTCTCTCTCTCTCTCTCTCTCTCTTTTCTCTCTCTCTCTCTCTCTCTGTATGTTTATTTTTCTCCCTTTATTTCTATTATTCTCTGCTATGTCTTCATTGCGCCAAAATATCCAAACAGACCCAGGTTTAGGATTTCAACCACGGATTCCAATCGGCTGTGTTGCAGCAGGAGTTTTACACACCCCTATCTAAGCAGATTAACCCTGGTTAAGTATTCCTGCACAAAAGTCAATCATTCTCAGGAGCGAAATGTTAAGTGGATGAAGTTTCTCTCACTCCTCCTCTCTTTCTCTCACTCTCTCATGCGACTGCTCTTACTTCATCCCTTGTTGACATCTGGAGTCCTGTGACAAAGCTTCCCTTTTACGTGGTCCTGAGGCTGAAACTGTTGTGAAAGCACAGTGTGTGTATGTGTGTGTCGCAAGTCCACCATCTGCCACCAGGATGTAAGCGGATGATAAAGTTAGCATCATCTGCGCTGGCGTCTTTGTCCCACCTCATCCTCTTCTCACTGCTGGCCTTGTGCAGGAAGTGTGTCTGAGTCAGACACCCAGCTGAGAGCTGCTGCCCGGCCTCTCCCCCTACAAGGCCCCGTGGGAGAGGAGAGGAGAGGAAAAGCAGAGAGAGCTGGGGAGAGATGTGGTTGCAGGTGTTTGGTTTTCATCAGGTCTGCAGGGCACGGAGCTGTGTTGTGTGTATGTGTCATTTGATGGGTATGATGTGTTGCTGCTTAAACAGTTACCAGGAGCACATTAGCAACCATGCAGTAGAATCTTAATACTACTGGATTTTTACACCTTTCAAAATCAAATTTGACTATAGATGAACCCTTTCTCACGGTCCATTGATGATCCATTCCGCCGGCAGAATGGAAATCACATAGTATATAGTAACAAATGAATTATTTTATCACTGCAAGTCTATTATAAGATTAGTCAGGACACTCTTGGGTTTCTGTGTATAGAGTATAATGACTACGAAAGTAGAGTGTCTAATTTCATATGAGCCATTAACCGCTACTGTGGAATGTGACATCACAAATAAATTTAATGCTGATCATGGGCACCTCAACCTTCATTTTTTGGGCTCTGGTAAAAGAGTTAAATAGACATCCTTCAGATGCTAATACATGACCCTTGTAGACTTACGTTCCTTCCTCTCATACCTACACAGGTTCCTATTAGTTTTGCTCTGGCTACTGGATAATCCATAGCAGTTACTGAAAAAAAAAAAAAAAAGCTAGAAGTTTAAGCCTTACAACTTGACCATATTTTATAGAGGAATCAGTCTGAGCTCAAAAACGGCATCATAGAGGTATTTATAGAGGTATCAGTCTGAGCTTAAAAACATCATCACTTTCCTTAAGCAAGTTTAGCTCATTAGTTTCTTGATTTATATCTGAATCTGATAATAGACTAATCTTTAATTGCAGTCTTCATCAGCAAAATAATAATAAAACCGAGCAAGATTAGCTGACCAGAGCAGTTTGGCTTTTTTCTTCATATGTGGCATGTGTAGCAACGGCCACTCTTCACCAACAGCAAGGCACTGGGAGCAAGGAAGCATTGGGAGATATTTAATTAAGACAACAGTTCAATTAACAGCTCAATTAGCCGAGGTAATTAGAAGCTCTCTTGGAACAAAAGCCAGTGCACTCTCCGAGTCTCTGAGTGAGAGCAGGGTGTCTCTGTTCTGCCACGGGCCTCATAATCCTACTTAAGTTAGGACTGCAATTTTGGTGCAGAGTGCCTGTAAAAGAAAACAATATTATTAATGTGATCATTTTGAAATCTTAAGGCCCAGTAGTGCTAGAGGATAATTTGGATTGCATGTGTAGCCCAACCAACCTCCCTCACCTTCAGTGCTGATTTTGGCTGATCATTTCTGGCTCTTTAAACATTCAAAACACTTTATTTAGTCTTCACTGAATATGTATCCAGATCATCCTGGCGTTTCTGCTCAGCAGGTTTTCTGGAAAGGGCAGAGGTCTCTGGAGGGCGCAGCTGCTTGGTATTGCCTGCTCAGAGTGTGCACGCCCCGGGCACAGCCTCTCCCCGAGACTCACACACCCAATCAACGCTATTGCTCGGCACCAGGTGAGCCTCCTCGTTTGTTTTGCACGTAGGCTCGACTCTCCTGCATCAGGCCCATTAACGAGTGCAGATGCACACCTGATGACATGACTGTCAAAGCTCGAGCCTGTCTTAGGTCATGACCCTAGGGGCCATGAAGTGGGGCACCTGCCTATGTACTGGCTGTCTCTGGGGAACGAGAGCACGATTGTGCCTGTAATGAGATCTGCTAGAGCAGAACCCATCTGGGCAAATCAGGGCAGAAGACATAGGCAGAGTGGTGACAGATTCTCAGATGGGATGAGAGCATATGTGAACCCTATTACCAAGAGGCTGAGAGCAGAGCCATTTGTAATGGTACAAGAGTCATTTCAGTGGTGGCTTCTGAGAATTAGTGATGCATGGAAAGTAAATGTTATCTGTAGAAGATCTTCTATATATAGTGAAAATACAGTAGATGTATATTTAATATACATATGTCTAAACACAAGGTATAAGGAAGAGGGAAAATAGTATACTCTATTGTCGGCGTGTTTATTGAGCATCATTAAAGTTTACAGAAATACAAATACACTGTAAATTATTTACTATATAATATACCAAGATACTGACAAAAAATACATCTAGGAGTGTTAAAAGCAATGATGCAGCACTGCAATATATAAATATATAAATAGTTATTTTCAATTATTTTACACCTGGATGACTAGGAACAGGAAATTGTTCAACCATGACTTATAAATGGGGTATAAATATGAGGTAACACATAGGCCAAATTCCCTTAGTCATACATAACAATGAGTAAGACCAAGGATTATAGCTGTGATGTCGGCAAAAGGTTGTTGAACTTCAAAAATGGGAAGTGACTATAAGAAAATAGCAAAAGCATTGAAAATGCTCACTTCCTCCATCATTGCAATAATTAAGAAGTTCCAGTCAAATGGAAATGTTATGAATCAACCTGGGTTTGGACGTGTGTCTATATTGTCTCAACACACCGTGAAGAGGATGGTTCAAGTGGGAAAAAAAATCTCCAAGGATCACAGCTGGAGGATTGTAGAAGTTATTTGCATCTTGGGATCAGAAAGTCTCCAAAACTACAATCTGAAGTCACCTACATCACCAGAAGTTGTTTGGAAGGGTTTGAAGAAAAAGCCTCTATTCTCATCCAAAAACAAACTCAAGCATCTTCAGTTTTCCAGACACTACTGGAACTTCAAATGGGATCGGGTTCTTTGGACAGATGAAACCAAAATAGTGCTTTTTGACAACACCAGCATTGGTTTTGGTGCACACAGAGAGGTAGCCATAAGGAAAAGTACCTCATGCCCACGGTTAAATATGGTGGTGGCATTTTAATGTTTTGGGCATTTGGCATTTTAATGTTCTGCCAGAAGACCTGAACATTTTGTTAAGATAAATGGCATCATGGACTCTACAAAATATCAACAGATATTAAATGAAAACCTGACTGGCTCTGCCAGAAAACTCCAAATGGGCCATGGTTGGATCTTCCAGCAGGACAGTGATCAAAAACATACATTAAAATCAAAACAAAAATGGTTTACTGACCACAAAATCAAGGTCCTGCCATGGCCATCTTGATCCCCTAACTTGAAACTCATAGAAAACCTGTGGGGTGTACTGTAGAGGAGAGTCCACCAGTGTGGACCTTGAAATGGGAAGGATCTGGAGAGATTCTGTATGGAGGAATGGTCACAGATCCCTTACCATGTTGGTCTCCTCCAGGTTCTTCAGTTTATCCTACCTCCAAAAAAAACAAGCAAGGAGGTTGTCTGGTTGCTCTAAATGGTCACTAGGAGTGAAAGACTATGTAAATTAGTATGTCATGGTGTCCTCCTGTATCCAGGGTATATGGTTGTTAAGGTCTAATGCTCGTATGTCTGAATTAATGCTCATAAATGACCCATTTTGTATTTTAATGTTTGTGGTTAAGGGACTCAGACATTTAACAGAGAGCTTCCATCATTTTTCTTTTGAAACCCATTGCATTCTCCATAATGCTTGAACTTGAGCTCTTAGTACAAATCCTACACCCACTGGGCTCAGATCGGAATCAGATCCCCTACCAGGCCCCAGAGTCATGGCAGGCAGCGGAAACGCCACAGTTGTGGTAAATCTTGTGACAGGATGACTTGCTGTTGTCAGTAACAGTTGAAGACAGAGGGTTGTTGCCACATTCGAGCCTGCACTTCCTCTACAGTTACTTCATCACCCCTCACCAGCTGGGCCTCTTGGCCACTATCGTCGGGTCATGTGACTGCACGGCCAGCGGCTCAGCTCCGGCCCGAACACCACAGTTCCTGTCTCTGGCCTGCATTGTTTCCTGCTGTTAGCATCTTACAGAATAGCACAGAGCCACTGGAGCACACAGGCATGCTGAAGAGCTCTGGGAGGAAATAACACAAGACTCACTGTGTGCCTTTTTATACTAATGGACAGTGTGGGTATTTTTCATGTGCTCTTATATAAGATGGTTTATATTATGTTAATTATTTTTCTCTGTCTTCATAGCAATCTCAAAAAATAATTTTGATAGGTAAAAATTGGAATAAAAGTTATTCTAGAATTTTGTAATTCACACACACATACATACATACATACGTACATCCATACACACACACACACATACATACATACATACATACATACATACATACATACATACATACATACATACATACATACACACATAGGCACATTCATACATACATACATACATACACACATACATACACACACACATACATACACACATACGTACATTCATACATACATACATACATACACACACATACACACATAACAATACAACATAACATTACATTCATACATACATACACACACACATATACATACACACATACACATACATACAACATCATACATACATACATACATACACATACATTATACACACGTACATTACATACACACATACACACACACATACATACACATACACATACATACACACATACATACACACATACACACATACGTACACATACAATTCATACATACACACACACATACATACAACACATACATTACATTCATACATACATACACAACATTACATTCATACACACACACATACATATCACATACATATACACATACGTACATTACATAACACACATACATACATACACAATACATTCATACATACATACACATACGTACATTCATATACACACATACACATACATACACACAACATACGTACATTCATACATACACACACATACATACATACACATACACATTCATACATACATACACACACATTCATAATACACATACATACATAACACAATACATCAAAACATACATACATACACACATACGTACATTCATACATACACACATACATACATACATACACACACATACGTACATTCATACATACACACATACATACATACATACACACATACATTACATACATACATACACACACATACACACATACGTACATTCATACATACATACATACACACACACACACACACATACATACACACATACATACACACATACGTACATTCATACATACATACACACATACGTACATTCATACACACATACATACACACACATACACACATACGTACATTCATACAGACATACATACATACAACATACATACATACATACATACATACATACATACATACATACATACATACATACATACACACACACACACACACACACATACATACCTACATACATACATACATACATACATAGACCAGACGTACCAGGATAATTCTATATATTCAGTGGGTGAATATATCACATAATATACTGCATCAAATGGAGGGTGTCTAAAAAATGAAGGGCATTTATATCTTTATAAAGCTTTTAATAATGTTTTAGATGTCCTTTTCCCCCCACAGATATTGTCCAGTGAAGAATATGTTTGCGATGAAGTGCCCCTTTTGCAGGATTATGGCTGCACATTCTGGAGGCTAAATGAACAATGACTTCAGCTTCTCATTTAATCACATAGAACAAAGAGAGGAGAGAGAGGCGATGAATGGAGGGAGGGAGAGACAGCGAGAGAGAGAAAAGATCTTTAAGAAGATACAGTCACTTCTAATGGAGTCAGGCAGGGTTGCGCTCACTCAGCTGAGCAATCATCATGGCGGATTGCTGTTGTTTGGATGTATGCATGCACATACAGACGCACACACACACACACACACACACACACACACACACAGAGCTGAAATCTTTAATCAATGTTCATATGTTCTAATATATTGCAGCAATATTTAGTATCATCCAGGGTAATGACTACAGTAAATATTACATATGATATTAATGTGTTCATTAGAGGCACTATATGACATTTCTCTGAGTGTCTCATTGAGAACACAGTCAAAGAGCAGCAGAGAGCTGAACTATGGCATTACTGGCAGAATTATGGCAGAAATAGGTCAACCATTTTACCCTGGGGATACCTGCACACTTAGCATGTTATTGCGCTATACATTCTCTCTCTCTGCCTCCTTTAGACAGTTTCTTCTCAGCCACTATCTTTCTTTATTTCTTACACAAAATAATAATAACACAAAATATGTGTGCGTTTAAAACAAACATGTCTGGGTCTGTGCATGCTTGCTTGTTTGACAAGAAAGTGCAGGCTCTGGAAAATTCCAGCACAGGATTCTTTAATTGGCCTGAAGTCTTTCCTCCAGTTGTGTGTTATCTGAATAATGCATGGTCTTTCTTAATGAAGCGTGATCCTCTTGTTTCACGTGTATAGGATATAGGGTAAAATTAGCATAGTCCTGTGTCTGCATCCTAATAGAGCTTGATCATCAGGGTTAGTTTTGTTTACTGCTTCCCACCGGTCCACTGTTCTTATAGCCACTAAAGGGAAAAGTACTTAAAATCCTCATGTTGAAATACTCTTGAGTGTCCTAAAAAAATTATAGTATCCCAGGATGGGTTGATGCAGCATAATGTTCAATTTGAAGATTCCCTTATACAGGCTCAGTATTTCTCATCAAATCCTATAGTACAGTTGTCTTTTTCACTGAAAAATAAAAGGCGTTAGCATGGTAAAAACTCAAACCTGATCTCATTCATGTGTTTGCATACAAATGTATTCTAAAGTACAAACATTTATATTTACATTGTTTCCCTGTGAATGAAACAGAGTATAAAAGATCACGGAGACACTAGGGCGAATTTAAATAACCTAGTCCTGTTTAAATAACAAGCTACAGTTAGCCAGGCTAAGGTTTGGCTGCAAGCTTATAAGTTCCACACTGGATAATCTATCCATCCATCCATTTTCTATAGTGCTTATCCGACACAGGGGAAGCCTGGTGCCTATCTCAGGGAACTTGCGGCACAAGGCAGGGGGTACCCTGGATGGTGTGCCAACCCATCACAGGGACAATTTGGAAATGCCTTTCAGACTACGATGTGTGTCTTTGGACTGGAGAAAGAAAACCGGAGAACCCAGAGGAACCCCCCCCCCAAGCACAGGGAGAACATGCAAACTCTATATTTGTTGTTGAAACCAAAACAAACTTTTCATAGCTACTGTACCACTTGCTGCAAGACTCAGATGGTAAAATAAACTTTGAGTTAATTAAAGATTTAGGCTAGCAAGTCTAGCAGCAAATAGTTAACTTTATTTTAACTCTGATAGGTTTTTTTTTTTAATGCTGGATCTGCCAGTTTTAGTAATGCTACCATTTCCGATGAGCTGTCAATAAGGCCATGCACTGGGTCTTACCATTAAGATAGAGATCATAAAATTCTGTTTAGTTGGGTGTTTTGCCCATTTCTCTATATTTTCAAAACTTATATATGAAACTCAGGTCACATTTCAGTCCAATTGACCATATCTTGCCCTCTTCCCAAGCAATATGGTGGATGTGAATGTATCACACAATTCCACTGAGCTTTGAACATGTGCTTTTGTTATTTTGTATATTGTTCATTGGTTTCTTGCATCTTTGTTTGTTGATAAAGATTAATGCCACTTTGTAAAGCCTTCAGATTCACTTTTAAATAAACTCTTGATGGAACTGACACAAGCCAAAGCTTCTTATTTATTTATGTATGCGCAGTAATAGGGATGTACGCAATTTCAGACGTTTCAGTGTCGACAAGCAATTTTTGGAAAACGCTTGAAAATGCTAGTGTAGATGGAGAGAGTTGGAAAAAATGAAACCGCAGTTTTCATTTCTATTCGGATTAATGTGAACGTAGCCTTTCAGTCACAATTTCCTACTTGGAAATGGATAGTTTCAAAAACACCAAGGCTTACAAAATAGCTACAAATCCTGCAGCAGTTGAGCTACTCTCATCTGCTGGTGTTCACTTGTATCTGTGTCCAGCAATAAATGATCCTGTGAGGATGCAGTCAGCTCTGCTGAAGTGTCGCCCAGTAGCCAAAGCAAGATCTGCTCAGGAAGTTTACGCTTCTCTCCCTGTGTGTTTGAAAAAGAGACAGACAGAGCAACTCTTGCTATAATGACTGAGTTAGTAAAGAGATGCGCTGCTTATTTTCTGCTTCATCTTTCTTGTTCTGTTTGTTAATGCTCACAGCCTGCTACGAAACTCTAATCTATTCACTTAGAAAGAAAATCACTTACTGTATTCAGTAAGTAAGAAAACAATGAGACAGGGCGCTGGAGCCTATCCTTGGAATACTGCACATTAGGAGTGACTACATTCTGGATAGGATTCAGTCCATTGCACGACACCATGCACACTCACACACACACACACACACACACACACACACACACATTTAATTCAATTCAATCCAGCTTTATTTGAATAGCGCTTTTAACAACGGTCATTGTCTCAAAGCAGCTTTACAGAGATATATAAACACAGGATACAGATTTTAAGTGTGTGAATTTATCCCTAATGAGTGAGCTGGTGGTGACGGTGGTGAGGAAAAACTCCCGAAGATGAAACTTTGAGTGGAACCAGACTCAAAAGGGAACCCATTCTCATCTGGGTAACAATGTATAGTGTGAGAGTAAAAAGAAAGTTATGGATTTTTATATGAAGTCTGATTTGTTGAACTGATTCACTGTTCACTAAAGGAGACTTGAGCACAAAATTATAAGCGGAAGTTGCAGTCCTAAGCCCATATTGTCATCAATACATCTATTGGCATGTTTTTGGTAGATGGGAGGAAACCAGAGAACCCAGATGAAACCTACACAGACATGGGGAAAACATTCAGAACTCAATACAGACAGACAGATGTTAAACTTTCTTGGGTATTGTGAATAACAGTGTAAACAGTGATCATATAATAGTGTTATACATTCTTTCATTCGTTTATTCATTTATTCATTCATTAATCTTTACTAAATGCATTATCCTGGTGAGATGGTACTGGAGCGTATCCTGGGAACAGGAGTGGTAGAGTTATATTACACCCTGAATTAGTTGGCAACCATCACAGGTCACCATGCACACACATTCACACCCTCATTCACACCTAGCAGCAATTTAGAGTAGCTAATCCACCTAGTGATTTTTTTAGAGGTGGGAGGAAACCGGAGAACCTAGGGGAAACCCACGCACACATAGAAAGAACATGTGAAACTTCACACTGGCAGGAAACTGAGCTCAGGATCGAAGCAAGGACCCTGGAGCTGTTAGGTGCCAACTCTACCTGCTGCGCTACCTGCTAGTGTTAACCTGCTCAAGGTTATTTGTTATAAAATATCCTTCTTCTTTTCTTAGTAAGATTGTTTCCTTAGACTTTGATCGATGCATTTAAAATTAGCCATATTAACACAGATATTTTGGAACAGCGTCAGTTCCTTCTACATCTTTGTAAAAGAAAGTTTTTATCAGAGTACCTGACTTTACTCCAAGCGTGTCAGAGAAAGTGTCACTGAATATCCACTCGCTGAATTATTTAAGGCAGATCTTGTGATGACAGAAGATTCAGACAGCTGATTTTGGCAGGCTATGGAATACCTGTCAATTTGCACATTTTCTGCTGTCTACCAGGTTTAGACAACTTTTCTTTTTCGTTTCTTGGATTGAAACACAGGCTGGCAAAGGACCAAAAATATAGAAAAAAAAGAAAAGAAACAAAACTTCAATCATAAGACGTTCTTTCTTCAGGCTAACTTTGCCAATCTAAAGTTCCTAGAGTGTGACTCTAAGTGCTGCAGACTTCAGTGCACCAGACAATATTTCTGTATCTTCTTTTGAAATCTCTCCCCTCCCTATTCGCTATTCCTCAGGCTTTTTTGCCCCAACTTCAATCTCCACTGAACTGCGTGATTTATGTGCTTGTCGCAGCTTGGATCAAGGAATAACCAGAATAGTGAAAATGAAAGGAATGAACAGGTGTAGAAAACTTTGGCCAGTTCTGTAGCTGTCACAGTAATGCTTGAATGAAAATACAGTTGAGATTGGAGCAATTTTGCTCCCTTTGTTAGGTTGAACCTAATCATCTGTCTTGCTAGCAGCCTTCATGATTGGTGGTAGTGTGTCACAGCACAGCTAGCTGAGTGCTAGTCACAGGCCAGTAAGAAGAATTTTGACAGAGTGATGTATTACTGTGTCAGTTAAAGTCTACAGATACATTAGGTCTTAGGTAAACATTTTATGCATAGAGGATATCAGACTTTCTGCTTACTTTACCACTCATGATGTACAACGGTCCATCTAAACATTTATACAGCATATTCTGTCCACCCACAGCAAACATTTCCATTTAGAATACTCCCTGAGTCAACAAAGAAATGCTTAAAAAGAGACTAGTAAGCTTGAATGTATACCAAGAACTTTGATTATACTGTGAGTCTTGAATAGGATGGCAGAGATATATGCAGGTGAATAAAGGTAAAAGAGAACATTTCAAAACATCAGTGGTACAAAGGGAAAGTCCAAAGAGCAGAAAACAGAGCAAAAGTCATACACTGAACCTTTATACTGGCAAAAAAGGCTTAGAAATATACAGTGCCTTGCGAAAGTATTCGGCCCCCTTGAACTTTTCAACCTTTTGCCACATTTCAGGCTTCAAACATAAAGATATAAAATTTGAATTTTTTGTGAAGAATCATCAACAAGTGGGACACAATTGTGAAGTGGAACGAAATAGCAAATAAAAAACTGAAAAGTGGTGCGTGCAAAATTATTCGGCCCCTTTACTTTCAGTGCAGCAAACTCACTCCAGAAGTTCAGCGAGGATCTCTGAATGATCCAATGTTGTCCTAAATAACTGATGGTGATAAATAGAATCCACCTGTGTGTAATCAAGTCTCTGTATAAATGCACCTGCTCTGTTATAATCTCAGGGTTCTGTTGAAAGCACAGAGAGCATCATGAAGACCAAGGAACACACCAGGCAGGTGCGTAATACTGTTGTGGAGAAGTTTAAAGCCGGATTTGGATACAAAAAGATTTCCCAAGCTTTAAACATCCCAAGGAGCACTGTGCAAGCGATCATTTTGAGATGGAAGGAGTATCAGACCACTGCAAATCTACCAAGACCTGGCCGTCCCTCTAAACTTTCAGCTCAGACAAGGAGAAGACTGATCAGAGATGCAGCCAAGAGGCCCATGATCACTCTGGATGAACTGCAGAGAACTACAGCTGAGGTGGGAGAGTCTGTCCATAGGACAACAATCAGTCGTACACTGCACAAATCTGGCCTTTATGGAAGAGTGGCAAGAAGAAAGCCATTTCTCAAAGATATCCATAAAAAGTCTCGTCTAAAGTTTGCCACAAGTCACCTGGGAGACACACCAAACATGTGGAAGAAGGTGCTCTGGTCAGATGAAACCAAAATCGAACTTTTTGCCCACAATGAAAAACGATATGTTTGGCGTAAAAGCAACACAGCTCATCACCCTCAACACACCATCCCCACTGTCAAACATGGTGGTGGCAGCATCATGGTTTGGGCCTGCTTTTCTTCAGCAGGGTCAGGGAAGATGGTTAAAATTGAGGGGAAGATGGATGCAGCCAAATACAGAACTATTCTGGATGAAAACCTGTTGGAGTCTGCAAAAGACCTGAAACTGGGACGGAGATTTATCTTCCAACAAGACAATGATCCCAAACATACAGCAAAATCTACAAAGGAATGGTTCACAAATAAATGTATCCAGGTGTTAGAATGGCCAAGTCAAAGTCCAGACCTGAATCCAATCGAGAATCTGTGGAAAGAGCTGAAAACTGCTG
Organism: Ameiurus melas; assembly: GCA_012411365.1. Taxonomy (NCBI): domain Eukaryota; kingdom Metazoa; phylum Chordata; class Actinopteri; order Siluriformes; family Ictaluridae; genus Ameiurus; species Ameiurus melas. Next base: position 12,268,837 of record CM022761.1, on the reverse strand, counting down.
TTCACAAACGCTCTCCATCCAACCTCACTGAGCTCGAGCTGTTTTGCAAGGAAGAATGGGCAAGAATTTCAGTCTCTCGATGTGCAAAACTGATAGAAACATACCCCAAGCGACTAGCAGCTATAATCGCAGCAAAAGGTGGCTCTACAAAGTATTAACGCAAGGGGGCCGAATAATTTTGCACGCCCCACTTTTCATTTTTTTATTAATTAAAAAAGTTTCAAAAATCCAATAGATTTCACAATTGTGTCCCACTTGTTGGTGATTCTTCACAAAAAATAAAAATTTTATATCTTTATGTTTGAAGCCTGAAATGTGGCAAAAGGTTGAAAAGTTCAAGCGGGCCGAATACTTTCGCAAGGCACTGTAAGTTGAAACAAGTGAAATGCTAGTAAACTTGAGCAAGTTGGATAAGGGGGGTGGGGGTGGGGTTTGAGTGAACAAGGGATTCTGGGAGTTGCCGTTTCCTGAAGACAAGTCATACACATTTACATCAATCAGAAATAACATTAAAACCACCTGCCTATTATTGTGTAGGTCCTTCTTGTGCCACCAAAACAACTTTGACCTATCGAGGCATGGACTCGACAAGACCTGTGAAGGTGTGCTGTGGTATTTGGTACCAAGACATTAGAAGCAGATCATTTAAGTCCTGTTTAAGTTGCGAGGTTAGGCCTCCATGGATCGGACTTGTTTGTCCATCAAATCCCACAGATGCTTGATTGGATTGAGATCTGTGTAATTTGGAAGCCAAGTCAACACATTCAACTCTTTGTCATGTTCCTCAAACCATTCCTGAACAATTTTTGCCATCTGGCAGGGAGCATTATCCTGCTGAAAGATGCCACTGCCATTAAGGAATACTGTTGCCATGAAGGGGTGCACTTGGTCTGCAACAATGTTTAGGTAGGTGGTACCTAAGGTTTCCCAGCAGAACATTGCCCAGAGCATCACACTGCCTCTGCCAGCTTGCCTTCTTCCTATAGTGCAAACTGGTATGTGATTCATCACTCCAGCTCACCTTCTTCCTTTGTATCTCTATCTGCATTCAGATTTAAACCTGGAGTAGACATGGCCTAATGAGCTGCCTATACATATCTGTTTTTGTATCCATTTAGATCAAATTACCTGTCCAATCTTAATAATGTATTTGTATTTGGTTACATCCCTACTATGCAGCATTTGGAGAAATATAATATTAAACAGAAGAGTTGTAAAAAAACAAAAGATGCTGAAGAAGCTTAAATGATTTAAAGTTCTTGTCTTGCTGTTGAAACTTTATAGAAACAGGTTTCTAAAGAAGGTCTTTCAGGAAAAATTGGAGTTCCTTCCTTTTAAAAGTGCAGCAGTTTAGTTTAGTTTCCTCTTGTGGAAAAACCCAGTTTGGATTCTCTTGTTCTAAGTACATCAGCCAATATTCAACCCGCTGTTAGCCTTTATGGACAATAGTAATAATAATAATAATAATAATAATAATAATAATAATAATAATAATAATGATAATAATAATGATGATGATGGATGGATATACCAAAAAAAGAGAAGATTTTTTTATTAGTTTATTAGATATGCAGCTGATAATTTTAGGTTGTGTGATGATCCTGGTTTGTTTATCAGTTGAAATGTTGATTTACCTGTTATTGGATTCTTTGTATTTTTTTCATACATTATGCTTTGCTCTATTGAAGAATAGTTTTAGTGCAGTTTCCTGTAAACACTGTAGAACTATACAGTATGCTCCATTAATTTTAGTGTTTGATCTTTTGTGAGTTTATGCGTTCCATTTTGATCACACCTACACCATTCATAACAGATGGCAAGACAACCAACTGTATATTTGACCAGATATACCTGAATTTCAAGCATTTAAGCTGCGATTAACTAGTTGTCACTCAAAGAAATGTCTTCCTTTGGTATGAGTCAGGACAACAGTTGAGGTTTCTCACTGAGAAAACCTTATTATTGTGTTACTTACATAAATGAAGTATTTCTCCATGAACATACTCATTAAACAGACAAATGAATGAAGACATGCATTATATATTATTACAGACATTCAGACACACAGAAAAGTCATAATGTTAAACATTCCACAGGAAAAGGAAGAGAAGAGCATCTGATGTACAAAATGCAATCTCTGTCCACACATAAAAGCAGATCATTTTTTTTTAATTTGAAAGCAAGTGAATTAAACTGACTCTTTTATTTATTTATTTATTTTTAAATGTATTGCATTTTCAGAAAATAATGAGTGGACCATGATTTCAGAACATCTTACACAAAAAAAAAGCCCTTAAAAGATCTTTATTTTTCAGTTTCAAACACTCTAGCTATTTTATTTACTCTTGCAAATGTCGCATACCAATTAAATGAATCAAATCCAAATCATCATTGAATTTGGATCCTCATGAACGTTAAATTAACTGGGAAAGCAGATGCCCTTTGAGCTGGCACACTTTTGTTGCTTTTGGTAAAAAACAATGAATAATTCTCTTTATGCTACACATGTGGGCGTGATGGCAAGATGGCAAGAGTACTATCTGTTCTGCAGATCAAACAGCACGCCAGCTTTTTAATAATCACAGGGACTAACAAGGTAGTGGGCACACAATCTCTGGAATGTTTGTTTGTTTGTCTTGTTAGCTACTCCTCAACCACAAAGGTGTGTATGGCAGCTGCACCACATTAGACGACTTACTTGTTGTACTGTGTTAACTGCTTCCTCTTACCGGCTTTAAGGGTGTCTGTTATTGTATCTGCTTTAATTGAACTCAGTTCATGTAAATAGTTATGTTTGCAGTATGTACTATCCATGAATCATTGGCTATGCATTTCCATGAATACACACCTGCGAAGGGGACTTTTATGATCTTCAGTTAGAGTTTGACGGAGCTTTGCATAAGCACCAGAACATCTCATTCTCTCATGATCTGTCCTAAAATCTGTTTTCTTCCATGTTGTTATTACACCCACAATGCACCTCTCCATTACTTGCCTGATGGATGCATATATGTTGATTAGAATGCTCTCTACTACTCTATAGCAATTCCTCGCCAATATTGTCACAGACATGATTAAATAAAGTCGAACTGAACAACTTTTGGAGAGCGAGAAATAAAAATGAAGGAGAAACATGAGACGAGAGTGTGGGCGCCCAACCTCATGAGGCTGCAACTGAACCTCAGACCCCCTCAACCATTCAGTATTGCAGTGATACAAAAGCAACATAGAGACATATCAAGCCATGAAGGGTTATTATTACCAAACGTGCCAGGAGGCACAGTCACTCAATAAGAGAGTGATGCAGTGCATATGTTTACCGTGATTGGGTTTGGAAGAAGAATTCAATAAAGGAGATGAAGAAAACTGGGTGAGAAGCATCAAGACGGACTGCTTGGCAGTGCATTCATAATAAGGAGTGTGGCGCTGGGAGGAGAAGTGATTACTGTCAGTAATTTCACAGGAAATGTTGCATCTTACTGACATTTTAGTAATAATTTCAGCAGCTGGGAACAATAAACAAAAGTACGATTGCACAATAATTGGCTCGCCGTGCAGGCTTCTGGATGCAAAAAGATACAAAAAAAGCAATGCAATAACACACATTAGCTCCCAGCCCCCTATTTATTTATTTATTTTTATTTTTTTATTTTTTTTCAAGCTTCATCACTTACAAGAAACAAAAGTAGATTCAGCATTTAACAAGCTCAGCTTGTGAGTGGGTAAATGTGTTTTTGGCACAGATTACAGACTGGGGGGTTTACAGGGACTAGAACAGGATCCCTGAGTATTTAAAGGTGATTTAGATAGATAGTTGATCTTTTTTCATATTAAGAAAGGTGGCACGTAAAGAAACACCTGTCTAAAGTACTATTTATACAGGAAAGGATTTCTGAACATACGTACATTTGTTAAATAATGTTGCTGGATGATATCTGGAATGATTATATCCAATTTGTATGGAATAAGCTAACTCTGTATAAATCACAGAGATGGGAGTGTCGGTACACTTTGGTGTGATGACAATGTACACATTATCATACAAAACAAGCTCCCTGTGTAGTCCATAACTTCACACTGACACCTGCCAAAAATGTGGCAGGCACACCAAACTAATTGGCTACATCATTAAATTCCACATTGCTTGTGAGATTGTATTGTGTGATGACAATTCTTTGCTTCAGAACTGCAGGAACATTTATAAGTTCCTCGACAGGGGCTGGATGAGAGGGAAGAGGTCATCACAAAGCTGATTCAATGCTATTGATGGCAGCCAAAAATTCAGGTACCATGGTGTTGAACAACATTACTTATTAGAATATCTATCATATGCTTCAAGTAACTAAATCAAAAGATCAGAATATGTAAGTGGAGTGTTTTCTTGAAGGAGATATAACACATTGAGTTATTATGAACTTCAGAGTGTTCAAAAAGTCTCCATACATAGGGGAAATTAACACTTTTTTTTCCCACAAAATATCTTCCAAAATTTTTCATACTTAGTTTATATTATATACATTTTTTTCAGATAGCCTTGAAGAATGCCTGACAAAAGAATAACTTATTAAAATTATTCTCAACGCATGGTTGCGATGAACTTTAACAGGAAACATCACCGTAGAGCACATCACACACGACACTGTTGCCAAACTTATTAACACATTCAAAAAGACTGAAGGGTTGCGGACCGACTGAGACGTGGACGTCCATGAACCTCCACTGACGAAGGCACAACCAATGTAGTGCTGACAAATATAATCCCCTATGTATGGAGACTTTTGGAATGTGAACATGAAAATAAATGCCTTTATTTATGTGTCGCAGATAGGTGCACCTGGGACAAATGAATGCCAATGAGTGCATAAGGGCATTACCAGTTTATGTGACTTGAATATGTTGCGTCTGTTGTAGTGTGTCTCTGTGTGAGATATAGCTGTGCGACTATTAATGATTGAATACCAGCAATGCCGTGCTGGTGCATAAATATCATTAGTCAGGAGATCAGAAATTTTCCCGGCTACCAATGATAGAAAGCAACAACAATGTCGCTGCTCTAATAAACATGCTTATATTCCACACATGCTCATTAGAACAGCTATTACCCCAATGTTCTGTCTGTGTTTGTCTACATTGAACCTGCAGAATGCCAGAAAACTCACATTAATCACATACAATATCTCTTTTTGCATTGCAAATCTATGGTCTTTGCCATTTGTAGGTCTGTATCTACAGTACATTAGTGCACAATTTTCATAAAAAGGCATTTTTTGCTCATGTGGAGCTGTAAATGTCACTAGTTAGGCATTAAAAAAAATCTGTAATATGACTCAATTCTCTCACTTTAAAATCCCATTCAGGTTTTGCTCATACTAGGCATGGAAACAGCTTTGCTTCGCTGTTTACCTGTAATTCTGAAACGTCGGGCGCCTTTTGTTTAGAAGAAGAAACAGGTGATTTCCCTGATTGCAGAAGAATGCAAGTAAGTAAAAAAGTGAAGGAAGTGGAAGAACTGAAAAAGCAGAAAGTTGTGCAGCATACTCCGGAAGCCTGCAGTGCCAGATATAGCTGGTGAGAACAGTCTTCCGGGAGATTTTCTCTCCTGTTAGGGCTTTGAAGAGGGTTATCAAAAAGCTGCTTCAACTCACTTTCATCTCCACTGGCCCGTGTCTCTGCTGCCCAGGTGTTTTCCCCTGAGGTCTTTCTTTCTCTGTTTTACCTTCTATGTCTCATTGACTTTGGGTTGGAGGGTTTCGAGCTATGTATCACCACACCGAGTGGAGCTCTCTTGCTGATGGAAAGTTGCATTTCTTTTGTTGTTATTTGAGTCATGCCGTGCTGCTGGTCCCTCCTCTGTGAAGGAAAGAGAATGAAAAAAGACACCAGCTCATCTCTAGACTTGTTGGCATTTCAAACTAGCCTTTGGTCATGTTACATACTGTGCAAATGATGCCTGTAAGAAACACAAATGCCTGATATGACACAAGAGATAGACTTTTCATAAATAAACCGTACCATGAATGACTATCAGCAGGCCATCAGAGCTGACATTTGAAGCAGGATGGAAGTGTTATCATTGCCATATGTTGTGTAATGCAGCATGGAAAGTTTCTTTTTCAAGGTCACAGTATGGGTGAAGATCTGATGTGAGAAAAAAAAAAAAAAAAAAATATATATATATATATATGTATATATATGTATATATATATATATATATATATATATATAATTTTTATTTATTTATTTATTTATTTTTTTTACCTCACACTGTACTATATTCAAATTGATTTGTATTGTGACAACCATGAGCTTGCAGGAAAATTTAGACCCGAGTAAAGAACTCAGACCTGTAGACTCTGTCACTCACTAGACAGAACTGATAAGCAATTGGGAGTACATCTAAAGTTGAGTACAACATGCTACACGCATATTTTAATGGTAGAACACCTTCTTGTACATCAGTAAAGGTGATGTTTTCTGGACATATTATGCCACTTGACATCATAAAATTTTATGCAACACATATCATATAAAATTTTGACATAAATTCACCAGTCAAATTATTAGCAACACCTGTACTCCTGCACATTCATGTATGTAGCCAGTCAGCCAATCATGTGGCAGCAGCACAATCTATAAAATCATGCAGGTCAAAAGCATCAGCTAATGTTCACAGGAAACATCAAAATGTGACTCAGTGAATTTGACCTTGGCATGGTTGTTGCTGCCAGATGGGCTATTTTTAGTGTCAAAGAAGCTGAGATCTCCTGAGATTTTCATGCATAACAGTCTCTAGTGTTTATACAAATTGGTGCAAAAAAAACAACAACAACAACAACAACAAAAAAAAAAAACAGTGTGTAAGAGTTCTGTGGGTGGAAATGCCTTGTTGGGGCAGGAAGCCTTTATGACAGTGGTGAGCAAAAAAGCATCTCAGAATGTGCAAAATGTCACACATTGATGTGGATGGGCTCCAACAGCAGAAGACAGTTGAAGATTGGAAAAAGACCAGGTGATATTTTTTTTGATGATTTAAAAAAAAAAAAACCTGTCCAGTTTGGTCTGTCTATTGTAGCTTCATATTCCTGTTCTCGGCTGACGTGAGCGGAACCCAATGCAGTCTTCTGTAGTTGTAGCCCATTCGCCTCTATATGTAACACGTTGTGCATTGATGCTTTTCTGCTCACCACAGTTGTAAAGAGTGGTTATTTGAGTTACCATAGCCTTCCTGTCAGCTCTCACCGTTCTCCCCCTACCTCTCTCATTAACAAGATGTTTAGCTCACTGAATGCGTTTCATTTTTCCACAGCATTCTGTGTCAACTCTAAAGACCATTATGCAGGAAATTCCCAGATCAGCAGTTTCTGAAATCCCTGCCATGGTTAAAATCACTAAGACCACAATTCTGATGTCTGATGTGAAAATGAACTGATGATCTTGACCTGTATCTGCAGGATTTTATGCGTGGCTGCATTGTGATAGGATGATTAATTGAGCAGACGTACAGAAGTTCCTACATTAACGAGACATAAAGTGTCTCGTTAATGTATATCATACAAAATTAATTACGAAAAGATATAAGCTTAAGATATAAAAAGGTGCATAAAAATGTATAACTGTTTCTTCAGGACCATGTTGTAACACAACAATGCCATAGCACAATACACGTGACTACAGGAATACATCAAGTGCAACACCATATGGTTTCTTGTAACCACTTTAACTTTTGCATGCTTGAAAATATGTATTTTCTAGCATATTGACAAGCAAAGCCAAGGATTCACCTGCGCAATCCATCTGGGCAATCAGTGATGACGTCACGCCTGTGGGACCTGAAACGCTGTCCGGCCGCTGAAGAACGGCCAAATTAAGCTGTGATTTCAGACCCCTGCAGGGAGGAAAGAAGTGGATGGGGGAAGAATAGGAGGAGTAAAAACGAGAAGCGTTTGTGTAAAAAATGGAGGAGGCGGGTGGCAGTGTGCGAGTGTGAGCGTGTAGGCGTGTGTGTGTCTGTCAGCTGTGCTTGGCTCTGTCCTCTTCCCGAGCGGCGCTCTGGCCCGGGCCGCCCGTTTCCAAACAAACTCGCCGGAACATGTTGCAGGCTCGGCCGTCCCCGCAGGGCCCCCCGCCGCGCTCCAAAGCTGCCGGCCACAATGCAAGCAGGTGGCCGAGCCTGCCTCACTCAGAAAGCATGGCCACACCGAGTGGGCGGCAGGCAGCAGCGCTGAAAAAAAAAGAGAGAAAAAAATCTCCAAAAATCCCCACTGACCTCCATCCTCGGTTGAGCTCGCCAAAATAAAAAAATAAAAAAAAGTTTTGGACTGAGTGAGTTTTTTTTTTCACTTGTTTTTTTTGTGCAATGAGCGTATTGTATGACACGAGCACGAGTTGTCATTTGCTCAGCTTGTTGTGGGAAAGCGAAGGCGGTAGGGTTGTTGCTTCAGTTGTCGTGAGTGACAACAAAGTGAAAGCTGCAGGTTAAACTAGTGCCTTGCCTCAGAGTGTAATATGTAAAAGAGAGGAAGCGGAGTGCTAACTTTAATCTAACTGACTTTTCCTCCTCCATGGTGTTGGCAGGTGCTGTTCTAAGGACTCAGAGCGAGTGATTTCCACTGCCTGACTCAACATTCGCTTACGCTGCCTGACTCTCCTCTGATCGGCCTTTGGCTGCTCGCGAGACAGTTGAGGTTTCTTTCCACTGCTGAGGCAGTTACTGTTGCCACAGTAGTTCTGGGGTTTGATTGAGGAATCTCTATAATTTAAATAAAAAGAGAGAACAAGTGATTCTAGATATCGAACATGTACCGAGGTCTTCAAACCTTTCACCTTCTCACTGCTCATAAACTCTTGTGGCATTCAAGTCCATAACTGTAGGCAAGAATTTCAAACCTTAAATAATAAAAGTCTACAAAAACACTTTGGGGGTCTCTGTCCTCTGTGCCTGCAATCGAAGTATTACATGTAAATTTGATAAAAAAGGAAAGAAGAACAGAACAAACCAGATGGAGAGATGGAAACCCTGATTTTTATCCCTCCCTGCTTGCCTGCCCGCAAGTCTGTCCAAAAATAACAAAGAACAAAGAGGGATAAATGAGCACAGTTTGAACGCTGGCCACTACTTTGGCAGTGCGCACGGAGGGGGTTGAGGAGCACGCGCTTGCGCACATCTGTCCGCGCAGCACGGTGTTCCAGAGAGGCGTCCACCCAAACCGGGCCCAAGCTCACCTCTCCCCCAACACCTGGTCATTAGCATGAGCCGTTCCATGCAGGGCCACAGCCATGTTCCCTTCTTTCTACTCGCTTTCTCTTAGCAAAGGATTCGAGAAAACGAGCACAGTTTTCACGTGGAACGTTAATCTACCATCTGATTCAGGCTATGATGGCTGAGCCACCATGAGGAGACATGGCCAGCTTTATTGGGAAGAGATAAAAAAAGGAATTGATGAATTCTGTCTAAAAGCATGCAGCCCACCACCCCAATACCCCCACCCCGCATACAGCCTCCTCCTTCAAACACACAGACTCCCAACTGTTTCTGATTCATTTAGCTTTTCTATTCACATTGTCAGATTAATTTTTTTTTTAAATTCTTTTTTCATGAAGCTCATCATCAATCAACATTGGCTCACTTCAATTACAGCACCCATTCATTAGACAGAGGAAAAAGATGCAGATTTGTCTTTTTTTTTTCATGCCAACGAATTGGCCTCTTTTTCAATGTTTTAGTAAAATGTTTTTTTTAGGCCTCACTGAACTAAAACATTACCTCCAGATTTACAAAAGTTTCAGATTTTCTTCATACTCACATGTGTATGTTTATACAGTAAATGCCAATCACTCAAATTCACAGCTGATTTGCATTTACTGACACAAACAAAACTCCAAATAAGGCAAAGCTCAAACAGAGCTGAAAGCATAAAATTAAAAAAAAAAAACGATGGAAGAAATGGAATTTCTCAGAGGCAGAGGTAGAACTTATTTTCACTCATGTCTGTGCCAATTAAAAATGTTATTTTGGAGCATAACATCACCTGAAAAGGCCATAATCTGGAGACAAATAACCAAGTAGGTGAATTAGGTGTGAATATATGTGAGGTGAAAGGAAATGGACCGACATGAAAATGGGGAAAAAACGATAGCTACCCAGTTGATCATAGTCACCATGCACTTCACACAGGAAAATGCTGTGCTTAATTATAATAAGTGTCTCAGAAAATGTCAGTCAGAAGTCTCTCTTCAGCATTTTGCGCATACACACACACCCTACGCTGCGGTCTTCAGGATGGCAGGTGTCATTAGGAAACTTGATGTATTTGTGAAGAAGCACATTAGGGAGTATATGGCTCACTGTAGATTGAGACGCAGAATATTGGTCACGTTGCTGTCTATGAAACATGCCAGTGTCAAGAAGTCCAAGCACTGACAAAACTTGGACATGCACAAGATTGTTGGTTGATTTAGTGCTGACTTTAAAATTGTAAAGTTGTAAATTATAAAGAGATTTTGGCAAACATAGTCAATTTATAATATAGTTTTCCTCCTTTGACTCTGTTCACTACAGTCTCTTTACAATACTTCAAAGCCAGCACTAAGACCCTGTTTACACTAGTGCATTTTCGTTTTAAAATGAAAACGATCCTCGTCTACACTGGCGTTTCCACTGTGTTTCAGAAACGATCTCCGTCCACACTACATGACCGAAAACCCATGTATACAAGTGTAAACAGGAAGTTAATTGCTAGTCCAAACAGGTGGTCCATGTAGAGCTTACTGTGCTCGAAATGAGATTTGTTGCCGATTGCTCTAATCATAGCTTGCCGCTTGCGCATGTACGCAGCTGTAATATTATAAAATACAGAATTTAACAACACATTGGCTGCTAAGAATGACAACAAGGCCAGCAAAGCTTGCAGTTCAGTCTCTGTGTTGTTGTGTATATGATCAATGGTCATATAATAGGGGCTTGATGAATCAGGGAAGGATACGCGATGATCCAGAAGAGCCAATCAGGGAGCGAATAGGGGCTAAGCTACGCCTTCATTTCCAGAAGTCTTCGTTTTGGTCTGTTTACACTGAAATGCAAGTGCAGAGTTTTCAAACTAAAACGGGGTCTTCGGCTTTTCCAAAAGTCTCCCTTTTCTAGGACTAAAAACGCTGGAGTAGTGTAAATGACAGGTGTAACCGTAGCAACAGTTATGTGTTTTAAAACGAAAACAAACTAGTGTAAACAGGGCCTAAAATGGACCAACAATACTGGTCTCAAATTATCTAAACCCTCCTCCATGCATCATGCACTAAAACCAATAGCCTAATACCAGTTGAGCCATCAGACAGACCAGTCCTCCTACTTTTTGTATGCTACCACTTCTTGAATAATTAGTCTTATTTGTCTTTCTTTATGTATTTGCTTTGGCTTGCAATCCATCTATCCACAGTACAGGTACCCTGCAGGGTTGCTGGGAACCTGGAGCCTATCCGGGGCACAAGGCGAGGGACACCCTGGACAAGGTGCCCACCCATCACAGGGCACAATTGCACACGCACTTTGACACACTACGCACAATTTGGAAATGCCAATCATCCTACAATGTATGTCTTTAGACTAGGGGAGGAAACCAGAGTACTTGGAAGAAACCCCCAAAGCACTGGGAGAACATGCAAACTCCACACACACTGAACAGAGGCAGGAATTAAACCCCCAACCCTGGAAGTGAGAGGTAAACATGCTAACCACTAAGCCACTGTGCCCCCCTGGCTTGCACGCTTCAATTATTAATATTTTTCATATGTAATATTTCTGTATTTAATACAATTAATATGAAAGAACTAGTTAACACACCATGTATTAAATTTGTGCATATAATAAGCTATTTAAAATTGTCGTAACTCATTATATATATTATACAATTTTTTGAAACTGAGCAATCAATGTTCACATTAGTGAGTCTCCTTACAGTTAAATTGACAGAAACTCAGGAATCCCAAACTAACAGGATTTTCCTAAATACAATTTTTTTTCTGTAAAGCCTCTTATGAATAATTTTCCAAATAAGTTCATTCATATACAGTGTGATAAATGTGGTCCAATGTCCCCGAGGACAGACTGGACACCACCTTCAGCCTTACAGTAATGCACATACTAGAAACATATCTGTGCACAATAAGTTTCACATTATAAAAGATCTAGTACTCAAAAATACATCTAAAAACTATTGTTGATGGACATGCATAATAATGGCAAGGCATATTCTCTTCCTCACAACTAAACCAAATGACATTGACTTGCTGAGAAAATGAAAAGGCAGGTCTTCTCATTAAGCTCACAACCAAATTTAAGCAATGTGTTAATGATTTCAGTCTGTCACTCGAATTACCCTGCACCCCCACTAATAGCCATGGCCCCCTGGTCGGGAGTCCTTCTGCCTCACTCGGATTGTGACAAAAGTCCCCACCGACATCCTGTTTCTTTAATTGCTTTTGCTCCATGCCCGGGTGATGACAGGGACAACTCAGAGACAACATCTCAATTTCCTTTCACTTCCAGAACTTTCCATTTCAATTATCCTATATACTCCCCCCCCCTTTTCTCCTCTGTGCTCATCCCCCCATATGAAATTACATTTTCTGAGTGCCTGCCAAATTTGCGGATCAGTTGTTATTTTATTTGGTTTCTCCAAGCAATCTGAAGCATAGAAAGAAAGAACATGTCAACGTTTGTCAGAGAAGAGAGAGAGAGAGAGAGAGAGAGAAAGAGAGAGAGGCCAAATGCACACTCCAATACTTTTAAAATCCCAAAATTGCTCTATAACTCATATTACGCATTCTTTCTTTCTTTTACTCTGTTTTCTTGTTACATGCTCTACACAATTGAGAACAGATGAAGAACACAAATTACAAGATCTTTAACCCAGAAGGATCCTCAGTGTGGAGTGGCTGATCCACAAACCAGACTCTCTTATGATAAATAAGTGCTCTTTTCACTTGCCAGAATGGAGACTAAAAAGGAAGAGAAGCTTACCCATTTCACTTGTTTGCGTGCTTTTTGGATGTGTGGATGAAACACAAGCTCACCGCTGAAGGAGGAGAGAATAGTTAACATGACATGGCCAGCAGTGACTGTGTGTTTTGCAGCGAGAGTTGGAGAGGCCTTCTTCAATGCCTTGATTGTTGTTTAGTTGTTTCCTCAGTGTCATCCGGGTTTCCTACATTGCATACATTTTCAGCATGATTATATCTGCGCCAGCTTAAAGGTAAAGATGACTCGGCATCTACCTTTGCATCTGATCTGAGGGACTTGTCTGGAATTGTTTGGGGTAGAAAATCCGCCACTCTACCTGAAGGGACAGGTTGTACATGCTCACTGGACAGCAGAGGACTCCCAGGCGAGAGACCACTTTGTTGTTATGAATACAGAATTTCAAAGTTGTATTCCCACAGGATTCCTTTCCTCTGGTCACTATTATTAGGTATCATTTTTATTATGATTAAGATTTATTTCTGCCATATGGTATTGCTTTGCCAATTAACCATTCATTCATGCATTTTCTCTCAGCTGAGAGACCCGAGTCACTTGAGAAGGTCATTCAGACATCTTTATAGCCAGACACAGATTCTAGCTTTTCCTGAAGGGATCCCAAGCCAAGTGTGAGTTGTAATGCTTTGAACAGGGCATGGGACTGTCATGAACTCTCCATCCAGTATTATGTGCCTGGAATAGCGACTTAGGGGCGTGTTTTATAAGGTGCTTGGAACACCTCAACTGGCTCCTCACAATTTAAAGGAGCACATTGATGACATATTTTGGTATTTACTTCTCATTACTGAGTTCTTTAAAAAACAAAACCAATTTGACCAATTTACCAATTCCCATCCACTAGCTAGTGCTCCACTTTTTACACAGCAGCTGCCAACTGAGAATGGTGAAGCCTAGCTATGTACTTCCTCGGATACATGTGAATCCACTGGAAAACACTTGGAGTAAAGCAATAGCTGTCTTATTCCACATATATGCACTCACAGATGCCCACAACTGGCTAGTGTATATGATTGACGGGGCACAGAGTAATTTGATCTTGTTTGATTAAGTTTGATCTTGATGATAGGGCACTCTGGAAGATAGGGTGAAAGCTTTTCTGTTGTGTGTCACTTAGGAGCTCTCAGAGATTCGATTTAACCAAGCTTCCTATGGTCAGTATCATGAGTTGCCATGAGTTGCCTCAATAATGTATAAGCAGTTTCTCCAAACAATAGGAAATACTGTATGTTAAAAATGCCGATTTATAAAAATTTCTTAATACATTGAACATGACTGGACGGCTACACTGCATTGTATTTTATAAATTTGCACAAGACAGAATTGGTGCTTTTATCTTTGGTATAATTTTTTTTTTAAATAATGCATGATGTATACTAGTATGCAAAACAATATGATATTGATATTGATATTGATATTGATATTGATACGAATTATACTTTCCAGTGGTGGTTTAGTGATAAGCACATTTGTCTTACAAATCTGGGGTCGGGGGTTCGAATTCCACCGTTTCCCCAAGTGTGCGGAGTTTGCATGTTCTCCCTGTGCTTCAGGGGTTTCCTCTTGGTAATCCGGTTTCCTCCCCCAGTCCAAAGACACGCATTGTAGGCAGAAGGGCTCAGCTTTCACTGACTCCAACAAACTTTCTGAAAGAAAAGACTGTAATATTTCAAGTTCAAGAATACTATTTCAACCTAAACAAATTGTACTGCACATCTGCACATCTGGTTGAAGACTGGCTGTACAGACAGTGTCCCGGCACCAAAGAGATTACACTCTATTTAAACGATAAGCTCGAGACATTACAAAACAAATGACAACTGAAACCCGAGACTACCCTACACAAATCTTTGGCAAGAAATCCAGAAAGTGTATTACTGCCTTTCATAGGAAATTTATATTACTTTATACTTGATAAGCTGCAGGGAATGAAGATAAGAAACAGATACCCTCTACCATAACTCTATGTATGTGATAGATTGATGCATAATCCTTTAAATATAACCCACAACACATTTTTATAAAGTTGACGTATTATTACCTCCAGCATTTTTTCGCAGCAGTACTAGCATAATCTTTAAGCAAAAGTATCAGCAGGGTGGTGCCACAGCAATTATCACACCACAAACACATGGCCTAAAGAATTTACCGCACTCTGTACACACAATAATAAACATGTGAACCTTTGAAATGCATAGCTAAGCAGATAAGATAAGCCAGTTTTACAGGATATTATTCTGTAAACTACCCACAGCTTCTGCTGTTCAAAGGTTAACCCTTCAACACAAAAAAGAGCTTCATAAAAGTGAATGGGGTAAGGAGGGTGTGGGTGGATGTATGTATGACTACGAACTATTAATTATTGTAGATTTGTTTTATTACACATCCATCAAACACTTTGGTATTTGCTCTGCTTTGCTCAGTGTTACTATTTAACCATGCTTCTCACGGTTAGTATCAGACACAGTGGGAAGCAGTGTGAGGACACTGGCACAATATTTGCCAACCATTAAAATTAAGCACTTCGTTGTGACCTGGTCTTCAGGAACTTTATGCTAACGATGATAATGAGTAAAGGTGTGATAGTTAACCTAGTGCGATCTGGAGCTTCGCATCGAACCCCCTCATTAACTTGAAACATGTTAACGAGTTCAGGCCGTACCCCATGAATAGTCTCTAAGGCGAAGGCATGGCCGTAATCATGCCTCATAATTGCGGAACCGTTCTCTGAAAGCCAAGATAGTACTACAGAGGCTGCCGTAAAGTTTTCAGCCAGGCCATTGTTTTCAGGAAATATTGCAGTAGTATCAATGTGTTTGCTTGCTCTTGAACTGGAGAGTTACCTTTCTGAGAGCCAAAGATCTGAAGAGAATAATCAATAAGGCTGGAGATAAAGATGAAAGCTAGGTTTCTTCTGCTAGATATGTTGTTCCATGGGGCAGTTGAAGTTTCGGGGACTTAAAGTGATGATATAAAGCTGCATAGAAGGCTAGTTTCAGGCACAGACTCTGAAATTTGGTTCTAGGGGAAGCACTGTATTTGCATAGCATTAGGTTTTCCCTAGGCCATCGATACTTGATTGAGCTCCTCAGCTGGTTACCATTCATGAGTTGTGTTAGGAATATGGAAAATGTCAATCTGTGCAAAGCCAAAGCTGATAATTATACTAACAGCCTGTAACAGGTAGTAATCAGATTCTTATTATAGCTGCCAGGTTTAAACACCCTGCCAGTCATTTGGAATGCCTAAACTGCTTATAAACAGCACAACTAAAATAAAAATTGGCCACTCACTTTAGACCTAACTTTATTTCAATCCGGTGCTTGTTCCTCATTCCACCAACCCAGTCCAAAGACATGCAATTCCAAATTGTCTGTAGTGAGTGAATGTGTGTGCAATTGTGCAGTGGTTTGGCAGCCCGTCCAGGGTTTCCAAAGTTCCTTGGGATAGGCTCCAAGATCCCCTGCGACCCTGTGTAGGATAAGTGGTATGGAAAATGGACAGATAGATGGACTTGTTCGTCAAAGCTAATTCTTATGTCATCTCTGCTAGTTACAGATCAATATCAGTTTCTAAACCTTTTTGTATGTCTCTACTTAGCTCTGCGTAATATGCTTTCATCCAGCCTGACTCACCAAAGGCAGCACCACAATTTATTAATTACAGCTTAATTACAATGTATCTCATTAGTATCCTCAACTGTCACTAAAGTCGTCCCCTGTTCCCGTTCTCCCCTCACGCACTAGCTCTCAGAAGGCCTCCAGATTCTTCGTAGACCTTTACACTCCACCTGAGTCTTACGATACCAATAAACTCGTTATCAGCTCATGAAATGATGGCAAACAGGTGAGCGCAGGTTTCTTCATAAGTCAGCGGCAGAGATTAACGGTGTTCCCTCTGTGGTAAGAGGGCTCCCACCACTGTTCCAGTTCCCAGTCTGCATTTTTTCCCCCACTGCACTCCAAAATCATTACTGGCAATTAGCGTTCGTCAGGGAAGACAGCAGCTGGATGTAATTACAGGTAGCCCCTCATTACTCCTGCATGCACTGCGGAGGATGAGGGAAAAAACGTGTTGGGCAAGCTGCTGTTTATCCTTATTTATTTATTTTTCCAGCTAAATGTTGTGCTACTTACAGTACAGCTATTGTGGAACAAGTAGTGCAGGTGCATGGAGAAAATGAGAAATGTGGTATTTTGGTCGAAAAAAGTTTTGACATTCTAATATAGTGTTTACCTTTATTGTAGAGTTTCTGGGCAGAAGGACAGGAGAATACACATGGATTTGTTGCCTTCACATAGTTCTTTATGCCTAGATTGGACTGATCTTATATTTTTTGATGAGATAGCATAAAAAGAGATATTTTTTTTTCTGAGGAACCAGTGATCTTGACCCTTTTCTGATCTCCGGAAATGCCCGATTTATCCTGATGCCCTTCTGGATGGCATTCTCATCACTTGGAAATAACGCACTGTTGAGGATGGCCACATATGGCAGACTAAAGATCAATGAGCTTACTGAGAATTGTACCACATAAAAACCATGAAGATGATGGCTTAGGACTACAATTGCTGTGATAGCTTTAACACTGCAATTGCCAAGAACAGTTTTGTACCCAAGTCTCCATCAGTGAACAGTTGATAACTTCAAGAAAATAGACTTCATGTGAAAACTATAATGAATATCCTGGTTACACAATTGCATTTTTGACCATGTAGTACACAGTTATAGAAGATTTGAGTCTGGTTCCTCTCAAGTTTTCTTCCTCATGTCATCTCAGGGAGTTTTTACTTGCACTGTTGCCTCTGTCTTGCTCAATAGGGATAAATTGATAAATTTCAAATGTATATCCAGAATTTATATATTTCTGTAAAGCTGCATTGTGACAATGTCAATTGTTAAAATAATTAAATCTATGTTATGTTTTGGAATAAAGTATCTGAGACCAGATCAGCACCGTAAGTTGCCAGTTGGGTTACTGATCAGAAGATTGGGAGTTCAAGCCCCAGCTGCTAAGATGTCATTGTTGAGCCCTTGAGCTTGGCCCTTAACCCTCTCTGCTCCAGGGGTGCTATATCATGGCTGACCCCGCACTTTGAACCTAACCTCCTAACTTGTAGATGGGAGGGAGAATGAGTTTAAATGTGACATGACTTCAGTGATGGTGAGAATATGGGGCTAGCTATTACACACACTTTAGCCTTTAATAGATAGATACCTGTATTTGTGGTTTCTAGATTTTAAGAGCTTTAAGTCTGTAATGCCTTACTGGGTTCATACCAGTACCAAACCTCTTTGTTCAGATAAATAAACAAACAAACAAAAAAAAAAACACTAAACAAACACTTATGACATCTGAAAAACAGGAAGATGCAATCAATAATTCACCTCCTTCACATTCATTACACTTACAACTCCAATTCACATGCATTTTCTCATTCACCGCTGATGACATGATCTTAATCAGACAAATCTGTGGGATGTTTCATGTCCAATCACCTGCCACGACTGACTAATACTGATAGGCTCCATGAATCTACAGTCTGGGCTACAAAGAAATCAGCCCCTGCCTTGCTTTTACATACCATTCTGTGTAACTTTCTTACAACCATTGCTGGTGCTGTTGTGCTTGGTTCCACAAAAGTCTGACGTAATCCTCCGTAAGACATTAGTTAACAGTGAGTAATGCTAACATGTGGATGCCAATACTGTAAGTAAGTGTTATACTGATGTTTTTGTTTTTTTTTTTATCTTTGAAAGACCGTGGCGTGTAGACCTGCTAGTCCATTTATACCAGCTGTCCATGCATGATGTACCAAAAAGACATATTAATATAACATAATGCATTTTTCACGAATGAAGTATGCTACATTTTCCAACACTCCACAACAAGCTCTTTTAAAACACTTGTCAGCAAAAGGCATTCCATCCTTATCACCTCAACAGAATATCTCTGGTGGTAGAAAACTGTACTGTGATGTCAAGGTGAGCCAACTCATTAAACTGTGCCTTTCTTCAGCATTACTCACTCCTCCAAATACCTCCATCAAGCACAAGCCATAGCTGACTCACTCTAAATATATTTCAATAAATCCACTGGTTTCTATTGCTTAGGTGTGTGCTTTAACGAGTGTAAACAAACATTCAATTACAATGCCCTGGCAATGTTTCAATTTGTAACACATAACTGGATGGTAGTAACTAATCAATAACATTTGAAAAAATTCTTGGTTTGACACTTGACACTTTGTTTAAAAAAATAAAATAAAAAATCTACAGGGCTGGACTCAGAGCTCTGAAGTAAGAATCAATCTTCCTCAACCCTCATAGAGTGCACTGCTGTTGTGCTTACCTAAACAGAAGAAATGAGGTCATGACATTGATTATAAGATAAAGGTTGAGCACTGAGCTAACACAGGATTAGCATGGCAGTCTTTAATTTGCAGGTCAAGGTCAGACCAGCATGTTCACTCTAAAAAAAAAAAACCCAACCAAAACCATTGTTTCTCTGTTTAACTGCTCCTTGCAGATTTTTTTTTAAAGCTATACTAAGCCTATACCTTCTCTTAAACTGTAATAGCAAAAATATTCAAACTCAGCACTGTTAATTTAACTGTTTTGGTACACCACATTATCTTAAATTTAGCTCTTATGATGAAGGCTCCGCCCACTTGGTACTATCACATAATGTCATTTATCCTTGTCAATGTCATATATACTACATCAATATTCAGAACTGAAAATCTGGTTCTCATTATATTTTACATGTACATTCCTATATCTATTTAGAAAGATATTACAGAGGAATTTTCCAAAATGTTGATATGTAAAGTTGAACTTACATTACATTGTATGTTGAAACAGCCCATGTTTTTTTTTCTTGGTTGAACAATAAATCCATTATTTTCTAACAGGCTGCTCTGTGAAATTCTTTCTCTTGAGCGTGCATTCACAGTGAAATTCAAATTTAAACTCTAACATCATTCCAAAACTAGATTTTTGGTTTGATTACATATGCAAATGCATGCATATTTAATTAGCTGAAATCTCATTTGCATTCATAAATGTACATTTAAAAAAATTAAGTTCCAATACAAAAAATACTTGTTAGAATATCAGCGATCAGCTGGCAAAGATTATAGGGTATCACTTGAAAATGAGAGTAGTTAAGGTTAGCTCTTCATTCATTCATGATTATTACATGCCTTAACTCATCATTATTTAATAATTTAGCGAGTATTAATTCAGGTATTAGCGCATGATTATATATGTACTGTTATTTTAAAATGTATTGGAACTTAATTAAAAAAAAATTACATGTATGAATGCAAATGTGGTTTCAGCTAATTAAATATGCATGCATTTGCATATGTAATCAAACAAAAAATCTAGTTTTGGGATGATGTTAGAATTTAAATGATAATTTCACTGTGAATGCACGCTCAAGAGAAAGAATTTCACAGAGCACCCTGTTAGAATATAATGCATTTATTGTTTAATATCGATGCTAACTGAAATGCATTGTTGTCAGACTGTTGTTCAGGAGTCTCCATTCAGGATTAGTTTAGAACAGTAGATTTGCTTTATCATAACAGGAAATCATTTCAATGTATCCTCTAAATATGAAGTATCCCCTAAGCGGAAGACATGGTTCTGGACTTGAGGAAACTATCTTGTAAATATTGTTTCACTCATCTTCCCTGATGAATTTCTTCTCTCTCTTGGTCATCCCAAAGGCCCTGATGTTGTCTCGCTGAAGAGAAGAGTGCTCTCTCCCGTTTGAAACACTTTTTTTCATATCTACCCAGCAAGCTGGCGGCGAGACAGTTCTTAATTTCTATCACATTTCTCAGTTCCACTGTAGCCCGGCCAACGCAAACACAAAGGACAACTGTCACGTTAAAAAATGTGGGAAAAGAAGGCTGCTGGACTTTTTTTTTTCATCTAGTTTGTCCGATTTTCCTTTTTATATCTCGCCATGAAAAAAGTTGGAACTGAATAAGAAATGGTGCTTTAGAGGAAAGATCAAGTGTGTAACAATTTAACAGATGGATTGCTGACTAAATGAGCAGCTGATACATGGATAGTATTTATACATCATTGGCAGATAGTTCCAGTGTGTTAGATTATTTGATATATGGTTGATATAAAAAAATATTTTCCATGAGTTTAAATGCACTAAATAAACTGACACAGTGTTATGGTCAGTAAGTGTTGAAGGCTCTATGCTAGCTATCCCAGGCCTTTAAAGGAACCAGTGTTAGGCCTGTAAAACAACAATTGCTCAGTTGGAATCGGATTATATTCTGTCTTAATTGTGTATTTATGTTTGCATGAATGCATGTAAATATACATTTGTATTAAATGCAAATCATTCATAGGGGTAATCTAAATTAACCATGCTCTATAAGAAAGATTATGAATTAAACTTGCATAATTTAAAAATGGTTTATATAATTTGACATAGAGTATGCAGCTGCATACACAAACATCACTGGATACAAACTGTAATTTTGTATATAATAGAGTATGTTGGTCTTCATTATCGATACGCAGACTTAAGCATTGGTTTCTGTTTATTTATAAATCTATTTTGGGTTTCATATCTTTGCTCCTTTACTCAACAGAAAATTGCTGGGGTATATTCTTTGCGTTCACTGAACTTGTATGCCCATCCAGTTCCATTTCTACGAACTGAATTAGGAAAACAATCTTTTCGGTATGCTGCACCCAGTGATTGGAACACGTTACATACTGATATGAAGATGCAGACTTTGGTGTCAGTGAACACTTTGACATTTTTGATATATGAGCTTTTGAATGAAGAGTCAAATTGCAAATGTTTTTAATCGTGTTTTGATATTGTGATGTTTTGAAACTGTAATTGTGAGACCTTCTGTGGTTGATCATTTTGGCCAGGTCACTTCTGGAAAAGAGATTTTTTAATCTCAGAAAGTTTATTTATTTATTTATTTTTTACCCGGTTAAATAAAGGACAATAAAGGATGGCGCTGGATTAAATTCATAATTTACAATGATTCTCCTTATTATTAGAGCGCATTTCTATGATCGATAAGGAGGATCACTATAAATGATGCATGTTTAAATCATATTCTTTCTTATATATGCTTATAGAGCATGTCTGATTTAGTGTAACACCCCTATGTGTAAATTAATACCTTAAGTAACAAACATGTACTAATTCCTTACAAACTAAGATGTATTTAAAGCGGTTATTATTCACGCATGAATTCTTAAGACTCACGTCGTAGTTGAGGTTCTCTCTTCATAAGTAAATGCCTTAATTAATCATTAGTTCATATTTATGTAAGTATTAATTTAGGTATTAGTGTATGATTATTCATGTACTGTTATTGTAAAGTGTTACCCAATATTGTTATGAAAGCACTTTTGGCTATACATTAAGCTAAGGGCATGATCTTAGAGATAAATAATCAATGATGGGGTAGTGTGAAGTCCAATACAGTGATACCTCTTATACGACAGCAATTTAGTGACACTAACAATTTATTTTTATTAAACAAATTGTCATACATTTTATACAAATTTTTTGCACTTAACAAGTTAATGAAACAATTTCCTGTTATCACTTATCATACTAGCAGATAGTAACAATCATTCCTTCACTCTTTTTAAACAAATTAATTAGACAAAAATACAACCTGTTACAGAGAATGAGCAAAGCTCTCTTTCAAAATCGTCTGGAATATTTTTCTAACCTCTGAACGTTACAAAGTGCTGACATCGGAGACTCCTTACAAAAATAGTAAATAAACATCTCCTCATAGAATACTCCACTATATCAATGATTACATGTTTTGTTTTGTTTTAAACCTATTTACGTGCGCTTCCGCTGTATAAGTCCTTGTGTAAGTTGCTATGATATAAACCTATGATTTGCCTTGCAGCCTTTCCAGGAATGCACTTCAAGGCATCCTAATCAGCCTACCATGCATGTCTTTGGACTGGGGGAGGAAACCGGAGTACACAGAGGAAACCCCCGCAGCACAGGGAGAACATAGCGTTGTACACATTTTATATAAATATGAAATTTCTGTTGCTTCAAATAGAAACTGTAGAAGTTATGATAATAGAATTAAAAAATATGAATCACTAATAGTCTTGTGTGCATGGGGAGGTTGCATGGATGTGGTACATATGAACTACAAGCTACTATATAAGCTGCTGTATGATACATATGAAGGTGAAATAAATAGATGGTTTGCTTGAAAAAGGGACCCACTGACAGGTGATGTGAATAACATTGATTATCTCGTTACAGTGGCACCTGTCAACGAGTAGGATATATTAGGCAGCAGATGAACAGTCAGTTCTTGATGTATTTGTAGCAGGAAAAATGGGCAAGCATAAGGATCTGAGTGACGAGGGCCAAATTGTGATGGCTAGATGACTGGGTCAGAGCATCTCCAAAGTGGCAGGTCTTTTTTGATGTCCCTGGTATGCAGTGGTTAGTACCTACCAAAAGTGGTCCAAGGAAGGATAACCAGTGAACCTGTGAACCAGTGACAGGGTCATAGACGCCCAAGGTTCATTAATGCAGGTGGGGAGTGATGGCTAACCCGTCTGGTCCAATCCAGTGGAAAAGCTACTATAGCGGAAATTGCAGTGGTACATGGCCCCCTACATGGCAACAGCATTCACTAATGGAAGTGGCCTCTTTCAGCAGGATAATGTGCCCTGCCACACTGCGAAAAATTGCTCAGGAATGGTTTGAAGAACATGACAAGGAGTTCAATGTGTTGACTTGGCCTCCAAATTCCCTAGATCTCCATCCAGTCGAGCATCTGTGGGATGTGCTGGACAAACAAGTCCGATCCATGGAGTCCCCACCTCGCAAAAGGATGCTGTGCTAACATCTTGGTGACAGATACCACAGCACACCTTCATATATATATATATGAAGCACACACATGCACTTCTTTAAAAGAGCCTATTAAACAGTCAGAGAGAGTGAGACAGGCTATGATGTTAGACAGGTACACATGTTTGTAGAAGCCACATCACATCAGCCACAAAATTAATAAAAAATACTTTGGAGAAAAAATGACAAGAAGGAAAACCAGTTGTTTTAGACAAAGACTCCTGTATGTAAGAAACTGAAAGCAATAGACAAGAAACAGAAAGAATGAAAGTGCAAAAGAAAGACAGAGAAGAAAGGGAGGGAGGTGTGGGTGGTGAGTAAAACCAGACCTGAATCTCAATGGGAGGTAAAGGCTGATCATTTATAAAAGGTAAATGCTGTCAGGACGCGGGGCGTTTAAGTAGCGCCCAGCCTCAGGTGTGATTTATGAGCACACTGCGGGGGTTATAAATCATGACGCAGCCACCGCCTCACACTCACACTGCATCACAAAACACACACTGCACAAACACCGGACACCACGGCAAAAGATGGATGGAGGTGCAACGAGTGAGTGAAACAGAGACAAAGAGAGAGATGGAAAGTTACTTTAGATGAAGTCTATCAATATGATTGCATAGTCTAGACAGAATAAATAGGCCTCTCTGACTTGCTCTATTTCTCTCTGTCTCTGTTTCGCTGCCTCTTTCTTGCTCGCACTCTTCTTCTTTGTCTTTCTTGCTCTCTCAGCACTATGTGATTTCCACAGTCTGGCACAGAGACGCCCAATCATTTACAGCTAGAGGGGCTTCTTCAGGTTGGGTAGAAAATGAGATCTGTCTGTAGCTCTTTATATTCAGTGCCCTTAATTACCTGCATAATTACCTCCCAATAACCACAGTCACACAGCAGCAATGTACAATTATGTCAAAGTTACAGTGATTTCACAGTAAATGTTAGTCAGACCTAGGCTAAACTTAATCTGTAGGTTGCTTTAAAAAATAAATAAATCGTTCCTCATTGAATCTTCCATGCACATCGTCTACCCTTCCTTTACCTAAATATATACACTCAAATAGATAAAGAGTTCTTTAATGCTTCCTAAGGCAGTTAAGGGTTTTGGCTTTCAAGATATATTTTACTTGGAGCTCTCTTTGAAAGGGAAATGCTCAGAGAACCCTTATAGATAGATAGATAGTAAGATAGATAGATTGATTGAGCGATCCCTCCAGGATTTTGCGATAGCAGAAATTAAGGCAAAATCAAGCATACTCTTCAATATTTGGAAGAGCTTGCAATTTTTAAAAATTACCACAGATTTTCTGCAGCTTTGGGCCAAGTCATGTGACATCATCACACCACTCATTCAGTCAAAGCCCTCTTCAATTCACATGCGTCAAACATGAGTACAGCTAAAAGGTCTCATTTCATTACAGTGAAGACTGTGCAAAACAATTTTGTGCAATTACAATTTTGTGCAATTACAAGTTTGCCAATTCAAGTAGTTTCCGCAAAAGCACACACACACACACAAAAAACCCTCTGCAAGTTGCATCGCAACTTTTTTTACAAGCTGCAGCAAAATCAAGCATTTTTGGAAACTTTCTGTGAAATCCTGTACAGACTGATAGATAGTTTGATAGATAGCTAGATAGATAAGGCTGCTGGTTATGTATCTGTCTTCATCATGCTTCAAATATTCATATCAGTCTCTATTCAGATTTAAACCCAAAGTGGGTGTGGCCTAATGGAAAACAGTGGGAATAAAATGCAGTGGTAGACATTCCATCACTGATAGCATGGTCTGTAAATTCTGGCTCTGATAGTTCTTCAATCACTCAAGTTGATCTCGTATAGAGATGTGCATGCGTTTTTAATCATACTCACACAGTTATTATTCTTGTTGATACCTGCCTACAATATTTTCAAATGAATTTGAATTGGTCTCAAAATATAAACAAACTAGTACCCTATTTTAAACCAAGAATGAATGGTGTAAATGCATCACACAGCTCCACACATTAGGGTCTTTGCTTGTGGTACAAGCTTCATATCTGGATGCGCACTTACATTAAAGTAAAAACCTCCTGCTCAAGCAAGTCTCCCAACGCATACCTGTAGCTTCAACCAGATACTCTGTGGAAATTTCTGGAATGCGTTCTAGAAAAAAAACAAAAAACAAAAAACAAAAATCAATCACAGCAACAACAACAATGCATCTCCTAGTCATATCTGCATATATATCCAATTAAACTAAATTATTGTTTTTGAATCTATTCGTATCAATCTTAATAGACAGACAGACAGACAGACAGATAGACAAACAGACAGACCGGCCAAATGAAAACTATCAAATGCTACTGCAAAATTTGTAGCATTATTTCTCTCATCATCTATTGCCTCAATAATTTTCTTCTACCAGCACTCATATAGAAGTTATTCTCCCAAGAGTTCTTACAAAACACATCTGATAAAGACGCGGCCTGTGTTCCTGAGAGCTGTGTGTTTGCGAGCGTGGGAGTGTGTGCGTCACTGCCAGGTCACTTGTCCCTTGTGATGCAGATGATGGATGCATTGTTGGCATTCTATAAACCTCGCAATGAACGTCCTCTTGTCAGATGTTTCTTTCACATAATAACTCCTGATGGATTAGAGTAATGAACTCTTCCCACCCTTCATGCCCATCATAGTTGAGTCTTTGGGGTGAGTCAGTGGATGCAAAAAAAACCCCCACAAAACAAACAGATAGCCTTTTGTTGTCTTTCTATAAGTTCTTATTCTGCTGATCTACTGATCTTTCCCATCTCAGAGTAATCACTGAAAATCCTTGTGCAGAACAGGCGGTGTACTGTTTATTAGGGATTTATTATAATGGAGCAAGTCAAGGCATTATGTGAGAACTATGGGTGATGATATGTAATCACAGTTATGTGTCTCTATGGGCTTCTGCTGTGCTTATGCTTACGATGAACATGCCATTATGAGAAAATTGCATTGAATTGAAAACAACAGGATGTTTTTTCGAGCCAGTAGTGATCATTCCCATGGTAAGTCCCATGTATGGATCCTTTTTGATGATTCAGACTCTCAAGGCCACTGATCTCTCACAAAAGAGAGCTGCAGACACTGTAGTATAAATTGTATATGCTGAATGTAAGGGCATGTGTGTGGGTGTATAGTGCACACACCCATGTTTAACGAGAAGCTTTTGCTCAGAGATAACAGCTCTCTGAAGCTGTAATCACTCCCTTTGCCACCACTCCTCCAGATGAGATGAGCCTTTTAAGTGCTAGAGCGAGGTCAAGATGCACATGGGGGTCATGGACTTGACTGACCTGCGGCTCCATGGCCCGAGGATACCCTGTGAACTCCCGAGTAACGTCACATTGATTTGTGCCCAGCCATTATCTCAGCAGGGAAAATGGATGGTGTTAAATCTGACCAATTGACAGACAGTATACTTACATTGCATTTGTTGAATTTCGGCTGTGGGTTGTTAAATATTCTGGTAATGAGTAGATTGAAGTTGCTATGCATACACACTTGAATTATTGTTTCAGTATAAATAAGTTTTCTTTTTTAAATACATATAAAAATAAACCGACATTTATTCCTATTGCCATTCAACACTAACATATTAGGATGCATGGGTATTATGAGTGTGAAAAAGTGTTGGTTGAGCTGCAAATAGAGATGTAACACAGGATCTGACCTGAATTGCTGCTGATATGTTGATTTCCCCCAGGAGCTCCTCTCTGCCCTGCTACACTGTTTTAGATTCCAGAGGGAGGTCGTTAATGCATGGCCCAGCCAGCCGGATCCATATGTATGACCAAATCCTCTCAGCACAGTGAAAATGGTCTCTTTTATGTTTCTCTCAGGAGGAGTAAGAACAAGTGCATTGTAAAATATCATTGAGGACACAGAGTAATACAAACATGTTCTGTTTCGTATGAATGCATAGTGTGTATACACCAGAATATTTTTACATTTGGCTTTGTACTTTTTTTTTTCTTCGTCCCACAGGGTAGTACTGTTGTGTAATATAAATGATTGTGTATTTGTAATATGACTCCAATGTTACATTATTGTAGGTAAATGATGAACATGTGTAAATAAACCCAGAATTTAGGACAGCACATGTAAATTTAGAGTATGATGGTATAGTGGTGGTACTCCAGGGTCCCTGGTTTGATCCTGAGCTCGGGTTAATGTCTTAGAACAAATGGAGTCCCATACAGGGTGTATTCAAGCCTCGCTCGCAGTGCTTCCAATTAGACTCTACCCCAACCCCAACCAAGATAATGTGGTTACTGAAGATGACCGTATGAACGCACAGTATATTGGTATTATTGTGTAGCATGAAAACGATTCGAAAAATCATTATCACTATGATGCACAGTTTGAAGCTATTTTTTTTCCTCTTTCTGACACACTTGATCCAGCACATCCTTGATAATTAGCTGATAAGTAAGAACAGGTGTGCAGAGAAAACTTCAAGCTTCAAACTAATACTAAAGAATTCTACTTTATACCTAGGTGATACTGATTATGGCAACACTTGTACACTCACGCACCATATTAAATGCTATAACATCTTTACAAGAGACTGATCTATGTCTTTTTTCAGATAAAACTGCATTTCAATATTGGTTTAGCAAACTATCTGTGGGTAGGAAAGATTCTAAGAGGCATGTTTTTAAAATACTCATGCAGATAGCCTAAATAATTGAATCTTTGCACTGCAGGTGGAACTTCACGTCATCTGCTTTGAAAATGTTATATTAGAAGTATACCGCATTGTTTTGTATATATTGCAAGGATCTATCTATCTATCTATCTATCTATCTATCTATCTATCTATCTATCTATCTATCTATCTATCTATCTATCTATCTATCTATCTATCTATCTATCTATCTATCTATCTATCTATCTATCTATAGTGGTGCTTGAAAGTTTGCCAAAATGAAAATTTTCTATATTTCTGTATAAATTCGACCTAGGACATAATCAGATTTTCACAACCCAATTAAACAAGTGAGACAAAAATATTATACTCATTTATTTATGTATGGTCATTTATTTATTAAGGAAAATTATCCAATATTTTATATTCATGAGTAGCAGAAGTATGCGAACCTCGGATTAGCAGTGAAGTTAAAGTCAGGTGTATTCAATCAACGGGACGTGAATCAGGTTTGAGAGAGCGCCCTGTTTTATTTAAAGAACAACAATCTATCAAAGTCTGATCTTCATAACACATGTTTGTGGAAGTGACAAACACAGGGGATTTCTGAGAACCTCAGAAAAGGTGTTGATGATGCTCATCAGGGTGGAAAAGGTTACAAAACCATCCCTAAAGACATTGTTCGAAGTGTGTGTTAATGTGTGTGCAATTGTGCCCTGCGATGGGTTGGCACCTGGTCCAGGGTGTCCCCTGCTTTGTGCCCCAAGTCCCATGGGATTGACTCCAGGCTCCCCCACAATAAGCAGTACAGAAAATGGATGGATGGATAAATCATTTATATCTTACAGCTCTAAATGGCTCTATATACAACAGCAAGCTATCCCGATAGTCATTTATAGCTATTAGTGGTAAATGGTCTGGTAAATGGTCTGCACTTATGTAGAGCGCTTTTTTAACCTTAGCGGTTCCAAAACATTACACTGTTTCTCATTCACCCATTCATACACACTCACACACCAATGGTAGCAAGGTGCTAGCTTGCCATTGAGAGCAACTTGGGGTTCAGTGTCACTTCGGCATGTGGAGTCTTGTGGGCCGGAATCGAACCATCAACCCTACGGTTAGTTGACAACCCGCTCTACCACCTGAGCCACAGCCTCCCATCGCATTTGCACACACACCTATTCACACAATTTCTTCAGAGATGGTTTTGTAACCTTTTCCACCCTGATGAGTGCTTTTATGTCTGCTTTTTGTAAGAAATTAAAAGGGATAATAATAATAATAATAATAATAATAATAATAATAATAATAATATTTCTTTGATTTATATAGCGCTTTTATAGGCATTCATAGCGCTTTGCATTGTATGGGGGGAGTGGGGATCTCCTCACCACCACCAGTGTCTAGCATCCATCTGAAGGGATGGTGTCTTCAGACTGGGTAGAGCTCATATTTATTTGAAACATGACTTTAATAAATTAATAGGAATCCTACAATGATAGACCTATAAATCACCAAACAAAACTAGGTAGCTGATGCAAAACAGAGATAGCAGAGATCTCACAGCAAAGCTAGCTAACAAATTAGGGACAAGTATGTCAACCTTTAGATCTCTCCAGCTAGCTTTACAGTGAGACCTCTGCTAACAGTAGCAAGATTGTCATACTTGTCATCCATGTGTATTTCTCCAAGAACAGAGTTAACAGAGTTATTACAATTTTTTTCTTTTAATTTATTTCGTTTTTGGAAGGTTCATGCCTGACATTTGTGCCATTGTAATCGTAAAATCATATTTTATCTTGTACAGTTATGACACTGTATATTTGTGCAGAAACTGGCTCTAATCTGTTAATGTTAAATATATCATTTTCCCTGCTGCTGAGCCTTATCTGCTTGTGCCTCAGAGTTATCACAGATTTTTTGTCAGTGTTCTGGAAATGAAAATTTGATGTGAACCTGCCGTGCTTGGTTCTCCCATCTGCGACATTTGGCACCTGTCTGTTAGTCAGGTAGAGCAGGTGGGGAGGGGGGTATAGAAAGAGATAAAAAGTAGAGAGAAGGAGACACAGAGACTGACTCACATCATGTTCTGTCTGCTGTGTATGGATACAAATGATCATGTGTGCTTATTACGCTAGCTGGTACATATATTAGCATGTTCCCGTGTTCAGTTAGCAGAAAAACAACACCATCGCTCTGAACCCAAGTGGAGGCTCAGGGCCACTTTGGCTGTAAGAGAAGTTGAGTCTGGGCAGCCCATCTCTAAAATCTGGAATCATATCGATCCTTGTTTAACACGATCTTTTAGATCTTCTCCTCAGAAATGCCACCGGTACCATAGTTCTCTCCTATGCTTCCTTAAAAAAAATGTTCTCGATTCACTTGCCGTTCCCTTCTCATGTCTTGCTTGCTGAGAATCTTCATCAGCCACATTTATTTAGAGCAACTGATATTCAAAATTCATGCAGCAGGCAGCAAGTGCTGCTGTGGGCTTGAGATAGCAGCATCCCATAGCCCCCAGTCCCCCTTCATTGTTTCGTGGTAGCACGACTGCTTTACGCTAAATCATTTTTCCGGAACAAATTGCAGTATCTAACCGGCGTCACAATATATATTCGTCACATCAGGGCACATGACGAGAGCAGGCCAGTCAGAGGAGGAGAACTCCTGGAGATCAGGTCAGCAGCTCTCATCTTCAAACCAAGCAGAAAATTTAATTAATGCTTATGCTTTAGGGTTTGGGATGCAGGGGGAAGATACTGGCTTTCATGTAACGAGCAGGCCATCCTATCAGCAGCAGCCTGCTGTCTTTTTGTGCTGCAGAGCATGCTGGGGTTTCTACAAATAAGAGGGAAAACTAGAGATTAATGCAGATGCAAATTAAGAAGATTAATGTCTGACTAAAAACAGTGTTGTCCCCTTTTTTGCTGTCAAAATAAATGAGGTTTTTGATTGTGCTGGGTAGGGTGTGATATTATGTGATATTACATATATTCCTATATGTATTTTAGAATATATTTGTTCATGCTGAAATAAAAAGAAGGCATTTGAAGCTCTCTCACATAGCAGGCGCACACTGCACGCACAGGAGAAGTAAATCAATAAGAGTGCTGTTTGGAAAAAAAAAATCTTCAAAACACAGTCGATGGATTAAATCGATTTCACCTTTGAAAATCTCACTCGGAAACTATCTTGTCGCTCGATTGTTTCGCAGGTTGAAATGGAGTGTTATCGACTGCCTGTGCTGATACAAGAGCTATTGAAGAGGCATGAAGGTTGATCTTAGAAAAAAAAAAAAAAACGGGAAGCAAATAAACCTTCAACTGATTTATGTGTACTTCTCTTAAAACACTCTTTTACCTGCCTTTCTACCCACCTTAATATAATTAACAAACACATTTCCTGATTAAATAAAAAAAAAAAAGAGGTTAAGCAAATGCCTTCCTCCTCCTTCTAAAATTCATTGTAGACATTTTTTTTGGTGATGGAGCATCCCTGTGGATATTACCATCACTTCAAAGAATACAATCCCCACACTCTCCAATTTAGCACATAATGACGGCCTCTCGAGCGAGCAGGGCTGTAGTTGAAACACTGCCTTTCCCTGGTGTATGAATATGACAGCTCAGTATTAATGATGCCTATCACGACCAGGCTATGCCTCTCTAGAAGTCAAGGAGTGCTGGGAGTCATTTCACCCAGTTACCAGCCTCCATCTTCTCTGTTCCTCAGCTCCTGCTGCCACCCCTTTAGCTGGCCTTTTAAATGCAGCGCCTGCTCACTGGGAGCCATCATCTCCAGTTAAAACAAAGGGGATTCATCAGACCTGTCTGTCCCTCCCTTTACCATTCCTCGAGACTAAATTACGCCCCGAGTGCCTGGCTGGAGGTGCTGAAAATAAATGGGCCCAGATATAATGGCTAGAGCCTATGGCTAATAGTCCTGGGAGAGGAGGGAGAGGGAGCAGGAAAGAAATGAAGGCAGAGCGAGAGAATGAAAAAAAATGTCTGTATTGAATATAGTTCTGCTGAAGGGGCATTGAAATGTGTCCTTGTTTCAAATGAATACTTCTTTTGCCCTCTATCTATCTCCTGCTTCTTTTTTTTTTTTTTTTTTGGACACAACTGTCTTTCTTTTCTCCTCCATCCTTCTGGTCTACCTCAGCTTGAACCTTTACACCTCTCGGTGGTACAGATGGTTTCATTTTCTACGAGATAAAACCACGTTAGTTGGAACTGATTAAACAGAGAACAACATCCCCATCTGCCATTTAGGCCCATATAAAATTGCTTGGGCAGATGCTGACATCTTTGGAGATGATTGATTCACCTCTGAATGGAGGGAGGTGGGGAGGTGTGTTCTCATAGGATTCCAGCTGCCCATTACAGACACACACACACACACACACACACACACACACACACACACACACACACACATGGTCACTTCACCAGAGCAATCACTGGCTGCCTTGATTGGACTCGGGCAGGTGAGTGAGAGCCGCTTTAATCATCAGTCCTTGGCCTGATAATTCCTCCTTTGTGGATGTGTGTGTGTGTGTGTGTGTGTACACAGATATGTGTGCAAGAAACAGTCCAGCCTGATAATAGTTCACATTTAATAAACTTATTATCTTTGCTTTCAGTAAATAATTAGATGTATACATATCCTGTTTTTTTTCACTGTAACCTTGCTAATCTCTTTCTCCAAACTCTCGGTGTGCTTTTGCATCTTTGCTTTTGCACCTTTTACACATTTTATTACCTTTATGACATCAATTCAATCTCCTTTTACAGCATCCTCTTCTCTTTCACTGAGCTCACATTCAGTAATTACTTGTAAACACTGGTGCATTTTAAAGATCCAAACTTTAAACGTAGCAGCAGGTCCAATCAAAGTTAACCACACCCAAGAGCTCATCAAACTGGAAATTTGGTCCATGCAAAGCAATCGAGTCGTTCGTTTAAGCTCATAGAGCATGCGATGATGGCTGAATAATGTCATGCCTGGCCAACAGTACAAGATGTATAAAATCTTAACCCAAACCAATGTTGAAAAATGTGAGAGACCCCAGTTTTCTATACATATATATATATATATATATATATATATATATATATATATATATATATATATATATATATATATATATATATATATATATATATATATATATATATGTAGATAAGATATACAAACACACGGAGGCAGTTGTAGTGCAGTGAGGAAACCAGGATTTTTTGTCCTTAACCGTAGTGGTAGTGTTGTTTTTTGGGTGCTGTGCGGTGTGGGGTGAATGAGGAAACCCGGGCGGGCGGGCGGCGTGCGGCGTCCTCCGGGCGTGTGAATTCGGAAGAGCTGGAAGGCGTCCTGTGCGGTTGGCCTCACCACTTTCGTGTCGCCCCTCGTCGGGCGGAGCCCTGCCAGTTGACCTCCTGCGTGGGGCGGGGTGCCTACTCCTCTGGAGCTGGTGGTGAACCCTGCCCGGTCGCCAACCCGGGCGTGGCGGGTGGCTCACCCTGAGCGCCGTGCTGAGCCGGGACAGCACCTGCGGTGTTGTCGCACACCCCTCAGCTCGAGCTCCGCTGAGTGGGCCCAGCTGACACTGCACCATCGCCCCCCCTCCTGAAGAAAACCGCAGCGCACGGTCGGTTGCCGCCAACCGGTGGCGTGACCAGGCAAAGTTGGCCTGCCAGGTAACCCAACTCCAATGCCCTGACAAGGCCGCTTACCCCGCGGCAGCGGATTACCGGCCCCCTTAAACCAAGAAAACGCGCAAGATACGGCGAACCCCCCCCAACAAGGGGCAGCCCAGACACCGATATACCGCCAACAGAAGGCCCCTTAGGGCGGACCGCCCCTCGTGGCAGCCAACCCAAAGGTAGTACAGTCTGCTAGACAACGAGCCACAACCCGGTAGGGACGCCCGAGACACCGTCACCGGAAGCACACAGGCAGCCTGGCACAACGACCCGGCGATGACCCACCCAGCCGCTCCCAGCGCGGGCGGCACCCACGGAGCACCGGGTCCCGGAAACCGCCCCACACCCCCCCCAGCATGCACCACCTCCAACTCGGCTGAGCACAAACACCTGACCTACTCCGGGGCTTCGGACTCCCTTGCACCTCAGCCAACCCTTCCACGACCGCCCAACACCAACGGACGCCCGGCACCACGGCAAGCAAGGAGAGCAGCCCCCCCACGGCCCTACACGACACTCAACCCCACACCCGCATGGGAGACCGCGAAAGCTGGGGGCCCGGGTCCACAACCTGGCCGGGGCCAGCACCACCAAGGCGTAGAGGTGCGGATGTGCTGGCGGGCCCGCCGGGGCACGGGGCATGCGCGGCCCACATCCAGCTGTCTAGGTCCGCCATGGGACACCAGGACCGTACCACCAGGACGTCTCTGCGACAGACCGGGTAGAGCCCCACAATACGGTGGTGACCCCACCCCCCCCCGCACGGACAGCAGGGCCACGCGGCGGCAGACCAAGCATATGCAGCCGGCTGTAGTGCTACGGACTCTAGTAGCGTGCTCTACCCACTTCCCGGGCTACCCCCACAAGACCCTGGGGTCCGGACCCCTGGCTAACTTCACGCTCCAGGGCACCTGCCGTCTATTCTCTGGGGCAAAACCACACGTACAACGCAGTGTGGACATCACTGCAGTGTGGAACCACTCCGCCTGGTGGGGCCACACCACCCAGGCCCCCTCTCTGGTGCCTGCTGTACGTCTGGTCCCTCCACCCCCTCCGCATGAAAAACGCTCTGTAGAGCCGCATGGGGCGTTAACGCTTGCCTCTTGTTGCTCGTCGGGTTGCTACTGGCCTCCAGCAGGTTACGTCTCCATGTGTGTGTTTTCTCTCTCCCCCTTTTGTTCTGAAACTACTTGCGCTCCCACTTTTTTGATGGTAACCTCTGCCGGTTCCCTGTCATCAGGACCCTTCGTGGCGTTGGGCCAGTTGGGGGCACGGGAAAGGGCGAACCTCTAGTGCGTGGCGGGTGGGTCGCGCGACATATCATATATATATATATATATATATATATATATATATATATATATATATATATATATATATATATATATATATATATATATATATATATATATATATATATATATATATATATATATAAAACAGATATGTTTTTTGTCTTCAGGTGTCCTTCAGTCACATTACAAGATTTGCTCAGGATCGAACATGACACGCTTCGAATAAAACATGACGTGTCCCAACACTTAAAACCTGGGATCTTACAGAAGTTCCTGTTAGCAAGCATGACTTTGTATCAAAACCAACATTGTGGATGACAACCAGGCACAGCTGTTATATGAGCATTTTGCAAGGGGGGTAAAAAGCAGGACATGAAGCCATGTATTAAAATATGTATATAAAAAATGAAAAGCTCATTAGTTGGTATTGGGTATTTTATGCATGACATAACATTTAATACGAGACAGTCATAATTCCTTTTACACCTTCTCGATATTAAGAATGATATCCTATATAACTCGAAATAATCAGAAAGATAATAATAGCCTGGGGGGCACAGTGGATGGGGTTAGCATGCTTACCTCACACCTCCAGGGTTCACATGTTTGCATGCTTTGGGGGTTTTCTCTGGGTACTCTGGTTTCCTCCGCAAAGACATGCATTGTAGGCAGTTTGGCATTTCTAAATTGCCAATAGTGATTGTGCCCTGCGATGGGCGTCCAGAGTGTCCCCCACTTTGTGCCATGAGTTCCCTGCGACCCTGTGTAGGAAAGCGGTATGGAAAATGGATGGATAGTTCTAACCTGAAATTGGGACACCTGTTGCAGTTTTGGGGGGAGGGGCAAAATGGCCTGTAAATTGGTGTGATTAGCCTTGTAGTGTGTGTCAGGCATTACCCTACATTCACACTAGCAGATGACTAATTGCTCATAGTTTAGTAGTTTGTCCCTTGTGAGCAACTGCTACTGAGGTCGCTTGTGGGCATGCACTTTCCAATGTTGTTTTAGTTCCCATGACCATCTGTACTATAGCTGTATATAGCTTCTAAAGCTAACAAAAACATACATTTTACAATGCACTAATAATAAGATTTGTTGTTTTACATCATAAAGCTACAAGCTATAATTTACATCTTTGTTGCTTTGTTCCAAGCATGATCTTTTTATTGTAATGTTGATATAGAAAACAGGATAAAATGGAAACCTGTTTATAAGTTTTCTAAATGGGAACTAACTACAGGTAGGAATGACAGTTGTGACTGGGGAACTGAAGAAATGTCATAACACATGAGCAAGAGGACTGGACAAAGGAATTTTACATGGCTAAGTTTACATGGACACCACATTCCGTTTAAGGACTATATTTGGGTTGCAGCCATATTCCGAATATTATGTTTATATGTGTACAGGTATCGAGATATTCCTTTTTACATGGTTGTTGTAAGCATGCCTGAGTTTCCATGAGTGTGATTGGATTTTCTGAATAAGGTGTTTACATGCAGCAAATTTATGATTAAAACAGGCATATTCCAGGGTCGGGAATCAGTATTTAGAGAATCAGAGTATTGTCTTAATCTGAATCAGGCAATCATTATGATTGTAGGTGTTAATGTGTAGTTTGTATGCATGTATTAAATGCACGCGTACTGTAGTTGATGGTTCAGGGTGTATGTATGTATCTATGCATGTATGCGCGCATGCAAGATCATGTGTGTAAGGGCAATCATAGAGTAACTGTATGAAATGAATAAAAAAAGAAAAGGAAGAAGAAGAAAAATAAATAAATAAATAAAATAAATACATTTCTAATCGACTGTCCCATACCGCACGACCCCATAAGGAATTGGTCACTAAAAAATACTGCCAGGCCCAGAGCATGCCCATCATCCCCACCCCCACCAGTTGCCCCCATCCTAGGCTTATAATATTGATCTCCCTGTAAACGTAGTAATTGAGTGAATCATTTGGATTTGTTGTTTTTCTACATCGTACCTAATTTGCATAAAATTCTTCGTTCGAATGTCGCCCTGTCGCTTTGTCACTTGCTGTCGTTAATGAAACTGCAGGTCTGTGTCGCACACGTAGGTAGAAAATGAATGGTTGTCTGTCGCGTTGTTTCTTGCTAGTGTGATTGTAGGGTTAATTGGAGAAATAGATCTATCAGACATAGACCGTATCTCATTTTCACAAAGGATTGATAGACTCTTTAATTGCCATTTTACATATAAAATACCTAACCACTATCAGGTCTGTCAGCACTGGTCTTCCAGCTTGCCACTGGTTAATTTGACATTGTAGGGAAGTCTATTAAAGGAAACAGCTCTAAACAAGTTTATCTCTGTTCGGGGTTATTTGTTAAGGCCTGACATGGAGTCAGGCGAATTTGCATATTAATTAAATCTGGAGCTGCAGCAAGAAGGTAGTAGTCTTAAGTGTAGTTCTCTGCAGGCTACTCACCTGCAAATAAAGCTATGTGATTTGTTTTATCGGGATATTGTTCTAACTGTAGGGCGAGTAATCATATTCAAACCCACACATCTCCTTACATAAGCCTACAAGGCTCCGTGGCTGTAAAGACAGAAAGAATGAGAGATGTTTTTTTTTTCTTTCTTTCTGTAAATGTAATCCAAGCCTCCAAATGCTGCTTTTTAAGTATCAGGCATATTTTTATGCTCTGGTTTTTGAACATAGTTTTTTTTTTTCATGTCCGTTCTCATCTGGTCAGTTATATGTGTGCCAGTAGCTATATTTTAGGAGCTGAATGTTTCAGAAAGATGCTTTATTTACAACATTTTTGTGAAAAAAAATAAAATAAAATATATCCCAGCTAGTTAAACATCTAGTTAAGTAAGAAACACACCATTACGGGGCATGTTGTTATAAGAGAATAATCAAATAATTCTAGGAAAATAATCAATGCAAAAACTCAAAAATTATTTTAAAAATTATTTAACAGATTCTAGTTATGATTAATGTTGTTGAACTTTCATAAGACAATTTAGTTCTTGTTATCACTTATCACATTATAGGCAGTATAAACAGGCATTTCCTTACCTGTCTCTTGTTTTTTTTTTCTTTTTCTTGGTGTTAATAAGACAAAATAAAAAAATGCACCTTGTCACTTTACAGAGAAACCAGAGTGCACAAATACCTTTGTCCTGAAGTTTGACAGGAAATGCACTCACTCATTTTCAGTAATTGTTTTATCCTGATCAGGGTCACGGTGGATCCAGAGCCTATCATGGGAACACTGGGCATAATGCAGGAATGCACCCTGGATGGGACACCACAAACTTATTGTTATAAATCCCGCGCACTGGAGTCTCCATCCATCCATTTTCCTTACCACTTATCCTACACAAGGTCATGGGGGAACCTGGAGAGTATCTCAGGGAACTTGGGGCACAAGGAAGGGGACAACCGGGACGGGGTGCCAACCCATCACAGGACACAATCACACACACATTCACACACCACGGATAATTTGGAAATGCCAATCAGCCTACAACACATGCCATTGGACTTAGAAATTATCATTATTATTATTACAATTATTAGAATTAATACATTCTATCTATCTATCTATCTATCTATCTATCTATCTATCTATCTATCTATCTATCTATCTATCTATCTATCTATCTATCTATCTATCTATCTATCTATCTATCTATCTATCTATCTATCTATCTATATTTTAGATGGTCTGATGGGCTGCACTTATATAGTGCTTTTATCCAAAGCGCTTTACACTGTGTCTCATTCACCCATTCACACACCAATGGTAGCAGGGCTGCCATGAAAGCGCTAACTTGCCATCGGGAGCAACTTGGGGTTCGGTGGCTTCAGTGACACTTCGGTATGTGGAGTCATCATGTGGGCCGGGAATCGAACCACCAACCCTATGATTAGTGTATAGATGATATATATATATATATATATACAGTGATATATATATATATATATATACAGTGGTGTGAAAAAGTGTTTGCCCCCTTCCTCATTTCCTGTTCCTTTGCATGTTTGTCACACTTAAGTGTTTCAGAACATCAAACCAATTTAAACAATAGTCAAGGACAACACAAGTAAACACAAAATGCAATTTGTAAATGAAGGTGTTTATTATTAAAGGTGAAAAAAAATCCAAACCATCATGGCCCTGTGTGAAAAAGTGATTGCCCCCCTTGTTAAAACATACTATAACTGTGGTTGTCCACACCTGAGTTCAATTTCTCTAGCCACACCCAGGCCTGATTATTGCCACACCTGTTCACAATCAAGGCATCACTTAAATAGGAGCTGCTTGACACAGTAAGGTCCACCAGAAGATCCTTAAAAGCTACACATCATGCCGAGACCCAAAGAAATTCAGGAACAATTGAGAAAGAAAGTAATTGAGATCTATCAGTCTGGAAAGGGTTATAAAGCCATTTCCAAAGCTTTGGGAATCCAGCGAACCACAGTGAACCACAGCCATTATCCACAAATGGCGAAGACATGGAACAGTGGTGAACCTTCCCAGGAGTGGCGGGGACCCCAAAATTACCCCAAAAGCGCCAGCGACGACTCATCCAAGAGGTCACAAAAGACCCCACAACAACGTCCAAAGAACTGCAGGCCTCACTTGCCTCAGTTAAGGTCAGCGTTCATGCCTCCACCATCAGGAAAAGACTGGGCAAAAATGGCCTGCATGGCAGAGTTCCAAGGAGAAAACCACTGCTGAGCAAAAAGTACATCAAAGCTCGTCTCAATTTCTCCACAACACATCTTGATGATCCCCAAGACTTTTGGGACAACATTCTGTGGACCGATGAGACAAAAGTGGAACTCTTTGGAAGGTGTGTGTCCAAGTATATCTGGCGTAGAAGGAACACTGCATTTCATAAAAAGAACATTATACCAACAGTAAAATATGGTGGTGGTAGTGTGATGGTCTGGGGCTGTTTTGCTGCTTCAGGACCTGGAAGACTTGCCGTGATAAAAGGAACTATGAATTCTGCTGTCTACCAAGAGATCCTGAAGGAGAATGTCCGACCATCTGTTCGGTATACTCAAGCTGAAACGAACTTGGGTTCTGCAGCAGGACAATGATCCTAAACACACCAGCAAGTCCACCACCGAATGGCTGAAGAAAAACAAAATGAAGACTTTGGAGTGGCCTAGCCAAAGTCCTGACCTGAATCCTATTGAGATGTTGTGGTATGACCTTAAAAAGGCCGTTCATGCTCGAAAACCCTCTAATGTAACTGAATTAGGACAATTCTGCAAAGATGTGTGGGCCAAAAATTCCTCCAGGACGCTGTAAAAGCCTCATTGCACGTTATCGCAAACGCTTGGTTGCAGTTGTTGCTGCTAAGGGTGGCCCAACCAGTTATTAGGTTTAGGGGGCAATCACTTTTTCACACAGGGCCATGATGGTTTGGATTTTTTTTCACCTTTAATAATAAACACCTTCATTTACAAATTGCATTTTGTGTTTACTTGTGTTGTCCTTGACTATTGTTTAAATTGGTTTGATGTCCCGAAACACTTAAGTGTGACAAACATGCAAAGGAACAGGAAATGAGGAAGGGGCAAACACTTTTTCACACCACTGTATATATATATATATATATATATATATATATATATATATATATATATATATATATATATATATATATATATAATCATCTATCCATTCATTTGAATTACAGCTTGCATTATTGCCACAGTCATGCTGTTATTAGATATTAATCAATACCTTCTGACCAATCAGATTTGAGCCATGTAGAGCTTTGACCTTTTCTGCCAGTAGATACAGTAAGTTTAACTGGACATGGATATGAGGTCTAACATCTTACATCCTTTGGGTCAATCCTGCAGAAAGTGTGTGTAGGTGTGTAATGAAAAAATGGCATCTTACTGTCCATTATGAGCGGCCCATTTAAGTTTTTCTGTCTCTTTAATCTTCTTTTTTTTTAGCAGATGTTATGATAAGAGAGGAAACTATGTGAATCTCTCTCTCTCTCTCTCTCTCTCTCTCTCTCTCTCTCTCTCTCTCTCACTCTATTATTCTCTGTCCATCTGTCTGCCTGTGTGTCTGTCTCTGTGACATTATTGTGTATAATACTATAGTGCCTCTCTCACTCTCTTAAAGACAAACTCTGGGGCTTCATGAAATCCTTGCTATCTTTCGGACAGAAGATCATCCTTTCATGACCTTGCAGCTTCCTTGGTTGCATGCTATGAGGCAGTGTTACTAAGTGACAATGTATCACTTGTGTGTGTATGTGTGTGTGTGTGTGTACATGTATGTGTGATGAGCTCTGCGAGAGCAAGCAGGGATGAGACCAAACACGGGGAAGTAGCTTCTTCTGCAGATGCAATTAGGCTAAATCGGATTAAGCCTATCGCATTGCAGCCGGGCCTGGCCCCATGGCCACCTGGGAAAGGGGGATGGGCCCGTCCTAATGGCAATGCGGCAACCAGGGAAGAAATCAAGCCCAGAGAGCGAGCATCTAAACACAACCTTGGCTGAACTCGGTCGTGCATTCTTATACTGCATAGCCACATCTCAGACGTACATGCTTATTTATTAAGGGTGCAGAATGTAGGGTGTAATACGTCTCTGTTTTCTTGACACTTTCTTTACAAGTCTCTTTCTTAGATGCGTAGATAAACAACAACAGATAAGTTCTCTTCTACTCATTAATAATCTACTCACTTATGAAAAACTCGGGTGGCGTTTTCTTCCTCTATGCTGAATTTCACTATAAACAAAGGACAAGGCTAAAGAAAAGGGTGACATTTTCACACTGTGTGCATTTCATCAGATTGTCATACATCCTTCTCTCTGCCTCTGGGCTGAGATGGAGAAAAAGAAAAATGGAGGGGGAAAAAAATACAGTGTCTGATGAAACAGAACTAATAGCGTGCTAGAATGGCCTTTCTTAGATGAGGCTCTATCCAGCTGTGACGTCCCATCTACAGAATACATTGATTTCACGTCTTTTGTTCGTAGCCTCGCACATTTGATATCACATCACTATGACAATAGGCTGTGTGCACTGAGCCGAACACTTATTCATACACAATGTATCGCTCTGTGAGTGTGCGTGTGTGTGGATGGCACAGTCTGACTCCAATTCCGATTCTTTCTCTCTCTCTCTCTCTCTCTCACACACACACACACACTCACACACTCACACTCACACTCACCAATAAGCAGTATTCCTCCTTTTTCTAAGCTCACCACCGTGGTTGGTGGCAGCAGCTGTATTAGGACAAGCTCTGGGAGAGAGCGGCGATCTCGGCCTCTGCCATTGTTCCCTCTCACGGCGACACACAGGCCTCCTCCAGCTGTGCAAATGCTGTGTTCCTGTGTGTTTAGAGTCTGCATACACCTCACATTTCCCTCAAACAAGCGCACAACTATGTGCGAGATCTCACTGTGTATTTTTCCCATTCCGGTTTTTAACCGTTCATTCTCTGTTGCTTTTCTGTTCAAGTAAATACTGTAAAAATGATTCAGTTAATATTTCATAAGACCGGCTTTCCTTCTTTTGTCACTAGTGTACTTCATGAAAACGAACATAATAAATCATATAATAAAACACAATACAATAAATACGCATGTTTTTGTATGAACTTACTTTTTGAAATAAACACCAAATTGTAGCCAAAACGCTAACCATGCCTTTTTTAACAGTTTAAACAGCAAGATAGTTGAACACACAGGTTGTGTTCTGCTGCAGTCTGACATTTTAAAAATAAAACCATTCAATTTCTGTTCTTTTTTCTTTTTTGGATAAAACAGACTGTTATATCATATCTCGTATCATATCATATCATATCATATCTCATCTCATATCTCGTATCATATCATATCATCTTTCGTATCTTATCACATATCATATCCCATATGATATCTCATATCATATCTCGTATATCATGTCATATATTCATATAGCGTATCATATCATATCGTATCATATCATATCATATCATATCATATCATATCATATCATATATCATCTCATATCTCGTATCATATCATATCATCTTTCGTATCTTATCACATATCATATCCCATATCATATCTCATATCATATCTCGTATATCATATCATATATTCATATAGCGTATCATATATCATATCTCATATCATATCATATCATATCATATCATATCATATCATATCATATCATATCATATCATATCATATCATATCATATCATGCATCATATATTCATAGATCATATCATATGGTGACTTAGTGGTTAGCATATTTGCTTTGCAAATATGTATCTCCCAAATTGGGGGTTTGGTTCCCCACTCAGCTTTGTGTGCACAGAGTTTGCATGTTCTCCCCGTGCTATGGAGGTTTCCTCTGGGTACTCAGCTTTCCTCCCCCAGTCCAAAGACATGCATTGTAGGCTGATTGGCATCTCTAAATTGTCCATAGTGTGTGAATGTGTGTGTGAGTGTGCCCTGCAATTGGTTGGCACCAAGTCCAGGGTGTCCGAGTTCCCTGGGATAGGCTCCAGGCTCTCTGTGACCCTGTGTAGGATAAGCGGTATGCAAATATAATATCTATAAAGTATTTGGTAATCTTGTGTAAAGCTAAACCTAATGTGTTGTTATAATATTTCCAGAATTTTGTAATGATGTTCAGAAATATACCCTGCATCTTAATTCTTATACTTATACTATGCACTAAAAGTACATGCTCTGTTTGTGAAGAAAAAAGTACATACTTTTGAGTGTTTAGTAAAGAGTATACAGAAACTGGGAAATACTAACACGTCATGTAACAGAAGAGAATGTTGTTGCCTAGTTACGCACACTGTCGTTGTGAACAAACTCTTTGTTGCATTTCAGCTTTTCTTCATTCATTACTCCTTATATAATTCATGCTATATAATTTTATTTACCATTCCCTTGATTTATTTTTCCACTATTCATTTACACCTCTCTATAATGCGTCCTTGAATTTGGCAAAGCAAACCGTCACAAAACTCCTCCTCTGCCACGCAAGGAGCTGTGGGCAAAATTATCTGAGGAAGTTCCACATTTCGAAAATCTACCAGAAATAGTAGACCATCCTTTGGGATACTCATTTCAACATGCTACAATTAGGGACATACTAATTCTAATCTTGGATAATATGTAGGACGGATAGTAGGCAAATTGAGAAACAGCAATAGTTTTTTTTTATACTC
The DNA here is from genome assembly GCA_012411365.1 of Ameiurus melas. NCBI lineage: Eukaryota > Metazoa > Chordata > Actinopteri > Siluriformes > Ictaluridae > Ameiurus > Ameiurus melas. Next base: position 12,224,032 of record CM022761.1, on the reverse strand, counting down.
TGAATAAAAAAGATGCAAAGGTGTCCCTATGTGCATTATTACCAAATTTATTTCGAAATGTGTTAATCTTTAAGGATACAAAGGTCATTAGTTGGGTTAATCTGAGGGCAATTGCAACCCATCCTGTGATGGGTTGGCACCCCGTCCAGGTTGTCCCCCTCCTTGTGCCCCAACTAGTTTTAGTAGTTATGACTCTTTAATCATGGGGAGGTTGCAGTTCAAATCTTTGTATTGCAAAGATGCCACTGTCTCTAGACCCTAAAGCATCAGCTGGAAAGCATGCAGAAAAAATATTTCAGTATCATGTTGAAAAAAACAAGCGCTATACAAATAAATTGAATGTACATGTACAGGTAAACTAATACTGTATAGGTGGAGTGCTGATAGATGACTTTACATGTCTTGTTTCCTCATCATGTCATCTCAGGACTATATGGACAAAAGCTCAATTTCCACGGTTCATTTAAAGCAGTGTGTGTGTGTGTGTGTGTGTGTGTGTGTGTGTGTGTGGAGGGAGGGGAAGCCCAAAAGAACACTCTCAAGTGGAGAAGGTTCCGTTTAACAATAGATGTTCGTAAGAGCAAAGCAACTGTTCCTTAATGATGAGGGATTGTAAAGAAAGACAGTGTCAGCCGCAGAGTGCAATATGGTTCCTGTGCTGTAGCGGTGGCCTGGTGAACTGGCCTGGCGCTACGGCCCATTAATTACCCAATCCGCTGATGGTGTAACAAATGGCCATGTGTCCTGTAGCCCTGAAACCATTCTCTGCGGCCCAAAGTCAGCACAGCAATACAAAATGCAGCACAAGGGATTTATGTGATCGTGCACAGGAATGTTAGTAATATGTATATTTTTTTGTGGAGTACTGGTTGTACTTTTAGTAAGCATAACAGCAACAATGACAACAACAACAACAACAACAATAATAAATAATAATAATAATAATAATAATAATAATAATAGTTGCTATGAAAAACATTATTAATAATTATTAATGAACTTATTATTATTATTTTTTGTAGTAGTAGTATTAATATAATTATTATTAGTATTATTATTGGTTTATATATATATATATATATGTGTGTGTGTGTGTATGTATCAGGCTTAGTAATTAGATAGTAAAAACTTTATAAATATTATAATTGGTATAAACTTTGGATCTATAAATATGTTGGTCTATTCACAAACTACTGCATCTCTGTATGCTCTGCATTTTAGCCAGTGTATCCACAGAACATTTCTCTTTTCTAAGGTAAATATTTCAAAATTCATATCTACATAGCAGCCTTTTTATAGTCTATGCTAGAATCAGAAAATATATCACTCAGGAGGGGGTTGGTGCAACAGAAGGCTTGTTAGCTGAGTGAGACATGTGAAGAAAAGGGACAGTGTGTTGAGGTGAGGCACGGTCAAACAGAATGCTTATGTACTCAGCTGAGGCTTTGCGGAGAACCTGGTGGGCAAACTGTGGATGAACACCTTTACTTTCTCAAATGTCAAGCTTTGGAGCAGGATACTCCAGGATACGCAGAATACTATAAAATGCTTTGTTTTCTCTCCCATCATCCAAACGTGTAGTCCTAGACATCTAAAGAACCAATGAAAATGTTGTCTTCTTATGCTGATCTTTTTTAGCGAACCAGGGATATTTGCTCACATCTGTGGGTGAAGGCATTCATAAGTGACAGTTTATGCCTTTATTCATTATTTTCACATGTACACATTACAGCATGCTTCTGCTCATTGATCCGTGACTCAAGGATGTTATTTAACACAAAGACAAATTCATATAATAGTAAATTACCTTGCATGGTGCTGGGCCCTGTTGGCCTTTCTGGCTGCCGAATTCTGAATGATTAACAATTCTGATTGTAATATAATGCAAATAATGTTAAAGAAGAATGAAAATATGAAAATATCAGCGTAAACATACGCATCGCTTGCCGGGAGTAGAAAATAGATGGATTTTTCTGAGCTAGCGGCTGTGACATTGTGTCCTCTTTGTGTGAATGGGTTCCTCTGTTGCTTTCATTAACAGCCAGTCAAAGTGCCAAGCCAAGTTTGTCAACATATTTTTACTAGACATCCGCAGCTCAGTGTCGCACTTTTCCCTGGCGCTAAACGTTTGCAGTGCTTCTCAGGAGAGGTCAGTATGGATTTAAGAGCTAATTAAGATGAGCTCTATTATTTGTTTCTGCATAAATGACTGGTCCCTTAGGTGTGCTGTAACAAAGTGCGGCTTAAATGCTTTCATTTTTCACTCGCTCTTCCTCTGGTGAGACCTCATGCTAAATAATGGGCCTGTTTTTTGGGGAAGTCAAACGCTAGGTTGAGAGCCAGAGGAGTATATTTCTAAGCGAAAAACCTCCAGCTCATGCATACACAGACGTATGCTCATACACAAGCACCCGCATGCATATTTATCCTACACACACATTTTATTCTAGCTGTTCTCTCTTGGGTCGTGAAAAGGTGCTTGGAACGTGGCAAGTGCGAAGGTGCTGGGGGCCACGCTTCATCTCGAGATAATGACAGTCCCTGCAGACCTAAGCAAATGCCAGATGCTGCGTACTGGCTGCTGTAAAAGATGGCAGCAATTAGACCTTGCTCTTAAAACAAGGTGAGTCAGGACCTCTTAATGGTGCGCCGTTCCTTTAGCTCCCACACATGTGGCTGTTAGCATTCCAGCGGCAGAAAAAAAATGCATATGAATATGCAGCGCCGCAGTTATTCAGCCACATTTTACATGATTTATGTGACCATTAATCCTTATTGAAATTCAAGAGATGTCATTGGTTCAGCGTTGCTTTAATAACAATATGTGTATTGGCATTTTTAATTATGTTTTTAATAATGGCTCATAACACATTGTCACGGCAGTTTAATAAAACAAGCCATCTTCTCTGCATTTGTAAATATATCGCACAGATGAAAAAAACAATCTGTGATCGTTCATACAATTAATCTCTTTCTGCATGTATTCCCCCATCCTCTGATCTCAGACCTTGAGGGCAATGAAATAAAATAGCTGATGTTTAGACTATCTGTTGTTTTCAGGTCCCTGAGACTTTAGCCTTGAGTGGAGTGTGCACACACAGGACTCTGAGTGATGCTCATGTACTTTGAAGAAGGTCAGGGATAACAGCATCTACGTACATCATCAGCATTTCATATGCTGCACATGCAGCTGCAGTCTTCTTTGTTAAGTCGTTTATTTATCTTCACAATTTTTTTATGTTCTCTATTGCATCTAAAGTACTTCTTAAATAAAAATAATAGAACAGTGATAAGCACTACACACTCTGTGGTTTGAATCAGTATTGGACATTAAATACAATGAGATCAATTTACGTAACATAAATTATGCATTTTAAAACTGTATATTTGAAAATGAATAAAAGCATCACCTTAAGGTCTGTGCCTGAACATTAGCCTGGACATAGAATAATTAGATTTGTGTATTAAACCACAGGAGGTCTTCTGTCGGAAGCATGTCTCTAGCTCAGCATTAGTCCTGTATGTTTCTTTCTGAACGAAAAGTGTCCATGAATTTATCTACTCATTCTAATTACTGCTCTTTATTTTAACAATATCTGTAATGATATTTTAAGATATTGAGAAACTGACTATTTAGGGAACTAAGATTCTGCTTATCTTATACTCATTTCTTGTAAAATGTAATACGTTATATTAAAAGAACATTTAGCAGTAATAATTTGTAATATTAGAGAGACATAGTGAGGCAGTAGATAGCGTTGCTGATTCCAGGGTTGCGATCGGCCCACAATCCATGCAACCCTGATCAGGATAAAGATAAATGAATGAATGAGACCTGGATTTGTAAAGGGCAGATTAAGTTTTAGTTTTAGTCTGTTTTGGGACTGATTTTGTAATGCAGACATGGCAACTTTGCTGACTAGTTCAAATTCCAGCCTAATATCTAGTATCAATATTCCAAATGAAAAAAATAAAATGAAATAAATGAAATAGAGTTTACACTGGCAATTGTTGAGCACTTGAACCATTTCAATTGACATCTACCCAAATAAAATTGAGCAAGACATAGTCATCTGGCTATTTAAATACAGTCTATTTAAAATTCCAATTTTGCAAGCACTTCTCTATATAATGTTAGAAACATAAAAAAGTAGAACAGTGCTTTCCTTTCCAGTGAAACAGTTAATAGCTTCATGATGTAGTAATTAAGGATATGTGCACGTATGCGATTACTATTTGCGTCACCAGAAAATACTTGCCCACCCTTATGCTCTTTTTCAAAATGCTAAGTAAATCAAACCATGTTCAACCAAAGTGGCTTGACAAATATCCAAACCTCAATCTGCTGTTTAGAGCCTTGAAACGTTTTAAATACTAATATAAATCATTTCAATGAAACAATGACAATTATACACTCAGAATTTTGCTGTGCATTCTTTTTTTACATTAAAGCTTTAATCTGAAATGGATTGAGTTAATTGTTTTTAATTAGTACACAAGAAATATTCCATAAGGAAAATGCAGAAACAATGTTTAGTAAATGTTTACTAAATTCAAAAAAAGGGTGACATCACATTTACATAAGACCCATTGCTATTAGATTGTTTCCAGTGATCAGCCTTAACATGATTTTGCAACTTGAGTAAAGTAAATCTGTGGTAAATTCAGTTGATTGGACATGATTTTGAAAGGTCAAACATTGGCCTATATGAATCCCCACAAGTTTGCTTTTTTTGTCAGGACAAAAAAACCCCAAAAACTATAAAATAAAACAAATTGTCAGCAGATTGAGATGAAGCAATGATCTGTGGAAGGGAACTCAGATTTGAAAAAAAACAAACACAAAAAAACATTTGAAATTTCCAATGAACAAAATTTTTGAGTGGATGAATTTCCGAACCTCTAAAACCCTTCCGAGAGCTGATCAAGGAGATGACTAAGTCACCCGTCCTGGACGGGAGAACCTGTCAGAAGAACAACTCACTCCACCAATCAGACCTTCCTTTTAAAGTGTTCAGATGGAAGACATTCCATGAGACATGATGGTTTATTTTTCTAAAAAGCCCCAAAAGGTCTCTCAGCACATGAGAAACACGATTATATGGTTTGATTGACCAATATTAAACTATTTGGCCTGAGGCAGCCAGTCCATAAACTAGTTCATTTCATGTTATCATGAAGCATGGTGGTGGTAGCATTGTGTTTTCAATAACAACTTTAAAGAATCTGGACAAGTTGAGGGTGGAGCATGATGTGAAAGACCAAAAAGCTGTCTTCATCTTAAAGATGATTCAATTGATGGACCAAAAAAATCCAGTCAAATCCTTTCTAAGGATCTGGCAGGGTCACCTGCTACTAAACTATATTAACGACGAGAAGCAGTTCATGTAGAGTATTTTGCAGCTAGGAAATGTATTTATTTATTTATTTATTTATTTTGAGAGGCCACTCCAAAAGTCCCACATTTTGTTTGCTTGGAGACAAAATTGATTAGATTAAAAATGTTAGATAATGTATTGTTGTAATGTGTGGCCAGAATAAGTAATGTGTCACACAGAATTAATTAATGAGTATATGGATTTCCAGAGAGTGAACAAGAGTGTAGCCATAGTCCTTATCCTCTTCTCATAAATTCTTCTTGTAACGGTGTAGAACATTGTGTTTGTGACCACACAAGTGGTATCCTAAGTAAAATAATAATAATAATAAATAAATAAATAGATAGATAGATAGATAGATAGATAGATAGATAGATAGATAGATAGATAGATAGATAGATAGAATAGATAGATAGATAGATAGATAGATAGATAGATAGATAGATAGATAGATAGGGCACACATTACAAACAATTTAGAGAAGTCAGCTTTGTCAGCTTACAAAACGTCTTTGGACTGTCCAAACAATTCTCTTCTGTTACATGATGTGTTAGTATGTAACAGTACTTGACTACTCATTTGCTACACACTCAAAATTAGTGCATAGTAGTGCATAGTTAAGTATGTGAATTGAGATTCAGAGTGTATTTTCGTACATTAGTACAACATTACGGAAATATTACAACCATACATTGTATTTAGATTTACACTAGAATAAAAAATAAAATAAAAATCATTACCAATTACTTGGAGTACGAGGTGGGGGACACCCTTGACAGGGTGCCAACCCATTGCAGGGCACAATCACACACACACACATTCACATGCTAAGGACAAATTGGAAATGCCAATCAGCCTACAACGCATCAGCCTACAACGCAGCCTCAACAGCAGCATATATAAACCCTGGCCCTCTTTGCAAGATTGTTCCGGTTTCCAGTGAGGTACACTTTCATCTCTCCTCATGTTTGCTTTCTATGTTATTGTTAACGTCTTCTCATGAGCCACGTCTTCCGGCTGCATGGCATCCCCCAGTACATTGTCTCTGACCGCAGGCCCCAGTTCATTTCCCAAGGTGGAAATCATTCTGTAATGCCCTCAGGGCCACTGTCAGTTTGTCCTCTGGATTTCACCCCCCAGACTAACAGCCAGGTAGAGCGGGCGAATCAGGAGTTGGAAACAGCACTACAGTGTGTCATGGTATATAACCCCTCCACCCGGAGCTCCCAGTTACCATGGGTGGAGTATGGCCACAACTCCCTGACCAGTATCAACACTGGTATGTCACCCTTTGATTTCTCCCTAGGTTATCATCCTCCCTTGTTCCCCAGTCAGGATATTGACTTTATGGTCCCCTCCATCCAAGTCCACCTCTACTGCTGCTGCAAGATCTGGAAAGAGGCCCATTGTACCCTGAACCGCAGTACCAAACACAGCCATTGCCTGGCTGACTGAGGTCGAGTCCCAGCACGCAATTACCAGTCAGGTCTTAGGGTGTGGCCAAGGACATTTCACTGTTGAGTGAGGCCAAGAACTCTCCCTCTGTTATCTGGGCCCCTTCACTGTTGGAAACATCATCAATCCTTCTGTGGTGAAACTCAAACTCCCAAGATCCCTGCGGATCTTCCACCCTACCTTTCATGTCTCCCAACTCAAGCCGGTATCAAAATATTATTGTACACATTTAAGTCATGCAACAAATCTGTACTGTGGTGCTCCATAGAATATGTTTTCCAGTTAAAGGGGTCTCTGACTACCAAAGCTTTGGGAGCCCCTCCACACACTTTCATTTGCACATTCAGATGTCATGCATACACTACTGTCATTTGAGGATGTGTTCACAAACACCATTTACAGCCATAGAGACAGGGAGAATATAAATATTGTGCTTAAACCATGTCATTTTTAAACTATCTATCTATATCTATTAGCATCTGCATACAATATCTGCAGACAGTGCTATTATTCTGTTACTGTAGGTTATTAAATGTTCAGCTTTGAACTCAAGGCTACAGTCATACAAAGTAGCAGGAGCCTGAACACTCTTCAGCTCTCAAAACAGCCATAAAGTTGAAAAGTGTGACCTTACAGCTCTTTCCATCCTTCTTTTTGAGTTAAAAATGTCTGCCATGCTGAGCATCATTAGCCCAGGCCGACTGCTGCATGGCCGTAACCTTAGATACGGAGGAGTGAGTCTGGTCACAAAAGCTGTGACTGTTTCACCTCAAACTGAAAAAAGTGCCAGAAAAATCATCTCAGCTTGGCTTGGCCTCGCAGACAGAGTGTGTGTGCACGTGCCCAGTATAGATTAAGCCCCGAGCTGTCACAGCTAATTGAAAGTAATAGAGCCTGCAGTTATTGGATTAGCGTGTCAGACATTGATACTTTAGGGGTGGAAACAGTTGGTCCGGAGATTGAATGATATTAGAATTGGCAGGGGCTGTTTCCAAAACATGACTGTGAGATTTTGTGGAGCATTTGGTTTTTAGGTGTTTACATCTTTTATAATAGTAAATGTCGTTCTGAGCACTGAAAATGAAAGCAGGAGACAAGGTGAAAATAGCTCTCATTGGTTCCTTAGTGTCAATTTTGGCCTTGTAAACGTACCTCACGTACGAAATGTCATTTTACAGGGAAAAAAACCCCCAACCTTTTGGATATCAGTCTTCATCTTTCAACTAATAAGAAGTACTTAATAAATAATTACACAGCTGAAATTAAATTCATACATGCCTGAAGTACTTGACATAAATCAATCAAATCTGATTGGTCAGAAAGGTGTTCCAGCTATAATAAATATCACAGGTTTATATACTGTACAGGCACTTGTTCTAATAGGTTATTGCTTCTATAGTAACGTCTCATTCACAGGGACGTGTATGCTGCACATAATCTGAAATGAAAAATAAATAAAAAAGCAAATGTGGAAAAATATACCAAAAAAATATATTTATATAATATATAATATAAATTGACATTGTAAAATCTTCTATAAGGAGACATTTATTTAAAATGGAGACTCCAGTGTCAGCATTTTTATTTAGTTATTTATTTAGTAGTTTATTTGACAGAGACAGTGGACAGTCCTTGACTGCCCTAGAATTAGGTACAGAGCTAAATTTCATCCGTAGACACCGGACAGGAAGTATACAAAAGAGGAAAAAAATCTATCCAGATAAAAATAAATGACATGTAGCATCATTAAAGCATTAGTTAATAAATAACAGACATGAAATATAAAAACATGACACATGAACCGAACAACATCACCCCTAATGTCAAGAGTACATTCTGAATGATAATAGTAATATGATTGTAAGAAAGTTGTACTGTAAAAAATAACACTACATATCTATGGTACATGCGTGTAGGAAAGGCTACTAGAAAGAGGGAAGTGCTCAGTGACCACATGCTTGCCTTGCCTTTAGCATGTAATGCTCAGTAAGTTTTTCACATTCAGGACAGAGGACTTCTCAAAAACGACTGGTGGGCACAAGGTGGAAATACACCCTGAATAGGGTGCCAGTTCATTGCAGATGTTAGCCTCTAAACTACAAAATTATTATTAAGTCATTCATTTTAAAATGAAATGCTGACCAGCTGGTGGAAAGATGTTCAGGAGATACTCAATTATGAGACCCTAGGGATCAGCAGAACCATCCATCACAGAAAAGCACCCCAAAATGCCCTTTGCAATGACATCACTATGGCACACATTAGTTTTGCTTTTAGCGATACACAAAGCTGAGGACCCTCACCCTCAATCCCACCCCTTCAGCTAAGAAAACAGAGCAGTCAGGGGATCAAGGTTTATTTTGTCCCTTATGCTTTTTCGGATGGAGGAGGGTTTATTTATTCTGCCTAAGTGGGTGAAACATCAGTGTCCTTGGCCACAGGAATCTCCTTCTCTGCCACAGGACAGATCTCATTAGGAGATAAAAGCGACAAAGATAACTTGGGATGCTTCAGAGAAATTTAAAACCATTAGCAGGTCATTGTCATAGCTATAATGTGTCCCTTTAAGCGGCTTAGTGAGCTGGTGGTGAAGTGCGATATGGGGATTAACCTATGAGGGAGTATTGCTGAGCAGCATCGAGCTGGCACTGATGAAATTGTGACAGAGCTCCAGAGGGCAGAGCAGAGCAGGCGCTATGCAAAGAGGCATTGCGGGAACTGAAGTGCATGCATGAAAACATGAGTGGGCCTAATAGGTGTGTGAAGTGATTTAAACTCTTATATTTCATTTCTATCATCTGAAAATATTGGGCATAAGGGTGTAATTCATCATTTACAGCATTTTGGGCTGTGTAGCCATTTTGTTTAGATATTGTAATATGATGTCCTAGTTCACTTTAGTTCCTACATACTGTATCAGTGGTTTGTAACCCCATTTCTGGAGAAGCCCTGCACATTAGTGCTAAGTGTGCTCTATCACAATATGTAGGACAGAGTTGGAGCAGGGCTGAGAACTTTATGACTTGTTTAAGAATACAATGCAACCATGAAGTTTAAGGATGTTCCTCAAGGGTAAAGTAGTGACTCTCTGGGAGTTTTGGGAATCTTGGAGCAGCAGTGAGCTATAATCACACTACCCAATGAGACACAGACAAAGATAGGGTCTCTTTTCAGTCTAGTTCCTCAAAGCTTTGTTTCTCGTGTTGTGTAGGAATCTAAGGTGGTTTTCACAATGGGCATGTTTGCTGCAGAGTGCAATTGTGCCCGATGCCCTGCGCAGCGTTGGTCTGGTTTCAGACTCACTTGATTCTATCGAACCTTGGTGCTTTCGCTTTCACCTTAAATGCGCACTGAGAACACAATGCGACTCACTATATAAATTTTTTTAGTGCTGGGGCGCATGGTGGCTTAGTGGTTAGCACGTTCGCCTCACACTTCCAGGGTCCGGGGTTCGAGTACCACCTGGGCTATGTGTGTGCAGAGTTTGCATGTTCTCCCCGTGCTGTGTGGGTTTCCTCCGGGTACTCCGGTTTCCTCCCCCAGTCCAAAGACATGCATGGTAGGCTGATTGGGTTGTCTAAAGTGTCCATAGTGTTTGAGTGTGTGTGTGATTGTGTGCCCTGCGATGGACTGGCACCCTGTTGTGAAAACTAATGATCAGCTAAAAAATATGCATGGGTTACTTGACTTCTTGAACAAGTGCGGACCCGAGTATGAGTTGTGTTCACATTTGCGGGAATCACGGCACAGTTCAACTTCGATCACCTCCTACAGGTAGTCTCAGGTTTGGTACTGCAGGTAGTCTCAGGTTTGGTACTTTTATTGTGGCACTTCCTGGTCCGCATGGAGCTTTAACCAATTTTTTATGCAAACCATGCTCTGTTAAATCTACATCTGGATTTTCGTAAAGCTGCTCTCTGCTGTTTAAACAGAACTTAACTGAACTGCTGAGATACCACTTCCGTAGATAACGTTTCCGCAAAATGCAATGTAGTGAACTCCAACTATTAAACCTTTAGATTGTCCAGTGCAATTCAGGTTAATGATCTTATCATGTTATGAATTATAGAACAACTAACAGTAAACTTTTTAATGGTCATCCTACTGGGATCTTTTAGACTGGAACGCCTCTAAGTGTAAAATTTTCAGTTTGTCATCATTATTCACTTTAAAGCATATTATTCAACATCTATGAATTATTCAGTAAGTACAGATACTAAATGTATTGGGTTTACAGGGAGTTTAAAAGGTTAATATTATGTGGCATTTTAAAGGAATGAATGTGTTCAAGAAATAATAATGCACTAGGTAAGGAATAAACCACATATGTTGTTATAGTAAAATAATTCATAACAGGGTAGTTATTAACCTGAAGTTGATTATTGTCCTATATTAGCACATAGTACATAGGACTATTTTTTTTTACCCCCTTTCATACCACAGCAGTTTGACAATACTAGCAATATTTAATTTGTTAAGGGATGTAATTTTATGCATATAAATGTTATGGATTATGTTTATGCATTAATGTTATGGATTAAAAAAAAAAGGTACAGTAGTTCCTGTCTTTATTTGAGTTATCTTATGTTATAGCAGCTAAATATACACTTTCATTCTCTTTCCAAAAATGCAGCTTGTCATGTTAACAAGAACACAAAGCCCACTCTGCTGTTGAAAAGCATAAAGGAAGAGCCTTATCTCTAATATAAAATGTTCTGACACTGGAGACTCCTTACAAAAATGCTAATCAAACTTCTACAATCTTCCTTACAGAAAACTTCACTATTGTTACTGTAGAAATAATAATATGTTAGAACAAGTGCAGTATAAACACGTTGCCCTGTAGCTGGATCTACTTTCTGACCATATCTTCTTTTACACTATTGTAATGGTAATGGCAATATTAATATATCAACCAGCATTGGTGAAGACATAGTGTTATGTAGTATTCCCTTTCAGCAGTTATACCTAAATATTACCAGTGATATTCTGTTTCTGCTGATATCATATTAATGTCACTGCAAAATCAAGCAAACTCTACAATATTCAGAGGAACTTGCATTTCATCACAATTACCCCAGATTTTCCGCAGATTTAGGCCAAGACATGTCATGTGACATCATCACAATGCGCATTCAGCCTAAGCCCTCTTCTATTCAATTCAATTTGTATAACGCTTTTTACAGTGGACATTGTCTCAAAGAAGCTTTACAGAAACATATAAACCTGGGATACAGATTTTAAATGTGTATATTTATCCCAATTGAGCAAGCTGGTGGCGACAGTGGCGAGGAAAAACTCCGTGAGATGTTAAGAGGAAGAACCTTTAGAGGAACAAGACTCCGAAGAGAACCCATTCTCATCTGGGTAACAACGGATAGTGTAAAAGTGAAGCAAAGTACATTATGGTTTTATATGAAACCTGTTTTGTTGAACTAGTCTACTGTTCAAAGGAGACCCGAGTGCAAAACTGATGTGGTGATTGCAGTCCCAGGGCCTTAATAGCAACCGTAGTCCCAGCAACAACAGTGAGAATGTCCATCTGAATTGGAGTTGATGAGAGCTCCATCCAGAGGTAGGGGATCCGAACGGATCAGTCTGGTCCCTCTTCGATTCACATACGTCGAACATGAGTACAGCTAAAAGGTCTCATTTACCAGAAAACATCACTGAGAAAGTGATGCCTGATAATTTTGTGCAAATGCAATTTCTCCACTTCAAGCAGTTTTCCCAAAAAAAGCACCAAATACCAAAAAAAAAAAAAAAAGCTGCAGCCAAATCAAGCGTTTTTTGGCCACAACAATCACAAAAAACGTCTGCAATATCCTGTGCAGTCTGTACAGTATCTTGCTGCACATAGCAGAGTAGTTCTCATATAGTATGTTAGCATGTGCAGCAAAGAAAATAAGCACCTATTAACAGAGAACACTTTAAAACTGCCCAAATGTATAATTTTAAAAGAGGTTTTGGTTTTACACATAGCACAGTAAAAGACAGGAATGTGTTAGTGCATTTTGGAGTGTCTACTCTGCAGTAATAAGTTATTACCCAATCCTATCAATCAACTGTATCATTAACTCTGGGTAAGCCTTTGACATCACATTACTGATCGTAACCCATTATGTAGATGGAAATTAGTCTGGTGAATATTCAGCTACGCACTATGCCTCTCTGCCCCTGCAGTACCGAACACAGAGATGTTGGATGGCTATATCTACTAGAATTGATGTTGATTAAGTAATGGCAGATACTCTATCTGCAGTCACACTCAAATCTAATTTATCATTAGTGGCAGCATCACAGGTCGGTAGTCTTACGCAGCTGAGGAAAGCTGTGACATTTTCACACGTTCAGGCGAGTAGCATCCAAAATATCAAACTTCACAGATAAGCGGGCCAAATCGCACAATAGCGAAATTAGCGAACGCCCAAGCATACTGTTGAGTTGTGAAGAAAATTGTGAACTTGTTTAGGAGAAATATCCCTGGTTGAGAAACAGAGAGAGTGAGCTCCTGCTAGCTAAATCTGTTTTGCAAGCTGCCACGGATATTAAGAATCAAGTCAACGATGAGTTACCATGAGCAGCGCACACACACACACACACACACACACACACTCATAAAGCTGATTCACTGTGCCATTCAAAAAGCCCTTAGGTCAGGGGCTAAATTAGTGAGCTCCCAGGCGTTTACAACATTCTGCTCGAGCAGATGCATCATATCCAATCCCCTTTTGATTACATTCATACAGCTATGACCTTCGATGGTGTAATAATAATCAATAGAGTGGTCATTAACATCCAAGTAATTGCCTCAGAAATAATTATCTAACAGCCTCCAAATCTTCTCTTCCATTTGTTTAGCAAGCAGATGGAGGAACCTAAAGAGCTCGTACGGAAGATGGATTTGATAAATTAAAACCCAGGATGCAAATTCAGATTTCTGTGATTACACGAGCTGATCATAACGATTTTTCACTGCAAAACGCCTTGCCACTTCATCTTTGCCTTCGTGTTAGTCCTTAATGAATTACTCTGAACACATGTTCACCGGGAGCGATGTTCGGGCCTAGTGACGCTCAGGGATGACCTTTTCTACACAACGGAGAACAAAAGTCGGACGTTCTTTTATAATGAAGGTTTTTCAACGCACTCATTAACCATAAACAGTGCCTTCAATGAGTCTATAAGTTTGGATTTTTATAAAAATGATATTATTCACATTTATATAACTACTCAGAGATTTAATTGTACCTGTCTAAACACGGCAATATTGTTAGTGACTATGAGAACCCAGATTTAATATTGAGTTTGTCTAGCTATATTGTATGAAAAGCATACACACACACACACACACACACTCACACACACACACAAACAAAAAAGAGTATAAAGAATGAGATTTGCTAATGGCAGTAAGCTATCCTCTCACACATGGTAATGGAGGTGGTTCAGAGTCACACATACGCACACAAAAAAATCCATTTGGACCTCTTACTCTAATGGAGGATAGGAAATGTGCACATTGTTTAATGGCATTGATCAAGGTCTACTGAGTACCCAGGCCTTTTCTCATTACAGCCTCTTTATTCATGTTTTTTTTTTTTTTTTTTTTGGTAATGATGGCCACACACCAATTACTGCCAGCTTCATATTTTTTTTGGATTAAATAATACATTGACTATATGAACAAAATAATGTATATTAATGTATTGAAGTGCTAAAATGGTGTTGAATAGAATGAGTGAGAACTGCTATTTGGTCAAGCCGTAATACTGGTCATGAGTTGCTCCTGCTATTCCTATTGGCTCTCCTTTGGTCTATGTCTCACACACACTTGCACACTCACATTATGACAGCAGGACAGTGCTTGGCATGTACAAACACACAACAGAGTGCTTAGGGATATATTCCCTGCTACAAATTTGCAACAGCTGGAGTGGTGCTGAATGCATGTAAACTTTGTATATATAATTTGGTGACAAGTCAGGCTTAATAACGCTTCAGTATGCCTGAGTAGAGAAGACCATGGGGGAGAGACATATGGGCTGTAACTGTCAAATGATGAGCATTAGCATTAACATGCAAGCTATGGGCTGCACGACGAGCTGCCGACACTCTCCTTCCTACAGCTGCTGGAACTGTCACAAATACAAAATGTCTTCCTGCAGCGCTAGGTTAAAACATATGATGATTTCAGCATGAGCCTTTGAAGCATGTTCTCAACAGACGAGCTCAAATTTACCTCAAATGAGTGTGTTCTTCCAAAAACTTGTGTTCAGAGGATGCGTTCAGCACATATGGACTACAGATGGCTCGTGCCGATAATTAGACCATATGACGGTGGCCGTTTTGCTGACTACCGTGACCCTCTGACAGACATTCTGCTAACTTTTTTTTTTCTTCTTTTTTCTTTTTCTGAAGCTGCCACAGTCCGGATATGTGTGTTTGAGTGTCCTCAGTCTCAGACTGGTGTGAGGATGAGTGCTGGCGTAGGAGCTGTGTGCGTGTTGGAGAGAGCTCTGAGTCACAGGTCCAGCTGGTCCTGTCTCCACTCACATCTGCACAGAGAGGGAGAGGGAAAGAAAGAGAGAGAAAAAGAGAGACAAATAGAGAGATAGAGCTCAGAGGGACACCAGAGACGCTTGTTTACTGAGTAGCCATATGATATATATTGTAGTATGTGTAAAGTGCATTGACCATGACATAAGGATGTCTCAGGTGTGTCTGACTACCTTGAATTCTTATTGAGCTTTCTATGTAAAGCACTTCCATGATTTACTGTATACTGTATACTAAAACTGACATGATTATGAATTAAAAGTGACATAATTAGGACCAAAAAAGATCTCTTTTAGAGATAGAGTGATGTTTACCTCCATGTTCTGATATGTTTCTTGGTAGTAATTGGAAAAAGAAAAAAGATCTGCCAAGCCTCATTGGAAACAATTGACCCACACAACATATAAACAACATGTGGCCTTGCACCAAGTCTTTTCTTGGTACAAAGTGCTGTTTCCTAGAATCATCCAGACGTTACATGATACACAAAGCAATAACTCACCAATCTGGGACAGGGGTTCTGCAAAATAAACCAAAAAAAATTATTTAAAAAACTATCCAAATACGAACAAGCCAACTAAAAACGCATGTTGGTATTAAATTTGGACAAAAGAGAAAGGAGTGATGATGTGTATGTGCATGTTTGCCCTCTTCTCTTTGTCTTAGTGCTGTCGTGATGCATTCTAGTTCCTCCCCAGGAACACATGGCAAGGTATTTACTGAGCCATCTGCTCCAAACTGCCATGCTAACTCTATCTGCTGTTCAGTTGCTAAGCAATGAATGTTTTTTAAAATGAGTGAGTCAGTAGTATTACTCACCTGTGAAAGTTAAGGTCTCTTTGTTTGTCTTCATCTGTTTGGGTGTGATGGTGAAGGTTAGCTTGTGATACTGCAGCACATAGCTGTATTCAGGCTCAGTTCATTTGTTCTTTGGTCTCAGCAGGGCATTTACACTGAATGTGAAAACATGTCGACTTTCGGTTTCTGATTGCAAACTTAAAAAGTAAACTCTCCCAACGGTCCATTCTCCAGGTCCAGCGATGCAGAAAATTGTTGTTTTAGTATTTAAATCTGCACCCCTATTCAGTATGTTTAATTTAACTCATGAAGGATTTGAGAATTAGGTAATGAATTAGGAAAACTGTGGTGTGCTTCTTCTGTAGTCTCTAGAACGCTAGACTTTGTATTGTATTTTCACTGCACGGGTTTGACTTGAAAAACCCTTCACACGGTCAAATTTAGGTTACACAGTATATAGTTCTGGAAAATACAGACTTTCCTGAACCAAATTATGTTTCTCTTTTACATCTTTTACTTAACCGGAAGTAAAGTTATACTGTCACATATTAAAATCTGGTAACTCCTAAAACTGATAAAGATTCCATTACAATTCTGCTAACAGACACACTTTCCTATCCCTTTACAACCTCATCTAGTAATGGAAAAATCAACATCACTGCTAAATAAAAATTATTATTTTTTAAAATAACTTTACAATGGGTGAAATGAGTTTTCAGTTTGATTATTAGCATGATTGACTTCAGTCTCATCATCGTCATGTTCTTCTTCTTCTTTTTCTTCACTTTCTCTGGTCACTCTTACATAACTTATTAATTCACTAAGTTCAGTTTTGTTGGTGAAATTTCTTGTTATTAGTGTTTTTTTTTTTTTTTACTAGGTCATGTAAACATTTCCATGTCATGGAAACTTTGTTCGTTGTTACAGTATGTGTACACAGCATTTAAGCGCTCTTCACTGTTTTGATGATATGATGGCGCAGGAGTCGGTATCTGATCACAAACTGAATATACACTACATGGCCAAAAATATGTGGACACCCGACCGATCACACCCAAATGTGCTTGTTGAACATCCCATTAGAAACGTCATAATAACCTTAACATTTCTGGAAATGCTTACCGCTAGATGGCTGTGGGGATTTGCTCTTTCAGCCACAGAGGTTCATGCCACAGAGAATTGTTAATGCTACAGTATACGAAGACATTTTAGACAAGTGTGTGTTTCAATCTTTGTGACAACAATTTATGGGAGGCCCAAATTTGGAAGTAGTGGTAATGTTCAAATCCTGACATTTACTGTGTTACTTAGCTAGCAAGGTTTTAGATATTTATAGGCATCTGACTGTTTATACTACTGTGCTAAATTGCCTCCTAATCCAACATGAACTGTGCAGGAAGATAGCCGAGGTTAAAGATTAAAAAGTCAATTAAAAAAAAGTACAGATGGGGGCATGGTGGCTTAATGGTTAGCACGTATACCTCGCAGCTTCAGGGTTAAAATCCCACCTCTGCCCTGTATGTGCGGAGTTTGCATGTTCTCCCCCTGCTTCTGGGATTTCCTCCATGTACTCCGGTTTTCTCCCCAGTCCAAAGACATGATTAGGCTGATTGGCATTTCCAAATTGTACTTAGTGTGTGAATGTGCATGTGATTGTGACCTACAATGGGTTGGCACCCTGTCCTGGGTGTCCCCCGCCTTGTGCCCCGAGTTCCCTTGAATAGGCTCCAGGCTCCCCCGCAACCCTGTGTAGGATAAATGTTATGGAGATTGATAGATATTAAAGTATTAATTTATTTTTGGTAAATTTTTCATCATTTTGACCATTTTCCATAATACAGCCACATGCACTTGGTTTTACCTGACCACCACCCATTTTTGAAGACAGAAACCTTAAACCATTAGAAGATATTTTGCATTATCTGAGAACAACATAATCCAGGCACACCTGAAGCAGACACGATAAGGGTCAAATGCAAATTTTTCAAAGGTAAAGGACAATAGCAAACTTCAGCATAAAAGCAGGTGAGCTGGAAAATTGCAACAACATATTAAATGTCGCTGTTTATTTACCTTCATCTGAAATCCTGACACACAAAACAAAAACTGCAAGCAACTCACTAGAAGATTGTCCAGCCCTGATATTACAGTCATGAGTATGACAAATGACCTGTATTCTTCACTGTAGATTGGGTATATGGAGTCTTGTCAAGTGGCACTGAAAATGACTAAAAATAATATGGCGTTTTTGCCATTTATTTCTATTTTTATTAGCAGCATATACAGTACAGTGTTCACACACTAAGCTCTTCCAGGTAATAGCCCATTTATAAAATTGCCATATGAAACATTTATAATCAAGTGTACCCAATTAAGGGAAAAAAATGGTGGGTATTTTTTTATGAAATTATTGTTCGGTGATGCTGTCCAGATCAGTGACAAGCTCCAGAATATATAGCTTTGAGCCAGGTCATGACCCCAGGACAGGAGCTTTGTCATTTTCAGCTGAGCCTGTCCCTGCACAGGTGACACAAATAAGAGGTCAGCATGAGGGCACTTCGTTTGGTCATAAATCACCAAGAGGAACATGGGACATGGTGTCCTTTGCTCCTGGCCTGTCCTCTCTGGGCCTTGTCCTAGATACACAGAAAGGCTATGAAATCATATCAACCCAGGACCTGTCCTACTGTCACGTGAAATGCAATTAGGAGACAGTGGAAAGGTCAAGAAGTTTGAAAGGGAAAGAGGAAGAAAGTTTGGGCTTTGTGATGCCTGGGTATTTAATAGTAGTATATTCTGGTGGATCAGTATGCAGAGGTGATGTTCTGTGGCAAGATTCACTAAACTGATTGGCTGGTCATTACCTCTTCTTTTTGGAGTTGTTTTTCTAGATAATTCCACTCTAGGGATGATATTTCGATGATGTAGAAGCCTGGTTTGCCCATAAAGTTAGATATGCTTTTGATTTTTATAGCTCTGAGGAGGAAAAACAAAAAACAAAAAACAACAACCCCTGTGTGCTATATTCCTGGTGTGACATTCCAGTGTTGACCTTAACCATATAAATGGTGTCCAGGTTTGAAGCAGCATGATGTGCAGCAACACCTCTTAGAATCTGAACATGCTTTCAACACTAAGCAGAAAGCAAACTTAAATAATACACCCTTGCAAGCACAGAACAAAAACAGCATCTTAATTTCCTCCACAGAATACATTAGCTATAAGTGGCACTGTGGTTATTGCAGGGGTCTGAATCTACAGCGGACACCTGGGATTCTCCAAACTGTTTGATCTGGCCCTTTCAAGCACTGCGATCATCCTGCTAAATTGCGCCTAATGGACAGTGCCTGCCACTCGGAAGCCGAGACGAGGTGGGTGGTTGGGAGGGAGTTGGGGGGTGGGGTGGTGGTGGGTTACAATTTAGTGTGCTTACACACCTGTCCTTTGTAGTTCAGAGACCACATTGTGAGCACCGGCGACATTAGCCTCGATTCGCAAACAGCACTACCGAGCTACAGAGCGCAGACTCCATTTAGGGACCTTGAATAGCCGTGGGATGCTATTAGCCTTGGTACCTGCGTATGCTTGCTGGCTCCCCATCAGAACAATGTGGAACGAAGGAGGGAGGACATGAGAGGGAAAAAGAAAGAGAAAGAGATGCATCACTGCACCTGTCCCTTCAATGGCATCCCCACATGTGCAGCCTGAAGTGATATATGGGAGCTAGTTAGCCACACACAATAGGGCCAGCTAGCTCATGAATAATATGCCAGTCCAGCTAGGAGGAAAACAGAAGCTTTCTGAAAAAAATGCCACTCAAGTGCCTCCTATTGTTGATAAAGAACTTCCTATTGTTCTAGTGATTGACTAAGAAGTTGCATTATGAAGAAGATTTACTTACGCCCCATTCAGTTGAGAACATAACAAAACCCTCACCACCCACAGCTGCTGTTTTATCGCTGTTTTTGTGATGCTAAGCCAGATGCTAAGTATCACACAAAGCTACTTTCATGCTAGGTGAGAATTACAGGAGAGAGGTGTAGCCAAGTGCCTTGGCTTAGCAATGTCAGAACTCTAGCCTTAGATAGTTTGTGACGTCAATGCCTACTCATGTATACATGTATACATCATTTCTTTGTAGTAAGGCTACATGGAAGCACTCTGCAAAGCAAATTCCATACGAAGCGAACAGAGATCTAGAGCAAGCAGCTTGCGGCTAGTCTGAAATTGCTGAGCATTTGTCATGTGGCTGGAATACGAGGAGGAATGTTATTTTGCAAACGCACCAGGAGATTTTTTGTTTTGTGCGTGGAAGACAATTACAATTCTACCGCTGCCAATGCATCTACTGAGCAGGTGGCTAGAGTGGGAAACAGAACATATTATCTATCCCTCCCTCCTCTCTGTTCTCCCGCTCTCATTCACACTGCCGTCCTTGCTAAATGTTTGCTTTTAGCATGTGTTCTCAAAGAGTATTTCCCTGAAAAGATTCTCATACACAAGTATCAAATATATATATATATATATATATATATATATATATATATATATATATATATATATATATAAAATAGAAAATAGAAAATGTCACATACAAACAACACATTTTACATTGCGTGTGTTGAAAAGGTTTTGCAGCTGTCCCTGAATCTCTACTCATACTGAGGAAGGGGCATGAATTATTAAATAAGGTGATCTGGTTATCAGATGAGGATCTGTTAAGTTGTCTGTCACTGTAAAACGTGAGGGTATCCTGCTGATATCACACACACACACACACACACACACACACACACACACACACACACACACACACACACACACACATGCACAAGAAACAGGAGCTATGTAGCTCAGGCTTATGAATTAGATACGACAGGAAGTATTGTTTCACTCATAGACATAAATCACCATCCAACCATCCATCCATCCTCAACCATTTATTTCTTTTCAGGGTTACGGGGAACCTAACCTGGAGCCTATCCCAGGAGACATCGGGCACAAGGCGGGGTACACCCTGGACAGGGTGCCAGTCCATTGCAGGGTACAATCATATACACACACACACATGCACAATAAACAGGAGCTTTGTAGCTCAGGCATCTGAATTAGATATGACAGGAAGTATTGTTTCACACATAGACAGAGACATAAATCACATTTACCTGTAATAGCATGAATGCTCACGTGTTCTGTAAATGTTTACACAATTATTGTTCCTATATTATACATGTGTGATGTGTTGATAGTGTTTAATATTTTATGTACAGATTATAATAATATACAGAGCCCTATTATATATATAGGTGTGTTTATGCTACAATCTATCCCATTTCCTGACAGTAAACATGTCACATTATTGTACGATGTACACATTGCTATCTGTTAATCCTCTCATTAATTGTTGTGTCATGAGAGTGGTTCATGCCATGTAACTCAGCACCCATTTCCATTCATGGGCTTTCTAAGCATGTCCTCCTTTATGGTCCATTCTTAATATGTGTGCACTGTATGCATGGCTAATCTGTTGAGACAGTGTATGGTTTCTCTTTTATTCAAGCAGTCAGGAGAGGAATGGCTCGATTACAGTATGTTCATGTTGCCGTATAATAAAATAGTGTGTAATAGTGTTGTTTCCTGCGGTTTTCAGAAACAAACGGTGCAACAGCTGGTGTATCATCTAATAATGACTCGTATCATCATGTATGAAGATGTTTACTTATACATGTATATACATGTGTAGTACTGTGGAGGCTTAAGCCTTTATTTTGAATAATTATGTTGTCATGAGGTTTATTTTAGGACTGCATTATTATTTTAGGGGGAAAAACATGTATTTCCATTCACTACATTTGGAACTAGTGATAATTTTTTCTGCTATTTTTTTTTTTTTTTACAATTTAGTCTTAGTCATGTGCCAAATGTCCTTAATAGTTCCATATTTAGTGAACCATATCCTGTTAAATTTATTTATTTATTTATTTATTTTAAATTTGTGTCACGTTTTAGTTGACTAAAAGTCTGGGCATTTTAGTCTTATCTTAGTCAAAGAAAAACGTAAGTATTTCGTTTTAGTCACTGAAAACTGTTGACTTTTTTAGCACAAGATTATCATTGGTTAACATTTCAGTCAATCTAGTCTAGCCAAAATGAATGTTAGCATGAGGTACTCCCCACTGTGCTTGCTTTATCCTGATATGCCACACGCAGCACAGGAAAGGAAACCGCCGCTCATGCCATCCAATGAACAGGATATTTGGATTGTAATTTAGAAAAAAAAACTATAATATTTGGTCTCCATTTTTTTGCAACGAAAGTCAAGCGAGATTTAGGTTAAGTTTTTCTTATTTAAACTACATTTTAGTTTCATCTTTCTCATGAAGAATATTGCATGTTAATGTAGTCGCAGTTAATGTTTAATGAGGTGTCGTCTCATCTTAGTCATGGAAAAAAAGGTCGTTGAAGAAATGAACACTATTTGAAACCAAAATTAAATGTTACAGAAATAATTTAATGTCAGTTAAAGTAGCATATGACATTTTCATTTCTCCTAAACCATTTACTGTTTTTTTTTTAAAGCTTAATTGCAATATTTCTGGAGGCATGTATCATTTACAGCATTTCTTTACATTTGCCAATGATTTTGTAGAATACTGTATATCAGCTGTATACATAATCATATGCATTCAGTTCTGACACATATAAATGTATTCATATTTTTGGCTCAATTTTATGATGTTAGTAACTTGTGTTCACATTAACTTGATTAAAAAAGTATTTGGGTTGTGAAATGAGATGTATTTGTTAA
Organism: Ameiurus melas; assembly: GCA_012411365.1. NCBI lineage: Eukaryota > Metazoa > Chordata > Actinopteri > Siluriformes > Ictaluridae > Ameiurus > Ameiurus melas. The sequence continues at coordinate 12,201,034 of CM022761.1, read as the reverse complement.
AAGTGCTTTAAAAAAGTAAAAAAAAACCCCACACATTTCTCATTTCAGTTATATTGGAAAATATCTGGATCATTCTCATTAGGCACTTTTGTCACACCGCATACACTGTATATTTGTCTTGCAGTAGGTTTGCACTACAAACCTACAGTCACTGGTTCACCCTTCATGTGCACTTGCCTTTAATTGATGCACTCATTTAGCATCTAATTATATTTAATGATAATTATCTGAGTGTGGGAAATTAATAAGTCCACATTTCGTTGCCCTTCATTGCTTTTCCTAAGATTTAATTCTAAGTAAATCCATTTAATAAAAATGACATTTAGTCAGAAATAAATATATACATAGAAACTATTCTATTCTACTCTATTTATTTATTTGCTTGTTTATTTTATTAGATATGAATAAAATAGAAATACATGTCAACCATAACCATTGTCTTTAAGTCAATTCAAGCTAGTGTATACATTATATATATATATATATATATATATATATATATATTTTTTTTTTTTTTTTTTTTTTTTTTTTTTTTTTTTTTTTTTTTTTTTTTTTTTTTTATATATATATATATATATTTAAGTTTATCAGTAGAAGAAGAAGAAGAAGAAGAAGAGAAAGAAGAAGGAGAAGGAGAAGAAGAAGATCATTGGATGTCCTTAATGCATAAAATGTGCAATGGAATTTAAGAGAAATGCATCATTTAAATGGAATACCTCAAGCCATATTGTGTATCCAAGTCATGAATTATCAATGATTGCACAGAACTTAATTGACTCAGGGTTCACTGAAGGCTAGTGACACAGATCTTAGATCAGCCTGGATAAATTTCTAAGCCTTTGTAAAAGGAGAGCGAGTTACCAAGCTGCTGTACACTAGAGCCACATCTGCCTTGGGGCAATTTCACATTTGCGACAGTGTTAAGTATGCAAATACCCCAGATATTAAGGCCTCATATGAATACTGGTTTTCATATTAAAATATTAATGCCGTTTTAACTGGGGCCAGTCTCAGTTCTCATTATAGACTCCAATACACATCGGTGCTGTACTGTAGCCTCATGAATTCAAATGAGTGCTTGTGAACGTCTAATTAGTTTGTAGATCAAGGTCGAAGTTTTTTGTTCCTTTTTGTTTTGGCACAACAATTAGGTCTCAGTGCAAGTGTAACAAATTTGAGCTGTTGTAGTGTTTTAACATATTATAAGAATTTTTTATTTAAAAAAAAAAGAGAACTTGAATTGTTTTATAATTTCTGAAAATGTTGTAGGTTTGCTTAATGTATGTATATTCTGATTTCCATTGACTGTGCCTTGTGAGAGTTTACAAGCGGAAAAGAAATATGTTAAGTAAGTATTTGCTGAAAATAGATACAGTAGACCTCCACCACATCACATTTCCATGGCAGTCACAGAGAAAATCTTTTGTTCATATATGAGTAAACATTCCAGCATTCAACACAGTATTTACAGTCTTTACAGTGGTTCATTTTCAGCCCACACATATTTGGTGTGTTTTGGAATAAAGAGGCATGTAGCGGCTGCAGTGTTTCAGTAAAAGGCTCTCATTGGTGTCAGGAGTGCAGAAAAAGAACGCATATCCTGTTTCCTTTATAGTCTGTCAAACCGAATCCTGAATTCTAGGAACAGGCTTACTTTCTTTCTTTCTCTCTCTCTCTCTCTCTTTCTCTCTTTCTCTCTCTCTCTCTCTCTCTTTTTTTTTTTTTTTTTTTTTTTTTTTTTTTCTCTCTTCTCTCTCTGCTTAGACTTTGTGATTCATAACATCTAAAGGTGTCATTTTTCGCAATACAATATAAATTGTACATTTTCCACACACTAGGGCAGAAAACACGCTAAAACAGAGTAAGAAAAAGGTCATGCCTTTGGCACGTGTTGTTTGTCATGCAATGAAACTGCAATTGAAACATACAAAATGTGCAGGTGTCCTGTTTATGTGTGTGCGTGTGTGTGTGTGTGCGTGTGTGTGTGTGTGTGTGTGTGTGTGCGTGCACGTGTTTACTGTATGCCCAGTTGGGAGTGAAGATTCAGGAGGCTCTCTTCCATCTTGGCAGTGGCTGCGTGCCACTGGGACGCCAGCAGTGTGTGCAGTGATAATTGTGTGAATTGAGCTGTAAGGGGGAACTGCCCATTGACCAGCACACTGGGCCTGTACATTTTGGCAGGTGCAGGGAGGGGAAACGAAAGAGAGAGAGAGAGAGAGAGAGAGAGAGAGAGAGAGAATCTCTCCAGTGGGCAGGCCACAGCTGCTAGTACAGGGCCTCCATTAGCCAAAGCCTGCCTATTGATTCACTCTGTGGGATGTTTCCTCTCTCTATCTGCCTGTGCTGCTTTGTGCCGAGTGCATTTGCATGGCTCTGAGCACAGCAGCATGGCCAGAGGTGTTCCGCTTCTCTTATTTGAACGGGTCTCTCTTCGATCAGTAGGGACGGCTTTTACCAGGGGCTCTAGTCCCTATAATTAGACAGTATGTTAATGGCCAAGCATCCAAAATGCACATATCATCCTGCTAATATAATTACTTTGACTGTTCAATGGAAAAAAGGACCAGTGGAATAGTGTCAATAAATGGGGTCGGCTTCCTGTAACAATGAGGGCAACTACTTATGAGAGGACAGTGGTCTAAATAACACATGGAACACAGCCAGATTAGAGTCACTTCTGTAATTTAATCAATTAATCTTGTGGCTTTATTGTGCAAATAAGGTGCAAAAATCCTCTAAATTATGATTGTAATTAAAATACAATTTCAATAAACAGTTTCAAAATACTCCTTCTTAGATTTTTTTTTGAGAAGGCTTTAATTTTAGAATTGTAAAACGACAGTTTGTTACAAGACAGTTGTTAACTACTTTGAATCTAGATTTCATCATTGAGGTTGAAAGATTGTTCTTGAATAGAGTTGTGCAGGATGGGATTTTAAAATAGTGTCTAGCCCACTGCCTTTTAACACAAAAATTCACGTAAAAAAAACAAAAAAAAAAACTAATCAGGGGATACAAAATGTGGACAGAAGTAGAAGGTCACAATTTTTTGTTCTCAAATGCAATATGATTTCATAGCAAGAGATCGTCCATAGAATAAATAAAATAAAAAGAAAGAGTAATGTGAGGATACAGTACATGAATGAGAAGACTGGAAGCATTGAAATAAACATCTTATGGTCTAGCAGTGGTAGCACATCAATAGGGGCAGTTGGGAAAGAGCCTCACCGTTTATATCAGCCATTTGACGTATATTAATCTTTAAAATATCTTCATTTACAGCTCCATTCATTTCACATTGTGTTGAACAATGATTTTAAGAAAATGTCTCTATTTGACAGATAAGCTAATATTGGCACACTTAAATATGAGCAAAGAAGGCTGCGAAAATTGCCTTATTGTTTAAGCTTTTGATATTTTGTTTAAAAAATTCACAAAAATACTCTGCTCTCATGCATATCAAACAATTGCAATCACAACACAGGTTTATAAATGAAATACTTTATTATATGTATGCCACAATTATTGGCACCCCTGTGAATTCAAATGAGAAAATATATTTTAAGTACATTCCCATTGATATTTAAATAATTTTTTAGTGCACCTGGGTGACTAGGAACAGGAAATTGTTCAACCATGACTTCCTGTTTCACAGGGGTATAAACATGAGGTAACACATAGACCAAATTCCCTCAGTCATTCATAACATTGGGTAAGACCAAGGAATAAAATGTGAAGTGGCTTATAAGAAAATTGCACAAGCATTAACAATGCCCATTTCCACCATCAGGGCAATAATTAAGAAGTTTCAGTCAACTGGAAATGTTATGACTCAATCTGGAATTGGATGCATGTCTATATTGTTTCAATGCACTGTAAAGAGGATGGTTTGAGTGGCCAAAAAAATCTCCAAGGATCACAGCTGGAGAATTGCAGAAGGTAGTTGCGTCTTGGGATCAGAAAGTCTGCAAACTACCATCTGAAGTCACCTACATCCCCACAAGTTGTTTTGAAGGGTTTCAAGAAAAAAAGCCTCTATTCTCATCCAAATACAAACTCAAGCATCTTCAGTTTGCCAGACACCACTGCAACTTCAAATGGGATCGGGTTCTATGGTCAGATAAAACCAAAATAGAGCTTTTTGGCAATAAACACCAGAGATGGTTTTGGCTACACAATGAGATAGCCATATGGAAAAGTACCTCATGCCCACAGTTAAATATGGTGGTGGCTCTTTAATGTTTTGCGGCTGCTTTTCTGTCAGAGGACCTGGACATTTTGTTAGGATAAATGGCCTCTATCAAAGATCAACAGATATTAAATGAAAACCTGACTGCCTCTGCCAGAAAGCTTAAAATATGCCATGCTTGGACCTGCCAGTAGGACAATGATCCAAACCATACATCAAAATCAAAACAAAAATGGTTTACTGACCACAAAATCAAGGTCCTGCCATGGCCATCCCAGTCCCCTGACTTGAAACCCATAGAAAACCTATAGGGTGAACTGAAGAGGTGAGTCCACCAGCATTTGAAGGATCTGGAGAAATTCTGTATGGAGGAATGGTCTCAGATAACTTGTCATGTATTCTCCAACTTCATCAGGCATTGTAGCAGAAGACTCTGAGCTGTTATCTTGGCAAAGGGAGGTATCACAAAGCATTGACTAAGAGGATTCCATTAATTGTTGCACACCTCTATTTAACAAAGATTTTCTTTTTGATAAACCTGTGTTTTGTTTCTAATTGTTTGATATCCATGAGAGCAGAGTATTTTTGTGAATTTGTTGAACAAAAGATCAAAAGGTTAAGCAATAAAGGCAATTTTTTACAGCATACTTTGCTCGATTTTTCTAAGGGTGTCAATATTAGTGGAGGGCACTGTAGATGTTACACAATCACAGAGCAGTTGGCTCATTGCCCCATGTAACTTCCCTTAAAGTTATTATTGCTCTAAATGGCAACTTAAAAACATAACTTATGGTAAAAATTGGAATAGGAACTGCAACAAGCACCTATAGTAGGAACATAGGTGGAAAGGAATCTCTCTTTCCCATGCTCACTGTATTTGTACACAAAGGCTGAGAATAAGTCAAAAACTTGTCTCCCTTTTTCCATTTAGGCTCAGTGGTTTTCATGTTGGTTTATCCTTTTTATAGAAAAATATAGTCTTCACAGGTGAAGCCCATGGCTCAAACCAAGACTAGCCATTCACTGCTATTAATTATTTTAAACAACCAATCAATCTAACATGGCACTCCTGGACAACAAGAAACACCTGTCAGTCACATGCTCCAATAATTCTGATCACTTGAAAAATGGGTGGGTTCAAACTAAAGGTGCCATGTTCTAGGTTGTTTAACACATCTATATATAAATATCAGGAAATTAAAACTGACATTTTGATCGGTTTGATCAATGAGATCTGTTGTCTCAATCCAAAATATCTTCAGTGTATAGCACCAACAATAGAATTGGCCTTGCTGTTTCAATACTTTTGGAGGAATCTGTATTATTAAAGAAAATTTGTAAACATAGGTGTAAACTTAACTTTTACTGGTTGAGCAACTTACATCTGTTAGATATTTTGCTTCACGTGCAAGCAAATGTGTGTGAGACAAGATTAAAGTCTATTTAGAGAGTAAGTAAGTGTGGCTTAAGCTATTCCAATTCGGAAATTACAGTGATTATGACTATCTGTACAGGATGCCATTTCTGAGACCTCTGTCTGCGGGTGTGTCTTTGCTGTCTCGGGTGTTGTTGCATTGTGGCATTGGGGCAGAGAAAGACACAGAATGGTAGAAATTCAAGAGAGTCAGCAGTAACCCATGTGATTTGTGTTTTGATAAAATAGCTTTGTACATTTCACTGCAACTAGGCCATGTTTAAAGTGCTCTCAGACTTGTTTTAAGTAAGTGCAGCCTTGGTCTGTAAGCTCTCTCTCTCTCTTCTCTCTCTCTCTCTCTCTCTCTCTCTCTCTCTCTCTCTCTCACACACACACACACACACACACACACACACACACACACACACATTTCCCCTTCTTAAAAGCCTGGGAACAGAAGGAGTGTCCATCAGTCCTCAGGTCTTCTCAGAGGCTGCTGCTCTAAATGGGGTCTACACAAATGATGGCAAACAGATGTTGCCCAGATTACCAGTAACACAGAGTGACCTCTTCTTAGCTGTCTTGTACACACACAAGCACACACACAAAAACAGCCCGGATCTTGTTCTTTAAAACCTTATCTCCTTCACCAATCCAGTGTGTGTGTCAGCCTCCTTTCTGCTAGTAAGCTTGGTGGGAATTGGTCATGGCCACAAGAGTTTTGCTCGATGAGAAGAAATGTGACACCAAAGGGGTGACACTCTGAGCAGGCTACATGTACTACAGAAAGAAGACAAGAGTCTAAGATATGGCATATTTTACTCGAGGTAAGCACTATTAAGGCTTAAAAAAACTGGGAATCCTTCTGTAAACCTGCAAACTATTTGTTCTGGGTATTTCTAACCTCCCTCATTTGAAGAGTATTACTGCAGTTACGCTCTGCATAGAAGGTTGAAAAATACATTTATTCATATAATATTTTTCATTTTCAGTAACTGATTTATCCTTTCTTTTTATATCCTGGGAATACTCTGTATGAGGCAAGAATACACTCTGGACGGGACATCAGTCCATTGCAGTTCATCAATTGCGCGCACACACACACACACACACACACACATTCATGCATACCTATAGGCAATTTAATCCAATCCACATATTGGCATGTTTTTGGGAGCTGGGAGAAAATCGGAGAACCCGGAGGAAACCACACAGAGAATATATGCAAAACTCCACACAGATCAAATCCCGAGCTCAGGATTGAACCAGGAACTCTGAATCTGTGAGTCAGCAATGCTGCCTGCTGCGCAAACATGCCTCTCAGGTAGAACACTGTATTCAACCACGGCCCAGGCTCATGACAATGAATCATCAAGAGTACATATGAAGGGATTTAGCAAATCCTCCGTGTTCTGCACTGTATCCCATGGTTACTCTTTAAAGGTATACACTGTAAAACGGAAAATCCTTCAGGTCATTCAAGGCCAACATGGAGAGCAGTACAGGATTCTTAATATTCCAAATTTTCTATTGGAATTTTCTGTGCACCTTCATTCCTAACCGCTTGGTTTGACCTGGGTACAGAATTATAATCTCTTACAGAAATGAGTTTCAGCAGTAAACCTATCTGTTAAGTGACAAATGAAGTAGATATAGAACAAGCCTATATCTCTCCAGACAGACATGCAATATAAGCTGGTCCTGGTTCACCTTACCTGAGCTCATTTGTTGCTTTCTGGTATCTAATGCTGAATCTTAAAGGAAGATCTCAGTTATGAGATAAAACACAATAACCATTAATTTCTCTAGCGTTGGCTTCATGAGCACTAGACCTCACAAACAACAAATTATTCAGACCTTGAAAAGTAGATAAACACGAGACAACCAGAGATGATCAATGGTTTCAATTACTAGCTCCAAAAACAGTCGCTTGGTGTAGTCTTATTTTATCAGGACTATTTGGAGTGTTTATGGTGACAGTGCCGGACTGGCTGAATTTCTGGGTAGAACTAACCAACTGTATGCATGTGCCCTCATTGTAGAAGGAGCAGAAAGAGCTACAGTGCATTGATGTCCCATCCATGAGGTATCAGAGACAAGCCACTTTAGTAATGGTCTCTATTGATCGTGGTGGACATTCAATCCAATTAAATCATAGCTCTGAAAGCTTTTCACAATTCTGCTGGCTCACCCATGAAAACCAGACCCAGACATGAGCTGCCTATGTGGCCTATGACCTCAGGAGCAATTTATTAGGAATACCTGTACATCTGCTCATTCATGTAACTATCCAATCAGTCAGTCATAGGGCAGCAGGTATCTCAGTGAACTTTATCATGGCATGGTTGTGCCAGGAAAGCTAGTCTGAGTATTTCAGAAACTGATGATCTGCTGGTATATATAACCTGCAAAAAACATCCAGTGAGCGGCAGGAAGGAATCCAATCATTAACTGTTTAGTCCTGCAGCATGACTCAATTTATAAATTAACCATTTTTGTGGTTGATCACTTTTAGTTCCAATGATAAACGGTAGTACCAATTGGTTGTTTAATTTATTTTACATGCTAGGTATGCTTAAGATTTGTTTGCAAATTAGCTAAGCATGCTAACTGTTCTAGCTATGCACACTCACTGGCGGTATTAACAATCGCTGCTACTTCCTTAGACGCTTTTATTATTTTGCAGGATTTTTATTTTAGGAACTAAAGTTTGTAAATGCTAAAGAAAAATACCTCACACACATCTATCTATCTATTTTGATCTATGATCTGTTTTCACACACACAAAAAAAAGAAACAGTGGCACTTTTATGATCTTTGCTCACAATGGAAAGATTTTTTTAGCTGCTGAGAACAATAAGCAGTGAAGGATTTTAAGCTGAATAAATAATTACATTTCTTCACGGAAAGAATTTTTAACAGTAACTGATATTAGCATTGATGATGAGTAGCTAGTAATGTAATTAATTGACCATTGTATATTTATTACTTTATATTTATCAAATTTAATTAATTTCCATTAATCGTTTGACAAAATAATACAATTGTGGATAGGTGAAAGAGTTAGTAACATTTCTCATTAGCTAGACTAGTTGATTGATAGCTGAGTTAAAACTCACAGTGAGAATAATGAGTCTTTTAACGGTTAACTCTATGTTAAACTTGGTTTGAAAGCAACATTCACATTGCAAACTATTTCGGTTTACTGTCGTTTGTCCATGAATGCTTCTTGTGCTGATATTTCAATATATTTCTTTGATTCTTGTTGTAACAGAAGTAAAGTTATTCTGCATTGCTTCCATTGGTGCAAGGAATTATTCAACAAATCCAAATATTTGTATTTGTCGCTTTACTGTGTCATACCTAATTTGTTGACAATTGAGAAAATCTCAATTCAAATGTTGCTTATTATGCTGTTCTTGCAGCTGGCACAGAAATTCGATAAAAAACCTGTCACGTTGTCGCTTGCTATGTTATGTTAATGACCAGAAAGTAGTCAGTAGGTTGGTTAGTCAGGTACAGGGTATGGTTAGACAACTCCTGGGTCTTATTAGAGGCGTGGGACGGAGTCTTGATTAGTGCAGGGCAAACACCCACTCACTTGCCTGTTTGTAAACAGTCCATTAGTCGCAAGCTCCAAGGTAAACATGTTTACTGCCATGACACTGCCAGGGAGACTCCTCCTCCAGTAGTGGCAACATCACGTAGGGGGAAATTAATGTGCCATTCAGGATGACTGCTTTTCTTTCCCATTGACAGGATCCCTGCAGAAGCTGGAGGCAAGAAAAGATTCCCACCAGTCAGAGATAAAGACAAATGTCGGTATATATTATGATGTTTATAAGACAGACAGACAGACAGACAGGCAGACAGATAGATAGATAGATAGATAGATAGATAGATAGATAGATAGATAGATAGATAGATAGATAGATAGATAGATAGATAGATAGATAGATAGATAGATACATAGATGAGATAGATAGATAGATAGATAGATAGAAATTTAGGTTATTTGTCCTCAAAGAGGAAATTTGTTTCCACTATGGGTGCATAAAAAAAACAACATAAACACAACAACACCATACCATCAAAACAATCACAGACATAGAGGGGAGAAGGGGACAAAAAGAAAACATCAGAATCATACAACAAATGCCACAGCATAAGATGTCATCACAATTGCTGATTACCTATGTGTTTAATGCTCATATAACCATAGGAACAAAACTCTGGCCTTTTATAAACAAGGTTTTATAACGTTTTCTTCTTTAAAAAAATAAATAAAAAATTAAGTGTAAAATCATCAGTGTTTTCTATTGAAATGTTTCCAATTTTTTTTTTTTTTACTCACCCAAGACCTTACTTTGTGAATGTGATGTCCACAGTACAGCATGAGCAATGAATAACCCACCAAACACCAAAACCCCGAACCAACCAGCTCCTCCCTGTACCAATAATCTGCTAGCACTTGCCCTTGAAGAGGTCAGAGCACAGTGTTTTTCAGCTGAGATGACAGCTGCACATCAAGACTGCGAGAGATGCTGTCATAGATATTAATATCTCTTTGTTTATGCTTCTGTTGTGCTTCACCTGAGGAGCAGGTGCAGGGCTCTGATAATAACATAACAGAGAGGGCACAGGTGTGAGTACACAGAAAGGAGAGAACACACTTGCCATTTTTGGATATCACAATGGATGGCGAATATTTTCCTTTTGCGTTGCTCCCTGAGAAAATATTGTCAGCTCAATGTATAAACTCACTATGACTATGGCATTAGGAAATAGCTCCATGGGTAATCAAATAAATGTGTGCACTGTAGCTATTTCTTCTTTTCTATGTGCTATTTAGTACAGTGTGTACAAATATGCATTGTACGTATTGCCTTACCAAGTGCTAGAGGCTTTAAAAGAAAAAAAGGAGAAAGTTAAAATCATATCAAATTTAATAAAGACCCAGAGTAGAGAGTAGATGGGTCTTAGAAGGAAGAGTACATGTTAAATGTCTATTTTTCAACATGAATTTAGATTAAACAAGTTGAGATTAAACAAGTTCATTAAACAAGTCGGAGCAATCTGGGCAAGGAGACTATCACCACATAGGAATTGGAATTGTAGGCAGTTTCCTATGTAATTACATTAAAAAACTCTCTTAACTGAAGTACAGTATGTTTGTCTATATATTTTGCCTGTTCCATATGGAAAAAATCAGACAATAATCATATTTATTATGCCACAAATAGTAAGAAATAAAGAACAAAGAAGGAAAGGCAAAAATGTTAGCAAAAGAACTGACTGACTGCAAAGAGTAATAAATGTACTGATAATGTTTTGAAAGTTTGATTGAGCTCATTTGCATTTGTAACATGTTTCTTTTTTTATGCAAAATGCGGTTTTTGCAAAGATTATATATTAGTTATATACTATAATACTGTATTAAATACTGGTAAATTAAATGTGCTATGCTGAAGTGCTGAGCAGAGTGGTACTGTGTAGCAGGTCACAGAGGGTCGGGACTGCCTGGTCATGTGACACTAATAACAGGCTTCACAGGGTTTATAAAAGCAATGGGAACCAAATGACTCTCCAAATTATTCTTTGCTGTTTATTCTCAAAATGACAGATTGAGATCCCAAAGATCCACAAGTGCAATATTTTAATCGTAGTGGGTACTGGCCATAATCTGTGCTCAAGCATGTATACACACGAATGTATTTGAAAAATGATCTCCAACAATTTGTATGTATGTTTGAGAGAAATCTCTGGGAAGTCCTGTAAGGGGCTGAAAATCTCTGAAGAACACCTAGCACAGCTGAATGTTTATGGAATTTTCTTGCATAAAATATACCTGCTTAGTCTTTAATATATTAATTTATTGCAACCCAAAATGTCATTTATTATTGACATTATTAAAAAAAAACAGGTTGATGTTTGACATACATCATCATTTATAAAACAGTTAGTTCAGGTCAACAAATTTGATTGGAGGAGCGGCGTTTCAAGAGCGTTCATATTTAGTATAACCACACACAATGATATTTCACTGTATGTACTTCACCACTCATCTGTATTTGCTACATAAAAATTCCAATTCCAGTATTAGTTCAAAACTGATAATACAGTACTGTTAGCAACATCATCAGCGGAAATGAATTTTTTTTCAATGAAAGTAACTTTTGACTAAAAATATGAAAGCGTGAAGGCGAAAAGGAAGAAGAGATGCCAATCTCACTGGAAGCACCTTGAACAGGAACGTAGAAATCACTGTGAGCTAGCTAGTCGACATTATATAAAGTCAGCGTAGCTTCTTTGGGATCTATTTAAGTTCGTGGATCAAAAATAAAACAAAGCATTTGGCCGTATTGTATCCGACATGTCAATTACTCAATATTACGTTTTTGATTATAGAGTTGTTAAAAAGCAATATTGCATTCGCAATCATGTGGTTATACTGAATATTGTCACGACTGTGGCACGATGTTCAGTATATTGTGCAATATTGCATAAATATCATATATCAATGATATTTAAGAGGCATGTAAACCCATATAGTGCCCTGTGATGGACTGGCACCCTGTCCAGGGTGTACCTCGCCTTGTGCCCGTTGCTCCCTGGGATAGGCTCCAGGTTCCCCCATGACCATGAAAAGGAGTAAGCGGTAGAAGATGGATGGATGGATGGATGTAAACCCTTATAAAGCATTAATTATAGTCATTCATTTATGACCATGGTGGATCTGGAGCCTATCCCAGGAACATTGTGTATGAGGTGTGAATACACGCTGGATGGAACGCTTGTCCATCTCAGGGCTGCAGATAAACTGTAAATAATCTGATATAAATCCATCTGTCTGTAAGTCTTAAGCAAATCTTATAATGGAGTTGGATGAGTATGTTAACTCTTGAAAGCACCCATACTGTAGCATTTATACATTTCACTCACAGGATCAGCACATGACTCATACACTGACAGAATCATATGTTCATAGATTTTTTTTTTTTTATCCACACATGTAAGCGCCGTATTGTTGTGCTTTGCTAGAATTGTTCAACATAAGTAAGAGGAAATAATGGGTTTACGGTGATTTACATGTGATTTCTTAACATATTTCAGTCTAGCAAATCTTACCACTCTTGTCTCCTAATCATCAGCATAATGAATATAGTCTGCTTGTGAACAGCAAGTTTGAGAGTGGTTCTTGACTGCATACAATCTCATCTGCTGCACCATCAAGTGGAGGGAAAAAGTACAGCATTGACTTTATCATCACTTGCTGACTCTCCTTATGTCACAATTCGACATTGCTGCAGTGTTCTATTTTAAGTTGTAGCTTATTTATTTATTTTTTTTCCAGGCAGGAAATGATCTTCATGCAGTGATATCTGTTTAACTGCAAAAGGTGTTAGGAATCTGCATGAAGGAGAACATTGTGGGCAAGTTTGAAATTTTTTAAAAAAATGCACAGTTGTTAACAGTGTAGGGATATCCTGCTGAGATCACCCAAAAGTACTGAATGCTTTTAAAGCACCGAATATGCGATGTGGAATAAACCTGATGACATTAAGATGATCTTTTCTGCAAATCAACATACCTACATCAACATTTACCTACAAGTCACCGCAGTGTTTTATCTGAACGCGATTACAGTTTGCCGATTCATTGCAAGGCTGAGTAAGTGTTTTTCCTTTCCTTCTTGTAAATGTTGATATTATATGAATAATTAACAATAAGAAATGTTTAGTAGTCTAATGTACCTTCCCTGAGCCTTGCAGACTACAGATTTGTAATTACTGGCTGCTGAAAGTAAACAAGAAAAACAAAACTTGATAAATAATAATAATAATAATAATAATAATAATAATAATAATAATAATAATAATAATAATAAAAAGCAACAATTTTCAACACATGCTAATTGATGCTGCTTATTGCAGAATCAAAGACACTAGACAGTCGAAATGTGTCAGGAGTTATTAGAAAAAGGGCACTGGTATTTTTAGGCTAATTTATTAGTGCGGATAAATGCTGATAAACACCAGCAACAAACATGTCAGACTGCACAAATTACACGTCAATCAGAAATATAAGCAGTGGAAAAAAGTGTGCAAAAGAATAAATCTGTGTTTCTAGATTTATTTTTAATATAATATTTAAATGCTTAAGATGCAGTTGTGTGGACAAATTCAAACTAATTGTTCCTCAGTGGTGGAATGAACTTCCAACCTCAATCCAGACTGCAGCATCTCTCACCACCTTCAAGAAACAGCTAAAGACCCAGCTCTTACGTGAACACCTAACCAACCCATAAAAAAAACAAAACAAAAAAAACCCTAACTCTGGCACTTACACCTCTATTCTGCGCATTTTGCTTCTTCTGGAACTCAATTAATGGATCTTGTATAGTAACACTACTTGTATTGTTCTCTGCGTGATATATCGCTTTGCTTGTATTTTCTCATTTAAAGTCGCTTTGGATAAAAGCGTCTGCTAAATGAATAAATGTAAATGTAAACTCAGCGGAAATCTTTGCTTCTTTGACAGCATGGAAAGTACAGAGTACTCCTTATAGCTCCAAAAAATCTCTGGTCTCAGTAGTATCCGAAAATGAGTCTGGATCGGCCTTTGTGAGCTAGCACACACTGCTAGCAAGCTCGAAACTAGCTGAGTGGGATTGGATAGTAACATACTGTACATTTTGTGGCACTAAAAGTGCTTTTTGTCATGATGGAATTCACTATGCAAATGACATTATATCAATGTTATTTCGCTTTAAAGGACAACAAAGCATTTCCCAGTGTAGTCCCAGTGTATATGATGTGCAGCTAAAGTACATTTAGCTTGCTTGCTTTCTTATATGCCTGTATTTCTTTAATGTCCACCTCATTCTTATTTTTGGTCAACAGCTCTCCATAGCAACAACTAGTGAACGTGTTAATCGACAAGTTGACTATTCTATACAGCTCATACTCTCTACCACAGTGTGGATCAATTAGTCTGATGTGGCCAAGGGATTTGAAGACATATTTTAGCAGCTGCTTCTTATCCTCTATAATGTATGGCTGAACTTATCTGAAAAACAGAGGGGGTAGGGAGGGGATGGAGGGACATACATGCAGATCTTGGGTGTAGAAACTCTGACATTTGTGTTGTTCTGTGTGAAAGTTGAAAATGAATGTGATGGAAAAATGATTTGCTGCGATTTAGGCCTAAGAAACAAGAACCCGATTTGTTTAGCTTTGCTTACAAACTCTAGCAAATGATTCTATCCAGCAGATGGATATGAGGTTTTCCTTGACACATTTAACTGTGTGATCTCCTTTAACCCCCCCCCCCACACACACACACACACCATCACCACCCCACCTCCATCCCCCACCCACCCTTTTTGCTCTCATAAATTTACAGATTACCAGAGCAGGGGGGAACAGAATGAGGTTGGAGGCCGTGTCTCTGCTGATATCCATTCCAGATGCTGGCTAGACTCGATGGAGTCAGGGCCGTGGTACTGGAGCTGGATTTAGTTGTCTTTTCCTCCAGGTGTGATGCCTCATGCTGATTCCTCCACATGTTTGAGCGACCTTATCCAAACACGTCGAGCCTAGGGATAGTGGCGCCTCCTCTCATATGCCTCCATACAAGCCCACCCACAGTAGCATGGATCCATTGCACAGCACTGCTACAGACACCAGTCTGTTTGGCTCTGCCTGTCATCAGCATCGTGCTATGACCTACCTGTCAAACACCTTCAGGACTTTATTAGCCTCAGAGAAGAAATAAACCCATTGAGTGGCTTTTTTCCCTATGTTTAATCCCACTCCAAATCCTGCTACATGCTAGATTTAGCCCCTGTTCACATCTGTAGCAACAGTGTTATGTCTGACCTTCTAGTAGGTCATCTGAGCTATAGACCTGCCAACCTAATTATTGCTGTTCCAATCTGAGACTGGTCAACACTCTTGTACAGCATATTAAAGCTGTCACATTTTAAGCCTTGTGGGTATTTTACGATAATGCCCTGTTAAGTAATGAGGGTGGAGGTTTAGGAAAAGAAGAAGAAGAAGAAGAAGAAGAAGATGGAAAAAAATCCAAAAATTTGCACCATTCCTAGAGCTCATTAAAGTCATAAATGTGGCATGGCTAAATAAAGAGAAACTTGGCAAAAATTATGTCACATTTAAAGATTTGTTCAGAAGGCATGAACTCCAGGAACTTCCTGTTCTTTTTTTAGCAGTGTGTTAGGCAGTCTTAAGGGATATAAAAAACATTCTTGGAGTTCTTCAGATTCTTCAGATGATACTACACAAAATGGCTCTACATACCAAACCTTACAACGTGTGGTAGATAAATATTCAGTGACATCTCAATCCATGTATAAAACACGAACGGAAATCAGATATTAGAACCTGTATAACCTTAACTGTGTTCTTTAGACTTATTGACTTGAATACATACCTAGGTATGAACATTGGTATTGTAAATATAAGCCAAAACAGAACATGATATTATACATTCATTTGGCAGTATCAAAGGATAACATTATTATTGCTTATTAATGTGTGAATCTCACTACTCTGATGCTATTGCTATATCACCATAAATCAACTGGAACTGTTTTCTGTGGTGTAAAGTAATTACCAATGTGAAAATGGATCATTATTCCACATGGATGTACAATAGAACATAGATGACAACTGCAACATACCCCCCCCCCACAACTGATCATGTATTATTATTGTTATTATTCAGAATCATTTCCTTTTCCATCCCTTCATAGATTCTTTATAGATGGATGTTGAGCGAGAAGTGATGTGTGCCATTCCTGCCTCTTGTGACTTTGCATTTTTGACACACATTTTTGTTGTGTGAATTGTGTTAAAGGTGCACTGTAATGAATTTCCATTTATTTTACTAGTAGTTATTGACGCTTGTAGACCTCAACCCACATCCAAAAGTGCTGCTCTCATCCAACTCTGGACATATGTTAATAATTCCAAAAGAAAAAAAAGATTTGGGTACTGGGAAAAGAAGCTAGAGATAATTATATGTTGAACTATCAAGATCCCACTACAAGTAAATATTATTGTTTAAAGCTCATTGCAAACATGGGGCAGGGGATTATTTTAAGAGCTTTCAGATGGTACCAAAGACTCACAACATTGGAGACACGTTCTGAATGGGTTCTGACTCGGTCCAAGTATGGAGAGACCAAAACCATCAGCATCATTTCCAGTCAGTGCTGTGGACCAGCGTAAGGAGTGTCTAGCTGGAGCCTAATGCAAAAAAAAAAAAAAAAAGGAATTTGGACCCTTATAGAGCCCCAGAGCTGGTATTAATTTCTGGTGCCTTTTGGCCTGCATTCCCTGGCACTCTGTAACACTGTTTTTGTAAAGGAGTGTTACTGGAACGCTGGATAGCAGATCTGGAGTTGATAATCAGTTCTGTCCAGATCTGCCAGCATCTGTACCAGATCTTACAGGAGAGTTGAAGTGTTGGGGAGAATGAAAGCATTCTGAAAAATCATTCATCAGCAGGAATAAGAAATGAGGGAAGGTTAACAAAGTGATGCCTGGTACCACAGCCTCATAAACCTTTGTGAAATTTTAGAGAAGTTTGTCAAATCTATTAAAGGAATTTTAAGGGCGCACAGAGGTTAGCTCATTCGCCTCACACCACCAGGGTTGGGAGTTCGATTCCTGTCGCTGCCATGTGTGTGTGGAGTTTGCATGTCCTCATTGTGCTGTGGGGGTTTCCTCCAGGTACTCCGCTTTCCAAAGACATGCATTTTAGGCTGATTGGCATGTCCAAAGTGTCCGTAGTGTATGAATGGGTGTGTATGTGTATGTGATTGCCCTACCATGGATTGGCACCCTGTACAGGGTGTACCCTGCCTTGTGCCTGATGCTCCCTTGGATAGGCTCCAGGTGCCTCTTGACCCTGTAAGATAAGTGGCATAGAAAATGGATGGATGGATGGATGGATGAATTAAAGTCATTTTAAGGGGAGAAAAACAAAAAGCTGTCCAAAGACAAACATGGACTCAGTGTTACAGCACTTTCTTGTACTATTAGTAGTTGTTCTGCAGAAATTATTCATCCAATATTATTTCCTCATTTAAGCTCACAAGCACTTCAATTACCATCCTACAGCACACTAAACAACACCTCCAGTGTTTCCTTGCCTTTCCACCTCTAACTGTTCTAGCGTTGTGTGAGCCCTTCTTCCCAAAGCTAATGTGTTTCTTATTTAGGCAGATAGAAGGAGGAGAGCGAAATGACTCATGGCACACAGGCTATATATCATAATACAGCACTCCGGGGAGACCGAGTGCTTCCAGCAACGTTCACTACACTGCTGTTAAAAAGTGTCAGCTTCGGCCGGAGCGTGTGCCACTGATGTTCCTGCTCTGATGGAGGAATATGCAGCTTGAAAATTCTGGTGGTTTGGGAGGCCACAGTTTCTAGGCAATAGGCAAATTATACTAATGAGGAAATACATTGCCTGTTTCAGATGCCAAGTGATTTTCAGCTCATCAAAATATCTTGAGCTAAGCCTTTATAATAAATAGAAATTCTAGTGGGAGTGTTTAATTTACTGGCATATGAGACAACTTCATAAAAGTTCTGTAGGAAATAGCATACATTTTCACACATGCTTAATGTGTTTCCATGTAAAAATGTGTATCTATCTTACATCTTAATGGAATTTGTAGTGGGCAGAGTGGTGGTGCAGTGCATAGTGTTGCTGTCTCACAACGCCTTTGATCCTGAGCTCATGGTTCTGTGTGTGTGTGTGACTTTCTTCCAGGTTGTCTGGATTTCTCCTGTCTCACAGAAACATGCTGGTAGGTGGATTTACATCCTAATGGAATCCATCCATTTCTGTACCACTTATCCTTCTCAGGGTCACAGGGAGTCTGGAGCCTGTCTCAGGGAACTCCGGGGCACAAGGAGGAGAATGCTCTGGATGGGGTGCCAACCCATTGCAGGGCACAATCACACACCCTACAGACCCATTCACACACTAACGGACAATAGGAAAAGCCTATCAGTTTACCATATATGTCTTTAGACTGGGGGAGGAAACCGGATTACACAGCAGACACCCTTGAAGCCACTAAGCCACCATGCTCCCTAATTTTGATAGTATAGTATAGTTAGTTTGTACTATAGTTTATATAGTATAGTTTTATTATACTAGAACTATATGGTTAATTTATCTTTAAATATATTAATGATGTGCCTTGGGTTAATGTTGTAAAGGTTGCCTAGTCCAACTGCATAGACTCTAATGATGATCTATCTGATGTTCTAGCTGCTTAAATCTCACTGCCTCACTCATTACTTTTCCCCATTCATTGTAACATGCCTTTCAGCTCACTGCTGGAGTGAAGGTGACCCAGAATTTCCCGCGACTCCTCGGTTGCCCGTTCCGCTGGTGCAGCGCTCACACCGCTCAGCCTGTACGGCTCCCTAATGCACCATCGCTGAGAACTATTTCTCATTTGTCACAATACTGAGACAGATAGCCCTCTCCTCACACCCAGATGAAGGTGACCCATTTGCCCACTGGAGATGGGGGCCACTGAGAATCGCTCTGTGTTTGTCACATAACGCGTCTCCTATGCATTTGTTGTACTACACATATCATCAAGGACAAGTGTTGAAATTATTTATATTAATGATACTGGCAAACAAGGTAGAGCTTGACCTCAGGCTTTACACATTGAAAATGAGAGCACACACACACACACACACACACACACACACACACACAAAAGCCCTAGCAGAATTCCATACAGACGTTGGCTTCCAAATTGAGTCCTAACATAAAAGATTGTAAAATATGAAGAGCAAATCTTAAAAGATGTTGGATTAGCAACAATGATTAGTCTCAGCTTGTGTTCACTGTAGGTGAATTTCACAAAAAAAGACGTGACATGACAGGTTCTGAAGTATCATTAAACCAGGGCTATTCTCTCCCAGAGGCTTGAAGGAGTCAGTATGATGGAGAGCTAGGGAGCCGTGTGAGATGGCATGATGGGGGTCAGTGACGTGGGAGCACGTGGTAATGCCTCCGCACATGGCTCTGGGACCAAGGGACCCTGACAGATGGCACCTGGTGGGTGACAAACAATTAACAAACCTACAAGAATAGCTGGCACGACATTGTTCTCATAGGCTCCAGAGAAAGAGCGGGCCATCTGAATGCTGAATGCTGACTGAGAGTTGATTTTATCTATGCATTTGTAAAGAAGAACTCTTTCACAGTCTTTGTTCAATCATAGCCTGAGCTGCAGCTTCATTGTGTTTGTCGCTTTCTTTGATAATAAGAATAGACAACTAATGACATATAATTGACTTGATCTGATGAGTATTAAAACAATAACTAAGTATTCTGTGGTGTGCAATTAACATCAATTTGTGAGTTTTTCTTTAGGATTTCTACTTCACAACTGGAAGAAATTACATGTTTGCTCGGTCTCAATCTGTCAGAAGAGTTTCAGGACCAGCAGTCTAACTTCTTAACCCCGAAGGACTTTAAAACAGATTTGACTTGTCCACTAAAGTTTCTTCATCTCAATGAGATGCTGACTTGGACCATGGCTATATATGTGTATGTGTGCCTCTGTACGGACACATCTGGAGTCTAGACTCTGTGACTCTGTGGGCAGGGTTGTATCTGCACCAGGCCCAGAGCTCTGTGCTGTTTACATAGCTGGCACCAGCCATCATCTGTTTCAACATTCATATGTAGAGCCCTCAGCATACCCGCAGTCTCTAACTGTAGAAGCTGAGTGAAGTAGACACGAAACTGTTGGACTACATTGCTTTTAACACTGAGACCGATTCTATCACTTTCTAAACGATTAAGGACAATATGATGTTATATGTACCTATTAAATCCTCCCAGAGGAGATCATTGGCTTGCTCAATGGGGATTAATCCACACACTTAAAATCTGTATGCTGTGTTTATATGTTTCTGTAAAGCTGCTTTGAGACAATGTCCATTGTAAAAAACATTATATAATTAAAATTGAATTGAATTGAATTGAATCATACGTCAGCCCTGATGTAATCTTTGATATGCAGAACCCAAATGTCTTCTTTTTTTTTTTTAAATTGCCGTTACAATATGCGAAGAGGTGCAGTAGGGTAGTACTTTGTACTACCCTTTTATACACAATTTAGATGATTGTTGAGTATGAATTTCCTTTCAAAGAGTTATAGTTAATCATGGAGTTGGTCCATTTGGTCTTGTGGGTTTGCATGAAGTATGCTATTTGGATGCTTTTGGCTCAAACAGTTGCTTTATTATACTCCTCTAGATTGTATAATTTAAATTTGTATGCATCTGCTGAATTATTAATAGAACAGAGCAAATCTTTCCATTTGATAAAGTGATGGAATGATAACTGTGCCTGAACTATTGTCATGATTTCCCCATGCAGCAGCATGCCTTGGGCGCTGGGGCGCATGCGCATGCTGCTTCCGGGTTGATGTCATGTCTTCGTCCCATCTCATCATGTGTCACGTGTGTTATGGTATTGCCCGCAGCTGTTAGCAGTTGCGGGCTAATGAGGCATGTGTGTCAATATACCGTGAGCCGTGCTTCACACGGCCCGGTTGAATGAATATATGTATGTACGTATGTGTCACATATTAATCTATTTATCTACGTATGTATTCTATGTATAACTCGAGTGCGACTATAGCGAGTCTTGGTTTCAGGTCATGTTTATGCCATAGCCTTAGCATTAGCATTAGCTATAGCTAAGTTGGTAGAGAGAGTCATGTTTCTTGTTTCCGTTTTGTTTTGCTTCCACCACTGTAAATAAAAGTCACCGTTCAACTGCGATCGCATCCTGCCTGCTTCCTTCACGTCACGGTACGTGACAGATTCAACCGCCTCACAATGGATGCAGCATCTGAACGGAGAGGACACCGAACCCGGGAATCAATGCCCAGTATCCCCGCCTTGGATTCTATGCGGTTTAAACAAAGGACTTTTGAGGAAATACCTGATCGGTATGATGGATTTTTCAGCTATCTGGATTATTTTGTGGTGGACTGTCACTGTCATTTTGTGGTGAGACCCTGGGTGCTGGAGGAAATTAGACAGTTTCTGGACTTATTTTTGGAAGAGTTCGGAGAACCAGGGCAGAATTACGACCTGGATAAAGTGCTGAGGGAAGTAAATTGGGTGACTAGTGCTGAGCCCCCATTCCTTGTGCACTATGAGCGGGGGCGACATCGAGAGGAGATGGACCGGACTGTCACCGCTCATCCAGTGAAGTGAGTTCTGCTCATCTCTAAGTCTCCAGTCCAAGCTAAGTCTCCAGTCCAAGTCAAGTCTCCAGCCACGTCCAAATCTCAAGTCCCTGCTAGATCTCAGGTCCATATCCCTGCCATGTCTCAGGTCCATGTCCCTGCCATGTCTCAAGTCCCAGCCACAGCCAAGTCTCAAGTCCCAGCCACAGCCAAAACTCAAGTCCCAGCCACATACAAGTCTCACGTCCAAGCCACAGCCACGCCTCCAGCCCAAGCCACAGCTCCAGCCATGGCTCACGTCCAAGCTCCAGCCACGGCTCACGTCCAAGCTCCAGCCACAGCTCCAGTCACAGCTCACATCCAAGCTCCAGCCACAGCTCACGCCATGGCTCCAGCCATGGCTTATGCCACAGCTCACATCAAGGTCAAGGTCAAGACTCAAGTTCCCATCCAAGCCACGCCTCAAGTCCAAGCCGAGGCTGAATCCCAAGTCCAAGCTCCGGCCAAAGCTCAAGCCCAGTCTCAAGTCCACAAAGTCCAAGTCCAAACCCAGTCCTGCTGAGGTCTTCGATCAGCCTCCACATCCAGCTGAGGAAGTCACTCAGCCTCCACATCCAGCTGAGGAAGTCACTCAGCCTCACTGCTCAGCTGAGGTCGTCGCTCAGCCTCCACGTCCAGCTGAGGACGTCGCTCAGCCTCACTGCTCAGTTGAGGTCATCGCTCAGCCTGTCTGCCTGGCTGTAGTCCTTGCTCTGCCTCCCTGTTCAGCTAGGGACCTTGCTTCGCTTTCCTACAAGAACAGCGTGCGGTTTCCTGGCTCTGCATGGGACATTCGGCCCAGGGTGCCTTTGGGGGCGCGGGGTTCCCCTGTGCAGCAGCATGCCTTGGGTGCTGGGGCGCATGTGCACGCTGCTTCCGTTTTGACGTCATGCCTTCGTCCCGTCTCGTCATGTGTCACGTGTGTTATGGTATTGCCCACAGCTGTTAGCAGTTGCGGGCTAGTGAGGCATGTGTGTATATATACCATGAGCCGTGCTTCACACTACGCGGTTGAATGAATATATGAATGAATCTATGTATGTACGTATGTATTCCATGTATAACTCGAGTGCGACTATAGCGAGTCTTGG
The DNA here is from genome assembly GCA_012411365.1 of Ameiurus melas. Taxonomy (NCBI): domain Eukaryota; kingdom Metazoa; phylum Chordata; class Actinopteri; order Siluriformes; family Ictaluridae; genus Ameiurus; species Ameiurus melas. The sequence continues at coordinate 12,178,031 of CM022761.1, read as the reverse complement.
TTTCAGGTCATGTTTATGCCTTAGCATTAGCATTATCATTAGCCATAGCTAAGTTGGTTTAGCTTAGCCTAGTTTGTAGAGAGAGTCATGTTTCTTGTTTCTGTTTTGTTTTGCTTCCACCACCGTAAATAAAATTCACCGTTCGACTGCGATTGCATCCTGCCTGCTTCCTTCACGTCACGGCGCGTGACAACTATTCATTATTAATTCACATAAAACATACTGAGAAACTGCCTGGACGAGTCAAAGAATTTCCATGAAAACCAAGTAAAACAAAAATTTTAATAAATAAAAGAAAAATAAAAGAAAAAAATGATTAATGCACATTCATTACTGAACAAGAAATGACCAAATCAATACTCAGTTAATGATCCTAAGATTGCGGCTGATTTTGAATTCGTCTTTAATAAAAGCTGCTGCTTCTATTTTTATTTTGCAACAACAATGCAGTACCTCCAGGATTTTTGCGATCGCAGAAATTGACGCAAAATCAAGCAAACATCACAATTTTAGAAGGAGCTTGCAATTTTTCAAAATTACCGCTGATTTTGGCAAAAATGCATAATGTGACAGCACGACAACTCGCATTCAGCCAAAGCCCTATTCGATTCACACGCGTCGAGCATAAGTACAGTCATATGAATATATCAAATTTAACTTTGCTTTTCAAATAACCTTTGATTATCTGTTCTGAGTTAATGCATTGTTTGCATTTTTTACATCCTGTAAAATGGATGCATTGTTTGCACAAGTCGATGCATTGTTGGTATCTCTTTAATACGATACATTGTTTTCATTATGTTAAGGTAATGCATTGTCGGCATGCTGTAACATTGAGGAATAGCTTGTGTAACGAGTACAGATTAACATAAAACTACATAAAACAAACAATCGGCACTTTACAATTAAAGCTATGTTTTACATATTATCTTAATGAATTTTACAGATTTTTATTTGGTGCTAAATTTGCATTGAAATGTTGAAATTGTATTTGTCAGTTCTTCAGAGAGCCTAATGGTTCTTGAGGTCAGAGAAGTAATAAAAATGTGTACTGAATGTTGTCTGTGGTATTAATCATTATTATTAATCATAGAGAGTGATTACAATTTTTTTCAGTGGTAGTGGTTTAAAAGGAGAATCATGTGCTTGCAATTTCACCAATTCAACTAGTTTTCTGCAAAAAAAAAAAAAAACAGACAAAAACTGCAAGTTGCGTTGCAAAATGCAAAAAAATCAAGCATTTTTCGGAAAAATGTCTTTCTTGAGTGATGGGACTGTGTATAAAAGATTGCAGACAGAGGCACAGAGGTCTCTGTGTGTGTGTGTGTGTGTGTGTGTGTGTGTGTGTGTGTGTGTGTGTGTGTGTACCCCGTGTGTGTAACTCCCTAAGGAGGAGTGCATCAGGGCACCACTTTCAGCCCACCAAAGATGACCATCGTAAAAAGGTCTACCAGAGATTCATGGTGAACCTAAAAACAGCATTACCATTTTCTCATCCACTAGAATAAACCCAAGCACTTGAAGCAAGCCTAATGCTTCATTAAGTGCAATAGCGAATCATTAAAAGAATTACAAGTTTATACATTTTACCATGGTAAGAAACCATATATGGTGCCTCAGCTGCAACAGCATTTTCCAATGTTGGCAGGTATGTTAACAGTGTTTCACTTACAGCTACATTTGGATCTTTGAACTGGCTGTAGGAAAACATAACATTAACAAATTCAACTTATTTGCTTTCATTTCCCTTATTTGGCTTGTGTGCGCCAAATGTAAACAAATAGCAAAGGAAAACTGATTGTCCGTTAAGAATTTAACCAAATTTCAAACCAATTCAGTAACAGCTAAAAGATGCTGTTGCCAGTAAGGCATATACTGTATATACTTTGCTACTGCACTGCCAAGAACTAGTGTTTTATTTACAGCAGTTCCTGATTTTGAATTTAAATCCCTGCTCACCTGGACCCTCTGTTTTTGGATGCCCTTCTCTAGTTGCCTCTGTCCCTCTGCCCCCCGGCCCCATCTAGCTAACAATAACAAGAGTCATTTAGCACGCTGAATCAGAGGGATGGGAGCCAAGGTGGGCTCTGTGGAGTGCAGTCCTTTTAGTCCTGTCTAGGCCTCTGCTCTCCACAGTCCTGCCCTAACACACTTCACAAAACCCTATTGTTGTGCCCAGAGATAAGGATGGGCCGCTTGGTCTGCAGGCCGTCTCCAGAGGCGCCACAACTATCTCCTCTATCTCCCCCTCTCGAGAACCAACATTCCAGCCAACACAGATTCACAGCACATAGCCTAAAGATTTATGTTACAGTAACTTAATAGGCCGTGTGACACACGCACACACACACACACACACACACACACACACACACAGACACAGACACTTCCCTGACCTGTTCTTCTGAATGTGATAGTATTTAAACTGCTTTCATTAAGAATCTATTTAAGCTGGGGATCGCACATTTTCTGTTTCTGTTGCTCATGCTTGATATGTAGCTCTCACAAACCGTATGTTAAATGGCATTTTTTTTTTTTAATACTTGCAACTGCTCTTTCAAACCATTTTTTGTTGTTTTGGTAAATATACAATCATGTGAAAAAATAAGTACACCCCATGGAAATTGTTCACTTTTTTGACATGTTTGGACAAGCAAACATTTGATCATCTTTGAACAGTGACTATTAATAAAGTTGATATACTTGAGCAAAACCACAAGGAAAATTAGCTTTTTCAATTATTTAATCAACAGAAAATTCAGTAGATGTGATGTTATTCTTTGGAAAAAAGTAAATACACGCTTGGCCTCAGAAGCTAGTATTGCCCCCTTTAGCAGAAATAAGTTCTTTTAGGCGTTTTGCATAATTGTCCGCCAGGCACCACTCTTCCATGTAATATTCTTTCAGTTGCAAGATATTTGAGGGTTTTCTTGTATGTACTACCTGTTTCAAAATCCCCCTACAACCTTTCAATGGGATTCAAATCAGGGCTTTTACTAATTCATTCCATAAACCTACATTTCTTTTTCTCTTCTTTTTGACGTTTTTTTTTTTGGTTTTTTTTTTTTTTTTGATTTTTTTTTTTTTTAAAATTTTTAAATTAAAAATTAAACTTTTGGACAGATTGCCTCACATTACCTTCAAGCACTCTTTGATACGATGCAGAATTCATAGTTGAATCAATGAATGTAAGCTGTCCAGTCAATGAGGCAGCGAAGCAACCCCAAACCATAACATTTCCACCACCGTGCTTCACAGATGGCACGAGGTACTTCTCCTGAAAAGCTGTCTTTGGTTTGCGCCAAATATGTCTGCTGTTACTTTAGCCAAACAACTCTATATTTGATTCAACTGTAAACTTTATTAGGCAGTATTTCAAAGGTTTATCAAATGTTTGCTTGTCCAAATATTTGAAAAAAAGCCAACAATTTCTATGAGGTGAACTTATTTTTTTTTCTTCACATGACTGTATTTTATAGCACAGTTCATCATCTCTGACTGACTGATTTTCTTTAATAGCATGGACTATAGTGCCAGCTGCATCACAAAAGTTTATTTTAAATTTAAATTCTATATTAACTTATTAATGCACTTATTCTAATGTTATCATTTCTGTAGTAACAACTTATACACAAGGTCTTGTATGGTAGACAAGGTTTAAAAAATTACAGGTTATATACAGGTTTACAGGTTTAAAAAATTTGTCTTTGTTCAGGTGAAATTTTCTGCACGGTACAGTAACATTTAAGTAACAGGCAGAGGCAAAGCTGTAACTTTAAATGTTCTTACATGTAAGGGCCTTCAGGACAGATGGCTTAATTGTTTCGCCTGGGATTACCTTTATTTTTGCAGATGTTCCACAAACAACCTGAGTTGCCTGATCACATTTTTCCTCATTCTGATGCTTCATGTAAAAACTAACTGAAGCTCTTAACCTGTAACTACATAATTTTATGCATTGTCCTGCAGCCACATGATTGGCTGATTGAATAACTGCACGAATGAGCAAGGGCATAGGTGTTCCTACTAAAGTGGCCAGAGAGAGTATATGCATGCAGAATAAGTAATTTCGCTTCAAAAATCCTATTGGATGACTATAAAATTGCTTGAATTACCATTTACTTAGTTAGCTATCAAACTATTCGCATAACACCCGCAGTGCTAACATTGGCTATCGCTATGTACTTAGTTATCTAATATAGTTATAATTTAGTTATCTATTTACTTGCTACTTAACAAACTACATTTTTGCATAATATGATAACTGTATAAAAAATGTTCACTTGATTAATGAATTAATGTCAATTATTTTGTCTGCTAGGTAAAGTGAGAAAATTAACTAAAGTAATTTTAGTAATTTTATGATATTTCTACTGAGGTATGCTGTAGTAGAATTATCTAACAAATAAAGTGTGTTTCTTAGATGTATGAGCTCCTGTTCTTTCAGACTTGTTGTATTTTTAGTTTAATATTCTAAAGCCACAGACTTTCTATTGAAAGCAAGGCTGACTAGAAAGCACATTGTGATCACCGTTAATTCATCTTGAATGTGGATGCGATATGATCGAAACGCAGCTAGATTAAACCTAAAAATTAGACATATACTTATGGGACAATTCATTTGTGCTTTAGAGCCTGGTAGGATAGTCTGAAAAAGCAAACGCAATAAGACCACGTGTATCCAGAAATTGATAAATACAAATTCAACTATATGAAAATGACCCATATTAAATATACAAATGTTTGTTTGTTTGCTTGTTGTTGTTTTTGTTCCAATATACATTTGTGGATTTCTTGTCATTTATTAGCAATGTGAAATATAGTCGTGAAAAAATAAGTACACCTCATGGATTTTTGTTTTGTTGACATATTTGGACAAGCAAACATTGCATCCTCTTTGAAACAGTGCCTATTAATAAAGGTGATAGACTCTATCATATGCCACATAAAATCGACATTTTATAGTATTTGCACAATTTAAATTAACAACAAAAACAACAAAAAAAATACATCAGTCACATGGAAAAAGTAAGAACACCCATACATTTATCACACCTTCAAATCCATAAAATTAATATCAGGTGGTGAAGATTGAGTGCCAGTGATTAGAACCTGCTTAGGAAGTGCAGGTGGAACCTGTCTTATTTATACCCCTCTCATATCTAGTGTCTCGTTTTCCCTTTGCTATTGAGGTGTGTGGTGTCATCATGCCCAGATATAAAGAGTTCTATAAGGACTTTGGAAAAAAGGTTGTGTGGATGCCTATGAGTCTGACAAGGGATTTAAAAAGATCTCCAGAAATACATCCACCTTGAAAATATCGAAATTTACTTCTACTAGGTAAAAACAAATATTCCTGCATATGTGGGTCAGATTGAATTCAGACAGAACGTGTCATCTGAACATGCAATACACGCTTTCATAACTCTCGCACATGATAAAATAAAAAATTTAGATGCAACATGTAATCCCTTACAATCGAACAACACCAGCAATAAACAAGCAGCTTATATATTATATCAATGCACTGTAAAGTTTGTTCAATTGTATTTCAACCTACATACGACAACAGTATTTTCTCAGTGTACTTTAATCTGACATTGAGATTGTGGCACAGCTAAAGGCAAATGAGGCAACCAGAAGAGCGTGCGTCGTAAAAAAAAAAGTTGATGATGAAAGACAAGAAAAGAAAGAAAAAAACCTCTTGCACACACATGGCACACTCCAAGCTGTCGAGAGTTGTCAAAGCACAACTATCTATAGCCCGTCTATCGCACCCACGTCTTCTCAGCATCTTCTGAACATGTGTGGACCCCTAGGAGGGCTCTCGTTCCCCTCCCTTCCTCCACAGTGATCAAACGGTGAGAGTTTGCAGGCCTGGCAGCGCATTCTGTCTGTGGCAGCACACTGAGCTTCACACCCTGGGAGGTGGTAGAGGAAGAGGAAACAGCAGGACAAGGCTCGGTCGGAACGCAGAGCCAGCAGGGGGACAGCAGCCCACCTCTGGGTAAACGTCAGGAAAGCAAGGGCCCAGGGCTGAGCTGTTAATAAAGATGAAAGCAGAAAGCGTCAGGGATGCCTGTTCACGCTCTGCCTGAGGCGTCCAGTCAGCGCACACCTTGGACCTGTTTATTAGACTGGAGAGCAATGTTCTGTTATCTTGTACGGTTCTGTTTTGTTAATATAACAACCCAACACTAATTTAATACTGCAAGGAAATAAGAAATATTCCTGTTTGGCCCTGACACTTTTGTGTGTCATGTTACTCTCTTTAGTATTTTGCTTGTTCAAGATTAGTAGAATTTCTGCCCCTGATTTATGTTATGCTTTCAAGATCTGGCCCTGAGAAACGATTGCATAGTGAGATTCAGATTTAATATTGTGTGTCAGTTCACTGTGGGTAGCCAATTATGAACAAATTTGGAAGGAATGCTGTCAGGCACTCCTGGAGATTGAGTGACATTAGAAGCACAGGGCCAATATTATTGTGTCAGAGCAATTAGCATTCACTAAAGTAGCCATGCTAGGCCAATTAGCCTTAGATACCAGCAGACACAATAATCTCTAGCCCCAATTCCACTTGACTGGTCACCACGTTGAACCCGAGCATGAATTGTTTCCAAGAGATGATGAGAGCAATTTGACATTAAAGTCAAAATGGTCAAAGGCATACTTCAACTAAAAAGGTGGATAAGGTTATATCATAAGGCCAGGGTACTGTAAAGTCAAACCATGATATAAAATCCTCAGTGGTTGAATTTGAATGAATACATTATTAAACAGTATATGTATACTTGCTGATGCAATCACGTGCTCCCATTGTCTTTGGTATGAAATAGATTTCACTTTGTAGCCTGCATTTATTCAGGCAAGTGACAAAATGACAATATAATGTTTTATATAAATGCTCTATGTCAGTGGTCACTAACCCTCTTCCTTGAGATCAAACTTTCTTGCAGGTTTCATCTCCATCCAAAATCTAACACACCTGTTTTAGATGAGCACATGTTTTAGATGAGCAAGAACTTCTTAAGGCAATGATTAGATGGTCAGGTGGGCACGGTTATTGTTGGAGCTAAAGTCCTCGGGAAGAGTTGCTGGCCACTGATCTATGCAACATCAGCGACTTCAGAGCAACAATCAATATTTGAATTAAGATCTTTTGCAATTTTGTGACAAATCCAAATAAAGTGACAAATCCAAATAACTGAATTCTTCAGACCAATCAGACATCCAGGTTGCCTGTTTATCCTTTATCCTCAACTCTCCCAGCTTTTTTCCTACATGCATTGAGGCTCCATTCATTAGCATTTGGAGCTCTAAAATGGATATAGCCATGAGTATGAATTTTACAGTAGAATGTACACATTTTGGCTATTATCACCTCTTGTCAGAACTTTAAATCACTGAACCCACAAATGACACCCGTAACTTGCTGGTGAGAATGTATCCATCCATCCATCCATCCATTTTCCATACTGCTTATCCTACACAGGGGAGCCTGGTGTCTATCCCAGGGAACTTGAGGCACAAGGTGGGAAACACCCTGGCCCCGCCCAACCCATTGCAGGGCACAATCACACACACATTCAAACACGACAGGCAATTTGGAATTGCCAATCAGCCTACAATGCATATCTTTGGGCTGAAGGGGGAAAAGGAGTACCCAGAGGAAATCCCTGGGGAGAACATGAAGGCTCTGCACACACAGGGTGGAGGTGAGATTCAAACCCCCGTCCCCAGAGGTGCGAGGCATATGCGCTAACCACTAGGTAACATGACACCCCCCGCCCCACCCCAATTTTATATCAGTTTTTAGTAAAGCAATAATCAGCTGACTGTCAGAACCACCCGCAAATATTTTTCTTGTTTCCTCTGTCACTAGATGATGTTGATATTTTAGTGGTCGTCAAATGCATTTGTATGCATAAGTACTATATATTTTCTTAGTGAAAATGAAAAACGAATGAAAATAAAGTGATCTCTGCCATATCTGTTTTTCACAAATTAGTACATACCCCAGGAGAATTAAAACCCTGTGCCCAGGACCTTTGTCTAGATAATGTCTGCTTCCACCAGTGAAAAACAATTTTAGACTCTCACCGTTTTATATATTTATGTTGCAATCATCTTTATTCGCATCAAAAGAAGACAAAGTGAAAATGTGGCAAAAATTCTGGAAAGATTTTGGAGCTTGTGTGAAGTGCAAAACTGACTGATAATGCTGCTGTTATGCTTTCAGCATTGCCATTGCTGACTATTATGTAAATCATATTATGATATTAATAATTTCAGTTACACATGTGCAAAAATGAATGTGTCTCACAGCTGGAGTGGATTTAAACCCAAGTTAAACTAGAAGCTCATATTTTACTAAAAGATGCTTCATCTTCAACTTTTCTTTTTTTTCTTTTTCTTTTCTTTTTTTTTCCTGTGAAGTGATATTCATTAGCTACTACTGAGTTGTTTGTTACAAATAAAACACTTAAGTCTGTTTTATTTAGGTAGTGTTTGGGAGAAGTTGATGAGACTGGGTTGTAAGAGCTGGGTTGTCAGGATCACCTTCATTACCAAGTACCATGGGTTTACATTTGAGTGGTGCATTTGAGTTTAACAAAATACAGTCTTATCCTTGTGTCAGTGCTAAGAGGGGAGGCATAAGACACACATTTTTTCAGGATGAAAAAAAAATCCCAATTCTTCAGCGTATTTTGAATATCACACCCCCTTTTTTGCTGCTCCACCCATGTCAGTGCAATGCATGAATTTATGGCCATGCAAAAGAGCAAAACTGCACAAAATTAAAAGAAAAAATTGTCTAGTGCCCAAGCAAATATAGCAACACACTACAGTTTACCAGCAGATTATGCTTATATTAATATATACAGTACAGTAAAGTTTATCAGGCAAATGAATATTGTATATAATAATTCATTGGTAGGGATTTAGCTGGTGCACATGAAAGGAATACATAATAGCAGTAAACTTTTCTGACCTCATAGCCAGAGGGCCGATAGGCTGCCGGGTGTGGACAGATTGCTAGGGCATGTGAGACACACTTTACAGCCGGTGGACGAGAGAGAGTGAGAGAGAAAGTGAGAGAGAGCACCCTGGAGGGAGCAGGAAGCACGACAAGGTTAATGTACTATGACAGACAGGAGCCAGCAATTCTCTTTAATGTCGTCCCATTAGGGCGCCCCTGGTGCAGGCATCTTTCGCATCTTTCCTTTAGGAGCCTCGCTGCCAACAACTGGCGGGGGAGAAAGCAGCGGACCAGCTGCCAAACATGACATTTGCTGGCTAGGGCCACTGAACCCCAGCAGGTGACATCTGTGGAGCAGCCTCCGCTCTGCCTTTCATCCCTCCATCTCCCCTTGCCTGACGGTGGAACGGGTACCTGTGCCGGGCCTCTGGAGACGAGCAGATGATTGTGCTTGGTCTCCGTGCCCCAGCTGGGGCCTGTGCATAGCCACGGGGCTCAGGCGACCTGCGTGATGAAGCTTCCAGCAGCAACATCTGCACCGACGACTGCTTTTGTCTGTCTATCTCGTCAGCCCAGTGCTTTTCAGAAGCAGTGACTACATTAGAGGGAGAACGAAGGCTGCCACAGCGTGAAGTTATTGCTCCATAGCAGGGTTTTGATCAAATATGTATGAACACACCGGGGGATATGAAACAAACTAGACCATTGGAGTGTTGAGATTTGTACATGTCCAATCAACTGGAGTTATGAACACACTTTTATTGCCTATTTAGTTAAAAATTAAACACATATTGACACTTGTCAGAGAAAGTTGATAGTATTATGAAAAGTTTCATAATAAATGCTGCCATGAAGATTAGTAGTTTCTTGCGTACGAAAGGCAATATAGTGGTTTAACTCCCAATTGCAAAAAACTTCAGGTGTAAGGAAATGAAATGAAAGAAAATCATTTAAATCAGTCCGTCTGAATCACTCAGCTTGCCCAGAAGCATGCTTAGCATTAAAAGAAGTGACAGATTTGATTTGGGTACACTCGCCTTCCCAACGTGCAGGGCAGACATGACTAATCTCAGCCTGCCATCTGGTTAAAGACACAGCCGCTGCTGCCACCTGCCTCTTCCGTGACTCCTCACCACTTCTCTCGCTGCAGGGATGTAGCTGCAGGGGTCAGAGGTCAGCATAGGGACCTGTGGAGAAAAGCTGGTCCTGCTGCTGTGAGGTCACACCTCCCCTGTGGCACGCTGAGAGACATGAAAACCTGGATGGTACTGTGCCTCGGGGAATCAGCAGAGCTTGTATTGAAGGTATGTTGATCTTTGGATGAGGTATAAGTTGGGTTTAACAAATGCAGTTTTGGAATGGTGTATACAGTAAAATGTCTGATAGAAGCCTAGTTATTTTTACACACTACATAAAATCCAAACATTTCGGAGTGGTGAGATCAAACTGTTGTCGTGCGGTGAATTTAATCTTTGCATTGATCTTGCAATGATGATTCATCTGATGAAATCTTTTTCACACAAAGCATATGTTTAACACACACTAACAGTAGTGAGTAATGTCCACAAGCTACACAGTAGTGCTCTTTGTTCCAGCATTTGGCCTTGTGGATGATTTCGAAAGACGGAATTCTTTTGCCTCCTTTGTCGACTCCACTCGCATTGGTTGTTCTCTTCCCTAGACTGACGACTGTTCATTTAAATCACTGGTCCACACCTAAATGCCACTTTTATTTTTAAAACTTTTATTTTTATTTTATGCCCTGAAGTAAACACATGAAAACACAAAAGAAAAACGTGAAAAACCATTACATGTGAAAAATGTCTGAATCTCATATAAAATACATGTATAAAGAATCAAAGGTCTTAAAACTACATTTTACTCAGTATGGATTTTTTTTTAAATCATTGATTGGCAGTTCCTGACTAAAGAAGCCCGAAGGGCCATGCATTATTATTATTATTTATTTGTTTATTTATATATACAATTCAAAATACTTGTTTTCTTGTGATATCGACATAACATGTTGCTTTTGCGTAGTTTATTAGAACAGGAAAGTCTTCAAAAGAGAGGAGATTACACTTTCTGTTTTGTGGTAGAAATGAAGTTGTGATCACAAGAAAACAGCTTTTTGTTATGACAAAATAACGAGAAAACAACTTTTGTTACGTTGAAAATTGAGAAAATTTCCCGACCATAAGAAATAAAAAGTAAATAAATGCATGGCCACTTAGGGCTTCCATACCTAACAACTGGACATTTAATTTTATGCAGGGTCCGAAGCGTCTAATGTTTTCCCTTTATTCTATTACTAGCTTTATTCTTTTTTTTGAGACAAAAAATATAACAAAATAAAAAATCTAGTTAGATCCAGAACCCTTAAGGGTCTTTTTATAGTTCCTCCCTGTGGATGAACCATTAAAGATTTAAGATTTTAATATGCTAAGAAATCTTGAAAAACACTCAAACAACCTTTTTTCCCCTAAAAATGTTTTATTTCTCCAACATAATGTTGAGCAGCAGAGACACTTCTATATGCAAGCAGAATGTCTCATTTATGTGCAGTTAATGCTATCAGCACAAAAAAAACAACAACCCCAAAAACATTGAGAGATAATTAATGAGCCTACATTCTTCATCCCAAAAACTAACCTCTCTGCTGTTTGACATGAACAACATCCTCTTTAAATACAAGCATGTGGCAAGTTGGAGGGGGTGGATGATCCCGCCGAGACCAAATGCAATTATGATCATCAATGATAGGTCTCATTCTCCTTCAGTGTCTGCAATTAAACTCCAACTGCTGGGAGCTGCCCTGACCCAATAAAGTAGCCCCTCACTCCTCCCGCACAACACACAGCGATTATTGCAGCCCGCTGGAATTAAGAAGGAGTCATTATTCATGCCATATGCTTACAAGATATTTTTAATGCCAAAAATCAGAGCTGACATACAAAATGGTTTGATCTTTAACCCTGGTATACGGTTTTGGGCTAAGACTTCAATGCTGTCTGTAGTTTTCCTAAAACTTAGCCTTGAGACTATATCTGTGTTAAAGGTGCAAACAAATGCAGAAATACATGGCATGCTTAGCTTACATTTTCTGCTTAAGTATGCACATATTGAATGCTTTTGCATTTGGGAATGTTGCTTCAGTCTAAAACCATAACCTCGTATGCCACACACATATGAAGGTGAACACATAAGCTGATACTGTGATGTATGTGACATGTCAGCACTTTGTTTTGCAGATGTCTCTACACTGTGTGAATGTGTAAATATGTGTAGTATCTGTAATTAGGTGCATTTATTCTCAGGATTTAAGGTCATACAGTGGTGTTAGAATTGTCTGTATTTCTGCATAAACATGACCAAAAACAACATCAGATTTTCACACAAATCTTAAAAGTAGAAAAAGAGAATCTAATTAAACAAATGAAACAGAAATATCATACTTGGGCAGTTATTTATTCAAAATGAGCCAATATTACATATCTATGAGTGGTAAAACAAGAGTACAACCCTAACTGAGGAATTCTTCCCAGCCAATGTGCAGGGCAACTGTTGATGTTGACAGTTGACAGTTGAACAGGAAATGTTTAGTTGCAGTTATTGCTGCATAATGAGATAATGAGCTGTATTGGTCACATAAACGTTACGGCACAGTGAAATTCTTTTTTCTTCACATACCCCAGCATGTTGGTTGGGTCCAACCATGATACAGTGCCCCTGGAGCAGAAAGGGTTACCTCAAGGGCCCAACAGTGGCAGCTTGGCAGTGCTGGGGCTTGAACCCCGACCTTCCAATCAGTAACCCAGAGCCTTAAACATCAAACCACCACTGTTCCCCACCAGGGTCAAAACACATACGTTGAAAGCAAAGGTTCACATACTTTTTCCATTCATATACAGTGATCCCCTGCTGATTTTGTACGTTTGCCCACTGACAAAGAAATGATCAGTCTATAATTTTAATGGTAGATTTATTTGAACAGTGAGAGACAGAATAACAACAAAAAAATCCAGAAAAACGCATGTCAAAAATGTTATATAATTGATTTGCATTTTAATGAGGGAAATAAGTATTGGACCCCTCTGCAAAACATGACTTAGTACTTGGTGGCAAAACCCTTGTTGCAAATCACAGATGTCAGACGTTTCTTGTAGTTGGCCACCAGGTTTGCACACATCTCAGGAGGGATTTTATCCCACTCCTCTTTGCAGATCTTCTCCAAGTCATTAAGGTTTCGAAGCTGACGTTTGGCAACTCGAACCTTCAGCTCCCTCCACAGATTTTCTATGGGATTAAGGTCTGGAGACTGGCTAGGCCACTCCAGGACCGTAATGTGCTTCTTCTTGAGCCACTCCTTTGTTGCCTTGGCCGTGTGTTTTGGGTCATTGTCATGCTGGAATACCCATCCACGACCTATTTTCAATGCCCTGTCTGAGGGAAGGTTTGACGGTACATGGCCCCATCCATCGTCCCTTTGATGTGGTGAAGTTGTCCTGTCCCTTTAGCAGAAAAACACCCCCAAAGCATAATGTTTCCACCTCCATGTGTGATGGTGGAGATGGTGTTCTTGGGGTCATAGGCAGCATTCCTCCTCCTCCAAACACGGCGAGTTGAGTTGATGCCAAAGAGCTCCATTTTGGTCTCATCTGACCACAACACTTTCACCCAGTTATCCTCTGAATCATTCAGATGTTCATTGGCAAACTTCAGACGGGCATGTATATATGCTTTCTTGAGCAGGGGGACCTTGTGGGCGCTGCAGGATTTTAGTCCTTCATGGCGTAGTGTGTTACCAATTGTTTTCTTGGTGACTATGGTCCCAGCTGCCTTGAGATAATTGACAAGATCCTCCCGTGTATTTCTGGGCTGATTCCTTACTGTTCTCTTGATCATTGCAACTCCACGAGGTGAGATCTTGCATGGAGCCCCAGGCCGAGGGAGATTGACAGTTCTTTTGTGTTTCTTCCATTTGCGAGTAATCGCACCAACTGTTGTCACCTTCTCACCAAGCTGCTTGGCAATGATCTTGTAGCCCATTCCAGACTTGTGTAGGTCTACAATCTTGTCCCTGACATCCTTGGAGAGCTCTTTGGTCTTGGTCATGGTGGAGAGGTTGGAATCTGACTGATTTATTGCTTCTGTGGAGCAAAACTCCCTTTAAGAGTGTGCTCCTAATCTCAGCCCGTTACCTGTATAAAAGACACCTGGGAGCCAGAAATCTTTGTGAATTAGAGGGGGTCAAATACTTATTTCCCTCATTAAAATGCAAATCAATCTATAACATTTTTGACATGCGTTTTTCTGTATTTTCTTGTTGTTATTCTGTCTCTTACTGTTCAAATAAATCTTCCATTCAAATTATAGACTGATCATTTCTTTGTCAGTGGGCAAACGTAAAAATCAGCAGGGGATCAAATACTTCTTTCCCCTCACTGTACATGTAATATTGGACAATTATCCTCAATAAATAAATGACCAAGTATAATATTTATGTCTCATTTGTTTAATTGGGTTCTCTTTGTCTACTTTTAGGACTTGTGTGAAAATCTGAAGATGTTTTAGTTCACATTTATGCAGATATATATATATATATATATATATATATATATATATATATATATATATATATATATATATATATATATATATATATATATATATATATAAATTCTAGCACACATTTCAAGCACCACTCTATGTTCCTTATCTATTGTAGTACTCTATCTATCTATGACTCTTTCTAATTGTGTCATTAATGCACAACATCTCTGTATGTCCTCATGTGATCAACATCCAAACCTGTATGTGACTTCTATGACAAGTTGCAATGTCATATACACCAACACCTTGGTGAAATAGGCAGCGGGACATTTCACTGCCACGTTTCTGGTCCAGGTAGAAAACATTGCCACATGGCTGAAATTCCCAAGTGTTGCTGGGCTACTGCTGGCTTCTGAGGCAAATATGTGTGTGCATGTGTGTGTGTATGTGTTTAGGGGGGTGGTGGTGGGGCAGCATTCTCTATGGTGACAATATCCCCATCCCTCAGAAGCCTCCATGTTCGTAGCGTCCATTAGTCATAATGGCGTGGAGCCGTGCCGCTCCGCTGTGCTATCTTGAAGCAAAATAAAAGAAGCAGGTGTGGGCAGGAAATTAATGTAAATCCATCAGCGTTCAATTAGGCCTGCACAAAAAAAGGAGGAAGAACATCCAAACCAATAGGGCCCACCTTCTTTTGTATGAATGCAGGCTGCCTTTCACTCCATCTATCTCTTTGTATCTGCAAACAAATGGAGCTAACTTTAATTATGAAAAAATAGTTGTATGAATTTATCCAGGTGCAGCTCCTTTTTTTCCCTTTTTTTTCGGCCGAGCAGCCATGCTGGTGGGTTTCTCCATTAGGCTGACAGCATGGTGGTGGGTGTAATTCGTGTGAGTGCCTGGAGGTGCAGAGAGCATTGGCCCTTAGTGCACAGCCCCAAAAAAGCACTCTAACCTAATTTGTTTCTAATTAAAAAAACAAACTCGCAGGAAGTACACCTGCCATGGTTCTGGACATGCTGGTCCATACCAAGGTACAGAATGTCATTTTGCTCTTGAGTACTACACAGGAGTAGTATGTTTACTAGATTTGCTCTCTATGTGACACTTCTAGACATAGATCCAAATGAAATAAATCACAGAATGAAAGTATCTGTGTATATTTTTCAGGGGCATGATACCATTAGGACTGATGTTATCAGGTAGGATGGATACCACTGGTAAGCATAGTTTAGTATAATGATTGTATTGTAAACATCATTAAAAACATTGATACACTATATGTGGCTCTAAATGACAAAAGGAAGTTCTTTAAGTCTGACCTAAGCATCGATGAGCTACACTTTGGCTGTACATAATGCTGTTGATTAATTAGCACTTGGTATCAGCTAAGGAAAAGGACCATTTTAACTAGAGACATGGTGAATGAAAATGAGAGTATCACATTTTGATCAACATGCTGCTGTCATTGGTCTTAGAGCAAATAAACCAGCAGAGGACTGGCAAAGCATCAATGCTGAGGTCACTATTAATACAGAACTAGCTACACATCCTGTATTTTACCCATTAACAAAGAAGTGGGGTAGATGTATAAGAGACAGAAGGGTACTTATACACTTTCCCAAAAATCTGAACTAAAATCTTTACTATTACTTTGTTACAATTCATTTCTGGTTAACACATACTGAATTTCAAAGTATGTTTTCACACACGGGAAAACTAAAAGTCTTGTACAGCAGTACTTCTTTTTTTAAATGCAATAATTATTCAGAATTTAATAGGTGATGTTGAATTCTCAAAAGTGATTGGTCAGAAATTGTTAGTAAATATATATATATAATATATATATATATATATATATATATAGTATATAGTAGCTTGCACTTATAATATATAGTAGCTTGCACTACTGTCAGAGCCATTCTGATAAAATAAATATATATATATATATATATATATATATATATATATATATATATATATATATATATATATATATATATATATATATATATATACAGTGGTGTGAAAAAGTGTTTGCCCCCTTCCTCATTTCCTGTTCCTTTGCATGTTTGTCACACTTAAGTGTTTCGGAACATCAAACCAATTTAAACAATAGTCAAGGACAACACAAGTAAACACAAAATGCAATTTGTAAATGAAGGTGTTTATTATTAAAGGTGAAAAAAATCCAAACCATCATGGGCGCCGTGTGAAAAAGTGATTGCCCCCTTGTTAAAACATACTATAACTGTGGTTGTCCACACCTGAGTTCAATTTCTCTAGCCACACCCAGGCCTGATTATTGCCACACCTGTTCACAATCAAGGCATCACTTAAATAGGGGCGCTGCTTGACACAGTAAGGTCCACCAGAAGATCCCTAAAAGCTACACATCATGCCGAGACCCAAAGGAATTCAGGAACAATTGAGAAAGAAAGTAATTGAGATCTATCAGTCTGGAAAGGGTTATAAAGCCATTTCCAAAGCTTTGGGAATCCAGCGAACCACAGTGAACCACCGCCATTATCCACAAATGGCGAAGACTTGGAACAGTGGTGAACCTTCCCAGGAGTGGCGCCGCCCAAAATTACCCCAAGAGCCCGCGGCGACTCATCCAAGAGGTCACAAAGACCCCACAACAACGTCCAAAGAACTGCAGGCCTCACTTGCCTCAGTTAAGGTCAGCGTTCATGCCTCCACCATCAGGAAAAGACTGGGCAAAAATGGCCTGCATGGCAGAGTTCCAAGGGAAAACCACTGCTGAGCAAAAAGAACATCAAAGCTCGTCTCAATTTCTCCACATGATGATCCCCAAGACTTTTGGGACAACATTCTGTGGACCGATAGACAAAAGTGGAACTCTTTGGAAGGTGTGTGTCCAAGTATATTGGTGAAGGAAAGCATTTCATAAAAGAACATTATACCAACAGTAAAATATGGTGGTGGTAGTGTGATGGTCTGGGGCTGTTTTGCTGCTAGACGGAACTGCCGTAAGGACTATATTCTGCTGTCTACAGACCGAAGGAGAATTCCGACCACTGTTCGTGTACTCAAGCTGAAACACTGGGTCTGCAGCAGGACAATGATCCTAAACACCCAGCAAGTCCACCCCAAGGCGAAGAAAAACAAAAGAAGACTTTGGAGTGGCCTAGCCAAAGTCCTGACCTGAATCCTATAGAGATGTTGTGGTATGACCTTAAAAAGGCCGTTCATGCTCGAAAACCCTCTAATGTAACTGAATTAGGACAATTCTGCAAAGATAAAGTGGGCCAAAATTCCTCCAGGACGCTGTAAAAGCCTCTATTGCACGTTATCGCGTAACCGCGTGGTTGCAGTTGTTGCTGCTAAGGGTGGCCCAACCAGTTATTAGGTTTAGGGGGCAATCACATTTTTCACACAGGGCCATGATGGTTTTGGATTTTTTTTCACCTTTAATAATAAACACCTTCATTTACAAATTGCATTTTGTGTTTACTTGTGTTGTCCTTGACTATTGTTTAAATTGGTTTGATGTTCCGAAACACTTAAGTGTGACAAACATGCAAAGGAACAGGAAGTGAGGAAGGGGCAAACACTTTTTCAAATAATATTTATATATATATATATATATATATATATATATATACATCAGAATGGCTCTGACAGTAGTGCAAGCTACTAGGCAAAGATTTATATTATTTGCTTCGCACCTTGAACCTTCAAATCCCGCCTCTGCCCTGTGTGCATGGATTCTGCATGTTCTCCCTGTCCTTTGGGGGTTTCCTCTGGGTACTCCGGTTTCCTCCACCAGTCCAAAGACATGCGTCATAGGCTGATCGACCTCTCTAAATTGTCCGTAGTGTGTGAATGGGTGTGCAATTGTACCCTGTGATGGGTTGGGATCGTATCCAGGGTGTCCCCCGCCTTGTGCCCCAGCGTTCCTCGGGATAGGCTCTTGGCTCCCCATGACCCTGTATTGGAAAAGCGGTATAGAAGATGGATGGATGTATTATATAATTATCTCAATAGTAACAGAAGCAAACACTCCAGACAATCTAATAAAAAGCATTAATTAGCAAAATAAAACTCTTAAAAGTTGATATGGTGATGTTTTCTGTATGGAGACATCTATATAACATTTTGGGAATCTATTTAACATAGTGTCAGAGCTTAGTAATGGTAGGTTTTCCAGCATGGGAGAGTCTTAAAGACTTGCTCTTACTGGTTTCTCAGCAACATGACAAAATGTTTCTTTTCTTGGCTTATTGGCTTCAAGACAGAGAAAAAAAATAGGCTGATGATGAAATGAAAGGAAACAGTAAATGATAAAAAGAACTAACTACTTTCATGGACATTCAACAACACAGTTAATACACATGATGTTCATTAATAATGAAAAAAAATACGTATAATATACGTATGTATAAGAGGAATAAAACATGGAACATTCTGTTATTGGAAAAACAATCAACTTCAGTGTGGTAACAGCATAACACCATCATGCTGTTGGATATTTTTCTATAACAGCACTCCCTGTCATGCTTTATTCCATACTTCATATACAGTAGAAGTTACAAGTGAAAGCTTGCAAATTGACATAGAAACTAATATGAAACACACCAAGTATACATCAGCACTTTTAAAGAGTGGAATAGTAGTGTTAATGCTAAAAAGAGCTTCAGTAAATACATCTAGCAGAAAAAGTGTACAAGCATTATTATTCATCATTTGTGAAAGTAATTGGTTACTGATAAAGTCTTGTGTGAATATTGATAGTAACTGTATACCTGGAATTTTGTCACATTATTTTGTTGTTTGTGATGGCACTAAATGTGATGTCATGGTATAGTACAGTATGTGTTGTTATATCTTATATCTGGTGAGGACACCACTCAGATCACGTAATGGTTGTCTCATAGAGGGCATTTGTGTAAGCTGAGCCGAAATGTGCCTTTTTACATCCACTGTCTCTATCCATGACTTCATCTGTCACGGTTTATCAACTGACAAATTCCCACCAGTTGTAATGGTAAGTCTGTGGCTGCCGGCTATTGCATTAGCTAACAAGATAGGAGCTTGTTCCTTTAACGCATCACTTCCTGTGGCATGCTGTCCTAGCAGAGGTAGGTTAGATAGCTTGGGACAAAAGCTTTCTGAACTGCATAGGAAATGTTCGCTGGGATATCAGCTGGCTATTAGGACAGCAAGAGGAGTGCAAGCAGTGCATGTCAGGGCAGAAACTCTATGCCACTGATATGGAATGCATCATTCCTGAAAACCCTGGCTTCTCACCAAGCAATTATAAATAAATGTGAAGAAGCTGCAACACATATAATCACTTGTTTTAAAACGACACTTTCTTTCATCCTTTTCAGTCTTACGAATTTTGAAGTAAAAAGCAGCAGAGTTATGCTGTTCAAAAATTTGTGCACCCTTCTACTACATTGATCTTGGGGTATTACAGTGAAATAGGGCTATAATGAAGACAGAAGCAGTAAGAGAGAGATGGTGGTGATGGTGGAGGAGCCTGTTTGGCACACTTTAGCTGCTCGAAGAAGGAGTGGGTCAACTTCTTGGCAGAGAAAGTGCAGCGTTGCTATGGCAATGGGAGATTCTGTCTCTTTCTCTTTCTCTGCCCGTTGTCCCAGGTTAAAGGCGCTATCATCAGCGTGAATGAAACTTAAGAAACAGCATCTGTGTTGCCAGATCGGGCCATCAAGCTAGTTGCCTTTGGTTGCATTGATTTGTGGGTAAAATATTTGGCGGTATGGACAAATAGGCTCTGATTCTGTTTAAACGTAGCAATCATACAATAAAGTGTTTAATCATGCAACCAAAATGCACAACCACACCCACAAACTCTTTTCTTGGATTACGAAATTCAGTGTTTAAAACCATTATTGAGATGGCAGATATATATAATAAAAAACAATCATATATATATATATATATATATATATATATATATATATATATATATATATATATATATATATATATATATATATATATATATATATATATATATGTGATGGGTAGTTTGTGAATTATATATATACACAGATCAACCATCATTTTAAAACCACTGACAGGTTGAAGTGAACAAGTGAATAATATTCATTATTTCGTTACAATGGCACCTGTCAAGGGGATATATTAGGCAGCAAGTGTTCTGTTCCAAATTGATGTGTTGGAAGCACATCAGGAAAAATGGGCAAGCATAAAGAACTGAGCGACTTTGATAAGGGCCAAATTGTGATAGCTAGACAACTGGGTCAGAGCATCTACAAAACAGCAGGTCGTCTGGGGTGTTCCCAGCATGCAGAACCTACCAAAAGTGGTCTCAGAAAGGACAACTAGTGAACTGGCGACAGGGCCATGATTGACCAAAGCTCATTGATCTGTATGAGGAATGAAGGCAAGCCTGTCTGGTCTAATCCTACTGAAGATCTACTGTAGTAATTGCTGAAAAAGTTCATGCTGGATATGATCGAAAGATGTCAAGGTGCCCATGATGACCCCTGTCCACTGCTAAAAGCACCTGCAATGGGCACGTGAGCATCAAGACTGGACCATGAAGCAATGGAAGAAGTTGACCATGGTCTGATCAATCACTTTTTTCTTTTACATCATGTGCACGGCTGGGTCCTGTCATTCATATGGATGTTACTTTGACAACCTACCTCAACATTGTTTCATACCAAGCATAAGTGCTTCATGGCAAAAATATTTGCTTATGGGCCTCTTTCAGCAGGATAATGTGCCCTGCCACACTGTAAAAATTGTTCAGGAATGGTTTCAGGAACATCACAAAGAGTTCCCCCAGATCTCAATCCAGTCAAGCATCTGTGGGATGTCCTGGACAAACATGTCTAATGCATGGAGGCCTCACCTAGCAACTTACAGGACTTCAAGGATCTGCTGCTAACGTCTTGATGCCAGATACCACTGCACACCTTCAGAGGCCTTTCCGAGTCCATGCCTCGACGACTCAGAGCTGTTCTGGCGGCACAAGGGTGACTTGCACAATATTAAGCAGGTGGTTTTAATGTTATGGCTAATCGGTGTATAACCGCCTATTGTCAGATCATTTTTCTTAATCATAAAAATATGATAAAAAATATGAAAAAAGTTGCAAGTATACAAACAAAACTGCATGAAACAGTGAATGTGTGGAATATGGTACTGTAAAGATTAACATTAATAATAATTAATAACATTTCTCTGTGTTTTGTATCAAATGAGTCGACACTTCACTTAAACACATAGTTTGGAAGCAAGTTTTAATGTCCATTCCCATGAATAGTTGTGCAAAACAGGAGCATTAATACCTGGCAGAACCCAGCAGTGTGTTTATAGATTTATAGCCTTATCAGGATTAACCATTGTGTTACTAATAAGAGGGGCTGGCATTTGAATCGTGATAAAAACCAGACGAATAGAGACAAACTGTTTAAAATACACTTTTTACAAATGTGATTTCTCCTTAGCCTAGCTATCAGTAAAATATGCTTCATTCGGCCTCAAGAGCTGCTATTTGAGATTTTGAGCGTGCTTATTATTCAATTATTTGTCATATTTCACGCAGTACCTCCCTCCTACAGCATTCTGACTGAGATGTAGCATTCTCTTTACATCGATGCAAAGGACTTTGAAGGAGGGAAGGGACACTGTATGGAGAAGAGGAAAAAAAGAGAAAACCTTGGCAAGCATAAGTGAGCGTTCGTAGTCTCACAGTGCCAAGGAGACGTTATTTATGTTTGGATGTCAGCACTCGGTTCAGGTTGGCACAGCTTGTGGGCTGCACTCTTTGGCTTCATCCTGCTGTCTCCTCCATGCCCGTGCTGGGCGCTTGCCTTGCGCCCTGGCTCTGCTCTCTGTCCTGTGGAGGGTGAACGAGGCCTGCTGTGCTCCCATTAACCCCCTAAAATCATGCTCCGCTACTCAATTATGAACTAACTTCAGAAGTATGAACCGCGTGCTCAGCAAAGTTGGAGAAGTTGCTCGGCCGCGACGTCACTCAAAGGCTATGCATGAGTCATGCTCTTTTACTTTTCGCGTTCATGGGTCTGCTTCTCTCTCTACTTCCTCCTGTGCTGTGTGCTCAGGCGGCTGCCAGAGATAAAACTGTACTCAGTCACATCGCATAATGCTCTCAGGGTCAAGCAGACACATCTGTTATCAGTTGAGGATGAAGCAAAAAAAAAGGAATACTGGCAGCTCTTTTTTTTTAAAAAGAGCCTTTTTCACCCTCCATCCTTACCCATCCATGTTCAAAACGCAGAACTGAGACTTTTTTTTTATTTGGCTCTTTATGCGTATAATTATAGGTGATATATATATCACACACATTATGTGTGTGTGTGTGTGTGTGTGTCTGTGTGTGTATCACAGGCAAGCTCAAGGCCTTAAAAGGAAGAAATGGCCTTTTCCTGGGGCCATCAGAGCTGTTGTTGTCTGTGCAGGCTCAAGCAAGGGTCCTGTGCTTGCCTGGGACTCTTCATCACAGAGCGGATGGCGGATGGAGCTAAAGGAGGAGAGAGCAGCCAGGGCCTGGCAGCCTTAGCAGGGCCAGATAACGGCTGATACTGGGACTAATTTGGTAATGTGCAGGACGGGTGAGTGATGTGGGCCGTGGGCTGAGGGTGCTGCTGATAAAAAGCATGCCAGTTAAACTGGAGCATGTTATCCTCATAGTCAGTTGATCTGGATCCTCTCTCTCACACACACACACATACACATAGTTGGTTTCTACAATGTTTACATTGATATAGATAGATAGAAGGGCATGAATACTAACAGGAGTCTCCCTTGTTTTTTTTTTTTTTTACTTTTGCTGTTTTGATTAAGCATGTGTGATTTATACTGTGTCCTTTTTGATGACATTGATCTGCTTATTGTAGAATGGGCTGTCGTGTGTAATACTACCTATACAATCCTTGTGTGCTACTTTACGTATGTTGGTGCTCTAACCATAAAGAGTTATCATGGTAATGAATAATACAGCTTGGCCTGTGAATAATTGAGAATAAGCAAGAGATAATTGCATCTGGCTCTGTGTTATTACCATTTAAATTGAGGCCCTCGAGTTGAGTGCCTCTCTACTGAACAATCTTACAATCTTACAACTAAGCACACAGGTAACACCAAAGCTCTTTTAACCACATATTGTTTTTAGCAGTTATTTCCCCCCCACTCTTTACTTACCCATGGTTGAAACATGCTAAACTTAATGTTAAAGATTTGGCTTTTTGAGTAGGCGACCCATATGTTCCCATAGCCTGCACAGTCTGCAAAAAGGGAAGGATATTATGTAAACACCACTGTTGTCATGGGGGACAGATTGACATTGGCCGACAACAATACACAGTGCTGTTTGGTATGGCCGATAGAAGCTGGTCTGTCTCAGGGTAAATAAAACACAACGAAAACCGTGTGCCACTGCTGTGATGGAAGGATGACTGACTAACTGGATGACTGTGTTATGTCTTTGTCACATGTGCTATCTAGAGCAGATATGAACACAGAACAGGAGTAAAGATGCTAACTTGGGTAACCTGGTGCACACTTTTCTGGAATATGTGTAGATTTGGTCAACTACAATAAGGAAAAATATTAATATATTAATATAACAAAAATACCTACCCTTGTCTCATGTACAGTATATGTAATGAATAAATTATGCTTGACCAATATATCACATCAAATGAATGTAATAAACATTATATACTGTGTACAAACTTGACACAGCAATTAAATAGAATATATGTTTACAAGTACTGGACATAGGCAAGTAAAATTATGAGTTGATCCAAGGTGTAAAACTAGTAGAAAATGCCCATTTCTATGCACAAAACATATAAGGCATTAGTTTTACACACAGAAACACACTGAAGAATGAAGATCATTCATAAAGACATAGCAACACTTTTTTTTCTCACGCTTTTTGTTTGTTTTACATGAGAGGTACTTCTCGCGGCCTCATTTACCAAAAAGCCGAGCTAATAGAAGGTAACTAGCACCCCCTTTTGAAATGGCAACCAGCTTGAGTTTCAGTTTGCTCTGAGAAACTTATGTTCATGTTCGTGTGTGTGTATATATATATATATATATATATATATATATATATATATATATATATATATATATATATATATATATATATATATAAATATTATATTGTATATATTATGGCTTATGAAGAGTTTTTATTTTAGTTATAGTAGAGAACAGCAATGAATTAAAGAACACCATGTAAAAAGCGTTCCAGGGATTCTCTGTGATCTATGGCAAGGTCGAAAGTGCTGAAAAACAAAGCTGACCTGGTAAATACCAGATAAAGCAGGCAATGCCCAGAACCTGTATTGGGTCCAGACTTGATCCCTCACTTATCCTAGTTAATAATAATTAATCAATAGTATGCTTTACATCAAATAACTGGATTATAAGATGAGACTTTATAAAACGAAATCAGTGAAGAGAAATATTCTAGATCATGCTGATATGGAGAGAGATGGAGTGACCCAGTGTCACCATGACTATAACCAGAGAGAGCTTAATCATGCACTCTCAGAATAAATGGTTCTAAACCTTTACTTGTTGCTGGGGTGGTATGCGTTTGTCTTTTATCTTTAACCTGGAAACGTGGATATATATATATATAGTGTACTTGTAAATTAAATGGACTGTAATTACCTTTTTGAGTAAAGCTTTAAAGATATGCTCTAAGTACAATTCCTCGTAAACGATATGTACTAGCTATTCAAAAGGTGCATGCTTGAGGGTTCAAACACAGCAATACGGAACAGTACATACAAGGTTAGTACAATTTTTTCGGAGAGTGTGTGCTTTAACAAACCCAAGCATGTTTTCTGCACAGATGCGAGATCACTGCTGGAGCATCTCAATGCTCTCTGTTATAATGTTTATCCTGGTGTAGAGGATTGTGGAAGCACTTAAATATGCAGCATATCATAAAGAGGATTGGTGGGGGGGACGACCAACTGTCTCCTCTCTCTTTCTCTCTCCTCTCAACTTGGAGCAGAAGGCCTTATTTTAAGCTGCTGTCACTTTCCACAGCTCTCTCATCTGTGTGTGTGTGTGTGTGTGTTCTTTTTTTTTTTTTTTTTTTTACAGAGTTTGGAGCTGCTGTAGGTCAAAGAGGAGACTGGCTGGGCGAGCGTTAAGCTGGTCAGGTGCTGCGCCACCAGTGATCATTAGGGTTACATCTGCTCGGGCCAGATTGTCTGCTGCCTGTGCCGGGCGAGATGTCTCACCCTGGGAAAAAGAGCGAGCATCTGTCTGTCCTTCCCCGTAGACACGAACCACCTACCAGCCTGTCCAACTCAACCCGACTGGTAACAAGGTCACCTAGCTCTCTCGCTCTCCCTAACTCTCTCTCACACACTGTTAACTCTCTCCTCTCAGGTTGGACCTGAACCGTGATTGATTCCTTTTTTTTAAAGAATCAACAAAGTTTGCACAAATAACGTATTGAAGATTCTGACAGGGATTTATTATTAAAATATAAAGCTAAGAATCAATACAATATTATTCTCACCATTTTTTTTTAAATATTAGTCCAGAAACTCCACTGAAATGTTACACAGCCCAAAACTGCAAATATGAAATGGCTAACTGCTTCCTCCAAACAGACCACAGCAGAAACAATGAAATCAGGCCATGACCTGAGAAAGCAACCAAACAAGAAGTGCATGGATTTAGCTTTTAATCCTTTCAACATATGAAACATCATTGTTGATTATTATGCTTAAATGCCCCTGTAATCCCAGTTCAATCAGAAAAAAAAACATAATAGATTTTAATCAATGTGAGTGTACCTTTGCCTCTAGAGTCATTAGTGTCAGGAATGAAAATTAGATGGTAGCCTCAATAAGCCACAAAAAACATTGTGGCTGACCATTAATCTGTCATCAGCCACATCTAGGAAACCTACTAGAGAATGGAGAGCAATGAATTGCACTCATTTTAAGTCTTTAGATGATTTAGATGAAGAACTGAAAAATCAGTATTGGTGTGAAAACATAGTAAATTTTAAATGTATCTACTTGAACAGACGTCAGATGCATAATTGATCAGTATGGCACCCGCTGTACTTCAGCTACATTAGCTTGGCCTAACCAAGAAGGAGAGAGTGAGAGAGAGAGAAAGAGAAAGAACGACAACAAAACAAAACAGGATGAAACAGGTGTGACTCCAACTTTCTGCCTCACAGGAGAAAATGAAGCGTGCTGTCAATGACATTGCACCTGGACCATTGTCTGTGACAAATAGCTTTTAAGTGCAAATTACTGCCAGGCTTTAAGGAGGTCTATGGCCTTTGCACTTATTTTACTCATTTGAATTCAGACAATCTGCATAATGATAAGAAATGTAAAACAGGACTCGCGGATGTTTCTTTAGAAGTACATGAGGAGAAAGCAGAACTAAATACACTGTACTGTATATCCCTGTACTCTATTTCTTCTTCTTTTAGACACATGTGGAATAAGGAGAAGCCTTACTTTGAACTTTTTTAAGCAGATTTGGTAACAACATCCATAGGTCACTGTACATGTATTATTAATATATATGCATACGTTAATAAGAGATTTTTATAATAGTGTTGAAAAGTACTAACAACTATCTGCAGCTTTGAAAGATGTCTCTCCAGGCAGTGACATCTCTGGTCACTATTGCTAAGTGTAACATAAACACTGACATTGAAGGCCTGAAGTAAAATAAAGTGTAAATGACAATCATTTATTCCAAAATGATTAAGTCAAACAGGTCAGAATCAGGTGTTGGCTGATTTTCTGGCAAATCAGAGGTTTCTATTAATGCACTCATTTTAATATGATATGATATTTATTCATTGTAAGGCACACGATTTAAGTCTAAGAAATTATTCAATGAAGCAAAACATGTAATTGTTGATATGGTAATGCTTTCTGTAAGGAGACATTTATTTATCATTTTTTAGAAGGAGTCTCTTGTATCTGCACTTTGTAATAGTCAGAGGTAAGGCTGTTAGTTTGTTGTTAGGTTGTTTTTGTTAGAACAAAGTTTCTGTTAGCTAACCTGGCTAGCTGATTAAAAAAAAATCAAAAAATGGTGATTTACACCATTGATTTGTTTTAGTGTGATAAAAATACAGAGGGTGGCAGCTGCCTCTATTGAAATAAGCCTTGCCACTCATTGCCACCTCAACTATTACTCCTGTTACTCCAGTTCTAATTACATACAAACCATTTAAACAAGGTTTAAACAATCACTGTATCATTTTGTTCTTCTTGTTTCAGCTGCTCCTGTTAGGGGTTGCCAAAGCGGATCACCCATCTTCATTATGGAAATCCAGTTTATGATCCGCATATTTGGTTTGGCAAAGATTTTACGCCCTTCATGACACTCCCCTCAACATTTTATCTGTGCTATTGACCGACACTGAGAGTGCGCTAGCTTTTGCAACCCAAGTGGCTGGGATTGGCTCCCAAAGCTCAAAGCCATGACCCTGAGATACCTCGATCCTTCAGCTCCCTCCACAGATTTTCTATGGGATTAAGGTCTGGAGACTGGCTAGGCCACTCCAGGACCTTAATGTGCTTCTTCTTGAGCCACTCCTTTTGGCCGTGTGTTTTGGGTCATTGTCATGCTGGAATACCCATCCATGACCCATTTTCAATGCCCTGGCTGAGGCAAGGAGGTTCTCACCCAAGATTTGATGGTACATGGCCCTGTCCATCGTCCCTTTGAAGAGGTGAAGTTGTCCTGTCCCTTTAGCAAAAAACACCCCAAAAGCATAATGTTTCCACCTCCATGTTTGACGGTGGGGATGGTGTTCTTGAGGTCATAGTCAGCATTCCTTCTCCTCCAAACACGGCGAGTTGAGTTGATTCCAAAGAGCTCGATTTTGATCTCATCTGACCACAACACTTTCACCCAGTTTTCCTCTGAATCATTCAGATGTTCATTGGCAAACTTCAGATGGGCATGTATATGTGCTTTCTTGAGCAGGGGGACCTTGTGGGCGCTGCAGGATTTCAGTCCTTCACGGCGTAGTGTGTTACCAATTGTTTTCTTGGTGACTATGGTCCCAGCTGCCTTGAGATCATTGACAAGATCCTCCCGTGTATTTCTGGGCTGATTCCTCACTGTTCTCATGATCATTGCAACTCCACGAGGTGAGATCTTGTATGGAGCCCCAGGCCGAGGGAGATTGAGAGTTCTTTTGTGTTTCTTCCATTTGCGAATAATCGCACCAACTGTTCTCACCTTCTCACCAAGCTGCTTGGCAATGGTCTTGTAGGCCATTCCAGACTTGTGTAGGTCTACAATATTGTCCCTGACATCCTTGGAGAGCTCTTTGGTCTTGGTCATGGTGGAGAGGTTGGAATCTGACTGACTGATTGCTTTTGTGTACAGGTGTCTTTTATACAGGTAACAAGCTGATATTAAGAGCACTCCCTTTAAGAGTGTTTAAGAGTTTAAAAGACACCTGGAGCCAGAAGTCTTTCTGATTGAGAGGGGGTCAAATACTTATTACAATCATTAAAATGTAAATCAATTTATAACATTTTTGACATGCGTTTTTCTGTATTTTCTTGTTGTTATTCTGTCTCTCACTGTTCAAATAAACCTACCATTAATATTATAGACTGATCATTTCTTTGTCAGCGGGCAAACGTACAAAATTAGCAGGGGATCAAATACTTCTTTCCCTCACTGTATATATATATATATATATATATATATATATATATATATATATATATATATATTACAGTATAAGCATGTTTGGATTTGAAGCTGAAAATCTGTGGACACCATTATTGAATTGTTAGCCCGATGCCTGCCCAATGTCATTTAGCTATTTTAGCAAAATGGATTTAACG
Organism: Ameiurus melas; assembly: GCA_012411365.1. Taxonomy (NCBI): domain Eukaryota; kingdom Metazoa; phylum Chordata; class Actinopteri; order Siluriformes; family Ictaluridae; genus Ameiurus; species Ameiurus melas. Next base: position 12,148,622 of record CM022761.1, on the reverse strand, counting down.
GTGGGTAACTGACATTTGACCCTGTTATTACCAGCTTGAGCTGACTTTAACATGTCAGTCAACATCCTAATTACCAGCCAGCACTGGTCTCTATACGAATCAATAAGCTGGTGACCAGTTTAAGCTGCCCAACTCTTTTAGCTATTTTATTTTAACCTGTGATAAAGTTAAACAGTGCACTATAATGTGGTCAAAGGAGGGTGGAGGTGTCCTGGATGGCCTACTTCTCATTGGGATCACATAGAAGCCAGTCGTCTAAATATGATAGTATCTTAATGTCTCTTGGCCATCAGAGGTGACAGTGCTGTTTGCATGCATCTCTCAAGGTGCTAGAGGCTGAGGGGTAGGATCTTTATTGGAAAATCTTTGGAAGTCAAACTTCAAAATGCATCTGTGCTCCAGAGTGATGGGAACATGAAATTGCAATGTGGAAATCCACTTACATTAACTGGTCTTGTGGCTTCATGGCATAAATAACATAATTACAAGTTTATCTCTTTCAAATCTAGAATTGCACATCTACGAAGTAGATTGAGTAGAACCCCTTGTCATCAACCATGCCTACCATTTTCATTGTGTCACCGTCCAAGAAGGAATGAACTTCTTGGGACAGTGTGGCAAACCTGGTGGGGTCTGATATCAATGAGGTTCTAAGCACAGTGAAAGTAAAGTTTGTACCACTGCAATATTGTCATTAGGACTCACTGGTCAGGTGTCGTCCTGTTCAATGATCAGTGTTTTAGGCTGGGAATGGGTGGGCACTGTGGTCCATGGGAAACTGTGTAGAGCTTGACCAATAAAATAATATGTATTAGTGGAGACCAGTTAACTTTGCAAGCTTAGTGGTCGCAAGCACTGTATGATGAGGGAGGACCAGTCAACTAAGCTAGTTGTATCCAGCCAAACTGTTTCTAGTAAATGTATTTTACAGAGAAAATGATGTAATTTTTTTTTCATGTGAAAAATAACTTTTATTATCTATAACTGTGAGAAGAATTTTTAGCTTTTTGTTTTAAAGTAACAGTTCTGTTTTACCAGAAAATATTATTCAATCTTTTTTTTTTTTTTGAGTCTATGCTTACTCCAACATAGTGAAACATTTTATTGAGGCAGGGCTTGTCAGTATTGCAACTTAGCCATATTGAAAACACAGATACATTCTTCAGCATTTTTTCTCTGGTGATGAACTTGATTTGATGCTAAACTGAAATGATTGGATGCTAAACTCAGCCCATTTGACTGATCTATAGCATACAGTGATTTCCTGGATGAGAGAAGAACAGACCTTCAAGAATTGTATGAGTCGCTTGACAGTTTAAATAAAAATGTAAGGAGTAAAAGGTCATTTTTTACTTGGAAATGTATTTAATAGAGCTGGCATCGATATAACAGGGTGGTGGGGGGTTTACTCACTGAACGTTAGAGAAAACATATTGGATATCTGATCCTGTAACAAAGATTGGAATTGGATTTCGTAAAGAAATGTATTTTTGGAATTTAAAATATTTACATGTAAAGAGATTTAACTGCTATTTCTTTTGTTAGGATTTATATCTATACATTAGTTATTATATTTACAATGCAACTGATTTTTTTTCTGTGAAAGAGTTCATCTGCCAATTGCTTCAGTTACACTAAAATAATAATAATAATAAAAAAAACAGCTTAGTAGTTTTTAAAGAAAACAATATATTGTATGGGTATTAGTATTGACTGATAATTTAAACTCAAAGTGAACTTTATTGTCATTGACCATACAACAAGCAGGAAAAAAAAAATTAAAATTCTCCAAGCTCAAATGTACAGAAATAATAAAAAAAATAAAAAAATAAAAATAAAAAATAAAATAAATTATTGCACATAGATAATCAATATTCCATCACTGCTATCGGTATTGGAAAAAGAAAAAGTGGTATCCTATCTAGTAAGTAAGAAAGAGCAAAAGTGTTTAATTTCACTATTATACAAGTACAGAAACAAAATACAATCACTTAAGAATTTTCCAACCCTTGATAATGGCTATTTGACAAATTATGTGAATAAATAAATAAATAAATAAATAAATAAATAAATAAATAAATACTACAGTCTCTTTGAATATGCACAAGAAAGTATTCAGTTTAAATTCACTGGCCCTAGTGGTTAGAAGGGGTCATATCGGAACTAGGGATATTTCAGGAACACGTTATCACTGTGTGAAGAAGTGATTAATATAGTCATAGGTGCAGTAAGAATGAGCTATAAATGCCCCTGAGTTAGTAGAAATACACTTACATCTAAGAGGAGGGACATGAATTGAATAGGTTATGTTGTGTACTGCTCTCTCTTTCTCTCTCTGGAATGAACATTGCTTGTGTGTTGCATCAGCCTTGCAAGTTCGTTTCCTAAACTGTTTCTTGCATATAAAAATGCAGCTTGTGAAAGGTTGGAACTGTGCTGGATTTCCTCTTGATGAAATTATTCATGATCTTGTGTTGTTTGCTTAGTAGTTCAGACAAGCAATACATTTGATTTCATAAACATGTTATGCAGATCCAGCCCTACTTTTAAATTTGTAAGCCATTTGCTGCAATTACATGACTGTTTTTGAAATGGTGAAACAGTTGCGTTGCCTTACTGCGCAATCACCCTCTCAAAGATTTTGAAAGAAATGAAAGTTCCACCACAGCTCATTGTACATAAGCGTTTCACATCAGCACTCACTTTGAATCACATATAGCAAGGTGGGAATGTACTATCAGAGTGACTAAACTAGGACTCCATACATGATAATGATGGTTTCTTGCAGTAACTATGTTAACACCTGTGCCCTGCAGTGAGCATGCAGCTGCAGCATCAGTTGCGGTCATCCTAAACTGATGCAGTGCAAACTGTAGAGGGGACCTGCATCATTAGGATTGGCTTCCAGTAGTATGTCTGAGTCATTTCTGCTTGAGTCCTGGTTTCTCACAGCCTTAAAAGCTTATAATGAGTCACACTGTCTTACATGGGAAGTGTACCACAGCTGAATGTGGACTCTTACTTGAATATGGTTTTGGTCTGTATGTTTTGCTCTATAGCCTTTTTCAAAAATAGTATATACTAGTAGTGTATTGGGAAGGCTTATCCATGCTGCCATTTTCTGAATTCTCACTATGAAATAACCAGAGGCCTAAAAATTACATTTCCACCCGTTTCAGAATTGAATTTTTTTGTGATGTCACAATCCACAGTATTGGTTAATGGCTCCCATGAAAGAAGACACTCAGGGCTTCAAGAATTTGTGGTTTTTCTTAAGAATTTCTGTTTTTCCTAGCCTACTTGTACACAGTGTTTTACGATCAAAAAAGCTTTAGTTGTGCTTCCTGTTTTATCTCTGTACCAGTGATATTGTGGAGTGATGTGTATTGTTTGCCCATCAAGGTGTTCATGCTCCTGCTCTTTCCCATCACTCGGCTCACCAGCAGCTTAGCACAGAGTTACTATACTCTACACACAGAAACCCAAAAGTGTCCTGACTAATCATATAACAGATTTGCGGCGATAAGCAGATTTGTGGCGATTTTTTATACTGACTGGAAATATCCGAAAAGTTGATGCCAGTGTACTGTGAGAAAGGGTTAATAATCACTCAAATGATAAACCAAAATATCACTTGGCACATCTACAGTGCCCTCTACTAATATTGGGACCCTTGGTAAATATGAGCAAAGAAGGCTGTAAAAAATTGTCTTTATTGTTTAACCTTTTGAGCTTTTGTCAAAAAAAACAAACAAACAAACAAACAAAAATACTCTGCTCTCAGGGATATCAAACAATTGCAAAAACAGCACAGGTTTATTTAAATATCTTTATTTATATCTTTGTTAAATATAAGTGTGCAACAATTATTGGAACCCTTTAATTAATGCTGTGTGCTACCTCCGTTCGCCAAGATAACAGCTCTGAGTCTTCTCCTATAATGCCTGATGAGGTTGGAGAATACATGGTAAAGGATCTGAGACCATTCCTCCATACAGAATCTCTCCAGATCCTTCACATTTCGAGGTCCACTCTGGTGGACTCTCCTTTCCAGTTCACCCCACAGGTTTTCTATGGGTTTCAAGTCACGGGGATGGGATGAGATGGCCATGGCAGCACCTTGATTTTGTGGTCAGTAAACCATTTTTGTGTTGTTTATGATGTATGTTTTGGATCTCTATCCTGCTGGAAGATCCAACGCGGTCCATTTTAATCTTTCTGGCAGAGGCGGTCAGGTTTTCATTTAATATCTGTTGATATTTGATAGAGTCAAATATCTGTTGATATTTGATATGCCATGTATCCTAACAAAATGTCCAGATTTTTGGTAGAAAAAAACACATTAAAGAGCCACCACCATATTTAACTGTGGGCATGAGGTATTTTTCCATATGGCTACCTCTCTGTGTGCACCAAAACCATCTCTGGTGTTTATTGCCAAAAAGCTCTATTTTGGTTTCATCTGACCATAGAACCCGATCCCATTTGAAGTTCCAGTAGTGTCTGGCAAACTGAAGATGCTTGAGTTTGTTTTTGGATGAGAATAGAGGCTTTTTTTCTTGAAACCCTTCAAAACAACTTGTGGTGATGTAGGAGACTTCAGATTGTAGTTTTGGAAACTTTCTGACCCCAAGATGCAGCTAACTCCTGCAATTCTCCAGCTGTGATCCTTGGAGATTTTTTTGGACACTTGAACCATCCTCTTCATCGTGTGCTGAGAAAATATAAACACACGTCCAAATCCAGGTTGATTCATAATATTTCCAGTTGACTGGAACTTCTTGATTATTGCCCTGATGGTGGAAATGGGCATTTTCAATGCTTGTGCTATTTTATTATAGACACTTCCCATTTTGTGTAGCTCAACAATCTTTTGCCGCACATCACAGCTATATTCCATTCTCTTGGCCTGTGTTGTGTTTGCAATTGTTTGATATCCATGAGAGCAGAGTATTTTTGTGAGTTCTTTGAACAATGATCGCAAAGGTTAAACAATAAAGATTTTTTTTTTTTACAGAGGTACTCTAGAGTTTAGGATTAATGCATTTCCTACAGGGTATGCAGACTACTATGACTCCAAAGAACTCAGACTTAAATACTAACACTGGCTCGTCAAACAACCCATAGTTCATTTTTTTAAAAGTGTACATTACATGTGGCTGTTTGCATAGCTTCTCCTGAGATACTTTAAACCACTGTAATAAAACTCTTATTGAGCCTCTGCCAAGTTGGGACATCTGCTCACCTTATCGCAGATAAGTGGGGGTAGTCCCGGCATCTGTTCAAATTAATCCATTTTGCAAACACAGTTATCCTAATCCTCTAAATATTCCCTCTCATAAACAAGGAATGGCATGGTTATGTGCTTTTCTTACATTTTTCACAGACTGTATTCACTAGAAAAAATATTAGAGATGAGTATTAGAGCCACCTTGCTCCTGACTGACATATTTGAAGGCAAAGTGTCCAAAGTGGGGCCATGTGCATGTCAGGCCGCTTGGTGTACCTGGCGTCTCTGCATATTCATGAACCACTTCCCCTCTTTTGTTGCCTGCCTAGTCAGCAGTCACGAAACACATGGCGCTCGCTGGCAGCACCTCGTCTAGATGGAGAGAGGGGGCCGTGGACGGAGGCAATGGCAGGAACCGGGACCTGTGAGGGCTGACTGACGTTTCCATCTGTGGCGAAGGCTGGTAATTATCGGGAAGAGGAGCGCCTGCAGCAGCACGCCATCTGCTAAAGGAAGGAGGAGGGGAGAGAATGGCTCAATGAGGTATGAGCGGGCGCTACCGCACCACCGGGCCACTGCCTGCTTCTGACATGAGGGTCTCGCATCTGCTGCTGATGAGCCGCGGCCGCGACACAACACACATTTAGGCACACGAACCACACACTCACAGCCTGTGTCTGAGGCATCTGACAGGACCAAAGGGAACAGCCAAACGCTCCCCCTGACAACCCTCAAACACCCCCCTCTTCTTACCCATTTATCACACTATATCTCCAACTCATACCACATCACCACACAAAGCAGTGTGCTTGGTAGGGCTACAAAGTTTCTTCCAAATGTTCAGGCACTGAAAGTATAAAAAATTACAGCATCATGGCACAGTAACAAAGATGGACCATGGTGCAGTAAGTGCAATGAGTTGATGTTTTAATGTAGGTAAAGATGCAAGTGTTCCTTGCTGATGTTTGTCTGAATAATCTGCAGAATGTAGCTTTGTGAGGCTGCAGATGATAGAGAGAGCGAGGAGAAAACCTGGCAGGTGTATCTTATCTCTTTCTTTCTTCCTACTGCTCAGTGCACTGTCTTTATATACACCGAAACATCCCCATTACTGAACGAACATGCTGTAGAGCCCACTCCAGGGAGCCCCAAACTCATGATGAGGATTCACAGTGCCCCACTGCTATTATATCTGAAGACAGCTGTATATGGAAGCTGGGTGTGTTGCTATGTATGTGTGTGAGTGTGCGTATAATCAAAAGAATCTCTGTAACATGCTTTAACAGAGTTCAATCATCCATGGAAGACAACTTGTGCAGTTAAAATAATTTAAGCCTGTTTTCATACATTGTGATCTTTTCATTGAGACTTGGTTTGTCATGAATACCTTTAAAAAATCACATTACAATTCAAATTTTAAAATGATAATTTTGGAATTCTGATTAATTTATGAAAAAAATTCTGGGCTCTGACTTACAGACTCATCCTTTCCCAATGTCTAGTCAGGGGTAGAGTGTCTTCAAGGGAAAAAGAACCACCAATGTTTATCCAAACTTCAACTGTCCAGTTTGGATGGGCCTTTGTTGACAGGAGTGGTGTTCAGATGTCATAGCCTATCCATCTCAAAATTTGATCCATTGTGCATTCTGAGATGCTTTTCTCCTTGCCATGGTTGTAAAGAGTGGTAATTTTACTATTCATAGCCTTCCTGTCAGCTTAAATCTGTCTGGCCATTCTCCTCTGAACTGCTGTTACAGGACTCATTGCTCATAGGAAGTTTTGTTTTTCGCACAATTCTGGGTAAACTCTAATGACGGTTGTGCATTAAAATCCCAGGAGATCAGCAGTTTCTGAAATACAGAAACCAGCCCATCTGACACAACAGCCATATCACAGTCATTGAAGTCACTGAGATCACATTATTCCTATTCTGGTGTTTGGTGTGCACATTAACTGAAGTTTTCCACTTATATCTGCACATTTCTCTGCATTGCCTAATCGTGACCTATATTTACATTTACATTTACATTACATTTTATGGCATTTGGCAGATGCCCTTATCCAGAGCGACTTACATTGATCCCATTTCATATAACTGAGCAACTGAGGGTTAAGGGCCTTGCCCAAGGGCCCAACAGTGGTAGCTTGGCAGCGCTGGGGCTTGAAATCCTGACCTCTTGATCAGTAATTCAGAGCCTTTAACCAGTGAGCCACCACTGCCCCTGATATTGTATATCTAACACATATGATGGTGTCTATATAAAACATCGACCATGAGATATAAATTTGTGACTATATGAAACATAAATATGAGAAAACATGAGAACCAACATGTTCCATAATGTCTCTATTCCTCAACTTTCTTCATGTTTCTTCCGGAATGTTATGAAAGTGGTTTATGTCTTTGTAAATCTGTGTTTTTTCATGCCGCCTTGTGCTGTTAAATCTCTTGATCCCTAGTGAAGCTCTACAACAGAAATAGAAGTGGAAAAATAAACGTAGCTCTACATCATAGGAATTTGTCGGACTATTTCGACAGATTGGTAGAATACAAAATGCAGTAGGGTGCTCTGATGTGGTCTTTGATCCCACTCTGGTGTTTTTTTCCTCTCCCTATGCACATGTGCACATCAGAGTCAATTATATCATATGCAGGGATATTCTCACACAGCTTTGAAATGGTTGAAATGATTTCTTGCATTGTAGAGGTATGGACATGGTGTATTGGTCTGTATTTGATGAATATTCGATGAATATTCTGCTCGGCTAACTTTCTGTCTGGGTGTGTGAAGGTGCATGTGCACATGAGAGACAGATACTGTATATGAGGAATATATGACCAATTGAAAAAAGTGACAGAAACAACAAATAAGAGTGCAAGCAACACAATATTTCCACTAACATCATTTCACAATTACCAACCAAAACATTAATTGACCAGGAAAAATTGGAAACAGGTCTTATTCTTTGGCTGGAGTGGCTTTTTAGATGTCGCCGGCACTTAGGCAAAATTTGTGGCAGCATCAACAGCGGCAGTACCCCCATTCAGAAGCATTAACTCTGTGCCATGTGTCTAACAAACGGAGGCCATTCTGCAGCCCTTAATGACAAGGCAGGCACGCTCCTCTTGTCTCCCTCTCCGCTCTGTTCAAATTGCTCTCCAAATGAAGTACAGCTGTGTCGACCAGGTGCTGCCATCCCTTTCAGAGCAAACAGGAAATTATAAAATTCCCAAATTCCTCGAATGTGGCATGCACTGGCCGTCTCCTTGGGTGCCGTGTGCTTTGTATGTGGTGGCTACATCATCTCAGATTCTGAATACTGATACATCTATAATACATTACTGCATTATACTGAACTCTGCAGTTCAGAAATCATTCAATCGATCAATCAATTGTATGGTAATGAAGAGGCCCAGGTCGGAATGTTGCCCTGTAAAAAAAAAAAAAAAAAAAAAAAAAAAAACAACTTCCAATGAGCAAAATTTACATATAACTACACATATGGAAAAATGCAATATACATAAGGAAAAAAAAGGTGCAAGGTCCTTTGTTCTCTTAGAAATACACAAAAAATGAACTGCTGCATTTTACATGATTGTTGGAATTATTTCCAAGCATAAAGATTCATACGTGACTATTTATCAACTATAAACAAAAGAATATCATTGCCGTTGGTGTTTGTCTTATATTTCTGGGTTTTCCGTGCATCTTTCCATGTGTCCGTCTATCTGTGCGTCCTTCTGAGATTCTCTAAACCTCTTTCAGTATCTCAAGAACAAGTGGTTGAATGCTTGCACGATTTATAGGGAATTTTCACCGTAAGCAGCAGATGAACTGATTAGGTTTTGGAACAGATCCAAACAAGGTTAAGGTCACAGCAAGGTCAGATGTCTGAAATAGTCTTAATTTCCTTACTGTTTGTCATACAGAAATGTTACTAACATGTTCATATTTAGGAACTCAAGGCCCATTTGGTGTCTATCTAATATTATATCTAAATCTTGTTAGTGTTAGTGCAATATCTTAAAAATAGGTGCTTAAATATAGAATCTGTATGGACTTATCTTGCAACCAGATAATGATTCAATTACATTTTGGCTTTGAACCAAACATGGTCAAGGGATAGTTTAAGGGTATATGTGGCAAACAATTTAGTAATAAGAAAGACTAGACGTGTCGGAGGCATCCCTATCAATGCCATTTGTGTCGAGTTCTACTTGTTAGGCTATTTTGTCTGTATTTGGAAAAATTACCAACTGTTTGGTAACTGTTTTTTGTTGTTTTTTTTTTACTGATACTTGCATTGAAATGATTAATTTCAATAGAAATGATTCAAATGAATTATTCTGGATGAATCTGTTTATAGTGAGTGAAATCAAATATGTTGAATGTGCCTGGTCTCAGTTGCATTGTATGATATTGTGCTCTTTAAACCTTTCAACCCATTTGACAAAAACTCCAATGAGCCCTAAATCTATATTCCACTAAATTCAAGTAGCATGTTATTAGTCGGGACCATCAGCAATATCTGTTAGTTGCAATTTTAACAAATTCCTCTCTAAAACACTCTATTAGTCAATAATATTCTTTTTGATTACTCTGCAGGTTGCACAAATGTAATCTACTCAGGTCTCTGACATATTTGACACAACACACAGAATATTAAAGGTTGAATCAAGCACCAGTGCCTATTTATTCTACCTCATGTGTGCTCAGATGCTTTCAAAACACCTTGACCTTGGGACTACAGGATGCACAGCTGTCAGTGTCTCCTAATGCATAATCCACGAAGCACTGGTTCAGCCAACAGATGCTCACATGTCCTTTAGCTGTATGCATTCAGTTACATGTGCCATATAAACAAGACTGTCAAATGCATGATGAATCTCCCTTTGGGTTAATGCTTACTCTAAATAAGCTGACTGTAAAAGTGCTTGTCATCAGAGGCATCATTTTCTGTAATCGGAAATGAAAATTATAATGGTTGGAATTGTTTGACGATGGCACAACCTCAAAATGGAAAATTAATTCTGAAAAAAACCCAAAAACACAACAGTGTCTATATCACATGATGAAATCAAACCATTTCTTATTATATCTTATTCTAATACTGAGCAACTTAGTACTGACTAGTTGGACAAGCTAGAAAGCTATAATAGGGGACAGCCAACACAACTGTAACATGTTTTCTCTAAATGCACTCATGCTCGTTACATCCATATGCAAGTACATCACTTCTCCATGTCTGTCTGAAAACAACAGCAGGATGCGTCCACTCTGTACACATCTATCTGTGTACAGTTACCATACATTTAAGAATTTGTGCACGCCGTGCAATCTGCAGTATAGTTGAAACATTTGTTATATGTACACTTTAAAGGGTCTCAAACTGTTAAGAGGATGGAGACAGCACTGATAGTGAAAAGTTTTGTTTCACTATTTTCTGTCCCCATAAGAATGACTTGTAATTGATGCAGAGCTCATAAATACATCATTCTTTTGTTTTTACGATATAATTATAGTTAAATCCTTAGAAACAATATACCAGTACCATACTATTGTAATCATGGTTACTATGATATAACAAAAGAATAAATGATGGAAAGGAAAACTTGCATGATCGGTGGTCCCACCATCTCTCAGGGTACAAGGAAGGAATGCATGAAAGCTCTTCTCTGGACTGGGACCTAGGTGTCTAAACAGTTGAGTCAGTCTTCAAAATATAACTAAAGACCTACCTCTTCAGGTAGAACTTAAAGTAGCACTTTATTTTAAAAAGATCTTGAGTCGTTTGTGATTTCATACTATAAACCTGTACTATACAACTGTGTTACCTCCCCAACAGAGTTTTTAGACTGATAGTACTCTTAGTTTGTGACCTAGTGATCCAGTATCATGAGGTACTTATTGATAAGATAAGATACAATAAGATCCGAGAAGATAAGATGAGATAAGATACGATATGATACAATAACATAAGATGAGGTAAGATAAGATTGTTTTATGTTTTATTGTTACCCCGTCAGGTAAATTCAAGAATGATTGAAGATTTCTGTAAGTCGCTCTGGAAAAGGGCATCTGCCAAATGTAATAAATGAAAATGTATATGAGCTATCTGTATGAGCTGAGAATCATCAATTAGTTATATATGTTATATATTTAAATGGGTGATTGTTCTGAGTGGGCTTCTCTGCTTACGTATAATGACCACTCAATTTATCTATATTAGTTACTTAATATTGTTCTAATATTTTAATATATTACTAAACTACTTTCAGAGATATATCACACATTATATATATATGCCAGGTCATGTTACTAATTGAACTGTTTGAGGGTACAGTTCTAACACAAGATTCCGTACATGAAAATATGGGTTATTTTTCAATTAATAAATTATGTAAACATGGGTAAAAAGTTATGTGGGAAGTACTTCATGCTTACATCATACTTCTGAAAATGCATTTGAGTAATTTGCCTCAAACTGAAAAATAGCAGTTCTCCCCCATATAATGTAAATATTGCAGAAAAGTTTACACAACGCAATTCTGTTCCAAATTGTATATTATTCTGGGCCTGTTGGTGCCACACTCCTTTTTTATCAATGATTCCTCAAATTAATGCAACCGCATACTAATAACACCTTGAACCCCTCCACTACCCAGATGAACACCACATACATAGCATAAGTTAGTGTGTGATATATTCTGAATAAATTAATAATTCAATGGAACCGTTATTATCTGCATTAACTATACAGTGGATAGGTTCTCTGAAAAGCTTTCCTGTCCTTGTTAGAAAATTGGAACTATCAATTCCTTTGCTCCTAAAGTGCCTATTAAAAAAGAAAGAAAAAGAGGGAAACATGACTTAATTTCTTTGCCAAATCCAGTTCTTTACAAGTAGGTCCAAATCCGTTCAGTTTTCCCAATCCCATATCTTCTGTGAAGACCATTCCCTAGTTGCAACCCTACCAGAGATGCACTTGATGCATAACTTCTTTCTTTGAGTATACTTTTTTTTTTGGCATCAATGCATTGCTTTGGCACTCGGTCTCTCTACTAAAAATGACCAAGCCAGCACCAGAGTACCCAGGTGGACAGCTGCCTGATCAAGCTTGTTAAAAGTCATGCTTATTGGGATCACAGGACACTAGCTTTTATGTCCCAGCAGTGTGCTGCTGAGGTTGACCTGAATTGGAGATGATCAAACCTCTGCTGAAATCAGCTAACCTCCAATGGGCAGTCTTACTTGTTGACTTGGCAAGCTCTTTACCTCAGAAGAAAAAAAGAAACCTCTTTGAACTGCAGAGTTCCATGAAGAATTGAGTAGCAGGACAGAAATCAAAGGATTTCTGATAGGAAAAGTGAGAGAGGACATCACTCCTGAATTAAAGATGAAGACGAAATATGTCAGGTTGTAAATGAGGCCTGAGAATGGAATCAATACTACAGTATGTACTAGGGATGTAATGCAATGCCACTATCTGTCTCTCTTTAGTGCTCCAAAAATTCATATCCATGTGTGTATTCCATTTAAACCAGGGGTGAGGAACCTTTTAACACCAATGAGCCATTAAAAAAAAAAAAAAAAAATGCATTTTTTTCATCATGACAGAGCATGCATTGTTCTGGCTGACAGTAGCACTTCTTTTATTTTCTAAATGATTTTCTCCTTGTTTGGGAAATCCACAAACAGTTCAGTTACCATACTGAACATGCATGACTTTACATAACTTTACACATCAGTAAAAGGTTTTCCTGGTCTTAAAGCATCCAGTAAGTCAGCAAAGTTGACAGCATTCATGCTTCCAGGTGCACCTGTCCACGCTTGCAGCTGCTGCTATCTGGCTTGAGGTTTATGTTGGAGCTCCGTGTATGCCTTCCTTCGGCTTTCACCCATTGGGTACTTTGCTGAAAAAGCTGCATGGTGGGTTATGAAATGTCATGCAGCAGTTGATTTTTAAAAGAGGCAATATGTTCTATGCAAATCAGACACAGAAAAGAACCAAAGCTTTCAATAAAAGCACGTTTCAGTCCAGTCACTCTGAAATATTCAATGCTCCTCTGAATTCTTTGTTTTCACCATCTCCACAAAGTAGCTAGGTAGCTGCTTGAATCTGAGCATGAAACGTTGCCATAGAATCGTAAGTGGTTTCTCGTTGATTGGTCTCATGACACGTGTGCACAGCACTGCATACGTGCACTGGCTATAACTTCGGCAGGCTAAATTTTATTTTGAGTTGGGAATGAGATATAGAGACTTTCTCAAAAGCCTTGCAGTGTATGGAATCTTTTTAAGAGAGAGGCACATATATCGCATATTGAGAGCCAGGGGACATTATCAGTGACGATTTGGGGACTCGGGGTGTCAAGCGACATCTTTGGCAAGCCTGGGAGTTTAAGGAGAGTCCAATAGAGAGAGAAGGATCCTTACTTCTTCTTTTCTGATATGAATACCCTGTTGCAAACACATTGTATACATCGACCGATATACATGATCTGTTCCAGGGCCTTGCAGCTGATCAACAGTGAAGTTATTACCAGCCCCAAAGTCACCATATCGTCACCTGTAAAGCCCCCAGGCTTGCAAAATGCAACATAGGCACTAATTGGTAAAACATTTACATTTATTCACTTAACAGACGCTTTTATCCAAAGCGACTTACAAATAAGAAAAGCGATATAAACGTATATAAAACGTCACCATGATTATCCTAAAACAAGGGAATAAATTAGTAAAACGTGCGCACATATTAATAAGTCACTGGAATGAATTCTTAATTCATAACCACAATATACATGCTGCAACATGGTCTTTATTTGTCCTGTTTTATGTCTGAGTGACTCATGCCCAAATGAAACTTCCTACTTGCACAACTTACAAGTTTTGTTGCATTCTGTGGACAGAGGTGTTTAGAGTAGCCAAAATTTTTTCTCTAGTACAAGTAAAACTACTTGTACAATGTTAATGTCAAAGTAACAATGCTAATAATTGCTGGAGTAAGAGTAATAAAGTATCCAATGAAAACACTCAAGTAGCAAGTTACTAGCTATTTCAGATCTGATTAAAAATGAAGGGAAAATCCTGAATCTCAGACTACATGGAGAACTGTAAGTGACATCTCTACTTGAATGTCTGTCTGTTTTGTTTATATGATATAAAACCTGGGTTCAAGATGAAGCAGCATGTCCCAGTCTTGTGATGGATACATACAAATCTCTCACACACACACACACCAAAAAGCAAACATTTCCCAAAAGTTGATTGTCTTTATGTTAACATTAACATGTTAATAAAACAAACTTGTCAGCATCTGTGTTTAAGCAAGACAACGGAGAACAAAAGAACATACTGTAGAACAGAACATAAGAGAAAGTGTGTGTAGAGAGTGAGAGAGTGAGGGTTTGTGTGTGTTAGCATGTGTAAGCTTTCGAAATATGCAAATGAACACTGGAAAAACATTGCTTAGACTTTTTCAAAACTTCAATAGTCCGGTTTTGGTGAGCTTGTACCCACTGTAGCTTCAGATTCCTGCTCTTAACTGACAGGAGTGGAACCTTGTGTGGTCTTCAGCTGTTTTAGCCCATACACCTCCATGAGTCATGTGTTGTGCATTCTGAGATGCTTTTCTAAAGCAAAATCATATGAGTTTCTGTCAGCTTGAACCAGACTGACTATTTTCCTCTGACCAGAATCCCAGGATATCAGCAGCGTCTGAAATATTCAACAAGCATGCCACTGTCATGCCTGTATCTGCATGGTTTTATGCATTGCACTGCTGCCACATAATTGACTGATCGGATAAATGCATGAATGTGTAGGGATACAGGTGTTCCTATTAAAATGGACAGTGTGTATAGTGTAAATATAATAGTGTGCCTCCTATGTTCATCTCTATTGCTATCCATTTAGGACAGCTGATCTGTTTAATCTGAACAACGTATTTGTATTTAGCTAAATCTCCATGTACACTGGTCAAGAATACATTCTGAAGGGGCTCAACAGAATAGTACATTCATCATCTTACTCACCGAACAGTAAATAGTAAACATGGGATATAATAGAGTGAATGTTAATCCTTTTACAGCACCACTATACATGAAGAGAACAATGAGCATGTGTGTCTTGCATATATAACTCTTATCTTTGATATATCTTTTCTTATCACATCTAAAAGGAGACAGACCATGGTGGCAGTCTTTGTGAAAAAAAAAGGAGGGAGGAGGTATTGTAATGCAGTCCTGACAAAGCGTGGTGGTGATGGTGACAGCTGATGACTATTATGTCCAGGTGGCCGGGGTTGTGTTGGGGCTCTCCGAGAGCCTCCCAGCTGCCGGGATTCTTCGCATGTCAATTAGGTGAAAAGGGAAAGTGTATTTGCAGCTTTTGCAAGGACACCCAGTGATCTGTTGTGGTCCAATCTACATATAAGACATTCAAAATCTATATTCCATACATTGGTGATAGAGTCTGAAGCTTATAACTTGTGTTTGTCTGTGTATGTGGGTTGAAAACCCAACCAGATCATTTATTAGTGTAACAGACATGGCTATACTAAAGATGAAGAGCCACCAAAAAATAAATCATTCATTCTGTAATAAAATTCCATTAAGGGTTAATAAGTGAAACTTCACAATATGGTTGAATGAAGCTGTAAGGCAATGAACACTCATATTCTTGTTGGCTGAAAGCCCATGGTAACTGTGCATTTTAATCACATACCAGTTTCTAGCCAAAGCTTTGGGTACTTGGAATCTTTCCACCTTGAGTATGTGGTAAAGGTCGAAGCGCGCCAAGATGCTGGCCGTTACTATGTTATGTTGGCTGCTCTAATGGCATGCGTTGAGGTTATAGGTCGTAAGTGTGATTCAGTTTTAATGCCCTGTAGCGTACAGCGTAGGCAGTAGGTGTCTGGGTGAGAGCAGCTCTTTGCATTGCACTATGACAGTGGCACATGTATCAGGCTCAGGAAGGTGAATCAGTAATTGCGCGAGTGACACGTTCCTGGCGAAATTTTGACACCAGTGTTGGAGGAGGGTGCGAGTGTCACTAGTTGCCATAACAAGTAACCTTGTTAGAGGACTATGCCATACGGGTGAGCATGGTTTATTTTAAGCACTATATGAAACTCTATGCTAAAAAAATAAAGATTTGTCTGTGAAGTACGGCCTATACCAGTTTAAACCCCTTCAGATTGTTTTCTAATATCGTGTGGCACCTGGAGGGAAAAAAAAACCAACCATCCAATAGTCATAGTCATAATGAAACATAGTTAGTTGCTAATCTTACTTGTAAAAAGTCCCACGCTAATCCCACGCAGTGAGCTTTAAATTCCATATGGCAGAGTTGGACCTGTCTTCCTCTTGGCCTGAGCTTTTTTGAGAGGAACCACATTGCTCCTCAGATTCTCTGCCTACTTTGCAGCACACAGATGGTTATTATGGAGCTGCACATAAATTGATTATGTTGGAAATTAACTGTTGCTGTCAAAGGCAGCCGCCAATCCTGTCCCAGTGTGTCCCTCTGCCCGTTGATGCATAGGATCCAGCTGATGAGCCAGATGTTGCACCAAGCTCTCCATTTTAAGGTCAGCGCAGATGTGGTACGCCCTCGCTTTGCTTCGACTTTTACTTTGTTCATGAGGCTTGTTAGTCATGCGTGTTTCTCATAGAGATATGAGAATATAGAGTTTTCTTTGGCGTTCCAAGAATACTTCAAAGGAGGAGGTTGGTCAAATCAGAAATGTACTTGTTATGCTGTACAGCATTTTTGATTGGACACCACTGTTTTAGATTCGTGCCATCTGTGCAGTCAATTCAATTCGATTCCATTTTTTTCCCCCCAGAGTTTATTTCCGACAAAATAAACTGGAATCGAGCTGTCACTGGTTAATCATGCTATAACAAGAAACATCTTTCCACTCAGCCTCAGCTCATATTCACAAAGCCAGTTTAATATATAATAGACAAATGTGAGATCTATTTTTGTTTTCTGTACATTTTACTAGATTGATATCAATATCCTCTTGAAACAACTCAAAGGTGTACTTGAATGATGTTCTCTCAAATCATGTCAGTCATGTTAAGTTCCTTTCCTGACTACTTCTTCATGTATGGTCATATGTGGATTACAAATGGAGAGAAAATGACTCAAGAAGGATGGTTCACTCAACTTCCTCCCAGAAGTCTACTTCTCATCCTTGTTAGCATTTCTTTTTGCCCATTTTCTCCCAATTTTATTCATCTGACAATTCCCAAATGATAGCTAGCAACAAGGGGGGTGCGACACTGTGAAGTCAGTCAGCACAACTTTTCAAACTGCTTCCCATGCTACATCACACTGCAGCTGAACACACTTGGAGGAAAGCCCGAACTGCCCCTCTGTCACATACATGAGCTCACAGACTCCCAAGATTGGCTAGTGCAGATCTGATTGATGGGTGAAAGAGTAACTCCATCCCTCACACACATGGAGCAGTGCATGATTTGCTCTCTTGGACTCCTGGTCATGGATGGTTGTGGCACTGTAGGGATTGAAACTCACAATTCAAGTGGAGATTTGAAATATTTTAAGCTGTGCCACACAGGCACCTTAATGTTTTTTTTCTGAGGACATGGAAAATAGATTTTCATGCATAAAGTACTATACTGAGTTCCTCCTCAGGGGTGTAGGGGAAAACAAATGAGGCTAAACTAACATTTATCTGCAACCAAAAAAATCACTTTTAACATTCTGTTGCTTTTAACGTATTATCAACAACTAACACTGAACCTATGTGTGGAGTATTAGCATGGAATTCAGTGTTAACTAATCTCTAATGTTATTAGCTTGGTGTCCTAGACTGAGAAATTGCTCTGATTATACAGGAATCACAGAGAGAGAGAGAGAGAGAGAGAGAGAGAGAGAGAATGAAATGATGAACAAGGAGCAGGTATAATTTCATATGTCTCAGATGAGATAGGTGATGTCATCAGGCCTCTAATTAGCAGCACCATGTGCCCATGTGACTATAGTTCTTGGCTAACAAGCACTTGCAAGATGTATGTGAAAATGATATGGGTATATAAGTTAGAAAAGTGCATGTTTTGACATTTTAGTGAAAGTGACAAAGTTTTCTATAAAAAGCATTAACCTTTCAGACATTATACTATGCACCATACAAGTCTGAGGTAAATTTCGAACTGCTCAGTCCCATTTTCATCACACACACGACTCCTTATCCAGTGTTTCTGTCCACCGCATCAGAATTATCACAGAGAAGCAGCCATATTGAGAGCCTATCTCTTCTGTAACAGCCTGCCTTTATCTGTAAAGTGAGGAGTGCAGGCTGCAGCGAGTGTCTGGCCAAGGATGCTGTCCATGGCCATGAATATGGATGCTGTGTCAGGTGTAAAAGAGTGGGCTCCTGTGATGCGGTGCTGTCTGTGACACATCCTCTGCTCAACTCCCAGCTCCAATCACACCCCAGATGTACCGGAGCTGCTGCTACTGTCACTCAATCTGTGGCCCGCAGTCTCTGCTGACAGCCGGAGCCTGCGGCCACAATGAGAGAAGAGACGGCAGAGACAGAGACGAAGGAACCAACAGAATGGTATGATTATATAGGGGTAGGAGGTTGTTTTTTTAAGGTTGTACTTGAAGAAGCATCCTTGTATAATTTGATTTAGGGGCCATTAATTACAATATTTGATGGACAGTATTGAGAATGTGGACAAGGATAAAACACAATATGATATCAGGTGCATCTTGAATGATTTTTCTTACATTTTATGCATTTGGGCATTGTACATTTTCTAATGTCATATACAATGATCCTCTTTCCATGAGGAATTTATTCAGTAAAAGCTCTAATCAATTTGTGTACCAAGTCAAGTGTAATTTGTTGTTTTGTTTTGTTGCTATTTTGGTTGTTTTTGAACCCATTTTGCTCTAAAAATGTGCATGTCAATTATGTTACCCCTTTGTAAATCTCTAGAGAAGCTGACCTCAAGAGAAGCGTGAAAAGTCCTATGGTTTTTTGGAGGTTCACTATTATATACTTCAACATAAATAAGCTACATCCAAATTGTAGCATGTTAATACAACAGACTTTATATATACATATATAAAAAATTGTAACAAATAAAAACAAACAACTCATTTGTAGCTACTAATGGCCAGTTCACACTAAAAGTGTTTAGAAAGTTAGAAAGTGCATTTTAGTCATGCATGACCGCCTATGTCAACCTACTGTGAGACACACAATAAAAGCCTGCCACTATTCTTAGAAATTCATTCAAATCCATTAAATAGATTGTAATACTTTTTCTACTCTCTAAAATAACCGATTTATATACACGATACTCAGTAATATCAGTTCTGTTAGGATATTTAAGAGCACCTATTATGGTTTTTAAACATGCCTAATTTTGTATTAAATGTCTCATACAATAGCTGTACATGCATTCAGGGTCAAAACACACTTTAATTTTCTCATAATTTACATTGCAGCATTACCTTTTTTTCCCCCAGTGTCAGAAATGACTCGTTTAAGGATCCGTTCATTCTAAGCTCCTCCTTTCAGAAAGCCTACTTTACTCTGATTGGTCAGATGTCTCAGTCTGTTGTGATTGGTCTACCAATCAAACGCTTACATCGCGTGTTGTAAAAGAAATGCCCACTAGCATATGTGAGTTTATCATCTCCATAATAATGTTGATTTTACCTTACCGATCTCAACCCAGTCTAATAATAATGCATCGGCAGAACAACCCGAACCACCATCGCAAGCACAACGAGAACAGGACATTTCTCAGCGGTAAGTTTATATGTTGTTTGGCAATAACGTGAGTTAGCCTGTTAGCAGAGGCTAACTACTAACAGGCAAACAGCTGTGAACAGGCTGTACACATATACAACACAAAACTATGCATTTGGAACACTTGGTAGAAAATATATACATAAATAATTAATCATACTTACAGGTTGTGATCCATAAGCACAAGATGGTCCAAATAAAGTGGGCACGGCCTGGTCTTTAATGATTAATCATTTCACAAATCACGGGTTGACTTCAGCTAGATTTGAGAAGCAGTCATCAGTGATATGACGGGAACACAGACGAAGGTCGAAATTTAACTGCCGTGGTATCATTTTAAAATTAATTATAATGTTTTACATCCTCATCCTTTGGGAGTCCATGCAAAGTTGTTTTGCTTTTACAAACCAACAATTTCTTCTAGACATGAACCTAACTTTCAGGACACAACCTCACCTGTAGTGTTCGTGAGCAGCCAATGAAGACCAGAGGCAGGTTTTTTGTTACCAAATTATGTAGGTTTCTACAGGAAGTAAGTCTGGAATTACTAATGACTCATTTCAGGTGTTCAGAATCGGTTCTTTCTTTTGGGAGTCAATAACTCCATTTGTCGTCCCTCTTGATTTTTGAAACTTTTTACATTCACAAACAGCTACTGTACACAACACACTACAAGGAGGGTAATATTTGAAAGAGCAAAATACGTGAACTAAAATAATATTAACAGTCAAGCTCAGGTCACATTCAAAATCATTGTAGAATATAATTTATTTGCATACTCCGATATAAATAAATATAATATAAAAATAAAAGTGTGAAAATGTTTCGCTGTTGGTGTGAAACAGTTTATCTAGATAAAGCTCTCAAGCACAGAATTTTATTCTCCTGGGATACTTTATGTAGTAATTCGTTAAAAGATAGATGTGAAATTTGCATATACAGTAAATTTAAGTTTCAAACTTTTAAACGTTTGCTTGTCATGTGATCATACATTTATTAGTATATATGTACAGTATATGCTGTGACCCATGAGTGCCCATAACCCACAAAGATAAGAAAGCAAAGTAAGAATCGATTGTTTACCATGTTTAAAAACAAAATAGTAAACATATCCCATATACTGTTTTAATTGTAGTTCTACACTACACATTGTAGCATGAATCTGGTATTTTATAGTGGGAAACCATGGAGAGGGGGGAAATATATTCAGCCCGATTGACAAGAGTACACTGCAGCTGAATTCTGTCTGTGGTCATCATTGATCATCTGGGCCGATGGTCACAAAGATACAAAATATCCAAAATATATAATGCTCATCTTTTGTCTAGTTTTTGCACATGTGCCATGATCACAAAGCCCAAGCCATTAGATTATTCTATTGGTGTTTTTTTAGTGTGACATACAATGAGGTAATGCTGAAAAGGTGATGAATGTTGAGTAAACATTAGAGCAAGAAAGTTAACATCATGTAGATATTATTCTGACCATACAGCATTCAGCCTTATTTTGAAAAGATAATGCTGTAAAACTGTGGATAAAGAAAACAAATGAGCACTCATTGTCTTCATTTATTTCTGGTGGAAAAGGAGACAGGTAAATTAGGTAAAAAGACCAAAAGACGGATGTGGATCCATTAACCAGGTCTCCGAAGTCTTTTGTTATGTAGTACAATTGTACTTTGAATAAAATGACAAACTTTTTGAGCTGCTTTTTTTTTTTTCTTTTTTTACATTTTTCTATTAGATTGAAAACATTTAATTTTGGCAGAACAAGTTTAGAAAATTGACTTTTGACAGAAGGTTTTGTTGTAAGTGGCAGTTTGTGGTATTCAGTGCTGGCAGAAAAAAAACATATAACATATGGAGGTCCAAATCTGCCAGATAAACAAATAAATAACTAAAATAAAATAATAACTAAATGACAAACAAATATCAAATCTTTTAAGTAAATTATATACAAAAAGACATAATACAATTTCTGTATTTTTATTTATTTCTTTATTTCTTTGTTTGTTTATGTATTAATTTATTAACTTATCTAATAACTTCAGCATATATTTATTATAATTCTTTTTTTTTCTTTGATCATGTAATAATGAGGAGTTGGGATTCTCATGTTCACAGATGAGACAAGACCTAATGCCAGAAAGATGTTTGGAATGCGTGGTACCTATACCTATATAGGAGACTATACAGGACTCGAACAAGAAGCAAGTGCAGGATCAAAGTCTTTATTTACACACTAAAGTCAATGTACCAGAAAATGGGAAAGAAGGTTTAAACATAAAACTTGAACCGAGGAGTGAAACATGAAACTAGAACCGAGGCATGAAACTAGAGCAGGACAGGGAAACACTATTGCCTGGCACCAATACACATTTACTCATCTATCGTTTAACTCTAAAAAGGCATGGAACACGAAGCTAGAATAAGATATGGAAATGCTACTGCTTTTAACTCACTTAACTATCTATCATTTAACTAGAACTGAGGCATGAAACAAGAACCTAGAGCATGGCATGGAAATACTACTGCGTAGCACCCTTACACATATCAACATATAATACTGCGCGAAGTGCGCAGCAACGCGAGGGGTTTAAATAACAAATGTAATTACCTTGAATGCTGACAGCTGGTAACAATCATTACACTCCCTCGAAAATCAACGAATGACTAAACAAGAAGGAGACCAAACAGAAACAAACGCACATGTCCATTGTAAACAAAGTCTCCATGTTTTCTATGTAACGCGCGAGCATGTGCTCTCTCTGGTTCGTGCACGCGCACCCTCTGACTCTCTGTGCACATCGCAGCCGCACCGGAGATCGTGACAATGCGTTTGAATTACCTGTTTTGTATGGCCAAAGCCTCCACAACAAATTTATTGCACATGACCAAATGTGGTTTAACAATGGGCTAGTAGAATGTGTGTTCAGCTTAATACAATAGTTTTAAATTTATGGGTCACAGCACTTAAGTGGGCACTGATGGTTGACATAGGGGAAAGGAGCCAATAGCATTAGGAAATACTGCTACCATGAAGGGGTCTGCAACAATGGAAGTGGTTCAGTTGCAATAAATATTATTTGACTCCCATTGCAAATCAAGTTTATGGTCAAAATTTACAGACTTTCAGCTGTTTACGATGAGCAAAAAGTGATTGAAATAGTTCAACACAATGAATGCTTCAAGTGGTTTCCCCAAATTCAACTGAAAATGCAACTTATAATGATTTCTCCAGTTTCAAAATTATTCAACTCCCTAAAAAGAATCCCTCACAACAAAACAATATGCAAAACAAATGTTGTCTCAAGCACACCTGATGCAACTAATCAAGGGCTTCATTAGTTGCACCAGGTGTGCTTGAAACACATGAAATACCTGAACTGGCCAGGCATAAAAAATATATGAAATACCTGGATGGTGCAGAAAAAGGAAGGTATCAATTGCTGCAACCAGATTTTTGAGAAGGCAGGTTGTGAGTGACTGCAAAAGACCTGCATCAAGACTTGGTGGCAACAAGCACTGAGGTTTGAATAACACAGAAGGTTTCCATGCCAGAACTCCAAGACGTAAACCACTACTGACCCAAAAGTACAAGAAAATATGGCTCAAAATTATTTAAATAAGCCACAGATAGTTTTGGGATTCTGTTCTGTTGGAACTTTTAGGCACAGTGGATCAGCAGTATGTCTGGAGGAAGAAGAATGAAGAAAGAACACTCTGTGTGCATGCAAAGAAAGGTGGTGGCTCAGTGATGCTCTGGGGCTGCTTTGCATCCTTTGGCACTGGAAACCTGCAGCGTGTGGAAGGCAAGATGCATTCATTGAAGTATCAGGAAATCCTAGGTGAAAATGTCATGCCTGTGAGGTAGCTGAAGCTTGTGCATCATTGGAACGTCCAACAGGACAATGATCCCAAGAATACCTCAAATTCCACCAAGGCTTGGTTGCATAAGAAGTCCTGGAATATTCTACAGGGCCATCACAGTCACCTGAGTTGAACACCAAAGAAAATCTCTGCTGGGATTTGAAGAAAGTGGTTGCAGAATTCAAACCCAAGAATATTACTGAACTGGAGGCCATTGCTCATCAGGAATGGACTAAGATTCCTCAGGAACGCTGCCAGAAGCTATGCATCTCATTTGCAGCAGGTCATAACAACAAAAGGGTGCTCTACTAAGTACTAAAGATGCTTGCCATGAAGGGGTTGAATCATTTTTCAATGGGAGAAATTATTATAAGCTGCATTTTGAGTTGAATTTGGGGAAACCACTTGAAGCATTCATTGTGTTGAACTATTTCAAATGCTTTTGTTTGATGTGTTCATTGCAAACAGCTGAAAGTCTATATTTTTTTTTACAATGGGGGTTAAATAATTTTGATTGCAACTGTAGGTGTCAAAGTAATATCCACATGAATGCCAGGACCCAAGTATATACAGAATTGAAACAAACATATATCAACTACAAGATGAGTGTGAGGTGGATTGGAAGCCTCTAGCAAGTTACCTAAATACTGGGAAGGCTAAGGAAATTAAAGCTTTGTAGGTCAAAAAAACAAAAAATCTGTGCCCTGTGTGAAACCTAACGATTAACTAATACTGATTAGATAAGATGGGACTGATGTTCTTATCAAATGTAGAATGCTGTACTAACCTCTGCACATCATTGAATAAAGCACATTCCTTATCTATTAATAATCAGGGGGAAAGGGATGTTCTAGCAATATTTCTACTGTGGGTTTCAGATAGAAAACTGCTGTCTCTCAGGACAGCATAATAGCATCTGGCTGATAGCATTAAGTATGAAAAAGATGAAATGAACATTGATGGTTAAAAGATATTTTAACCATATAAGTAAGGCATTATTTTCAATGACAAATGCGGTTCCTAAATGATTTCGGAAGCTCCATTGATAAGCAAATAGCATTTTCTATTATCTATTAACATGTTTAGTTAACTTTTCTGTTGTTACCACTGAAGAAATTCATTCATTTTAGAAAAATTACTTAATTGTGTTGGGTACCAAACACTCTATGACTGCTTGGTTCCTGGTCTGCAGTGACAGTTGGTCGATCTATTCGATGAGAGCTAAAATCTGATCTTTATCAATAGCTTGACAATAAAGCAATGCATTATAAGATAATGTCTCATCAGTCCCATATTCAGTATGATGTGGGGCAAACCATCACACACATACACACACACACACACACACACACACACACACAGATACATGTCTACCGGCAGATATAGTAGGTAGTTTCATTCATGATTCTGAATTTGTTTCAGTGTTTAAAGTCTGTAATGGCCTACTGGGTTCGGGTGTTTCCTGGTAAAAAGAAAAGCTGTAACCTTTTTGTTCAAACCAAAATAGCACTAAACTTACAGTTCTGTCATCTGTCCTTTTCTGTAATTTGCACTTTGCTTGTACAATGGGTGCTTAGTTTATCTACTATTTGTTTCTCATCTAAAGGCATTTTGGGAGAAAGTTAATAATAATTATAATCCACTTTGTTTGCATTCATTACACCAGCAACTGCATCTTCTAAATCACTGTTGATGGCATTGGCGGTACTGTGCACGGTACCACAAAATTCAAAATATTCAGTTAAGACATTTGTTAAGAGAAGATAATCTAACATGGATGCCAAAATGGGAAACTTTTGAAACTGTTGATATCTTATCATCTGTAAAGACAAGACCGTTAGCCCTGCTAGCCCAGGAACCCCTGCTGCTTTGTCTATGCACTGTGCTTAAACAGATTTGACACTTTTAGTTCTTCAAGTCTTTTATGATAGGCAAACACCCTGCTGTACACTTAATCTGTGAACACTGGAGCACTTTTTATTGGTAGTAGTAGTAATGGTAAATGGTCTGCACTTATATAGCGCTTCTTTAACTTTCGCAGTTCCAAAGTGCTTTACACTGTGTCTCAGTCATCCATTCACACTCACACTCACACACTAATGGTAGCAGACTTGGCATCTGGAGCAAGTTGGGGTTCAGTGTCTTGCCCAAGGACACTTCGGCATGTGGGCCAGGAGTCGTGTGGGCCAGGAATCGAACTGCCAATCCTAAAATTAGAGGACAACCCACTCTACCAACTGAGCCACAGCTGCCCCATGTAGCAGTAGTAGTAGTGGTGGTGGTAGTAGTAGTGGTGCTGGTGCTACAAGTTTATCTCGTTTGGAATGTTTATACACAGTAATTTCACTGCTGGGTTGAAAACAATCCACCAATTAGAAATATGCAGCCCAACACAGTCCTATGGTCAGAAATGTAGTACTGATGACTGGCTAGAGGATGATTTATAAAAAATTGAGCATGGAGAAATGTGCTATAGTCTTTAACTTTGCATATACAATGTGGACTAACAAGCCTAACATCACTGTTGCTCCTGATACACTCATAGCAACACGTCACACACTACTCTGCCACTATCATGTCACTACCATTTCAGTGTAAATATTGTCTTGAGAATGGATATATACTATATATGCAAACAGTATATTCGAGAATATAGCATTAAACTTAGTGAGCTATTATGACAAGGGTTTTAATGCAACAAAGAGAAAACAGCATTTAGTTTGTCTCGGCTCTAAAATTTCAAAAGCCATTCTTAAAACAGTTTACAGAAGTTACACTCTTAAATAATCTTTTAGCTTCTTTCATGCAGTTTTGCAAGGCACTATTGAGGATATAGACTTGTGTGTGTGAGGATAAAGCTACTTTCAAATTCTATGTTAATGGGATATGGCAGAAAATAGTAAAAGTAGACAATGCTCTGCATACCCCATTGGAACTATTCAGCCCAATTACAATATTTGCGAAATTAAATGTGTTTGTGAGGAGAGTGGGGGGAAAGTGCTTATCTCGTTTCACAAAACACTCCTGTAGAATATCTCAGAATATCCAGACGAACAGAGAAAGGGGTGAAACAATGTCGAGATTTTGGAGCAATGTGCACTCATTGTTTCCTGAGTTAGATTGGAAATGGGTGCAACGGTGGGTGCAGGAACAGGGGAGGGAGGACTTTTTTTGTGTGTGATTCATACCCCTAGTGCAAAAAGCAGAAACCTCAATCCTACTCTATCAGGACTGAACACCTTTCCAGAAAGATGCTATGAAGTGAAAAATGGCTAAATGATTTCCCCCCCTACTTAGTTGGACTGAGGGAGACAGAGAGAGACAGAAAAGGAGGGAAGGATATTTTCCCTTCACTGCACCACCACCCCTCTTTGTTCTGAGAGGCCTGTTCAACATTCTGCATGATTAACAATATTATCTGTACCTGGCCACGTCTGCCGGCAGGCTGCATGCCATTGTGTTCCCGTCAGGGGTGAATGGCCAGGGCCTGGTGTGGCACTGAAGCCAGCCCATCAGGTGTCACCAGAGGGCTGCCCAATCCCAGGTGAGCTTGCGCTGGTATTTGCAGTAATGAGGGAGAAGCGTTTATGCTAATATCTACCCAAAAGCAGGGCATTTGGGGATGGTGGGGGTGTTTGAGCCCCACGGGGGCAGCACATGAGCCTGGTGTGCTGACCTCCATCTGTTTGCACTGCTGAATCTAGATAGAATGTTTAACAAAGTGCTACTGATACAGTAATGAATCAGGCTAGTTCACTCACTCACTCACTCACTCACTCACCTCACCACACACACACACACACACACACACACACACACACACACACATACATGCAAAATTTGTCTTACTATCCTTATGAGGACAATAATAGCAAATTAATGCTATGCTTGACCTCAACTAAAAAAAAAAGATTTTTGCTGGTGGGGACCAAACAAATT
This sequence comes from Ameiurus melas, assembly GCA_012411365.1. Taxonomy (NCBI): domain Eukaryota; kingdom Metazoa; phylum Chordata; class Actinopteri; order Siluriformes; family Ictaluridae; genus Ameiurus; species Ameiurus melas. The sequence goes on along the minus strand of CM022761.1, from coordinate 12,120,782 downwards.
GTCAGATATACATTAATGTATGTATGTTAAAATGTTTAGACGGAACTAATTACATATTAGCAAGTGAAAATATCTTGAATATAGCCACATTTATTTAGTATATCATTTTATAAAACTACAATAAACCAAATATAAGATTATTAAACTTATTTCTAGACATTTGTGCTAAGCTTAAATTAGTTATATTGGCAGAGAATTATGCTAATTGTAAGCAAATATAATAAAATGTATAGCTTGAAATGAGTAAAACATATCCAGAAATAGGTTTTATATATATAATTAGTTTATTCCAATTTTATAACAGGAAATACTAGATAAATTTGACTGTATTCACTTGCTACAATGACACTTTGAAGAGACTGTTGTAGAAGCATGTACCAACAGAACAGTTCTCTCACTGAGTCTGGGGGAGTACTGGTGCTTCTGATTCCATTTCGTATTCTCTTTCTCTCTCCTCTGCTATCTGTCATTCACACAGACGCCCTTTACGCATAATAATTGACTCAGCTGCAGTCTCTGTGATATAATAACCCGTTTACCCTACTGAAAGCATTTCACAAGTTCAGCCCTAGCATAAAGCTAATTGTTGTAGAGAGGGTGTGTGTGAGTGTATGAGTCTGTGTGTGTGAGGCTAATGATAAGAGCAAAAAAAAAAAAGGACAAACTCTCGCTGTGAGCTTGTGTGTGGTGGAAGCGACATTTATCTTCTGCGAGACACTGTTGTCCCTGAATCCCCCCATCAAAAGAATGGGCTCGTGGTATTTTGTGCTCCTAAATACTTTTCAAAACCCCCAGTGCTTCTTTTTCTCCCAGCAGTGAGCACTGCTCTAGCATCCTGCAGAGCAAAGATAGGAAGTTTAATATCATGAGAAAATTCCTTTCTTTCTTTCTTTCTTTCTTTCTTTCCCACGTAAAAAGTGGAGGTTTCCTTTCTATGTTTTTGTTTGTTTTATGGATTGGTATAAAATTATTTGGTTTACTCATTTCACAATGCTGCCTTTAGGTACTTATCACTAAGAGGTGATTAATGCATTCAATCATTCATCTTCAGTAAACACTTTATCCTGATCTGGATGCTATACGAAGAACACTGGTTGCAAGGCGAGAATACAGCCTGGGTGATTTGCCATCCATTGCAGGACACTATGAATACACTCATTCACACCTAGGGGCAATTTAAATTAGTTATTGGAATGTGGAAGGAAAGTGGAAAAACCAGGGAAAACCCACATGCACATGATCAGGGACATGAAGAAAAGTCTACACATAGAGTAACCCAAGCTCGGGCTCAATCCTAAGTTATGAAGCAGCAACGCTACCTGCTGCACCACTGTCCTGCTTGAGCTGATTTATGACAAATAAGGAAATGCTTGTTTTTTGCCCCAATATTCAAGAAAGACAGTGAAGCATGAATACAAACAGTGGTTAGAGGACAGAAAATCTACAGCTTCTACTCACATCTGTACTCAGTAAGCAGGAAATGACTGTTCTTAAATACATGACATTATTGATCACACAGAATTTTACTGTACTTATGACAACTGCTCAGACTCTCCACAGGATTCTGTCCAAAACAAGCAAATTCATGCTATTAAATATGGGCATATGGGTAGTATATGGGTAGTATAAATTGTAATATGTCATGGCATCACTGAGAGTCCTCACCATGAGCAACCAATTCTGCAGTGTTGTGAAAAAGTATTTTTTCTTCACTGACTTCTTCTGTTTTTGTGTATATCTCATACTAAGTAGATTTTGATCTTCAAATGAAGTACAGCATAAAACAAATGCAACCTGAGCAAACACACAAAACAGTTTTTTGGGGTGTTTTTTTTTTTTTTTTGAAGCAAAAGATACCTATAACCCATGTGAAAAGCTAATTGCTTAAAATCTGGTTGTGCCACCTTTAGCAGCAATAACTGCAACAAAACACTTCTGATAACTGGAGACAAGTCTTTCACTTATTTCTAGAACTAGGACTTACTCATATGATTTGGATCATTGTCTTGCTACTTAAATCAGTTGTGCTTGAGTTTCAACTGAAGACTGGACATTCCCCTTTAGGATTTTCTGGTAGAGAGCAGAATTCATGTTTCCCTCAATTACTGCAAGTTGCCCAGGCCCTTAAACAGCAAAGCCTCCCCACACCATCACACCTCCACTACCATGCCTGACCACAGGTATGGTTCACTCTTCCATGGATGCCATTTTTGCCCTGATATTGGAGTTATGAACAATGATTTTTACTGATGCAAGAGAGGCCTGTAAGTCCTTTGATGATGTTGTCCTTTGCTCTTTTGTGACTTGCTGCATGAGTCATTGCTGTGCTCTTGGGGGAATTTTGGAAGGTACAGCACCCTCCTACCTCAACTCTCTCCTGAAGGCCTACGTTCGATCTGCGGTCGACTAGCGACCGACGTTTAGTAGTTCCCACTCAGCGTGGCGTAAGGTTCCTTTCCAGAACCTTCACGCTTACTGTTCCCCAGTGGTGGAATGCACTTCCAATCTCAATCCGGACTGCAGAATCTCTCACTATCTTCAAAAAACAGCTAAAGACCCACCTCTTCCGTGAACACCTAACCAACTCATAGAGAGAGAGAGAAAAAAAAAAACACAACGCACTTACACCTCTACTCTGTGCACTTTGCTTCCTCTGGTATTCAATTAATGGATCTTGTATAGTAGCACTACTTGTATTGTTCTCTGCTTGATATATCCCCTTTCTTATTTTGTAAGTCGCTTTGGATAAAAGCGTCTGCCAAGTGAATAAATGTAAATGTAAAGGTCGGTCACTTCTGGGAAGGTTCACTACTATGCAGAGTTTTTCCATTTGGAGATAATGGTCTTAATGTGAAATCACTATCCTTTTGAGTCCCAGAGCCTTTGAAATAGCTTTGTAACCCTTCCCAGTCTGATGTATCAGAAAATGTATAATTTTCTTCCTCATCATTTCTGAAATTTCTTTGAATTTTGCCATAGTGTGTTACTGGGTAAGACCTTTTAACCAACTTCATGCTGTTGAAAAAGTTCTATTTAAGTGTTGATTTGATTGAACAGGGTTTGCAATAATCAGGCCTGTTTGTGTCTGGTCCAGCTGAACCCCACTGTGAATGCAGTTTCATAGATTTGGGGAATTAGTAACTATGGGGGCAAATACATTTCAACTCACAGGAATAATGCAAATACAGCACTGACCAGTAAACACTAAACACATCACAAATATTTTAATATAGACATATTTAATGTGTTTCAGGGCCTTTAACCCTTTACTGCAGCGGTCCCCAACCCCCGGTCCGTGGGTCATTTGGTACCGGGCCGCACAGAAAGAATAAATAACTTACATTATTTCCATTTTATTTATTATCTGGATCTGAAAAATGCTGAAAAAACATCCTTCTATGACTCACTCTTGACGCATGTCAAGATGCTTGTCTTGGTCATGTGATACATTGAAACCTTACCATAGAGACCAGAGAGTGTTAGGGGGGAGAGAGGATGTTACGAGGATGCTGCTAATAAAGCTGCGATTTCACATTGGATTCACGTTTATTATTATATTTTAAAAATACCCCAGTTTTCATGCCGGTCCTATTATTTTATTTTGTTGTATTTATCTGCCACACCTTAAAGGCCAGTCCGTGAAAATATCGTCTGATATTAAACCGGTCCGTGACGCAAAAAAGGTTGGGGACCACTGCTTTACTGTGTGGTTTTGCCATATATTTGCCATATACATTTCAAACCCTTGAAATATATCCAATTTTTAATAGTGAAGTATTAACTTCATCAAAAATGCCATGTCAAATGACCAGGAAGTGCTGTTTGCACTTATTTTATTGCAGTCACATTTCAGGGTGAAGGTCTTCCTCACATGGCTCTCAAAATTTTATTAATTTTTTCAATATTTGGGCAAATCTACTTAAAGGGAAAAAATTAAACACTATCTGGGATAAGTTAACATTTATTTCAGGTCATTATTTATGAGTGTTTTGTTAAATGGTAAAATTACATTGTTTCCATATGATAATATGATGTTTTTTCCATATGATAATGTGGTGCATTCATGAATTGAAAGAATCCTACAGTACATAACAAAAAAAGACACCAGTCTTCTCTAATAGTATATTTACATTTTTCACAATCAAAGTAAGAAAATCTGTTGTAATTTAAGATATTTTGCATTTGCACCTTATGTTCTAAATTTTATATTTCAAGAAAAATATGTAGGAATTCAAGAGAAATAATTAAAATGATTTCTCTCCCAAAACATGTTTAGATCAAATTTTTGTCTGTATTTTAAGTGAGTAAATCTATTTATATTCTTTTTAGAACTGTAATCCTTTTCTAGAAGATAAAACATTTATATTCTCTCTGGATGGCAAGAAAAACTCTGCAATTTATAGTCTGGAAATTGCAGTAGCTGGAATTGTAATCTCATACATTTTGTTATTTTTGACTGTATGATATTTTCTACCATTGCACACTGTTGCCACATGGCAACAATTTACCAACTACCCCCTTGAATTAATTCAAGTAGTACAAATCCAAAACCCATAAAACATGTTTGATGTAAGTGTAATATTTCATTCAGTAGAGGGTTAATATTAGACAGAAAAATTATGTATATTTATGAGTTGGTTGCTAGCTCTCAAACTGAACATCGTTCTATTGTACAAATGCTCAATTTGTACCTGTGTGATTTAAAGGTTGGTAGGCATGTAAGCAAGTGATATTTCTTGCATTTCATTCCAGAATCACAGAGAAATGGAGCAATTGTTGACATTTGCTTTGCCTTGAGCCACTTACAATGTCCTAAGATATTAAAGAAGAACAGAAAAGAAGGGATAATGTGTGCACAAAATGAAGCAGGACACCATGCCTGACATGGTGGTTTGTGACTACTGTATGATGGTCTGGTGTTTTTATTTTTATTTTTTTCCATTTCTCTCCACTCGTCTTCTCCCCCCGATTGCCAAAGATTTTAGGGGCTGCAGAAATCTGCTCGGCAGATGGGTCCCTCGCTTTTTACATCTCACTTGAGGGACTAGGGAAAAAAAAAAACTAGCACAATCTGCATCTCACAGTGCAGCATCAGCGAAGTCGTTGAAACGAAATAAGGAATCCATGCAGTGGTACAACACCGATTCCCAATCTAGCCCCAACCTCTTTCCAGACTCTTCAAAGTAAAGACCATGTTTTATGTCTCCAATTGTGGGAGCAAAGCAGAGCCCAAGCACACGGTGTGTGCCTTCTGTTTCCCAATTTGAAGAAGAAAAAAACTTTGACGTTATCGAGAGCAAGGGAGGGACAGTAGGGATTCGCACATGGTGTGGAGAAAGAACTACAAATCCCAGCAGGGTCGATGGTGGAAACAGACCAGCTGTCCGTGGTTTGTACATCAGATGGATTGCCATTGATTACGAAATCACGAACTAATGAGGACCAAAGTGCAGGCATGTGTATTTTTCCTCCTTTGTTGTTGCCTTCCTTTATATAAATTCAACAGAAGTTATTTTGTTCTTGTTGCCTCTAAGCTGTGGTGTGTTAGCTGCCAATGTTTGGTGCTCGCCTATGATTGTTCCCTCAGCCGGAAGATGAGACTCGGGGCCTGGCCCGATAAAGCTGCCATCTAAATCCCGCCTTTTGGTTTATTTAATTCAGAGTATGCCTCCCGCACCAACTGTCGGCATCAAAGTTGCAAAAAATCCACAGCAATTAGTTGTTGAGAAATGAGTAGAAGTCTCCTGTCTCCTCATTCAGGAAGCACACAGGTTGTCCTGTGATTGATGCTGGGATTGGGAGTTATAAAGTACTGTTTGCATAGTCAAAATGTATCTTTAACTTTGTGCACTATAAAAACTTAAGGATAAGCATTTTTTTTGTTTTGTTTTAAAAGATCATCAATAGGCGCATGGTGGTTTAGTGGTTAGCACGTTCGGCCCACACCTCCAGGGTTGGGGGGGTCCCTTTTTCGTATCATTTGACAGACCATGCACCATGCCACACCTGGTGTTCATATTGGATTACGCCATGCCACACCGACAGGAGGGGGAGTCTGTGGTTGGGGCTGAGACCAATTCCCACCCTCCCTCCCCTACTATGGCTCTCACGCAGCCTCCCTGTTTGGCTGTGGACGTTGCTCAGCCTCCCTGTTGGGCTGTGAACATTGCTCAGCCTCCCTGCTCGGCTGTGGACGTCGCTCAGCCTCCCTGTTCAGCTGTGGACATCGCTCAGCCTCCCTGTTCGACTGAGGTCGTCACTCAGCCTCCCTGTTCGACTGTGGATGTCGCTCAGCCTCCCTATTCGGCTGTGGACATCGCTCAGCCTCCCTGCTCGGCTATGAATGTCGCTCAGCCTCCCTGCTCGGCTATGAATGTCGCTCTGCCTTCCTGCACGGCTATGGACATTGCTCTGCCTTCCTGCTCGGCTGAGGTCGTCGCTCTGCCATACTGCTTCACTGAGGACGTCACTCTGCCTCCATGTTCCGCTAAAGACGTCACTCCTTTCCTTTGCTGCGCTCAGTATGTCGCCCCCCCTTCCTGCTCCACGGAGGACATTGTTCCCCCCTCATTCTCCGAGGAAAGCATCGTTCCTCCCTTGGGCCTCACGGAGAACCTCGCTCCTTCTTCCTGGCTTCGCAAAGAACCTCGCTCTTCCCTTAAGCCTCGGGGAGAACCTCGCTCCCCCCTTGAGCCTCGTGGTGAACCTCACTCTGCTCTCCTGTCACGTGGAGGACGTCACCCCACTTTCATGCTCTGCCGAGGACGTCACCCCGCTTTCATGCTCTGCCGAGGGCGTCCCTCTGCCCCCCTGTGACGTTGTGGAAGCTGCTTGGCCTCCTGGTTTTGCTGAGGACTTTTTGCCCAGGGGGCCGGGTCCTCCAGATGGAGGACGTATGATTTTGGGTGCTCCGGGAGTAGTGCCCTTGTGGGAGGGTTCTGTCACGTATCAAGAAACTCTGGACTCCAGTTCCCATCAGCCACTCCACTGCACTACCTGTCACATGACCACCTGCACCTGATTCACGTTTTTGTTAATGAGTACTCATGGGTATTTATAGTCATTGTCCGCACTGTTTCCTTGTCTTTCGTTGTCTTTGACTTCCGTGTTTCATGTCTCTATGTTTTGTTTCATGCCACAGTATTTTGTCTAGTGTTCTTAGTGTCTTTGTTTTCTTGTTTTATTGTTTAAATAAACGTCTTAATCTGCACTTGCTTCTTCCTCAACCTCGATACGTGACACATAAAATGGATGGATGGAGCATCAATAATTCAGATTATATAGCATTTAAATAAATATGTAAATAGAAATAAAAATGTAAATAATGTCTGTCTGTCCAAAAACAAAGGATGAACAGAAGCAAGCAATGGGATGGCCATGGCAGGTCATTTTGATGTATGTTTTGTATCATTGTCCTGCTGGAAGGTTCAATCACACATCACAGCTACATTCCTTGGTCTTACCTATTGTTATGAATGACTAAGGGAATTTGGCCTGTGTGTTACCTCATGTTTATACCCCTGTGAAACACAGTCATGGTTGAACATTTTCCTGTTCCTGGTCACCCAGGTGTACAAAAATGGTTTAAATATCAATTGGAATATATTTCAAATATATTTTTATCATGTTATATTTAACAAAGAGATTTTTTTTGTCACTTTTTTTAAACAAAATATTAAAAGTTTAAACAATAAAGACAATTTTTCACAGCCTTTATTGCTCATATTTATCAAGGGTGACAATATTAGTGGAGGGCACTGTATGCCAGTACCATGTCGGTTGTGCCTTCGTCAGTGAATGCTCATGGACTTCCACTTCTCGGTTGGTCTGCAACACTTCCAGTCTTTTTGAATTTGTTAATAACTTTGGCTACAGTGTCATGTGTGATGTGCTCGCCATATTTCCTGTTAAAGCTCAACACAACCTTGCGACAGCTTCCTGATCCAGCCAAGAGAATGATTTCAATACATTCTTCTTTTGTCAAAGGCGTTCTTAATGGTTATCTGAAAAAAATTATAATAATAAACCTGGGTATGAAAAATTTTGGATGACATTTTGCTAAAAGTGTTAATTTCCCCTATGTATGGAGATTTTTTGGGACACCCTGTATAATAATAATAATAATAATTTAGTAGTAAATATTATACCTGTTCATATCAGTGATTTTCAGCACTACTTGTTTTATAACAAAAAACAACAACAACAAAATCATCATAAAATCATCATAGACCGCAGGCCATGCTTTCAGCTGAAAAAAACATCAATTTCTGTTAGGTCAGGTGTTTTCTTTCAGAGCATATAAATGGGTTATCATTAACCACATACAGGTGTAGACATTCGCTCATTCTCCATGACTCCTCCCCCTGCTTCACATCCAGTGCTCAATCACACCCTTCAGTCATATTTACCTAAAATGAGTAGTTTTTACTTCAAATTTCATTGTTTCCCCAAACATGTAGTTTTCCTTCAGCACTTACACGAAGGAGTCTGTACTGTAGTTTATTTGCAAACTTTAAGAAATGCCTCCTGGCTGAGTCTTGCTCATGAAGCTAGATGAGAAGACGCCAAGCATGTTCCTCAGGAATAGTGTTAAGAATTTAAAATATGTAAAGTAGTTTTCATTTAAATAACACAATATAATTCCATATTTGTTATTTCACAGTGGTAGAAAATGAGCAAGTGTGTCCAAGCTGGTGGTGCAGTAACGTAAATCATATCTCTTGAAAAATGTCATTAGTTTGAATCAGAATGAGCATGGCTGAATTGTTCATATTTTTCTCCATATGAATGAAGCCATTAGAATAACTGGGCAAATTATTAATAGCCCCAATGTTTCTCAGATGTGCTTCAAGCACCATAGCTTGCAAGCTAATAATAAGGCTTTGTTCAAAAATACAGAAGATCGTGATTCATTTCAGTGTAAGGAACAAGCACTGATGATGTCTGATGGATGTGATTATTTTTAAATCAGTGTTGGGGAAGTTGGGGAAACGTTTTCTTCTGGATTGTTGAGTTATAGTAGGTTTCTTTGAGAATCTTTATCTATGCTAAAATATAACATATATCCCTTGATTACAGATTCTTGGATGCAGTTAGTCATTTATTTGATACTATGAATGGGATTTAGCATGGGTAAACCCTTCTAGCAGACTTTCAATTATTTCTTTAATCTAGCAATAAAAGCCCTGCATTTTTTTTTTTAACAAATATGATCGCATCAAGCTGTATCAATGGATCTGGCTCAAAAATCTTTAGTTTCATAAATCAGGAGCAAAAGCAAGCCAAAACCGGAAAACAAAAATCTGTGAAATTGAATACGTAATCTTCCAAAGCAATGTGAAAACCCTTCATGACCCGATAATTGCAGTCATATTTTTGAAGCCAAGCATTAGTAGTCAAACTTTATGTCATATAAACATTTAAAAATGAGGTCTATTCTATGGCTCGGAACAAATCCAAGCTGTACCATGTGCTCGAGCAGGAGTTTGTGGGGAGACAGAGTGGACACTACAGAAGGGGTCACACTCTCTCTCTTACAACATGATGTCCGCAACAGACGGACATCCACACAGTCACATAGCAAGCCGAATGGTTAGCGATTTATTCTCCAAATGCGCTCGGCCACACTTTCTCCCTGCAGTTTAAGGAGGCAGATTTCACATGTCTCAGAGGAGCCATGTAGCATTTACTCTCTCTGATAATATGCAGTATGGGCAGAGATTAATCATCGATATCTAGAGATTATTGGGTAAAATTTTGTAAAAAATTACCAAAAATGCTTTGGCTTGCGGTTTTGATCTAATTATTATTTTTGTGGTCAGATGATGCCAAATATTATATATTATGTATAACAGTATATTTAAAGTCAAAAGAAATTCTTACACCTTTTAAGACCACTGACTAGATTACTTTTTTGTTGTTGTTGAAAATTACTCCCAATCACACTGTTAACAGAGAAATCACAAAGAAGATTTGTTTAATCAGTCAATACAGAAATAATAAATAATAATAATAAAAAACAAAAAAATAAAATACTAATAAAAACAAAACATACAGTCTATTAGTGCTTGCCTCGTACCTCCAGGGTTGGGGGTTCAAATCCCACCTCCGCCCTGTGTGTGCATGGAGTCTTCATGTGCTTCGGGGGTTTCCTCCGAGTACTCTGGTTTCCTTCCCCAGTCCAAAGGCATGTCTTGTAGGCTGGTTGACTTTTCCAAGTGGTCCGCAGTGTTTGAATGGGTGTGGGAATGTGTGTGTGATTGTGTCCTGTGATGGCTTCGCACCCCATCCAGGGTGTCCCCCGTCTTGTGCCCCAAGTTACAATAGGCTCCCGGCTCCCCCACAATGCTGTGTAGGATGAGTCATAAACACTTTTAAAACATTTTAAATGTAAGACATGTATTTGTACAACACTTTGAAATGTGTTAAACTGTGTCAAGTCTAGGTTAGAATTTAGTTTTATTCATTATAACATTTCAAAAAGCAGTTGCGTTTACTAGCGAAACAAAGGTGTGCATTATATATCCTACCCATTACTTTTGGTGTAGCTTTTCACCCAAGACCTGCAGCTTCTGTTCTTACTCATGAACATGTGCAGTCCAAGCAGATGCCTTCGATTGGGATTGGTGTAACGGCTCATTTATTTTGGTCTCCTAAAAATTCATGAGGAATTTCACTAGTAAGGTGTCCTCTATTCTGATTCAAATCTTCGTGCCTCTTGCTGAGGCTTTTGAGTGATATAAGATTTCAAGGCATACAGCCTCGTCTGCACATTGCTCCTCATTCCATTGCCATTACAGTCTGTAGAAGAACCAACAGGTCACTACTAGCACAATCAGAATGTGGAAAATAAGGGCTGGTGCTTTTTTTTTACCTGTCTTTAGTCTGATAGAGGACAAGCAGAGAAACAAGGAGATCAGTTCCCTCCAGTGTGGCAGCTGTACTCTCAACTTGTGTAAAAGGATGTGCTCTAGTGTAATCACTGTAGAGGGGCACTGATTGTCATGTAGATAAATATATCCAATATCAGCTGCTTACAGTATATCTCGAAATTATCCATACCTACAGTACATGTTCTCAGGTCAGAATCTGATATCATGTAGTTTCCTGGTAAGCCGTTTGAACATACAGTGCCAAACAATGAATTACCTGTTGTGACAATACAAGCTGCAGAGCTGAAATAGCAATGATACTGGTTTCGACAAGCACAACATTCTTGGCTAAACTCATTCCTACATCAGTAAGCTCAGGTGGATGGACAGCTTTTCCAGTAAAGATCTCAAAGTTGTGTGGAATACCATCTGAGCCAGCAAGGATTAGTATTCTGTAGCTGCACTTCTGTGGCTTACGGTGTAGATACTGTTTCAGCTAATTCTTAAATTTGAAAGGATTTGAGCATTTGCTCATCCATGTTGTGAATGCTGTTTATCTTGGCAATAAGGTAAGATGTAAGAAGACAAATCTTGTAGAGCTCATTGAAAATTTCTGTATCTCTGGTTTGTTGGTTATTGAAATGGTGTCTTACACTATGCTAAATACACACAACTGTCACAGCTCCAAAACACATATGAAACCAAACCAACAACACATAAAGCAGTTATTTTCAAGGTCCTTAACAGTGAGGGTCAGTAGTTTGTCAGGACTACACTGTATGGCATACAGGTTTGACTGATAAACAATGATTTGAGGAAGGTCTTCAGAGAAACATTTTTTACATTTTGGTAAGTGTTCATGATTTCACCAACTGGTGGACAGCTGTCCAGCCACACAAGGATACTCAAGAGAGCTAGAGCCATGCCAGAGCCATGGTTTTCCAGTGAGGAATCTGGAAGGCATCATTGAACAATCTGTAGATGGACATACCCCAAAATCTTTACCCAAATATTTCTTATTTCAATCTTCTTTACTTTCACTGATTTCTAGATTTCTGTCCTCACTATCTAAGCAGCTGGTCCTGATTAAGCTTCTTTCATCTATATAACATTTCCATTTACTTATATAAGATATCATTTAAGATATAATGTAGAAGATATAAAATATACTCAGCAAAAAAAGAAATGTCCCTTTTTTCAAGATAATTTTGTAAAATCCAAATACACTTTACAGAGCTTTATTGGAGATGGTGTAAACAATGTTTTTCATGCTTGTTCAATGCAACATAAACAATTACTGCACATGCACCTGTGGAACAGACCTTAAGACACTAACAGTTTACAGGTGGTAGGTAATTAAGGTCACAGTTACAATAACTTAGGACACTAAAGAGACCTTTCTACTGACTCTGAAAAACACCAGAAGAAAGATGTCTAGGGTTCCTGCTCACCTACATGAACATGCCATAGACCTGCTGCAGGGACACATGAGGCCTGCAGATGTGTTAAGAGCAATAAACTGCAATGTTTGTAATGTAAGATGCCTAAGACAGTGCTACTGTGAGACAGGAAGGACAGCTGATCGTCCTTGCAGTGTAAAAATTACATTTAACCACGTGTCCCCCAGATGTGATTGAGAATTTGCGAATGCCTTGGTGGAAGAGTGGAGTAACAGCTCACAGCAAGAACTGACAAATCTGGTGCAGTAATACTTAAAGCAGCTGGAGGACACACCAGAATACTGACTGTTACTTATAATATTGGCCCTCCTTTGTTCAGAGACTCATTATTCTATTTCTATTCGTCAAATGTCTATGAAACCTGTTCAGTTTATGCCTCAGTTGTTGAATGTTTTTATGTTAATACAAATATAAACACATGTTCAGAAATTTGCTGGGGAAAAAAACAGTTGAATGTGACAGGACATTTCTCTTTTTGCTGAGTATATATTTTCTGTAAAGAACAGTTGATGAAACAATCTATTACCAGTCAGTATGCTGCATATAATTGAACATATACTACTTGAAAAGTACCCCTTGTATACAATGTTGGTCATAAGCAACAAAAATGGAAGGGGAAAAAATATTTTTCATTTGCTAAGAGACATTCATGACAGTTTTTAAACTGTTAAACAATTAAATAGTTCTTACTTACTGATCACATCATGTGCACCTAAGGTTGTGCTTTCTGAAATAACATTCCGCCTTCACATGATGTAGGACCTCACTGGCATGTTCTTGATCTGAAGCATTTTAATTGGTTAAAATGATTAAAGAAAATATGTCTGGTATAATATATATTTTATCCTTCATCTCCCTCCACTGGCTTCCTGTAGCTGCCTGCATCAAGTTCAAGGCCTTGATGCTCACCTACAAGACCTTGTCAGGAACAGCACCCTCCTACCTCAACTCTCACCTGAAGGCATACATTCCCTCTCGCAACCTGCGATCGGCTAGCGACCGACGTTTAGTAGTTCCCACTCAGCGAGGCGTAAGGTTCCTTTCCAGAACCTTCACGCATACCGTTCCCCAGTGGTGGAATGCTCTTCCGATCTCAATCCGGACTGCAGAATCTCTCACTATCTTCAAAAAACAGCTAAAGACCCACCTCTTCCGTGAACACCTAACCTAACAACTCCTAAAAAAAAAAAAAAAAAAAAAAACACAGACAATGCACTTACACCTCTACTCTGTACAATTTGCTTCCTCTGGTATTCAATTAATGGATCTTGTATAGTAGCACTACTTGTATTGTTCCCTGCTTGATATCGCTTTGCTTATTTGTAAGTCGCTTTGGATAAAAGCGTCTGCTAAGTGAATAAATGTAAATGTAAATATCAGACGTGGAGAGGGTTAAATCACAGTTTAACTGAAACTTCAACACAATGGAACAAGCTTTGAACAAGTTTTAACAAATGATGAAAAAGAAGCTGTATTGTGATAGAGAGAGAGAGCATTGTGAACCAAAAAAAAAGCTGACAGTGTTAATATGGAACCAAAAACGTGGAGCGCAACCTGGCATTCACTCAAACTCTGCACCTGCACCTTAACAAATGGAGCTCTCCTGTGTGCCTCTCTGGCTTTCTCTGACTCCCACTCTCATTTCTATTCAGCAGAATCTCTCTCTCCTGCCCCGCATCCACACTCCGGGCGACGCTTTTCTGGGCGTTTATTTATTTTTTCCCCCTTTCTCTTGCATAGCATGCCGGATGTACGCTAATTTGTGCCCACCCCAAGGGGAGTGGAACAATGAGGTGGACCTGATACGTAGTGCAGCGCCAAGTTTTGGGGATGACACAGTGTGGTACTGAAGACACCTGGTCCACCTGAAGGGCATGTGGAAGACTACTTTCCCCTCCTCTTTCTGTCCCCCCTTGCTGTGTAGAGAAAACATCTGCTCATCAGCAACTCACAGCCTTCTTAATGTACAGAGACAACCTAATACATTAGTTAGCTTAAAACAAACATTATAGAGTCAGCTTCATTATGAGACATTAAACATGGTGAAATGCTACAGACTGAATTGGGCAAATTATGGTATACTTAGGGTGCCACGTACAGTATTGCCGAAGTGTATCTCCATGCAGAAGTACTTCAGCTCCCTATACTTTTATGAGTTATTGAACAAAGTCTCACATAACAGACCTAAAAAAAAAACCAACAACACATACACTTATGCTTGCACTATTTGGATGTTTTGAAGTCCCACATTCATTGTACATGGCTGAAAAAACTGGCTCTTATTGGCCAATAATCATTCCAAAATGCTATAATACTACATGCCTTTTGTCACATTAAGCCATTTTATACATTTATACTTTGCCTTTATGCATGTCCTGCATTGGAAATATACTGTAGGTATAAAAAGTTCTATATAAATATGGAGAATATGATTATTATTATTATTATGAGACATGACAGAAACAAGGAACGAGGCACAGAACCCTACAAAGGAGAGGAGCAGAGAACTACATGCATGTTGGGATGTGTTCTGGCAGTAATGACTCATTTCACCTATATGGTACAAACACCTGGAGCAAACTGAGTCACCTCACATAACAACCCTCTCACCCCTTGCTAGAACTATAAAGAAGGAACCCTCTGAAAGTTGAATCTTCCATCAAGTCTGACATATTGAAATATGGAAAGTTGCTGGTGTAGTGCTCGTGGGCAAAGCCAGTGACATACGGACGCAGGCATGAACACACACAGACACACACACAACTTGGTCAGCACAGATGAGTTGTGGGAAAACAAGCAGCTGCAGGAGGAAGAATGGGCCATAAGGCTCGACTGCTTGCCAAATTTCATCATCTATTATGGATCGCCTGAGAAGCTCGCTCCACTGCGGGCTGGGCCGTGCTTCTGAAACGCGTGCAACTGCGAATCAATGCTCAACACCAAGACGCTGGCATCTGATATTTAGCTTGAGTAGGTTTATGTAGGATTAAACAGAAATAAGAGTAGTTCAGTCTCTTTTAGTTAAACTGCCATATGGTTTCATATACACAATAACATGCTGTAAATTAGGCATTTTATTTTACGGTTATTCTTTTTATGCTGGGAGGCACACTGTGAATCAGAGCTATGTCAGAATCTACTGGACCTGTTACTGTAACTAACAAGAAAACTCTCACGTTTTGTAACATACTGAACATATTTTGCTTTATAACATGTTTATCCAGTATTGGTACATTTTACTTGACACTGTTGAGGACACTACTTTAATGCTGCTATAAAATGCGCACTGGGTTCAATCACTGCAAAAAATGCCACCTTAGCAAATAAAAATATGTTGAATATAGTAAAAATATATCCAGTATTCCCTGTTATAAGAATGCAATAAACCAAATACATGATTAGTATTCTTATTTCTAGACATTTTTATTGACTAATTTCAAACTTGAAATAGTCTTGTTCTATTGGTAAATTATCCGTAAAACCATTTTCTGTACCACCTATCCTACACAGGGTGGCAGGGAGCCCACCCAAGGGAACTCAAGGCACAAGGCAGGGGACACCTCTGGACAGGGTGCCAACCCATCGCAGGGCATATTCACACACCCTCATTTAGATATGCCAATGCATTTAACGCATGTATATGGACTGGGGGAGGAAACTGGAGTACCTGGAGGTAGCCCCAAAAGCACAGGGATAACATGCAAGCTCCACACACACAGGACAGAGATGGGATTCAAACCCAGATGAGAAAAGCATCTAAAAACAAGCTGAATTACTATAGTTTTGCTTTATAGTAATCTCATAATAAGTAGAAATTTGCACAGATTCAAGATTTACTTGCTAAGACAATGTATTATGTATTTATTCAGTTTGTAGTGATTATATTGCATCCAAAGACAGTCGATGACAAAGTTCTGGCAGTGTGAGAAGCTTTTATATCTTGGAACATTTCTTCGATGCTCATCTAAAAGTCACCAAAATGACGACCGGATAGGATTACATGGAACTCACAGGAAAGCTACAAACATGGTAGTGACAATGGCAAAACATGAATTAAACCCACTAATAGACAAAAAAATATCCTTATTACCTTATTACTTTTAAAAATGTTTGCATCCCTATTTTCTGCACAGACCTGGATCTGTTGAATTATGATGTAAGCAGAACCTAGTCATTTTGTTAAATAATATAATCTGACATGGACAATGTTATTTCAGAGTGTTATTTGGCCGATAATTTTATTGGAAACATCTCACACTGTCTAACAAGTAATCATCTGAAAAACTCTTTAAGCACAGTGCATTAGGCACAAACTTGAACATCTTGAACAAGCAGACATTTTTTGTTTTGTTTTGTTTTGTTTTGTTTTGTTTTTTGTTTTGTTTTGTTTTGTTTTGTTTTGTTTTGTTTTGTTTTGTTTTGTTTTGTTTTGTTTTGTTTTGTTTTGTTTTGTTTTGGTGTGCCCTCAAGAAACTAGCATCCTGTTGTGGGTTTGTGCAGCTTTTTTCGGCTGGACAACTCTGGCATGTGCCACCTCCACCCAGCAGTCAATTGCCTTGTAAATCACAGGACCTGGGTAATAAAAACTGATTTGTATATCACCAGGAGTGGAGAGTGTGTCTGTCTTGTAAATTTAATTAAACAGCAGGTGCAAAATCGGGTCATATGGCTTTGATGTGCCCCATGTGAGAATGACAACCAGACAAAGATTTTAATATGGGAAATATTAACATATTTTTGCATGGAGGCTTATATGCAGCAGGGGTTATCACCTGGAAGAGTATAAAACACCCCCTCCACGACCCGAAGGAAAAAAAAAATCAAACATGATTCAAATGAGCTGTCACCTTCAATTTTAATAGATCAGCACCAGAATAAACGTTTAAGCTCTTCAGAACAGCCTCTGCTTGCCTAATGTTGCATAAATGCGCCTATTAGAGGCGTCTGTCCCATACTGAGACACTTTGGCTAATTACAGCCTCGCTATGAGGTGAATCACAAGCTCATCAAAGATGGCTAATTCGTAAAACATACACACAGAATAAAAACAGATTGTGAAACGCAACAAGAGGACTCACTCAGATCAAGACTTAACATGAGTGTGATCTCTATTTACACAGCAACTCCTCAGAGGAATCAAAATCACTGGAGCTAAAAATCACCCTCTTATTGGGCGACGCGACCTGTACCATCACTCCCATCTCTGAACCCTGTTGAATTGATTTGATTTGCGACACACGTCAGATGCTGACCTGATGGCAACACTCATTTTGTATTTTTACCTTCACTTTTTTCCCCTCTCTCACTTTTTTCCCTTTCCATGGTGGTGCTGGATAATTACCACCTAGGATGTTGCCATCTGTGCCACCCTTTCACGGTCTGTTAACTTTCCTCTCAAAAAGTTTTCCAGTGACAGGGGCCACGCATGTAAGAAGGTGCACATTCAAGCATCATTAAATTCAGCACTAAGGAGAATAGACTTACTTATGACTCAAAGCAGCTAGGAGAAGTGTGCCAAGCCTTGCCAAAAATAGACTAATGCAAGAAAAATGAAGCCTGCTGAAATATTACGAATTCTATGCCAACATGCGTGAAAAGTGGTTTTGAATGTTGATTCTGGGGTCATGTTGGCTGTCTCTGGGCCAAATAACACAACTTGCCTTTGGCACACTGTCATTCCAAAGTCAGGCTGACATTTTCCTCCTTATGTCCAACATACACTTGCCTTCGCTGAAGTTTCATTTTCAAGCCTGAACATAATATAAATAGCTCTGCTCATTATAACTCACAGACCTGACTTTAACACCAATCTGGTAAAAAAACATTTTTTTTTTTTTTCTGAAGAGATGTTATCTAGAAGACTAAACAATTGGGTTGACACGTTCTTTGTTAAAGCCTCAATTTTAAAAATGCTGCTGTCAGATTGTATGGGTTTTTAATGAGAAATGCCAAACAACATGCCGACAGCGCTGGAGCGGTTGCAAAAGGAGGGGTACAGGTGCATGGCTGGAAGCAGTGGACTGCTGAACAGCCAAGAGAGAACTTATCAATGCTCCTCTGATTATTGCCACATACTATCAGAGAAATTAAGCAACAGCAACCCAGGTGTGTGGTGGAGAGAGGAATTATGGAATTATAGAGACCTGGCTGAGTTTTTCTAGTCTAATCTTAAATCAGCACCAGCTCGTGACCATACACTTTGGTAGGGCAAAATGATATTACTATTGACATAGTCTCAAAGAAAATCAAGTGGCTAGCCCAGTGAATTTTAAAAGTAACCCATACGCAGTTGAAAGTTGACGATATACTGTACAGTCATTAGATTTAATAAATTATTTGTTATTAAACAGTGATAAGAGTGGTGTAAGAGTGATCCTCCTCCAGTGGGCTGCTATTAGCATTTGTTGCAGTTACTATTTTTGAGCATTACATGCTATAATAACTCTATGAAACCCCAACTGATCGAGCAAATCAATAAAAGCGTGTGCTTATATCTGTCAAATATCAAAATAAAAACAAAACAAAAAAAAAAGCAGTTGGTGACTCATAAGAGGTAATTAGCATTTCAGTGGAGTTCAAAATGTATATTAATGAGAACTTTTTGATGATTGATTTGTTGAAGTGCTGATATACAATGAAGTATTCTCTGCCCAACCTGCCCCTATGAATGAGCCATCACTGCCTTATACTGATATATTGATCAGCCATTACACTTCTTCCAAACCGCCACCACCACAGCAGCAACAACAACAAAAACAACACAGCTACCATCTTTTCTAGTGTTTCCCCTTCACACTGGAAATGGCCCTAAAGTCTCACACCAGCTGACACCTGCATAGCTTCTTTCACCAGGCCAAGCCTCCTAAATCCTAAATCACTCCTCTCTGATAAGTGACACATGTGACCTTAACCATGTATAACTATAGCTGAAAGTAGCTGCACAAAATACTCACTGCTCACATATTTAACTGTATATTCTTTTTTTAATCTCAGTACATATTTTAATTGTCTATTCTTGTTATTTTCAGCATTTAGTAGAGATATAATGTCCACTGGCAGTACAACTGAAATACTCTGTACTGCATTTCTGCAGTGTATTGTACTGTTGTTATGGTGCATTTATGTGATATCGGATACTGTTTACTGAATGTTGCACTCTGCTACGTAGTATTGTTGTATTGCTATATTGTATTTCACAAATGTATTTAATGTATGTTAGATTACACCAAAAGAAATCACTTGTACATCTTGTAATTGATTCTGATATATCAAAATGTATGAGAACTAAACCTTAATCTTTCCAGCTTAAAGATTACATGAAACTTTTTAAGTTTCCTAGTGTCATTAATCAGCTCTGACAAGTTCCTATATTGGCGCTTATTGCAAACAAATTGCTGAATTGCATTCCAATCTCAGAGTGTTCCCAAAACTCCCATCAGCCTCTTTCAAAATGTTCTCCCAGAAGGCTGGAACAAACTTTCCAAAATCTAACGAGTCCAACAGCTGTGTGAAGGGCAAAGCAGAGTAAGCTCAGGTGAAAAATTTCAGGCAGCAGCAGGTTTCCATGTTGAAGGTGTTGGGATTTCATCCCAATCTTGCACAGTCTAAATTTGCACAGTCTAAATTTAAGCCTACGCATGCCTTATAAGAGCAAAGAATCTTGACTGATTTATATGAGCGATGAATCTTAAAATCATTAAAATGTTAATGATAGTGTAAAGCTAGATTTCACACAAAGCAAGTTTATTACATAGAAATGTACTCTTAACCATAAATAATTGTAGCTGTCTAGGAGAAGCTGCCTTGCTAGCTCAACAGGCAAAATATATAAACTTATGATTCCAGTTATTTCTAACAATGATCTCAGAATATTTAGATTATTTGTCCTAGTAATCCTAGTCTTAATTCTAGTCCATATACCTAGACCATCTATTTCATTTCACCTATGTTCATAATCTCTGTAGTAAATCAAGTGACATGGCCTTTAATAGATCATTCATGGCAAAGGGTTCCTCAACGGTTGCTAGGAGAGTTAAGAGATCTTAGCTTCATAAAAGGGTTGAAACCCTCTCTTTGGGAAACCCTTTGCTGTACAAAGGGTTGTACATCAAAATATTAAGACTAAATCAAAAGAGTAATACAAACTTTACATCTATGTCTGATAACTAAATGTAAAATTAGATGAATGCATCAAAAACACATGTGCGTCAGTGTAGTAATTAAATCACTCATTTCAAATGTATTACCTATAAATAATTATATTAAGGATGTTTAACTGCACAACAAATTTTTAACTGCACAGCATTCAAACCCCTTACTATGCTAAAATGAGGGACATGAGCATGTATACTTTCATTTTACCCAAGAAAAGCATTGTGGTGAATCTAAAGATGCTTGTGAGCTGAAAATGTGTTTTATGTGGTACATGAGCTCCCTCATTTGTCCATCCATTGCATTGCAATTCATCTAAGCAACAACAGTTACTTAATGATGTAAAAAGAAGAAGAAGAAGAAGAAGAGGAAGATGACACAATTAATCCAAAATCTGTTTTGATATTATGAAATGCCAATATGAATCATATAGCCTATGCCAATGGTTACCAAACCTGCTTGTGGAGGACTGTACACCTCCCCTGTACATTTAAGTGTTTTCTTTGCTCTACAAGCTTTGTTTGTATATGTTTAACACTAAACATTATTTCAAAGCAAATGTAGAGCTATCATGTACAGTAATCCTTCTGATGATGCCGTAGAGTAAAATTATAATCATAGATGGAATTAAATAGTTGTGGTCTAATCACTTTGCGACTATTTTGTTTTGTTGCAATTATTTTTATTTACTATGTCATCAACAAAGATTGAATTTAGAGCCACGTTGAACAACTACAAACAGATGACAGATTAAAGGGGAAAAAAACTGTGGCTCTGTTATGCTTTAGGGAAGATTTTGGGGACATGGTTTGCCTCCACTTGTCCCCATTGAAGGAAAGATCACAGCAAACGAATACAAAGTTATTCTGACTGATCGCCTTTATTCTATGATGAACCATTTATATCCATTTGGGTGTGGTCTCTTTCAGGATGACAACATTCCCAGGGCTCAATGTATGGTGTAATGAGTATGATCATGTGCATGATATCCTATGGCCTTCACAGTGACAATATCTTTTGGTAAGATGGTATTCGTTCCTCCAATACTGTTCCAGAGACTTGTATCTGAAGCTGTTCAACATTTCGCTTTATGTTGGTTAATTAGTCTATAGTGTAGATCCGACAAATAGACCTCAACATTTTGGTCTTCTTGCCCAGTCATCAATTAAATAAACATTTCGATGGGCAACACCAGCACTCTGAGAACCTTCTTCCTGCAAACATTGTTTGTGTTGTGTGCTAATGCACTAGTACTTTGCTAGTACAAGCAAACAAAGCAGCAAAGCATCCATCACACTTCCACCACCATGCTTGATCATAGGTATGATGTTCTTTTTGTGGAATTCGGTGTTTGGTTTACACCAGATGTAACGGGACCCCTATCATTCAAACAGTTCCACTTTCGACTCATCAGTCCACAAAACATTCTCCCAAAAGATTTGAGGATCGGGCAAAATTCAGATGAGCCTTAATGTTCTTCTGGGTTAGCAGTTCTGATAGCAGAGTCATGAACAGTGACCTTTATTGATGCAAGAGAAGCCTTTAGTTCATTTGATGTTATCTTTTGCTCTTTAGCGACTTCCTGGATGAGTAGTCACTGTGCTGTTGGAGGAATTTTGGAAAGTCTGCCACGTCTGGGAAGGTTGACTAATGTGCCGAGTTTTTTCCCTTTTGGAGATAATGGCTCTCGCTGTGTCCTTTGGAGTGCCAGATCCTTTGAAATGGCTTTGTAACTCTTCCAGACTGATGAATTTCAATCACCTTCTTCCTCATAATTTCTGGAATTTCTTTAAATTTTGGCATAGAGTGTTACTGCATAAAACCTTTTAACCAACTTCATGCTTTTGAAAAATTTGTATTCAAGTTGATTTAGTTAAACTGGGTTTGCTGTAATCAGAACCCCATTATGAATGCAGTTTCATAGATTTGGGGAATTAGTAAATACGGGGGCAAATACATGTTCACAGCACTGTATATTGTTTGTTTGTCTTAATTAACTTATATCCTACCAATTCACTTCCTTCTTTTTCAAATTAAATGCAAAACTCATCTTAGCCATTTCCTCTGACCTGACATCTACTCATGTATGGAGATTGTTTGGTAGGTCTTCTTGGAAGGTCTCTAGCACCATCTGTTGGTTCTGTGAATGTTTCATGAGTGTACTCATTTCTATGTTGTAAATTGAATCTCCTTCACAAACTTTGCGCTTACAACTAGCAACTATTAACAACTACAATTAACAATCAATTTGAACTTGCTTATTGGCAGCAATTAACAATATATTTGACATAAGACTCACCTGGAATACTGATACGTTTACAACAAATAATGGATTTAGTTTTTTTTTTTTTTTTTTAAACCTTAAGATTGTATGTATTTACTTCCATGTGTGAATTGTATGTAGAAATACTCTGAAATACTCTGTTCTTTGCCAGATTTAATGGCTCTATGCTTGGAAAGCATTGTGCCGATTAGTAAATCACGTTTGTTGAAAGTGATTGCTAAAACATCAGTATTGTATTGTCAATAAACTACCAGTGTTCTTTTCATGTCTGCTGATACATCAGCACATTTATTAAAAAATATATTTATATGGAAACATTCCATAAAGTAAATATATGTGTATATGCCGCAATCTGACAGTAAACATTTAAAGACATTTTGTATTACCAATGTGTAAACTGCTTATTTGTCAGCTCTGTCATCTATTGTAGCGTTGCTTAAATCTGTCCTTGGGACCCCCAGGTGGTCCATAGTTTTGCTCTGTCTCAATTAAAGAGGTCAAAAATGAAAAATGTACTGAGAAATCATATCCAGTTAAAAATGTACTCAAGTCAAAGTAAAAAAAAAAAAAAACAAGAAAAGAAAAGAAAAGAAAAGTTGCTGAACTCAAGTATTCAAATGTGAAAAGCAAATGCTTTTAACTGATGAATGTCTTTATGTGAAAAGTAAATTTTATAACTTATCTAACACTGTGAGAAGATGATTTTCATTTAGCCTGAAAACATTATTCAGTCAGGTTTGTTGGTCACATGCACAATTAAGGCTACATAGTAATTAATCAGACATAAACTATCATGTTAATAACCAATATTTACCATTAGATGTAATCTGCCCAGCCAGTTATGTTAGCTACTAGAATTGCTGATAGTCTAATCTGGCATTAGCAAAGTAAAACATTTATATCTGAATTTAGCTAAATTCAGCCAGTTTATATTTAGCCAATTAGCTAAACTTACCTCAACACTTTTTCAAATTAGGGAGGCTTCTAGGGAGGCAAAGGAGACACCTCATTTTATATAAATCTTACTCCAGCATATTGAAAGATTTTACTGAGGTATTGCCAGGGGTCTTCCTTAAAGTTAACAATGCAGTCTTGTGGTTTAGCCATGTTCAATCGCACACAGATTGCTACATTACTAACTTCAATGAGTATCATGAGAAGGTCATGGAAGATAACAAATTCTTAATAGGATTATTTCTATGAACTTGATTTAATGCTAAACTTAAATGATTTCTAGAAACGTACAGTAGTAATAGGATGAAATCAGGAACATCAGATTAATTCTGAGCTGATAAATGAAAATCTAAACTTATGTGATCAAGTAATGCTGTGAAACCGCTTGTGGTAAGTATCAAAAAAGGAAATTTACTACAAAATAGTTTTAATACGATGAAGATTTTCATGACTAGTAAACCTATTTTACAGATATTTATTACACATATGTATAAGATGTTATACATATGTGTATAACATCTTACTGTAACAAAATAAGCATAACTACAGTTCAAACTATGTGCACATGTGTCTCAAATGACCACATCATTAAAGATGATCTGCAGTCTGGTTTGACAAAGGGTAAGCCATGCTTCCTTAGAATATGATATCTGTATTTGTAGATAGTCAACATTTCAGCAATGTATGATGTGTTCAGTAGTTTTGTTTGATTAATGGCAAGAAAGCTTAAACTTTTTACACGGAAAATTCAATAACTCCCAGTATGTCTCAGTATATATGGACTGACCATGTGAGCACTCTAAAATCATTCCACTGGCTGCCTTTGGAAGTTCTCATTGGAATTTGCATTAAGATTCCTAGGAGCACCTTTTTAGGGGTTCGGCTAGTAAGATAATTCAAAGAACTCCTAAATAGGGAAGCCCTAGGCGACCATGCATTATAGATTTTTTTCTGTTGTTTTCACGTGATCTCGATTTAATTGTCTCATGATCTCGAAATAAGAAAAGTTGTTTTCTCGTCATCTCAACTTAATTTTTCTGTGTACTAGACATCCATCATCCCAAGGTCAATAGGGTTTTTGAATGGGTTTTTTGGTTAAATGCCTGAAACACACTCAAGAC
This sequence comes from Ameiurus melas, assembly GCA_012411365.1. Classification (NCBI taxonomy): domain Eukaryota; kingdom Metazoa; phylum Chordata; class Actinopteri; order Siluriformes; family Ictaluridae; genus Ameiurus; species Ameiurus melas. Next base: position 12,095,941 of record CM022761.1, on the reverse strand, counting down.
ACACCTGAACATATTTTGAGCTTGTGTTAACCACAGACCTTATTTCAGGCATTTAACCAGAAAACCCATTGACCTTGGGATGATGGATGTCCAGTACACAGGACTGGACATCCATCATCAGCATATATACTGAACTTTAAGGAGATAAGCATTCTACATCAGGTGCTTTTTTATATATTGTTTTTGAATAGGCATGCCTTTCCATAAACGTACTCTAGAGCCTGAGAACTTGTGCAGGTTAAACACTGGACCACTCGAATCTGGTGCAGGACAATCTTATTTCAGGCATTTAACCAGAAACCCCATTGACCTTGGGATGATGGATGTCCAGTACACAGGAAAATTAAGTCAAGATAACGAGAAAACAACTTTTCTTATGTCGAGATCACGAGAAAATTGAGTCGTGATCACAAGAAAACAACAGATAAGAAAGTAATAATGCATGGTCACTCAGGGCTTCTGTACCTATATGATCTTCTAGGAAACTTGTTTTGTTTACAGAGTGTGGATTTATTACAAATATAGCTCTGATTCACAAACTCTTCACTTTACCCTTAACCGTTTGTAACTTTTCTGTCCAGTGTGAATTTTCTGAAGGATTTTCTCCTGAGCTCCAGATCCACCAAGTCTTTGAGCTCCATGTCAGCTTTTACCTGTGGCCTATTAAACCAGATTTAGGAGCGAGTTTCCCTCAAAACTCTCCACAGAATGGGGAACTCTCATCCTATGAATAACGTGGCAGGACCTCACTGTGTACTACAACTCCAAGCAACTTTGATCAGCATATATACTGAACTTTAAGGAGATAAGCATTCTACATCAGGTGCTTTTTTATATATTGGTTTTGAATAGGCATGCCTTTCCATAAACGTACTCTAGAGCCTGAGAACTTGTGCAGGTTAAACACTGGACCACTCGAATCTGGTGCAGGACAATCTCACTTCGAGTTAGACCACTGCAGTGTGTTCGGCTCGCAGTTATGGACGTCCTTGAACGATGTGAGCTGTACAAGTCTGAAGAACCTCCTGCAGCAGCTCTCTGATCTGTCCCATCATGCGTGCAGCATCTTCTTGGAGATCCAGAACGATGCAGCTTCGGTTCTTCACAGGAGCACAGCACTGCAGAGAAGACTGGATACTTTACAGCACACAGTGCGAAAACTCAACCATAAGAAGATACGAATCCGTAAGTTGTTCATTTTGGACTCGAGTTTAGGGTCCATTCTGTAGGATTTGTGGTGATGTATCACACTGTTATTATTTAACCTGCTAATCCATTCCAGCACATACACTTAAAAATAAATATTTCAGTTAAAACCAGAAAGGGAATTTCCAGCCTGTTGCCATAGGACAACCCTTTTAAGTTTTCCTATGGCAAGGTTCTCAAAAAGTACATTTTAACCATCTATTTACTGGTGCTTTAAAGAACCTATAAATAGTTCTTCACAGCAGTGTCACAAGAAACCATGTTATAAGTTCTCTAAAAAAATTTAAAAAAATTTTAAAAATTAGTTAGTGCTTTGAGGAACCAACTTAAGGTTCTTAAGAATGAACATTTTCCAGTCCCACAAAGAACCGTGTAGTACTTAACCTTACTTTAACCTGTGAAGGGATGATATTTTGAAGAATCACACTGCTCTGAAAAACCTATAACAAACCATAAAGAGCTTCTTTAATCTCCAAAGAACCTTATAGATCAACTCAAGGAATCTATACAATAAAAAATTGTTCTTGACAAGAAGAAGGTTCTTTGCAGAACCTCTGGTGCTGTAAAGAACCATTAAAGAACTTATATTTTAAGAGTGTATTATGACTGTAGTTAATGAATGAATGTAACATGGATGGATGGATGGATGGATAGGACTATACTTCAAAATAGGCTGGACCCTGATGAAAAACAATCCCAAAAAACCCCCACTATTATTACAATTAAACAGTCTAACTTTTTTTTTTTTTTACAAGAGAGGATGTCAGATTATTTCTTTCTATTCCTCATGCTTCCTGAAACATCATCCCGATTGTCTTATTCCTTTATGCTACAGAGGAGAACAAAAGATTGAATCAGGATGGAGGTTATTAGGTCAGGTCACTGGGGCAATGATGACGATGATGCATTTGTGTTTCATGAAAAATTGCATTTCTGTTCTATAATCTAGGTGAATAAACATCCTTAGTGGCATAAAAGTGTCTTCATTTATCATTACACCTTGATACACATGATCTTTTCATAGGATCCAATAAGAGCTGCAGTGCATAGGCAAAACATTTGGTTGCAGTAGGATTGTGTCATACTCAGATACAGTGTGGCTACAGATGCAACAAAATGTAAGGGAGAATACTTTTCTTGTAACAAATTGGTTTCGTGACAAATGTATGCTTGTGTTCACAAATATTAAGAAGAACATGCAGTTCATTATGTACTTGTGGTCTTGTGAAGGCTTAGATTAGAGAGCTTTTGAATCCTATTACTGCTAAATAACAGAAGATCATTATATTCTTGACATGTTCAGTATAAACAATTATTTTGAACTATTAGCTCATTCTTCATCTAAGAAATTTCTGGTTATGATGTGATGGTGTGATAACAATATTCATTAGATTTGCAGAGACCATTAATCTGATAATGGGTAACATATATTTTTGTATACAAAATTTATGTATACATACATATATAATACATAAATATGATGCATTTATGTGTCGTATCTGTCTCCAGCCTTGAATCAGCTTTGAACACATTACTAGACCCTGTTTGCATGGTGATAAAGAGCATGAGTACTCTTTTTTTTACTCTAGGATTTGTTTAGTTGGAGTAGTAGTAAACAGGTATAGTGCTTATTTAGAAGACAAAATAGCAATATATATATATACATATGTGTGAGTGTGTATGTGATTGTGCCCTGCGATGGACTGGCAGGGTGTACCCCGCCTTGTGCCCGATGCCTGAAGAAGGAATAAGCGGTTGAAGATGGATGGATGGATGGATGGATGGATGGATATATATATATATATATATATATATATATATATATATATATATATATATATATATATATGTATGTATGCATCAAAACTGCTAAATGCCCACAACTTTTTCAAGTTCTGATGTCCAATTCCACTTTCTTTCAGTACTATTATATCTCTTACCATGTGAATTACTATTTTGTTGACATTGCCTACAGTGCCCTCCACTAATATTGACACACTTGGTAAATAGTGAGCAAAGAAGGCTGTGAAATTTTTTCTATATTGTTTAACCTTTTGATATTTTGCTCAAAAACATTACAAAAATACTCTGCTCTCAGGGATATCAAACAATTGCAAACACAACACAGGTTTATTAAAAAAAATATTTGTTAAATAGGTGTGCAACAATTATTGGCACCCCTGAGAATGCATATGAGAACAATATATTTGAAGTATACTCCTATTAATATTTACAGTTTTTTTTAGAACACCTGGATTTGGACGTGTGTCTATATTGTATCAAGACACTGTGAAGAGGATGGTTCAAGTGTCCAAACTATCTCCAAGGATCACAGCTGGAAAATTGCAGAAGTTAGTTGTGTCTTGGGGTCAGAAAGTCTCCAAAATTACAATCCGAAGTTACCTACATCACCACAAGTTGTTTAGAAGGGTATCAAGAAAAAAGCCTCTACTCTCATCCAAAAACAAACTCAGGTGTTTTCAGTTTGCCAGACACTACTGGAATTTCAAATGGGATCGGGTTCTATGGTCAGATGAAACCAAAATAGTGCTTTTTGGCAATAAACACCAGCATTGGTTTTGGTGCACACAGAGAGGTAGCCATATGGAAAAAAACCTCATGCCCACGGTTAAGTATGGTGGTGGCATTTTAATGTTTTGGGGCTGTTTTTCTGCCAGAAGACCTGAACATTTTGTTAGGATACAAGGCATCATGGACTCAAATATCAAATATTGACAGATATTAAATGAAAACCTGACTGCCTTTGCCAAAAAGCTTAAAATGGGCCGTGGTTGGATCTTCCAGCAGCACAATGATCCAAAACCTACATCAAAATCAACACAAAAATGGTTTACTGACCACAAAATAAGGTCCTGCCATGGCCATCCCAGTCGACTGACTCAAAACCCACAGAAAACCTGTGGGTGTACTGAAGAGACTGAAGGACCTCGAAATTTGAAGAATCTGGAGAGATATTGTATGGAGGAATGGTCACAAATCCCTTGCCATGTGTTCTCCAACCTCATCAGGCATTATAGGAGAAGACTCAGAGCTGTTGGCAAATGGAGGTATCACAAAGTATTGACACGCCTACATTTACACGCCTACGGGCGGCTGTGGCGCAGTTGGTAGAGTGGGTTGTCCACTAATCGTAGGGTTGGCGGTTTGACTCCCGACCCGGTTGACTGCACATGCCGAAGTGTCCATGGGCAAGACACTGAACCCCAAGTTGATCCCGAGCTAGCGCCTTGCATGGCAGCTCTGCTACCGTTGGTGTGTGTGTGTGAATGGGTGAACGAGACACAGTGTAAAGCACTTTGGATAAAAGCGCAGTATAAGTGCACATTTAACAAATATTTTTTTTTGGATAAACGTGTGTTTTGATTGCAATTGTTTGATATCCATGACAGTAGAGTATTTTTATGATTTATTTTGAACAAAAGATCAAAAGGTTAAACAATACAGACATTATTTCACACCCTTCTTTACAAATATTTACCAAGGGTGCCAATATTAGTGGAGGGCAAAGCAGTTGTGTGTCGTATGGCCCTCAGCCGCTTCTGCATTTCGTTGTGTTTCTAAAGAAAACAATGGGTGTTTTCACTGCTCTTGCCTGCGGTGCTTAGTCCAGAGTAAGGTGAGAACGGGGCAGGAAACACGATAAGTGAACCCACGTGCAGTCCTGCGCCTTAGTAAAACCAGGCCCAAGGAAAGAGAGCGCTATGTTCTTTGCATAGGATAGGATGGTATTAACTCTCTATATAATGAAGAGTTGTTATATTTAGGTCCTGGGATAGATTTGTACTGTGGTGTTTTTCTGCTACTACACACTTGATTTAATTTCGATAATTATCTAATAGGTTCCAGTTTGGTATGTTAGAAGACTGTAGTGCAGTGTGGCCAAGACTAAAATGTTTTATACGTAAAATCTTTTATATCAGGCAGTCTGGCTTAAATGGAAAAAAAATGGACAGGTAGATGTATTCCTGTATTGTTACAATAGTAGGTTAGATCTACGTATTTTTTCTCTCTCCATTTTTTCTCTCTCCATCTCTTAAATTTGAATATAACATTTATTAAATGATACATTTATAATAGGCTCAAGGCTTTTGCAATACGTGTTTTGATGTTTTTGGGTTTTTTTTGGAGAAATTTACCTCTAGGTTCATAATTACAGTTGATCAATGTGACATCAATTGATGAAAAAGAAAATAATGTATATAACAAAGGCATTTAGGGTATGTAGCTATTAAACCAGCTAGTAATCTCATGATTTATTAGAATAAACAAGGCATGTTGCTAGAAGTTGCACAAAGTGACTTTTTCTCTGCAGTAATTGTAATCACATGATACATAGTCCATAATACAAAACTTACTGCTGAGGCTGAAAGTCAACACAAACACACTCCATGAACTCCAGCTGTTTTTTTTCTTTTCCACTCCTGCCTCTTCTCTGCAGTGCTGTTTCTAGCTCATTCCTCAGCGATCTTCTGCAGGGGGAGAACACGTCAAAACCAGATGTGCCTCCAGCCCTTCTGAAGGTTTTCCCTGACACTACTATTATTACAGTTACTCACACACACACACACACACACACACACACACACACACACACACACACACACACACACACACACACACACACTTCACACAAACACTTGTTCTCTTTTGTATTTGTACTCCATTTACAGATTGATTCATGTGTGATTTTTAATTATTCCATCGTTTCTTATTTATCTTCTCTCACTTATTTTCTCTTCACATCTTCTCTCCTGCTCCGTGTGTAATAATTTAGCTATTGTCTTCCTCACTTTCAGCCAGGGAAACATGGTTGGAAAGTTTTGAAGGTTTTTCTGCATAAATCCAAGTCCTAGAAATGCTATTACCTGATTATAGTTCCCCTGAGGTTCACTGTGAAGAGAATATCAACACACACACTTGCAGGCTTGCAGTCTGGCCTCCTGATGGTGACAGTTGGTATGAAATCAACATCACCATCAAACATTCTGAATTCTTGCAGAGAAACAATGGACCATGAGAAACAGGCCATAAGATCTGCACTCCTCTGTATTCTACACTAAACACTGGCTGTTGTTTCGTCACCCACAAATGATTCACCAAGTTTGTTTATTTATATATATATATATATATATATATATATATATATATATATATATACAAGTGCATGTAAAGATTTAGATTAATATTTCAAGCCATTTTTTGTTTTAATCAAAATTTTTTAATCAAAAATCCAGTATCTCAAAATATTAGAATAAGTAATTTATAAATAATACACAAATGTTGACCTTCTGAAAATGTTAATTTATGCACTCAATACTTGGTCAGGGCTTTAATAGTTTTGCACGAATTACTGCATCAGTGTGGCATGGCATGGAGGCAATCAGCTATAGGAGCAAAGGGGGAACAATTCGGTATTAATGCCCATGGTTTTTGGAATGGAATATTCAATACTCGGGTGTCCACATACTTTTGGCCATACAGTATATATCATTGTCCAGCTGGCAAAAAAGGTTTACCAGCTTGACCATCTCAGTCAGTGTTTTGGCAGCTTGGAGCTGATCAGACAAAACTGGATTCTTACCAGGTGAATTCTGAAAGAAATCCTAGTTGTACATGATAATGACACCAGTGGTATACTGACAAAACTATTAAGTATGGGACCATGCAGTTCGGACACAGCTCAAGTATTCACTTCTCTAAAGATATAATTATCTGTTTATGTTTCCTCAGAATTATAGAAACAAATCAAAAATACCTCAATGTGACTGTCACCCATGTCAGATGAAAGAGCCAAACATCTTAGCTGCTTGTGTCTACATGCAAAAGAGATGGCTTTGCCCCACTAGCTACAGCCGCTTCCAAAGTGTTGGAATAGCAAGGCCAATTCTTTTGTTTTTGCTATTCACTGAAGACATTTTGAGGGTGTGAAGTCAGATGAATATAAGACAATATATCAGAATTTGACCTTGAATTTACTGATAATTATATAACTGAAATAATATAACTGACAACTTAGAACATGGCACCTTTGGTAGCAGACCACCCAATTTTTAGGTGAGCAAAAGTATTGGTACAGCCAGTTTTAAAGAAAATGAAAGTAAATACAATAATTCTATATCCTTTGCTTGCAATAACTGCATCAATCTGGCAACACACTGACATCAGCAAACTGTCACATTCTTCTTTAGTGATGCTTTTCCAGATATATACTGCAGCTCCCCCCCCCCACCGATGAAGTACTTTGTTGTGTTGCAGAAAATACACAAGTGTATTTTGGATCATTGTCTTGCTGCATGATGAAGTTCCTTCTAATTAGATTGGATGCATTTATTTGAAAATTTGTAGAGAGAATGTTTCTGTAGACTTTGAGTTACATCATCAATAAAGATTATTGAGCCCGTTCCAAAAGCAGCCATGCAAGCCCAAGCCATGACATTACCTCCACCGTGCTTGATCGCTGAGCTTGAATGTCTTGGATCATGAGCGCATCCTTTCTTTATCCACACTGTGGCCTTTCCATCACTTTGGTAGAGGTTAATCTTTGTTCTAGAACTTTTGTGGCTCATCTCTGTATTTCTTTGTGAATTCTGGTCTTCCGATTCTTACTGCTGATGAGTGGTTTGCGTCTTGTGGTATGTCCCCTATATTTCTGCTGTTGAAGTTTTCTTTGAATGGTGGATTGTGACCTTCACCCCTGCCTTGTGGAGGTTTTTTTGGGGCTATCTTCACAGCTCTCACAATGTTTCTGTCATCAACGAGTGTTGTTTTCTTGGCCAACCTGCTTGATATACGGTTGTTAGTACACCACTGGTTTCTTTCTCTTACAGGACATTCCAAATTGTTCTATTGGCTATGCCCAATGTTTGTACAATGGCTCTGATCAATTTTCCCTATTTTCTCATTTGCAAACTGGCTAATTTTTCTCCCATGGGCAACTCTCTGGTCTGCATGTGGGTTTATCCTTTTTAACAACAAATGTAGTCTTCACAGGCAAAATCCAGGACTCAAACCAAGAGCTAAGATTGAAATTGTTTAAACAATCTAACAGGCCACACCTGGGCAACAAGAAACACCTATCAGTCACATGTTCAAATATTTTTTGATCACAAAAATGGGTTGGTTGTAAGTTGTTCACAACAACTAGGTGTAAATGATGTATCATTGAAAATGAATTTCACATCATTGTGCCCTGCGATGGACTGGCACCCTGACCAGGGTGTACCTCGCCTTGTGCCCGATGCTCCTTGGGATAGGCTACAGGTTTCCCCATGACCCTGAAAAGGATAAAGCGGTATAGAAGATGGATGGATGGATGGATGGATGAATTTCACATCTAGTTGTGAACTTCTGATGGATCATTTCATATTGATCTCAAACCCAAATGCCTACCATGTATAGAAAAAAACCCCAAAAGAATTGGCCTTGAAATTCAATATATATACACACAGCATATATCATGAAAAGTCAAAGTCTTATAATGATAATATTGTTTTGTCAGTGAAATCATGTGGCTATATATTTTATGGAAAGTCATTGGTGAACACAAGCCTGCATATTGTCAGTCGCTCATCTGGGAGAGATTTCCATTCTGGGCTTTTTTCTGTGGTGACCTCATGTTTAGACAGTTGCAGTCACACAGTTTCCCACAAGAACAGAGGATGCCTAATTGGTAGAAAGTGTGTGTTGATTGAGTTGGATGGTTTGTATTTAGTGTTTTATTTTCATAGGCCTGATTCGCAAAGCATGTATTGCTTGTGGTTGGTCATGGTCCAGTTTTACTGCAAGTACTAGGCATGTGGTACTGGTAAGTGAAGGTAAAAGTAACAAAAAGTAGGTCCTGTTGAAAAATACTTTCTACTCAACCAAGAATATGATTAAAATTGGGACAAAAAAAACCCAACAGCAATAAGACTCAAATACAACATTTTCATGGATTTTTAAACATTTAGCATTTTTCCATTGTTATACATTCAGCTGTTTTGTTGTAAATGGCTCACAGTTTTGCCTTGTGGTTAGTGTGACTCCTTAGCTATTACCATTATTCCATTTGAATTAGAGTTAAAAAAAAGAAAAAAAGAAAAAGAAATCTGAATACTTTCCAGATAAAAACCACCCTGAATTTTACAAGCTTTTTGTCTCCAACGATTCAGCCTGACATTACCCCAGTTTCAACTGCATTCTGATGAGCTGCAGACACAGTTCAGTTGATATTGTGTGCAAGTTCATGTGGAAATTGTGATCCTATGCCTACACCTAAAGACAAAATGAATTGTGATTAGAGAATGCTAAATCAAATCTAAGAAATGCTACTTAGAAAAGCACAAAAGCTCAATAATATGACATTGTCAGTTAACCGGTAATATTAAAGTAGGGTGACCATAGGGTGTCCTCTTTTTCCTGGACATGTCCTCTTTTTCAGACCTTAAAAAAGCGTCCGGCCAGGATTTCAAAATTTGAGAAAATGTCCAAGAATTGGCTTTAGTTTCATTATGATGTGCTTATGGTCTAATACTGCATCATGTGTGCGCATATTTGCATAACCCCTCTCTGTAATTCCCACCTTCTCGCATACCAACTGGCCATTATAAAAAGCTTGCAGCAACTATTGGCCAAATTCCTGCCTCTCAACCATTAGCCTACTCCCAGCGAACACAAAGTGCTGTTGTGTATGGTATCAAACAGTTGCTTAACAGTAGCAGAAAAATGACTGAATCGAAACAATGCCCATGGCCATATAAGATCATTTTAATTTCATGTTATATCACATTGCTTCATATTGCATGGCCATTCAAACGTGTACTATGCACATTTCTTGTTCTAAGAGGGAATTGGCTTAACTGTGAATCAAGTGTCCACAGAGCCCAGGCCTAAATGTTTTCATTGGGATTTATACTCTTCAGCTCTGTCAACAGTATGTGATGATTTGCAGTAAGACTCCTTCTTAACCCAATACTGTATGATGGGGACCTGTTGTATTTGGCTCTAGTCCAACTAACTGTGGAATAATGTTCTGGTTGTAGTTTGCTATCAACACTAACTGTTCATCCAGGGAAGTTAATTCATGTCAAGGCCTTTTTAAAGTATTCTTAGGCATGAATTTTTTTTTTGTCTGGTACCGTGATTAATAGGGCTTTGTTATACAGTTTTGGGATATAGACTTTTCCTGCTTTTTCCATGATTGTTTAGTCTGCACTATGGATGAATAAAATATTATTGGTATGAAAACTATATGACACAGTATAATGTCTGTACAATGGATTTAAATGGATCATTGTTTCTCCTTTTTCTAGTTCATCAAACCAATCTATAAATCTCATTTTCTGACTTTGCCTGGTGTGTTTGTTCTTTAAGAAATAAGCCATTCTGTTTTTAAAATCTTATTGCATGTTTCAAATTGCACCATCCACCCTGGTATAAACATATTACATACAACTAAACCTGCACTAAGCAATGAAACACTTAAACATTTCTGTTTTAGCTTACTGTCTTCTGCTTTTGTCTATGTTTTCTTTGTCTGTGTAGTGAAAATTACTTGGAAAGTGCATTTATAAGATTATTACTTGACTAGATCTACTAGTCTTTATAGTCTATTGTTCTAGGCATGTTTATCAGTGATCATCTCCTTTGTCTTAACATTATCAACCCTTTGTCTAGATTCCCCTTTAGCTTGCCCTTCACTGCACACTAATTAAAAGATCTCCAGGGATGTGGATGGGAGAAGTGGGTCAGTATGGAATAGATATTTGGGTTGAGAGTGAAATATGGTTTTGTGGAGCTGGAAAAAAGCTAAATACATTCCAGACTCTGAGTGTGCGTCAGTGCATTCGCACCTGGAGCTCTGGAATGCGATGAATACAGTTCCTCTGTACAGTCTGGCCTTATTTGAGTTATTGTTTTTAGTTAACACAGCCATCTACCCAGACATGCACATGTGCATACATATGTAAAATACAGCCTTTTGTAGCATTGAGTTTACCACCCATGAACGATTCTATATATTTATACTTAATATGAAGGAACTGTTGTAATATTGTATTAATTGCTTGTCAAGTCACCTCACAAGGCATTTCCTTAGTGGGACAGAAACACACAAGGTGTATGAGAACTTGGGCAGATTGGACACTGGGTATTATTGGAATATCCCACTTATTAACATTAATGTATTTATAACCCCTCTGTTGGGCTCTTTATGACTGTAAAATAAGAATGGCAAGTTAGTGCTGATTGAACAAGGCATGCTTGCTGCTGATTGGACATGGCGTATGATTATCAAAAGGAAAAAGAATTGCATTTTTTTTCGGTCTGTTATATTCTGAGCCTAGCAGAAACAACTGAATTTAACCATCGCCTCTGGCTTGCTCATTAGGCATACATTTTAAATGTATGTCATATCCAGATTTCTGTAAAGCTGCTTTGTGTATTAATTTTTAAAAGCAGTATTTAAATTAAACGAATTGGATTAAATTAACATACAGATATGTATGCAATAATTCTTCTGAATAAAAAACTTTTTTTTAGGTGCGTTTTCATGGTTTACAACTTCAAATTAATTCATGAAAAATGAACAGCTTCTCTAAAATAACCTTATTAATAAAAATAAGCACAAATAACACCATTAATGGATTCATTTCGGCTCATTATTCCTCTTACTGTGAGCATCCTCTAGCTCTCTATTTTCTGCCGTGTCTCAGACTGATGCACACTGTAGCCAGTCAGCAATGAGACATTTTCAGTTTTTAGTTACTGTTGTGTTTTTGAGTTTGATGTCCCTTTTTCATAATTGCTGTTTTGGCATATTTTAAGTCATTATAAGTTGTATTTTCAGTTGAATTTGGGAAAACCACTTGAAGCATTCATTGTGTTGAACTATTTCAGTTGCTTTTTTTTATTATTTGTTCATTGCAAACAGCTGAAAGTCTAATTTTGACAGTAAACCTGATTTGCAATGGGGGTTGAATAATTTTTGAATAATGGGGGTTGATTGCAACTGTAAAACGTATGGAGTTGTAAATGATGATTTTATGAAGAGTTGATGAAGGGTTGATATATGGCGGGGCTAATTAACCTGCCCCTATGGATCCAACACCAATGCAATTGATATCTGTCAGATTTGTTAAAGCTACCTTAAACGTGCCAAAACCTTTCATTACTGAAGCGCTTGATTAAAGGTTACAGTTAGAAATGATTGTGATTTGTGTTATTCCAAGTGCTCTGGTGCAGAGCAGATACTGGAGTCATGAGTCCATTGTGAAGATTTTATCTAAACTTGATAGAAATCAAATCAGAACAGTATGCTTCAAAGCCCTTCCTTTAAGATCTGTTATTTTCAGAAGCCTTTCTACAAGATGAGTAATTATTTGCGGGAATGAAGTGTAAGAAAAAAAAAGGGGGGGGGGGGAAGCGTTTAAGCCATTTACTCATATGAAAGTTCACCACTTCAGATCTTTAGTCAGGGCTTAACCAAACAGGAAAATATATGGCATAGCATTAGGCATGCTAAATTTACACGAGCAGAAACAGGACGTCGTTATTTGAGAACAATTCTTGTCCTTGCTTTGCTAAAAGGAAAACCACTAAAAATTCAGTCTGATGACAACATGATTAAAGCCTCAGTAGGAGAAGTTGGAAACTCAGATTTCCGACCTTATTAGCAATTTAAGTCAACATGACCACACCACATGTGGAGTCAAAGTGACTCTATTGATGTCATCAGCATATCTCACTTGTTTTCGTGTTTTAAAATAAATAAATAAATAAATAAATAAAACATCTAAAAGCAAAGTGATCAAGGAGTGTTTGAAAAGTCATGAGATGATACAGATCCACTTACATTAATAGTTTGGAATGTAAGTAAGTGAGAGAGAAGAGGGATTTTAGTCTTATTATGTGGGTGGGTCTGATTTAGCGCACGGCCAAAACATAGCTTTTCTGAATATTGTATTTCCAACAGTGCATAGATTTTTTTTAAGCTTAATTGTCTGTGCAGTTTCCTAACATCAGAAGGACTGCCAAAGTCATCCAAAATGACAACTAGCAAAATTTGACATGTTTAGATTAAAATAAGCTCAGACCTTTCCACAAATTTGAAAATGATACAATCTCAAAATGAAATGTATTTATTACTGTATGGTGGTTCCCCTTGGCAGTTAATCTTTGTTCTGGTTAGAAACAAGTTAGAAATTATATTTAATTGGAAAAGCCAAACATCTAAAATCTAAAAACATCTCAAATCATTGCCGCTTAATTTCATCTGTAAGGCGTAAGCTTCACTGTAGGAAATTCAGGGGTTTTCTTTCTAATCCACAAATAACACAAGCAACACAGACCTGCTCAGGGAGAAAATAGTCCACTAGTGTATAAATAAACAAAAAGTAACTAATTGCATCTGGTAAGGTTATGTGCTTTAAATAAAATGGTCATTCCAAATTATTGACTATATTCTTCTTTAACCATTCCTTGGTAGAACAACTTGTGTGCTTAGGGTCGTTGTCTTGCTGCATGACCCACTTTCTCCTGAGATTCACAAAATTGGCACAAACAAAGATTTCTGAGGACCTCAGAAAAAGCGTTGTTGATGCTCATCATGGTTGGTAAATGTTTTTTTTGGAGAGTAGTGGTTTTTTCCTTGCAACCATGCCATGCACACCATTGTTGTTCAGTGTTCTTCTGATGATGGACTCATGAACATTAAAATTAGCCAATGTGAGAGAGGATATTAGTTGCTTAGAAGTTGCCCTGAATTCCTTTGTGACCTTGTACACTATTCCACATCTTGCTCTTGGAGTGATCTTTGTTGGTCAACTACTCCTAGGGAGGGTAACAATGCTCTTGAATTTCCTCCATTTATACACAATCTGTCTGACTGTGTATTGGTGGAGTCCAAACTCTTTAGAGATGTTTTAGTAGCCTTTTCCAGCCTGATGAGCATCAACAAGTCTTTTTCTGAAGTCCTCAGAAATCTTCCTTGTTTGCGCCATGATACACTTCTGCAAATATGTGTTGTGAAAATCAGACTTTGATAAATCCCTGTCCTTTAAATAAAATGCTCACTCACACCTGCTTGTCATCCCTTTGATTGAAAATACCTGACTCTAATTTCACCTTCAAATTAACTGCTAATCCTAGAGGTTCACATACTTTTGCCACTCACGGATATGAAATATTGGATGATGTCCCACAATAAATAAATGACCAAGCATAATATTTTTGTCTCATTGGTTTATTTTTGTCTCATTGGTTTAAATTGGGTTCTTTTTTTTTTTTGTTTACTTTTAGAACTTGTGATAAAATCTGATTATGTTTTAGGCCATATTTATGCAGAAATAATAGAACGTTCTAAACTTTCAAGCACCAATGTAGGTGAATTTCCATATTCTTGCTAACTAAAAGGATGTTCTGCACCGCCATCTTGTGGATAAAATGACAACACTGCCAACTCAGTCTAAAATGCTGACAAGAATTTTTTTTACTTAAGAAAAAAAAAAAAAAAAAAATCTAAAAAAAAAAAAAAAAAAAAAAAAAAAAAAAAATTTAAAAAAAATAAAAAAAAAAAAAAAAAAAAAAAAAAACAAAAAAAAAAAAAAAAAAAAAAAAATAAAAAAAAATGCTTACTTAAGATTGAGAAAAAAAAACTGTGTAATTTTTTAAAAAAAAAAAAAAAAAAAAAAAAAAAAATTTTTTTTTTAATTTTGTGTTTTTTTTTAAAAAAAAAAAAAAATTAAAAAAAAAAAAAAAAAAATTTTTTAATTTGGGGGGGGGTGATGATTATTTGACATTTGGTCATCTGGTTGCAGTTAGTTGTAATAGAATAATGACAAAACTCTGAGAATGCATATTTTACAGTGGTGGGAGAATCAAGTAGATTATATACCATCTAATACACTACATTTCAATTCATATTGAAAGTGTGCACTGAGTGGAATAGTCTAAAAGAGTTCAGAAGTGTAATATGAAGTTATACATGTACAGTCTGACACTTATGTCCTCCAATTTACTGAATAATTACAGATGTTTAAAAGTTAAAAGTTAATCAAGTAAAAGGTACAGCTCGATTATGGAGATCACATGTGTTAAAGTGTTAAAAAATCACTTTGTAAATAGAACTTAAAAGGTGATTTAAGAACCGGCTACATTTGCACACTTTTATTTACATTTACACCTGGATACATGCAAAATGATTTTCAGTAATATTTGATGTTCTAGTAATTCAAACAAAAAGTCATACTTGGAATTTTAAAATAAAGTTTACTGACCCAGATGCCGTAGGCCAATAGGACATCTACTATACTTAATTTTTTTTTTCAAGTGTGGAGTGAGAATTATTTACCCCATAGTGACTAAGTGGCTAAGATGACACAACTGGAAACCTGATCCCAGATCAGCAATCCTGTCAGAATTAAACAATTGTTTGAGGTTCTAAGTATACAGTTAAACTATGAAGTTATAAGAGTTGAACTATAGTGTTATAACTATAATGTTAAAGTTGAAATTTTTAATCACTATTGTCCTGACTAAGAGACTTAATGAGAGGTGTTGAAAAAGATTACTTTGACTGTGTTCTTAATCTATGTGTTCTACCAAACATTAATATCTTAAATATTACTATTTATGGGTGGCTGGTCTAAATGAGCTAGCACCGCTAAGCCCCTTAACTTTCAACTGGAAAAGCTATCCCACACTAAGTTACTTTATCTATTTGTTTAACTCTTGACCAATGATTTGCTGTTTAAACCATTAAAAGTTTAATATTTAGAAATTTTTCATTGGCAATTTTTTTTGCCCGGGAGTGTAGAGTCACGCAACTTATCAGTGACAGGTGTGTCAGCTGATTACATGCAGTGAAACACCTCTTAGATTTGATCTTCATCTGGGCTAATAGTTTCCAGTTCACTTCAACTGACACATGTAACCCAGCATCAGCAGTGAAAGAGAAGGCACACGGGGAAAGTGGGTGGGTGTAATGAACGTGAACAAGGTGGATTATTTCCTCTGTCTTTCAGTTTTTTCTGAAAGTTTTAAATTGGGTACATTACGCATAAATCATCAAAGTACAAAATCCCATAAAAGGACAAATCCCATAAAAGGAGAACTGTAAGGTGGTTTAAACAAAAGGATTACAACTGTCCTGTTTACTATGCCTGATATTCAGGTACATTAACCCAGTAGGGCATGACAGACTTGAAGCACTTGAAAAAAATCCAAAATCATGAACGCAGCTATCTATATGTCTTAAAATGTGTATAATAGTTTGCCCCACGTTATTCTTATTATGATATCATTCATTATGCAATACTACTCATTTCATTGTTGAGCTATTTATAGATATTAGACTTGATCCCTCCAGGCTACTATCATGACCAACTATCACTGTTACTATGACTATTAGATATTATAAGCTAAATTTCTATTTGGAAAACTGATCTTTAGACCTTCTGTTGTTTTTAATAAATGAAATATAATCAGTTTACAAATAGGCAAATGAAGTATAGTATAATCTAGCAAAAACTTAAACAATAGGTGTAATAAGCATGTGTGCCTTTGTCCCAGTCATCTTTAATTCACTTTAAAGCACTTAATCTATTTATAGCATGTACAGGGGCTGTGGTGAAGTATATATACTGTGTATAACCTTTTGAAGATTAGAGAGAGGGAGAGGGAGGGAGAAACTTATGCAGAGAAAGTCGTCTGTTATTTGTGTTGCACACTGTGCTGCCTCAGCTCTTTTCCACTTTTTTTGACTATGTGCTTCCTGTTTAGATGAAGCTGTATGATCAGTTATGAACACTGATTGGTTGGTGTGTGAGAGGAAGGGCCTAGTCTTTCAAAGTTTCTGTGTCCCCATTGTCATATGGACACCTGTTGAGGGAGAGAAGGAACATTTAGAAACTGTTGGCGTCAGGAAGTTGCTGTTTGAAGACGAAACACACACCTACACACACACAAGATAATGAAAAAAAAAAAACCAGCATTGTCTTTCTGTGGGATGCAAATTAATACACAATCCAGCCAGATGGACAACTGAGGAACATCACGAAGTCTGCCTACCACTCAGCTTTCACTCCACAAATCTCTAGTGAGTTTAGCAAGGACAAAACCCAGCAGAAGATCTCTACCACCATGGAGTTGCTACCATTGCCTATGGATATGAGGATGGAGTTTTAAACATCATGCATGTGAACATAAGGACATGATCTGGGATAAGATCTCCAAAGTTGCTAATCTACTCATTCTTTGGGGTGTCTTGACTTTTGGAAAGATACATAAGCCTTATGGAGTCTTAGCAGAACACTTGGCAGACTGAATTTAGTTTGGGCAATAAGAAAAAATTTGAGTTCACAGAATTTCTGCAGGGCTGATGTGAAGGCTCCTTTCATCTCCCAAGCCCTTTGTCTCCTCAACATGTCCTCTCTGTCCCGGTGGTGTGAACAAATCTTGTTGAATACCAGTGACCAACTGGACCCTCAAGAGTATTTCAATGTGTGGGTGTACACACCCCTGCATGACAGAGGTAAGATGGACATCTTCATAACCATGTTTGCAATGTCTGACTTTTGTGACAGTTATAGTAAAGGAGGTGGGGGTGGGGGGTCTTTCACAAGCAAGAAAAGATTTACCTATCACTCCCCTAAATCTGAGGTAGAGCATGCTTTTTTGTATCAGTTGATGGGTTTTGGACACTTCCTACTCACTGTGCATAGCAAAAACAAACAGACATGAAAAAAGTAGCATACATAATGTGCAGGAGATGATACAAGATACGTTCAGTACATGGCACATTGTTGCAAATGTATAATGTCACATCTGTGTATGCTAGCACCTCTAGCAATTTAATTTATAGCAAGAACATCTAGTGTGTCGGGTTTCACAGATGTTTACAGATGTTTCCTTCTAGTAGAACATAGTCAAATAGGGTGGGTTAATATATCACTTGTAAAAACAAAATTAGATCAATTCAAAGAATTTGAATGTCCCTAATAACTTGTACTTAACTTACATATTTACAACTGAATCTAACCTATTTTGTAAGCAACCTCTTAAATGTTTTGGGAACTTCTCTGTAAGACTATCGGCCACCCCCATAGCATACCCGCCAACACATTTTTCATGACACATCTGTTACAACTTATTATAACTGCTATAACAGATGTCATACACTGTCTTCCTCAAATCAGGTCTGGAGACTAAAATGATCATGATAAAATAGAGAAATGGTAAAATATGGCTATAGTTTTCATTTTTTGCATTCAAAAGCCATGGGGGATGCAAACTTTTTACACTCAAATGTACAACAACAACAACAGCCTCCTACTGTACATAGAAATGCAACAACTGGATTTTAGGCCTCTGTAGTAGTAAGATGGGACCCCTTATTCCGTCCTTTGGACTGAATTGGTCTAAATTAACTACAGGGTATCTCAAAAGTCTCCATATATAGGGGAAAATAACATTTATTTTTCTTTTTTTTTAGCAAAATTGTATTTCAAAATGTTTATATTAGATTTTCAGATAACATTAAGAACGAATTTGACAAAAGAAGAACATATTGAAATCATTCTCATGGCTGGATCGGGACGCTATCGCAAGGTTGCGATGAACTTTAACAGGAAACATCACAGGCGAGCACATCACACACGACACTGTTGCCAAACTTATTAACACATTCAAAAAGGCTGTTGAGGTCTGACCGAGAAGTGGACGTCCATGAACATCCACTGATGAAGGCACAACCAACGTGGTCCTGGCAAATATAGTCTCCTATATATGGAGACTTTTAGGACACCCTGTATTTGATAAAATTTATTAATTATAAGGGCTATATTATCAATCATCGTCAACTATAATTACTTTAGACTGCTGTCTGTCATAATATTATGGGATTTGTGTTAAAAGACATATTGTTACGTACAGTATATTATAACGAATTCATACTAAAGGTATTATAAGCAGTTTTATTTGCAGAATTTTCATCACTTTGAAATTATTTAAAGAACAAAGTTGTGAAATTTCACTACATCGCAAGTAAAATAAAATCCTTATTTGAGGTCAAGCGTTATCTGAATTGGCAGAATTAAAATATCACCCTCTGTATATTGCATTTCCTTCTATTTGTAGGTCTATTTTAATGGCAAGTGGTGACAGCCTGGGTTCTCTTTGGGTTAGCTTTTCGGTAACAATCGAGTCTAGGAGATTTGCCTATTTTTGTCAGATGACTTCTCACTGCCAAGCAGAGAACAATCAGTCGAGCTGCAGCTGGGGATAAAGTTAAGCAAAAGGGAATGCTGACCATATTTCTGAAGGACTCTGTCTTTCTTTCTTTCTCCACCTCTGTCTTTCTCTCTGCTATTGCAATTCTATTCAGTGCTGTGTAAGTACAGTAGTATGTATGACAAGCTTGGATAACACTACCATAGTGCTTAGTGGAGTTGGCTGACTGCCAGAGGAGTGAGCAGCAGCGTGTGTGCGTGTGCATGTGTGCATGTGTGCAAAAGACCAGGGAGGGGGTTACTGCCTGTATCTCTTAGCCTAACTTGTGTGAGTGTGCGTTGGGACAAGAGAGGGAGTTACTTCAATTGGGACACCAGGCTGTATGAGGGCAGCGCTCTCCGAAAAACACTGACACACTGTTCAAGCACTCAAACGCCCACACTGAGCTGGAGAGGAGACCATGTTCTGTCTGAGAGGTAAGACTCGTTCTTTTAGAAGGAAGAGAGAGAGAGAAAGAGAGTCGGAGATGGACTGCTGAACTTGCAGCTGAAAGTTGAGGGAGGAGGACAAAAGAGAGCAGCACTCAGCTGTAGTTGGGCTGCAGTGTTCGGTTTCAAAGCGCTCCCTGCTCCGTTCTCCTCTGCTCCCTTTGTTTTCTCGGGAGGAAACGAAGCTAATGGGCTACTAAGGAAGAGATGGGGGAATAAGTGACAGGAGTTTAGGCAAAGTTTTTTTTTTTTTTTTTTTTTTCCAGGACAGAAGAGTCTCCAGCTGTTTAAAGGGGAAAGAAATTGTTGTCCTTTGTGTGAGGGTTTCCCAGAGTTTCTTCAATCACTGTGCATGCTGTTGCTGTTGTTCTTGCAGCTTGCAAGAAAGACAAAGGACGGCAAAGGTTTTATTTTAATAGATTTATGGCATGTGACATTGCTTTTGGTCTTGTCTCAATTAAATATATGGAGGGGCTCAGATTTAGTTTTCTTCCGTTTTATGTGAGCTCAGGTGGCATTTTGATTTTAGTCTCTCTCTCTCTCTCTCTCTCTCTCTCTCTTTTTCTTCTCTATCTTTTTTCCTCTCTCTGCCCTGATATTGTGTGACCTTTTCACCATGCACGGTCTAGTCCCTAATGATGTCAGGTAGAAGTAATCTACTCAGCACCATAACCTGTATTCCTGGCGCTCAGTCACCTCTCTCATTGACTAGTGCAAAGTTTCGAAGTGGTCTTTGACCATAAAATTCAATTCCACAGATTCACTCAATATACAGATTTATTTTATGAACTTTATTTAAAAGTGTACAATAAATATTTTATCTATTTTGTTTTGTTTTATATATATATAATGTCACAACAGTATTTATCTTACTATAAACTTTTAAGCACTTAAAGCTGAAAAGCCCCACTGCATAAGATGGCTGTAAGATGGCTGTAATGTGTCATATGAATATAATGTACACACAAGTATTATTTTACTTGCTCTAATTCCATAAACTGAACTGGGCATTGCCAGTCCCTAAACTGTAACCCTTATATTTATCAAAGAAAACAGATTAAAACACAGATATACTACATGCATGCACCCAGAGTTTCATCTGTCATGTTATACATAGAGTTTTAGGGTCACAGAGTATTAACTGTGCCTTATGTTAGTATATTTGCCATAATTCAGTTATTCATATTTCTGTATGGTGCTTAAATAGAATGATTTGTATATTATGACCATGTTAGCGAATATTATCTTTTAGCAGAGTGCTTGGATGTCATAAGGAGGCAGCTGTACAGGTTAGAACAGGTTTTAAAGAGACGCTTCCAAACAAGCCAATTCCCTCCCAACCATCACCAGAACACCTCCTTTACTAAAAATAGTGTGGTTTTGAGATGCTCATGTCATCCTACTTGTACGTAGACAAGCCAGGGGAGAAAAACAACAGCAATGAAGGCATCAGTGCAGATGGCTATTTCCATAAAGCTTGTTTTGAGAATGAGCGTGGTTGTCAGTGGGGCAGTCACTATGTGTGCAAATCTGTGCAGAAGCCCCCTGGCTCTAACATGAGTTGCACCTTTGGAAGCTGTTGTATGGTAAGTGGGGGAGAGTCAAGGTCGAATGGATCTTTAATGAGCAGGAAACTGCATCTGCTTTTCACCTATCTTCTTTTCTGATGCAGACAGAGCCAAAGTGTGGCTTCAGCCAGGAATAGAGATTCATGTGGGAGGTGAAATGTGTTTAAAGATTTCTGAATAAATTAACACACACACACACACACACACACACACACACACACACACACACACATTTTGATTGAATGATTCACATTTGTGAATCATTCCGGTAGGCTATTCATTAATCACTTTGTATCACTTCTATCTTCCCAACTTGATAACTTCTAGACATTTCAGCTTTTCTGGAAGTTACAGTAAATGGGAAATAGTTCCTAATAGAATTGTTGAACGTTTAAGAATTATTGGCACCTTTCATTCAAATGAGCAAAAATGAATATTAGATGCAATGAGTCATGCCTTGGGCTGTAATTTGCAAAACACTGCTTTTTAATTGATCACACTAATTAATATTAATTAATTTTTGGTGAAGCTTTGTCTGCACAGAATAATAGCCGCTACCCTTTTCCTGTAATGTGTAACAAAGTTGGAGACACTTTTAAGTGGATCTTAGACTTTTAACCATGCAGAACATTTTAAGTTCCTATATGCATATATATGTTTCCCATGTGGGTTGCCCTCTTCCATTCAGATCACAGATTTTCAATAGGATTCAAGTCTAGAGAATTAGATGGCCATTTGTCCTCACAACCATTTTTATGTTCATTTGAGGTGTATGGTCATGGTTTGTATCTTGTTCAAAAGTCCAGTTATGGCCACAACTTATGGCTAAAATATCCTAATACCCGAATATGAAATTGTGGTCTTTGGATGCACAGGAAAGTGTACTCATATGTCCTGTTTTTTTTCTCTCTCTCTCTTTATTTTTCTTAACTGCTTATGTAGTTTTTATGCATATAACATGACTTGTAAAAGTATATCCATCCAACATCCATCTCATACAGTATGTGTTGAAAAGTATATTATTTTCCCCATGCTGGTGACAAAAGAGTATGGTCATAGCCAACAATAGATCCTTTTTTTTTTAAGAATATGGGGGACAATCAATTTCAATATACTTTGAGGGTCTCAACAATGTTTTCAAAATGAAATAATATTTTATATACTATATTTTTTTTCCTTTTGGGATCAATAAAGTACATCGATCCATCCATTTTTTTCATTCAGCCTTCCATTTTCTGAGATAAAAGTAGATTTAAATAGTTTCTCCAAATGCTTGCGTCATATATTTAAATTATTGTGCCTAATATGGTATAATACAGTCATTTATAAATATATTTTGGCCCATTGCCTTGACATGTGACCACATCTCTTGAATGGAAGGTCATATGAAATGTGTTACATGTCCGCAGATATGTTGGTTCAGAGTCAGATCCTCATGAACATGTAACCATACACAAAGACACACAGACACACCCTTCACAGCTGTCTGGTGTGTGCAGACCCTCCCTAGCATTAATGGAATTTTGTGTGTGACCCAAATGGTAATACTGAGGTTGCTACATTGAGCTTGAGTTTCACACATTCCCATAGATCAGATGAAAAACAAAGGAGGGTCATTCTTTTTTTTGGAAAAAGTAGGAAGAAGAATGCAGTGGTCCAAGATGAAAACCTTGGTGGAAGTAATTAAGGCTGTCCTGTTAGGAATGTGGGCTATTTATTGACTAATTCACAATTGGGATTTTCTAGCTAGAGCTTGATTACCCTGACTGATTATGAGACTTTTATTCTCATTTTTTCTATACTATGATGGTAAAAATTTTAAATCTATTCTCAGTTTTAGTAAGTATTCTAGGATGATGTGAATCTTCTTGCTTAACCTTATTATCCTTTAATGTGTGCCTTTTTACACATCCAAGGCTACCATTCACATTTGGGTCAGCACAGCTATTTCTATACTGTTCCCAAAGATTTCTCCAGTATACCACAACCTTATCTTTTGAGCTACTGCTTAAATGCTACCATTGCTTCACTATAAAGTTCACAATCTTCCCTTTGGCATACCACAGATATGCATCAGGGTCTGCTGAGCCACAGATCATTGTTCTTTCTGACTTTTCCACTCATCAAAAAAAAAAAAAAAAAAAACTACTACTGAGGGGATTGAGATCCACCAGCGTTTTAGCTCTGGAGTCAAAAGAATGCAACTTTTGGCTTGAAGCTTAAATTCCATCACTATAATAAGCCTTATTAAACAGCTTGTCATTTTACCAGTATGGCACAAACATTGGCTTGAGTGGCTATATATAAACAAACATTTTGGCATTTTAAATTAGTGCATGCTAATATTTATTTTGTCAATGAACCTTGGTTTAGTTGTGAATTACATATTAGAACAGGGGTGCAAGTCATATGTATACAGCCGTGTGGGATGATAAGCCAAATATGGCGAAAAAACATATTGCAATTTCTGATTTATATAACAGCTTTCATCATCTTGCTTTTATTGATGCACCAATGCAATTACTAAATTATCCACTAGATGTCTTTCTTGGAATTATTTGGCACAGTTTCCCAACCTCGGTAGCACATAGAGTTTAATGTACACAAACATGCTAGTATTGCACAATGTACTGAATACCAAGTGTTCCAGGAGAAATGGACAACATTCTTCTCCGAAATAAACCAGAAACCAATTTGTTTAATTTCCTCCCAGGAAGTGGTTGTGCCCAAAGAATTTAATATTCAAAGGCACTACGAAAGCAACCATGGTAAAATATACAGATCTGCTATGGACAAACAAGGTAAACAAGCTAATTGCAGCTTTCAAAAGGGAATCTGTTTTCAGTCATAGTGGTCAGATGAACAATTTAACTGTGAAGGCTAGCAAATTTTGTTTAAAGTTACAGGACAGCAAAGCACTAATAACTGTCTATTGTAGTCTTGTGAATAGGCCAGTTACTGACAACAGTTTGAATAAACCTTATAAAACTAATAAGGCACATAAGACACTTTAATGTGAGATTTTAACCAACGTGTTCTCCAACACCAAATTAATTGCCAACCATTCTTTAAAAGTTTTGGACCGAATGGAAGACAGAACGCTAATCATGAATGAGTGGAAGCTGTATTGAACCCCATAGGCACTATGACTCAGACGTGAGCAACATGACCCATGTGTTTGGTCCTGCAGCTGGTTCTGTTAGAATGAAGTCTCTGGGTCAGTGGCAGCCATTGTTGCTCACTCCCAGTCCTTCCATCCTGATGGTATGGATGACTCATGACTACAGTATGTTCAAACTGCAGCCAACTGACTCTAGCTAGCATGGCCTCTGGAGGCATTGTGTTCTTGATGCACATTGTAGGAGCATCTAATCTCTATTCAGAATCACTGGGTTGTGTTATTTAATGGGGTGTTCAGCTTGGTTTGTTATCTACAGCTGGTCAAAAATCTACAGCCTTTTAGAAATCCTAAGTGCTAATTCTAAAGCAAGTGAGACTTTACTTTATACAGTGTGCTCTACTCCAGCAGCACCACCTGGTATTTTTATTCAAAACTTTAGGGATTTTTCAGAAAGTGTATCTAACCTGTTGATCTGCCTCATGCATTCTTTTGCTGTCAAGGAAATAAAATTAAAGAAAACATTAAGGTTTAACCAGTGTTGACAATAGAATCAATGTGAAACTCTGGTTTAATGTCACACTATTGTATCCATGGTAAAAAAGTGCAGCAGCTGTGAAAACTAATATCTCTGCAGCAGTCAGGTCATTAAAGGCTAGAATTGTCAGCTGGATAAATGGCTTCAAGATGAACTAGGCACAACAATGGCTTTCTTAGTAAATCTCCCAAACTATTAAATGCGCAGTGGTGTTAGAGGCTCACTGCTTGGAATAGAGCTACTTGATAGCTTTTGCTTAGGAAGAGTTGGAACTGGGTTGATATAGGGGAGGAAAGGGGAAACCTGGAAAAATTTTTATTTCTCTGAACAAAAGATTATTGCTGAATGATACTTTTGAAATCGCATCACAGGCACAACCACAGTACATCACAGCCACAAACTGTGCCTGGACCTGTTGTAGGTGGCGTGACCAAAGTACCAAAGCTGTTAGTTTAAGTACCTGGAACCTTATCACTGATTTAGAGCTGCAACAACTAATCGATAAAATCGATAATAACCGCTTATGAATGAATCTCATTATCGATGAGTTGGTCTGTACGCGGCACGGGACACATTTACTCACTATGTTACTTGTCTTTTGATACTAAAGTATGACCCAAATGACGTACTACACACTTACACTATGCACTATGTACTTTACCATCTAGTGTATGGATTTTATAAAGGTAATATCTTCTCAAATGGAACACTAGTGGGTTTTTTTTACTAACCGGAAGTATAAGCCATAGTCGACTGCGAATGACGTCATACACAAGTAATGTGACGCCACTAGCCTTAACAGATACCCAGAGTCACAGACAATAACTTTCTTCACTTTACTGTTTATGTCAACGTTACCTTTTATTCCCAACATGGCCCCAGTCACCATCAGGCATAAGATAGAGGCGAAATCAACAAGTGACTGAGGAAGAAAGTGTGCAACCTCCAAGTCCTCTATGGCAGGGTAGCATTTTATTTTAAACACTGTGCAGAAGATCAAACTTTATAAAGCAGAGATTGTGTAGCATGGAAGCACGACAGTGGTCGTGCACAAACTTATGTTTATATCCAGAACAATATGTCTAAAGACAGTGAGTAACAGAAACCACAAGGTGCAGTGAAAGTGAATTTTTAGTATTAATTTAGGACTGTAGTTCAATTCATTGCTTTTTGTGCATCCATAAAAAATAATCCATAAATACTGCTATATAATATAAACTTGATAGCTTTGATAGCTTTTGCATTTTGACATTATACTATGCTTCGATAAACTAAACTAATACTTAATAGCTAACACTGCTTCATACTCTAAGCACATACTGTACTTAAAGCAGACAAATGTTATTATTATTATTACTAAACATGCTCAGATTTGTTGGCGTTTAGCAATTATGTGATTGCTTTGTTTGGTCTATGGAGGGGAGAGGACATAAGTGGTTTTGAGTTTGGCAACAGCAAAGATATTAGGATTTCCCTGCCCATGTTTTTGACATGTAAGTGCTAGGTGGAGCACACATAGTTCACCATGGCAGACATCCATGGAGCTGAGCTTGAGGTTTGGATCAGACCCTAGATGAACCGTAATCAGATCTGAGTGTGATGAAATGGCTGATTGCAATATTTCTGGCAAAGATGTGCAAATAAAGTGATGTAATAGGCATGTTATAGGATTGTTCGTATTGTTCTGTTGAATGAATGATCCCCCTCTGGACCACAGCTCATGGTCAGCAATTCTCAAGCCATCATTCAAGCCATGAAATTTATCTTGTGTTCAGTTTGTGATTCTTGACACGACGATTATACATTTTCTGTGTGTGAGCACTTCACTCCCACTGAATAGTTTAGGCCAATTGAGTCATTTAGCATAATTGGCATAAAAAAAACCAAAATATAATCTTACAGAGAGCTGCCACAAGACACAGTGTTTGGGTAAAATAATTAAAACGCACAACAGATGGCCAAGAGGAACACTCCAAAAAGAAGCAAAAAAAAAGGAAAGAAACAATAATTCACAATCTTATCAAGATTGTGTTCTTGTTCAAATCTGCATTTGGTCTAATTTCGGACTAGCATGTGTCAAGTTCAGAATTATTTGTCATGTGCACACAGTGTCAGGGACAGTAGTACATTGAAATGATTGTTGTGAGGCTCAGGTACTCTACAGCTGTGCAACAAATATATATATATATATACACACACATATAAGAAGATAAGGAGAAGACCGATCAGCCATAATAGTAAAATCACTTGCCTAATAGTATGTAGGTTCCACCGGTGCTGCCAGAACAGCTCTGACCCGTCGAGGCATGGACTCCACAAGACCTCTGAAGGTGTGCTTTTGTATCTGGCACCAAGACTTTAGCAGCAGATCCCTTAAGCCCTGTAAATTGCGAGGTGGGGCCTCCATGGATTGGACTTGTGTGTCCATCACATCCCACAGACACTCAATTGGATTGAGATCTGGGGAATTTGGAGGCCAAGTCAACACCTTGAACTCTTTGCCTTGCTTCTCAAACCATCCCTGAACAGTTTTTGAAGTGTGGCAGGGCGCATTATCCAACTGTCATTAGAGAATACCATTGCTGTGAAAGAGTGTACTTGGTTTGAAACAACGTTTAGGTAAGTGGTATGTGTCAAAGTAACGAATTCAAAGTAACATGAATTCCAGGACCCAAGGTTTCCCAGCAGAACATCTTCCTCTGCTGGCTTACCTTCTTCCCACAGTGCCATCTTTTCCCCAGGTAAGCAAGACACCTGGCTGTCCACATCATGTAAAAGAAAATGTGATTCATCAGACCAAACCACCTTCTTCCATTGCACCATGGTCCAGTTCTGATGCTCACATGCCCTTTCAAGGCATTTTCACCAGTGGACAGGGGTCAGCATGGGCACTCTGAGCGGTCTGTGGCTACACAGTCCCATATGCAGCAAGCTGTGATGCACTGTGTGTTCTGACACCTTTCTCTCACAGCCATCATTAACATTTTCAGCAATTTGTGCTAAAGTAGCTCTTCAATGAAATCGGATCAGAAGAGTTAGCCTTTATTCTACCTGCACAACAATGAGTCTTGGGTGCCCATAACCCTGTCTGTGGTTCACCAGTTGTCCTTCCTTGGACCACTAACCTCTGCATACCAGGAAGATTTTGGAGATTCCTAATAAGTATGTAGGTAAAGTCCAGATCCTGACTATAAGTGCAGTCGTATGTGAACAAGAGTGAATAAGGTAGTAAAATAAATAGTAGCTGTGTGCAGTGTGTAGTGTCTGAGCAGTACATAGACATAGAAGATTCCATATAGACATAAAAGATTTCAGACTTCTATGAGCTTCTTTTGAAAAACAAACCACTGCTGATACTATTATGGTCAAATACAGTACAGTTGGAAGAAACTTTAGGGGTCTAATGGAATATTGACCTGTATGTTTGACCTGTATGTGTATGTTTGGGAATAGGGGTGTGCAATATTGGCATGCTGACAACTCTCGGGACTCTACTTATCTGGTGATCACCAGTAGGTGGAGTACATGCTCATTGTTTGACAGTGCTTGTGTATAACTCCACAGGTCTTAGTTTAGTATAATAGCTTTCACCGTGGAGGAATAACATTGACAGAACAAGTGCAGGTAAACAAGCAAACTGAGTGAGGGTGACTGATGTATAAGACTTTTAGTCAGTCTAGTAGCAATAATCACTTACTCCAAGTTGACCATCTGCAATGTGGGAGCCTCTCATTATTAGCACTCGGATAGAGACAGATAATCCAGTTTTACAGATTAGCTGAACAAAGCAGGCAAGCTGAGCAATGCATCCTTTCAATCTAGACTCTCTGGGAGTTGAGCAACATTACTGACCTTATTTCGACTTTCATTACCTCCTTTTCATCACATTCTCTCTTTGAACATGTGAAATCTCTAGATTTCCAACTTATTTTACTTTACATTCCGTAGCTTTCTTGAGAAGGTCGGTTCTGTGGGGATTCTGAACTTGCTTTGTTTTTCGCAGCGTTTAAGTTTAAACGTGAACTCGTAATTGTTGAGGGCTTTTCGGTAGATCCTGAGAAGAAAAGCAGATTGAGGGTGAGCGGTGAACAGGAAAACACATGGTTCACACGGTGTATGCAGCTATACTGGAATGCTGAATTTGAGGAAGCGGTGTGAAGCGGAAGATGATCGCATACGTAGATTGCATCTCTCCCCAACCGGCAGGGAAATGCTGGAACAGGAACTACTACGAAGATGAGGACGAGCTCCTTCCTCTCTACATCCACAAGCCAAACAACCTCCAGTCCAAGAATGGAGGCAGCCTCCGTCGCAAGCTCCTCACCTCCAAGCTCCACCAGCAGCAGGATAGAATTTGGCATTCCAGACACTGGGATGAACCTCCAGCACTTAAGAGCACTCAACCACTTCAGAAGCAGCACAGCAGCACGTTCAAGCCCATGCAGGAGGACTTTACAGGTAGATCCTTCAAACACTGTGTCGTCTGGAGCTCATTCACTGCAAGATCATTTAGTCATCATAAGTAATGTTTCAGCTAAACCTAAATTCTGGCTTTTAGTCCTAAATTGGGGCTGAGAGATTTTTTTTCTTTTCTCCGATGCTTCAATTTCAGATGGAATTAGAAGGTGTTGAAACAGTTTGAGCAGGCTCTGGGGCTGTGAAGGTTTTTTGGAATGAGTACACTGTTTAAGGCTGTTGTTCAAAGCAGTGTATATTTTGGTGCCTAGGCTGGTTATTAGAATTTGAAATCTGCACAGTTTTAGACAGGCCAAGACAAGCAAGCTCCTGAGGCAGTCACCAAAAGGTGCTGTTAAAATGAAACACAGAAGTGAAAATAAATCAGGGAGATTTGGTGGGCATTCCTCCCTTATCTTACACCTTCTGTCATAGTTTCCTTAAATCTTTTGGTAGTGGGTTCACCACCAATTCTCTATTCAGTAGAAATATATAATTCTACACGTAGGGTGTACGGGCAAACAAAACATTCCATTGTCTTTGTACATTTTATGTGGGTGCTTGGCAAAAAAAAGAGCATATTGTAGGCTGCTCTGTGATGGTGTCCAAATTAATATTAATGACTTGACTTAATTTAATGAGTCAGTGAATTATTTAATTAAAATATGCATCATGCTGCAACTACCACATGGAGACTGTGCTTCTGTGACAGATTTTCATGAAATTCCTGTCAGCAAAAGCAGATGCTATTTTCATATTATCCTTCAGGCAGGTGGGCATTTTAAATATACTCACAGCAGGTGTTACTTGGACACCATATATGATGAATTTTGTAATATTATTGTCATTGAATCAGGCCTGTTAAAATCTGTGCACATATTCAGTGTTTGGACTGGCTGATGTAGTTTGAAAACATAGATGGAGCACCAGGATCTTAGCTAGTATCAGAGACGATCACTTTAACGGCTCATCCCACCTGACAATATGGAGACAGATGTCTCTCAAGGGCTGTACTATACAGAGCCTTAAAAAGCTCATTAAGTTTGTTTTGTTGTGCAATCAAATAGAAGCCACAGTGGTCATTCCACACATTTTTTTTTTGTGTTGTAGGGTTTATAGGCTATAGAGATGCTCTCCAGAGTGCACTACACCCTTAGAGGCTTGCAGCAGTTGTGTAATTTTCTATTCAGGCCTGCTGGCTTGTAGTCTATCTTCATGTACTAGACTTTTCAGATGCTAATGGTAAATACCGAAAAATAAAAAGAGGTAACCATGTTATGCATGCCATTATTAAAAACAAAATATCTTCTTTGCTTTATTGCATTTTGTTCGCAACCTTTCCATCTCTTGTGTAGGACGTTTCTTAATTTCCTCCACCAGATGGCACCAGTTCTGTTTTAATTTTTTAAATCAAATACACCAAATTGATAAAATTCTTTAATCTGCACTGTGCTATAAACAATAGCAGTAAACAGAAAACACTGGTATCATAAAATTGCTCTTCATATGTACAGATGAGATGAGGTCTTAAAGGTCTGTACATGGGTAGCATGGTTTCAAGGTAGGTTGAGGTTTTTTAAAGGTAAAATATCAGATAATATGATTCACAGGAAGCAGGAGGGCACCCAGTATTCAGGCTAATTTTAATGCCATTTTGATGTTATTATTGCAGTGTTTTCACAGGACGTGTACAGTTCACATGGTGGGTGAATAAGTAGAATAGCAAGGGATTTTGAACATGGTTCTAGACAGATGCAAGTACTAATACTTATAACGCAAGCAAGCATGACATCTTGTCAAATAGCAGCTGGCCTTTCATCAAATACATTCATCTAAATAGTTAGACCGTTCTCTTGCATAAATAGATCAAACATTAAAAGAGAAAGACTCTATGTTTACATGCAGTGATTATTTTATCAGACAAAATGCAGTCATGAATTAATTATTATGATTCGGAGCTGCTAAGTGTGAAAATGCAGCAATGAACGATGACTAAGTTCTTGGGAATAAGAATCCCGTCTGATTGGCTGCTTTTTTTTCTCTCCTGTTGTCATGTTCTGCTTGAGCCAATGAGCAGTCTGCCTAAAGAGCAGGGGCTCTGTGAAACAGAAATGGCTCATACATTGGGAGTTTGTATACTAAACTTATCATACACTCTTTTTTTAAGTCTTGAATGTTGAATGTCATACATCATTATCTGGATGCACATTCAAACCCTTACATACAGTATCTTTGGGTTTTTTTTAGAGAGAGAGAGAGAGAGAGAGAGAGTTAGAGAGAGAAAAAAAGAAAAAAAAAAAATGTATGAATAGATGAATATTTTTGTCTATTTAAAATGAAATTGTACTTGAAGTAGCTTCATCTGGCTTCACTGACAATCCAAAATGTTCTACTGTATTTAGCACCTACAATAGTATACTGAAAAAAAAGAGTATAAATCTACAAAATGGAATTATCCTGAGCACTGTGACTTGCTTGCTAATGAAAGAATATAGCATTTATTCTTGAAACCCTGTTGGTTTAAACACAGTTTTGAATAAATTGCATTGTAAAACGTGTGTGGAGCACATTGGAAAAACAGGGCATGAATCACAAAAAGGGCTAATCTAAAATGCAATCAACATTTAAGCTAATGACTGTTGTTAGCAATCTAATGAGAGTTATTTCAGGTCAGTTTCTATATATTTCTTTAAATGGGGCCGGTCTGTGCTTCATCACATTGTTCCATGTGACTGCAAGAATCATTGACCCTAAGTAACTGCTAATTACATGTGTAGCACGCAAGTGTTGCAGATTATTTTATTTATTTATTTTGGCTATACATTCCCCCTCTGCCCAAAATGCTAGGTATATGTTTAAATTTATTAGCCTAAGTGAATCTGTATAGATGACTCTCAAATTAGAGAAGAAATTCCTGCAAATTCCAATTTAAGGTTTAGTATTGAAATTGATTTGGTCTTGACTACCATTTAGCCTTGGTATTGAAAAAATGTTCACTTCATTTCACTACAGTCCTGTTTTAGCCAAGATCCACACAGAACCCCACCCTTGCTCGTATAATATCATGTAGACGTGTAACAGTAATCCCTTAAAGGCTCTGGTATTCTCTGCTGATTTATGGTAGGAGGTCAAATTTCCCATTAAGCTGGAGCCGGCCCAGTTTTCTGACACAGATATTGGCACACTTTTTCGATCTCCTGGCAGAGCAGACATTTCACAGATCAATAAGCCACATATGCCCTTTCAGACAGAGTAAAGGCTGGTTTCTGCATTATTAATGTGTTCTGTCTCTGGATTTGTCTACTGTGACGTATCAATTCAACACCCTAGTATATACGGAAAACTTGTGGAAGGGATGTGTTCTGTTACATTTATATTTATTTATTATTTTATTTTATTTTATGTGACTATTTTGCCTTTTAATGAAATGTGTTTTTGGCAGGATATCAGATCGACCTGCGCAATAAAATAGTTCTCTGTTAGATCAAGTGGATATTATTTATTTTATTTTATTTTATTTTATTTATTTATTTTTAATTTGACAGAACACTAATAAGAAACATTCAAAGAAGGATGAATTTGGATGCAGATAAATTATTTTTAGAATACCCTTTTGCATTTATTTTGCATTGCAGTTCTGTGGTATCCATTTGCAAAGACTTATAATGTGACTGCCATTATTGCAGTTACAGGACCTTTTAATAACTCAGATTGGGATAAATTGTATAGATAATTCAAATGTAGATATGTGAACTGAGACATCCCATGTATGACATACCAGTGCTTAATGCATTGCATTCTGTTAGTAATGTTGCATTGGAGCTGTGATGCCTAAGCAGCAGTTTTGTGTGAAGGGCAGGTCTGCAGTGTGTTCTGCGTCCTGCCTCTACTGATTTGTCTGCATTGAGTTAAAAAAGCTGTGTCTTGGCTGGAGAATGCAGGAGTGATTGTGGCTCTGCAGTGGTTAAAGTAATTTTGAAAACAACAACAAAAAAATTATCAGATGGTAACATATGCTTTTAATGACTGCACATTACAAATTTCACCTTGTTATGAATATTTGCTAAATGGGCAAAAATTTTATTACACTCACCAGCAACTACATAATGAACAGCATACTGGGTAGGTCTCTCTTTTGCTCTTAGAACAGCCTTTATGGCATGGATTCCACAAGGTGTTAGACACATTCCTGTAAGATTCTGGTCCCTGTTAACATGATTGCATTACATTATTGGTGCAGATTTATCAGCTGCACATTCATGCCATGAAGCTCCTGTACTACTACATCCCAAAGGTGCACTATTGGGCCAAGAGATCTAAATTGTCGGCAACAATAATCAGAGAGGTTGTGGCATTCAAATGATGCTTGACTAGTATTAAGAGGCCGAATATGTGCCAAGGAAAAATTCCCAACACCATTACAATACCACCACCAGCCTAAACTGTTGACACAAGACAGCTTGGATATACAGGAAAAATAAAGTACACCCTCCTTCAATTCTATGTATTTATTTATAACCATTAATTATATTATATATTATAACAATTGTATGGTTCTCAACAACTTCTATAAACAAACAAATAACTTGATTTTAATATATAGTATTTTTTTCCTCCAAAAAGTAAACCAACATTCAGAAACCAGGTGTGGAAAAAAAGAAGTAATTCAGTGACATGTACAACCCCAATTCCAAAAACGTTGGGACAGTATGGAATTTGAAAAAACCCCAAAAAGAGTCATTTGAAAATTCAGTTCATCCTGTACTATATTGAAAACATATTATTAACACATTATTTGATGTTTTACTTTGTTGATTTTTAGTATTTTTGAAAATATACAGTCCTTTCAAATTTGATGACTGCAACACACTCCAAAAATGTTGGGACTGTCGACTGTTTACTACTGTGCAACTTTTCTTGTAATAACACTTATTAAGCATTTGAGCACTGAATGAAGACCGCAATTGGTTAAGTTTAGCAAGCTGAATTTTCACCTATTCATTCATTATGCATTTCTTCAACTGCACAACTGTACAGGGCCTTTGTTGCCTTATTTTGCGCTTTATAATGCGCCACACATTCTCAATCTGAGACAGGTCAGGACTGCAGGCAGGCCATGTGCCCTGCGATGGATTGGCACCCTGTCCGGGGTGTACCCCGCCTTGTGCCTGATGCTTCCTGGGATAGGCTCCAGGTTTCCCCGTGACCCTGAAAAGGATAAGCGGTATAGAAGATGGATGAATGGATGGATGGTACACCCCCATACCATGACTTTTGGACCTGACGCTGATAACAGTTAGGATGTTCCTGTTCCTCTTTGACCCGGAGAACACGACGGCTGTTGTGTTCAAAAACTATTTCAAATGTTGACTCATCAGACCACAAAACACAATTCCACTGTGCTACTGTCCGTCTCAGATGAAACAGAGCCCAGAAAAGTCAGCTGCACTTCTTGGCAGTGTTGATGTATGGCTTCTGCTTTGCATAGTAAAGCCTTAACTTGCATCTGTGGATGCAGAGGCGAATGGTGTTGACTGACAAAGGTTTTCCAAAGTATTCCCGAGCCCATGTCAGGATATCCATCACAGGCTCATGACGTTTTTAAGACAGTGATGTCTGAGGGATCCGAGATCCGAGATCCGAGGGATCCGAGAAGTGGTTTTTGGTCTTGCCCTTTATCCACAGAGATTAGACCAGATTCCTTGAATCTTTTCATTATATTGTGCACTGTAGAAGGTGAAATGCCCAAGATTCTACTGATTTGTCTTTGGGGAATGTTGTTCTCAAAGTGTTGGATTATTCGCTGAAGCATATGTTAGCAGATTGGCAAGCCTTGACCCATCCTTGCTCTTGAAGGACTAGGCCTTTATTGGAGGTTCCTTATAGACTATGATTAGACGATTACCTCACCTGTTTCACACCACCTTCTTACTTCAACTTGTCACATCGCTATTAGTCCTAAATTGCCCCTGTCCCAACTTTTTTGGAACGTGTTGCATTCATCGATTTCAAAATAAACATTTACCTTCAAAAAAACTAAACAGTTGATTAGTTAAAAATCAAATACCTTGTCTTTACACTTTTTTGTTAAATGCAAGTCAAAGTACATTTACAAATCACTCCTCTATGTTTTTATTAGCATTTTCCATACTGTTCCAACTTTTTTTATGGAACTGGGGTTGTACAACTACATTTGGCAACAGAGTTCATCAGTCTCTCGCATTGTTTTGGAGAAATTTTGACGATGGACTGTTTTAGCTGTGACCCCCACTCCTGGGATGATTGGCAGCTGTCTTGAAGTCTCTCAATTAGTAAGCAATGTTTCTTAATGTATAATGGTGAATATTAAGTAGAGAGTTTAGAGATGGCCTTGTAACCTTTCCCAGGTTGATGAGCAGCAAAAATTGCTTTTTTGATGTCATGGCTCATGGGCACTGGCTCATCATATAAAACATCTGGTCTTTTTCAAGTCTTCAACTGTCTAATTTTGGTGAGTCTGTGCTCATGATAGCTTCAAATTCTTGTTCCTGCTTACAGGAGTGGAACTCAATCTGGTCTTCTACTGTTGTTTCCCATCTGCTTCAAGGTTTGATGTGTTATGTGTTCTGAAATGATTTTGTTCTCACCATGGTTGTAAAGAGTTTTCTGAGTTACTATAGACTTTCTGTCAGCTCAAACCAGTTTGGTCATTCTTCTCTGATCTCTCTCCTAAACAAGCTATTTCATCCTGCAGACTCTCCATACGCAGGAAGTTGGGTATTTTCTCACATCATTCTATGTAAACTCTAGAGACTATTATGTGTGAAAATCACAGGAGATTAGCAATTTCTGAAATACTCAAACCAGCCCATCTGGTACCAACAACCACGTAATGGTTAATGTCACAGAAATTAATGTTTGACGTGAACATTAACTGAAACTATTGACTTGTATCATGATTTTATGCATTGTGCTGCTGCCACATGGTTGGTTGATTGGGTAACTGCATGAATGTCCAGTTGTACAGGTGCTCCAAAGATGTATGGATGGTATATTATTATAAAATGAGAACACGCTATTCAAATGTTGCCTCTGACTATTTCCAGTTTCACTGGCTTAGAAATATGACGTTGTATGATATGCAGTGCTCGAAGTGGACCGGTACTCACCACTACGCAGTACCGGCATTTCTACATTTTAATCTTTTGTGTACAGTGACTTTTTCTTGTATGCCGGCACGTCTCAAAAGCTGTTGGTACTCTTTTCTGACTTCTTCATATCAAGTTCTGTGCAATTCATTCTTTTCTGCCTTCTCCATATCAGGTTCTGGGCAACTCATAATTATGCTACATATTACCCAGAGGGCTCACCTGTTCCCGTTCTTCTTGACAAGTCGCAAGATAAATAATAAAAAAAAATCTCAAGATAAATAACGTTAATGCTTGTCTATCATTATGCAATGTAACATTAATGCTATTCTAAGTAACATAACATTAAAGCTAAGTTAAATGAATGTCAATAATTTTGTACTGGCTCCAAAAGGGCACAAAGAACATGCGTGAGTCAGACAATGACTATAAGTTTACATGCACATTAAATTCCATTTAAGGTCCATATTCGGGTTGTGGCCATATTCCAAATAACAATATATAAGTGCAGACCATAATAGTGTTTATATGTGTACAGGCATTGGAATATTCCTGTACACATGGTTGTTGTAAGTATACCTGTGTTGCCATTCCTAAGTACCTAGCCTACAGCTAAGCATTTGTTAGCACCCACAATTCCTTGCAAACTGAGCATGCACATATACCTCCTTTCAGTGAAATTTCTGTATAAGGTGTTTACATGCAACAAATTTCCATTTAACACACACACAACACACACACACACACACACACACACACACACACACACACACACACAATATAATAATAATAATAATAATATAATAATAATAATAATAATAATAATAATAATAAAACTACTATTATATAATATCATACAGATGTTGCATTATTACATAATTACATTATTAAATTATTATATATTATTATTCTATATTATAAAATTAATAGTTTTGAAAATGACTGTCCTTTTGAGTAAATACATTTATGTTGTGAAGATCAGCGATATCTCCTAGTATATTTTATTCACTGTATATATGCAGAATGTAATACTTAGCCAATATCGGCCGATACACAGGACAACATGTTAATAAGGGGAGTACTGGCACTTTTTTCCCACTTCCGGCACTGTATATATGTATATACAGCCTTTACTACAGGAAAACAAAGCTTTTAATACAAAAGAGAAAGATAGTTATTATTTTAAACTCTGTCAGGTAATGGAATAAAAAAAAAACTTTGCTATACATTTAAATACTTTGCTATAAAACAATTGATCTTGGCCATCACACAATTAATCTGGACCATTATAATTTTTTCATTCATTTATTTATTTCTTTTTTTAATGTTTGGAATGGGAAAAGGATGAATGAGTGTAGTGCCTTTTCACACATTAATGGGGAAGAAACCAAAATGTAAAAATGTAACATTTTAGTTGTTTAGAGTTGCCAAGTTTTAAAGACACCTACTAGACACCTCCATAACAACTAGCTGTTTGTAAGGCTTGCAGATCCTGAACTTCACCAAACAGCATTGAAACTACAATTGAAATCATGGTTAGATAAGACTAAAATTAAACCTTCTGTTTATGTACACTTTTATAAAGTTTGGTGAAAAGGGCTGACTGCACACTGGAAAGTGGTCTGATAATTTAGGATTGAAATACACAGGCTATCATGAGTCACAATGTGGGCATTCTTCCCTAAACATGGTTACTATAGTAATGACGTCTAGATGCATCATTTAGGAGTCAGAAACAGTTGTCTTATGTAGTGTGTAATAGCCGTGAAAGGAGATAAAGCTTCCAAGTGGGTTGGCTTTGAGACTTTTGTTCCTCTGCTGTCCATTTTGACTTATGTTTGCCATATTAACATCATGGACGCTTTATTGATCAGGAATTACCATAGAGTATTTTGTGAGTAGTTAACATCCAGTCATAAGTACCAGGTATCCGTGCAGTCACAAATATTATATTATAATTGTCAGTTTAAGTCATAATGCACCTCTTGAGGAACAGACTAATGGATGGCCACTACACTAATTGGAGAGATGTTTTTGTGTCTCCAGCATATGTAGAACATACATGTATACGGGTTTGTGCATTTGTTGCCATTTGTTGTGTTCTTTCCGTTAGCACAAACACAAACCCACAATCTCTAATGCACATTCTGCTTTTTACAATTTAACAGAAATAGTGGCTTCTTTAAGTGGCTGTCCTTGCCAGTGTGCCTGCAGTTAGATTGATGAGTGCTTGTTGACCTGCAGGTGACTGATGACATTGGACCTGAATGGCTCTATTGTGCAGAGCTACGGATTGAAGGACAAATGATAAGAGATTGTTATGATGATATTGTTAGGCCTCACTTGTCTGTCGTCATCACTAAACATACTCACTCTTGTTAAGGGGACTCCACACTGTATTGGACACTGTATTTTTTCCTGTATAAGATGTAAGCATTTTTTCTGATTCTCATTTTCTCTCTCTCATTTTTTTTTTAAACTTTCTTTAACGAAGACAATGATTTCTTTTCCTTCATGTAGCAATGCAGTTGTGAATATATGAATAAAGAAAATCAGCTTTTGAGAATATTTATTTGCATCAGTTAAAGACATTGATTAGGGAACATGTTTTTTTTTTACACTGAACAAGGACCAGCTTATATTACACAGATCGTTTGCATAACCAATAAAGAGAAATAGATTTTTGTATTCAGAACTGGGTCACACAGTAGTGCATTGGGTAGTTTTGCTGCCTCATAGCTGTAGGGCCCCAGTTCGATCCAGAGCTTGGGTTACTGTCGGTGTGGAACTTCTCTCCATGTCCCCTAGGATTTCCTCCAGTTTCCTCCGACCTCCCCAAAATCTTGCTCTTAGGGATTAATGGGGGGCGCACGGTGGCTTAGTGGTTAGCACGTTCGCCTCACACCTCCAGGGTCCGGGGTTCGATTCCCGCCGGGGCCATGTGTGTGCGGAGTTTGCATGTTCTCCCCGTGTTGCGGGGGTTTCATCCGGGTACTCCGGTTTCCTCCGGTTTCCTCCCCCAGTCTTACATGCATGGTAGGTTGATTGGCAGCTTGGTAAATTGTCCGTAGTGTATGAATGGGTGTGTGAGTGTGTATGTGATTGTGCCCTGCGATGGACTGGCACCCTGTCCAGGGTGTACCCCGCCTTGTGCCCGATGCTTCCAGGTTCCCCGCGACCCTGAAGCGGTTGAAGATGGATGGATGGATGGATGGGATTAATGGGTGTGTGTATGATGCCCTGTGATCGGTTGGTGTCCCATCTGGGGTGTACATCCATTAGTGTACTCTACTAATCAATCTGCACATTTTACACCATAGGTGACACCAAATGATTTGATTTAGTAAAATGCAAACGTTATCAAGCATCTCAGTGTTGAGGAGCCTTTGGAAACAGTCACATGCAGAATGTAATGGTGATAAATCAGTGTAGATTAGAAAACTCTGACTCCAGTTCCCTGGTGCGGAGTTGATTAGTGAAGACATCCTTAACACCCCACTGTTTCTTCACATCCTCGTTGTCATGGAGGTGCCACAGAGGTGGTAGTCTGGGTATTAAAGGCTTGTTCACTGTACCCCCAGCTGCTTATTCATCACTTTATTGAATGTGTTGTCTGAGGAGGAGAGGAGCCTCACACAAACCTGTCTGCTTTTGCAGATCAAACTAGACCATACAATAGGATCAGCAAGACACAGCAAGACACGGACCATAGTGTGAGTCTAGGATACTATGAGGCGAGTGATAGGAATTTATTCCCAACTGTGAACAAACTATGGAACTAACTGTGGAAGTAATTTTCTTATGACAACGACTGAAATTGCAATCGTTGTTCTTGCTTGAAGTCGCTACATTTCTCATCTATTCATAGATTCATGTAAGATATTTCCACTGATATTGGGAGATGGCCTTGACAATAAGATGGCTTTGATAGAAGTACAGAATCTGCAATCCTTTCTCTGTTAAGCCCCTAAGTGAGGTCTGGTGCAATCAGATAATTAGACAAATGTACTCCTATTTCTATGCCCCATAAATTCTTAGAGAACATTGCTAAAAATATATATATATAGGATCTTGAGGGCCATGGCACAATCAATAAACAGGAAGTAGTTCTGGAGCAAGTTCAAGCACCAGTGAGGGTTGGGTTATAAAATAATTTACTTCAAAGTCCCTTTAAATCCATTATTGAAAATGTAAGGAATTTTTTATTTTATTTCTTTATCCACCTAAACATTCTAGACTATTTTGTGTAGTTCAGTGACATGAAATCTCAATTTTGCTGTTACAAAATATTGAAAAGTCAAAATATAGCCCAGTCCAAGGGAGGAATACTTATGCAAGGTAATGTATTTATACCTGTTTTAAAATATCAGCTCTAAAGCCCTTTAGTAAAGAACAGATGTCCCTTTCAGACTCTGCCACATGTTAAAAAAAAGGACCCAGTCTGCAATTTAATTGTGGTTTTCATGCAGGATCTTGTGTGCAGAATATAAATGATGGCTGCATTACTGCACTGAACTCCTACAGCTCTGGACCGGCCCCACGTGAAAACGCTGAGTGCTTCATTCATGCTTTAAATGAGAGAGAGAGAGAAGGAGAGAGATAAGTAGAATGAGTGTGAAAGAGAGAAAGAGCTGATTATTGCTTCGGTGATGAGCCAGTGCAGCACTTCCGTTTTAATCAAGACTAGGACTTGATTCCTAAAATTAACTCCCATCATACAGAATTGTTTCCCATTTCCATCTACTTTCACTTGCTTTAAAGCTCTAAATGAATTGCTGAGAGAAGACTTGTGTTAGGTAAGCAAACAGGAGCTGAATGTGGCTGATGAATAGCGCACTGGTGCAGGACACCTGCAAAGCTTTCGAGTAAAGACAAGGTGAGAGAGGACTTTGCTCGATCCAGCAAAGCAGAAGGACAAGAATCAGAATTGCTCTGCGGCAAGAGACACACGGAAGCGAAACACAATGTGTGAGCAGAGGAAGGGTGGGTCTGAAAGAGGCAGAACTCTGACAGCAGAGAGGGAGAGAAGGGGGGGGAAGCAAGTGGGGTGGGGGGGGGGATTGCTTTTCCAGTCAGCATAAAATGAGTAGACGATGTGTGTAAAGTGGGCAGTACCACTGTGATGCTTCCCTCCCTGCACTCAATTTTGCCTCTATTCCCACATACACACACTCACACACTTCCACTAATGCTAATGCTAGACTAACACCATCACACCCATTTCTCAGAAGAAGCCTTGTTGCCAGTTTTGAGGTTCCACAATGGTGTTCATTGGCACAACTCTTAAATCCTTCATTAAGTACTTCAGGAAGAAAGGTAAGCTCCTCGTTCTGACACCTTCTGCAGCCAGATTTATATCATTGGAGCACTGGCTCAAGGTCAGCTATACTTTGAGTGTTTTAGGGTGTGGGATGTTTCATTACTGTTACACTGGGTTAGATGCATGCGACTGTATACGAGATTGAATATGCTTTTGAGTGACCTTGCTCGTGAAGACTAGTGAAAGGAGACAGGTATGGTTTGTAATTAGCCTAATGCCAATATGTCTTCTTGTATAGTTTCGCATGTTAGATGACACTGTTAGATGAGATTGCGGGACATTCTCACTGAGCGCACTGCATTTTCATTTGTGTTGCTTAGTGACCAATATAGACAATTATTCCTGTTTGCTAGTTGGTTATAGGGTACTGCAGGCATGGCTAATCATGTTTTCTCTCTTGTGTAAGCACATGACTTTAATGAAATTGATTGTTAGTAAGAAATGTAAGATGAAAGAAAATTAATTAGTTAATGACTTATTAGGGATTCAGTGCAGCTGATTAAATTTAATGAAGGAACAAGCTTGAACCAGATGTTGTATCACCTTGAAACAGCTTTTACGAGATGTCAGAGATATGAAAATGAACGCTGGTAGGATTGTAAATGGTGGAATGGAAGGGGATGGGAAATCAATTTGCAATGGCTATGGAGATAGGAAATATTACCATGTTTATCCAAATATTTTTTACATTTATCTCACAGCTTATTTTCTTTCACTTGTTACAGTGTGTTGCATAAGTATTGACACTCTTGCATTTTTTATAGTGTATATGTCATGAATCTACACAGCATAGCCCATCATATTGATGTGTGTGTGTGTGTGTGTATGTGTGTGTGTGTGTGTGTGTGTGTGTGTGTGTGTGTGTGTTTGAAGGGGTTGGAGAGCACACAAGTATTAACCTTCCTTGCTGTGAAACCCCTAAATGAATTCTGGTGCAAACTGTTACTATCAGAAGTCATATAATTTGTTAAAATGTGTACAATGTCATAGAACGTTTAGGTATTACGTAGTTCTCTGGGGCCTTTCATGGGCAGGCATATTTACAGTTCAGCTGTAAAGTATTCACAGCGATTCACTTTTTCCACATTCTATGTTGCAGCCTTATTCCAAAATGGATTAAATTAATTATTTTCCTCAAAATTCTACAAACAATACCCCATAATGACAATGTCAAAGTTTGATTGAAAAAAGCCATGACACTCAAAATTGAGCTCAGATGCATTCTGTTTCCACTGATCATCCTTGAGATGTTTCTACAACTTGATTGGAGTCCACCTGTGGTAAATTCATTTGATTGGACATGATTTGGAAAGGCACACACCTGTGTATATAAGGTCCCACAGTTAACAATGCATGTCAGAGCACA
The DNA here is from genome assembly GCA_012411365.1 of Ameiurus melas. Lineage (NCBI taxonomy): Eukaryota > Metazoa > Chordata > Actinopteri > Siluriformes > Ictaluridae > Ameiurus > Ameiurus melas. The sequence goes on along the minus strand of CM022761.1, from coordinate 12,052,530 downwards.
AACCAAGTCATGAAGTCCAAGGAATTGTCTGAAGATCTCCGAGACAGGATTGTATCGTGGCACAGATTTGGGGAAGGGTACAGAAACATTTCTGCAGCATTGAAGGTCCCAATGAGCACAGTGGCCTCCATCATCTGTAAATAGAAGAAGTTTGGTACGACCAGGACTCTTCCTAGAGCTGGCCGCCCGATCAAACTGAGCGATAGGGGGAGAAGGACCTTAGTCAGGGAGGTGACCAAAAATTCGATGGTCACTCTGAGAGAGCTCCAGCGTGTCTCTGTGGAGAGAGGAGAACCTTCCAGAAGAACAACCATCTCTGCAGCACTCCACCAATCAGGCCTGTATGGTAGAGAGGCCAGACAGAAACCACAGCCCGAATGGAGTTTGCCAAAAGGCACCTGAAGGACTCTCAGACCATGAGAAACAAAATTGTCTGGTCTGATGAAACAAAGATTGAACTCTTTGGCCTCAATGGCAAGTGCCATGTCTTGAGAAAACAGGGCTCCAAACATCACCTGGCCAATACCATCCCTATAGTGAAGCATGGTGGTGGCAGCATCATGCTGTGGGGATGTTTTTCAGCGGCAGGAACTGGGAGACTAGTCAGGATCGAGGGAAAGATGAATGCAGCAATGTAGAGACATCCTTGATGAAAACCTGCTCCAGAGCATTCTGGACCTCAGAAGGGGGCAAAGGTTCATCTTCCAACAGGACAACAACCATATTCACAGAGCCAAGATAACAAAGGAATGGCAGGACAACTCTGTGAATGTCTTTGAGTGGCCCAGCCAGAGCCCAGAATTGAACCCGACTGAACATCTCTGGAGAGATCTGAAAATGGCTGTGCACCGACGCTCCCCATCCAACCTGATGGAGCTTGAGAGGTCCTGCAAAGAAGAATGGGAGAAACTGACTACTCTTCAACAAGGTATTGAGCAAAGGTTGTGAATATTTATGTACATGTGCTTTTTTGTTTTTTATTTTTAATAAACTTACAAAGATTTCAAACAAACTTCTTTCATGTTGTCATTATGGGGTATTGTTTGAAGAATTTTGAGGAAATTAATGAATTTAATCCATTTTGGAATAAGGCCATATAACAAAATGTCTAAAAAGTGAATCGCTGTTAATACTTTCCGGATGCACTGTATATTAAGATAATATGACACTTTGATTGCACACCAGGCATAGCATCATCCCATTTAATCCATTTCACTTCCATTTTGTAACACCACAAAAGAAGTTCAAGAGGGAAAAGTTAAATGGGGAGTAAATATTTACAGTGAGGGAAAAAAGGATTTGATCCCCTGCTGATTTTGTACGTTTGCCCACTGACAAAGAAATTATCAGTCTATAATTTTAATGGTAGGTTTATTTGAACAGTGAGAGACAGAATAACAACAACAAAATCCAGAAAAACGCATGTCAAATGTTATAAGTTGATTTGCATTTTAATGAGGGAAATAAGTATTTGACCCCCTCTAATTCAGAAAGATTTCTGGCTCCCAGGTGTCTTTTATACAGGTAACGAGCTGAGATTAGGAGCACACTCTTAAAGGGAGTGCTTGTAATCTCAGCTTGTTACCTGTATAAAAAGACACCTGTCCACAGAAGCAATCAATCAATCAGATTCCAAACTCTCCACCATGGCCAAGACCAAAGAGCTCTCCAAGTATGTCAGGGACAAGATTGTAGACCTACACAAGTCTGGAATGGGCTACAAGACCATTGCCAAGCAGCTTGGTGAGAAGGTGACAAGAGTTGGTACGATTATTTGCAAATGGAAGAAACACAAATGAACTGTCAATCTCCCTCGGCCTGGGGCCCCATGCAAGATCTCAACTCGTGGAGTTGCAAGGATTATGAGAACAGTGAGGAATCAGCCCAGAACTACATGGGAGGATCTTGTCAATGATCTCAAAGCAGCTGGGACCATAGTCACCAAGAAAACAATTGGTAACACACTACGCCGTGAAGGACTAAAATCCTGCAGCACCCACAAGGTCCCCCTGCTCAAGAAAGCACATATACACGCCCGTCTGAAGTTTGCCAATGAACATCTGAATGATTCAGAGGATAACTGGGTGAAAGTGTTGTGGTCAGATGAGACCAAAATGGAGCTCTTTGGCATCAACTCAACTCGCCGTGTTTGGAGGAGGAGGAATGCTGCCTATGACCCCAAGAACACCATCCCCACCGTCAAACATGGAGGTGGAAACCTTATGCTTTGGGGGTGTTTTTCTGCTAAAGGGACAGGACAACTTCACCGCATCAAAGGGACAATGGACGGGGCCATGTACCGTCAAATGTACCGTCAAATGTACCGTGGATGGGTATTCCAGCATGACAATGACCCAAAACACACGGCCAAGGCAACAAAGGAGTGGCTCAAAAAGAAGCACATTAAGGTCCTGGAGTGGCCTAGCCAGTCTCCAGACCTTAATCTCATAGAAAATCTGTGGAGGGAGCTGAAGGTTCGAGTTGCCAAACGTCAACCTCGAAACCTTAATGACTTGGAGAAGATCTGCAAAGTGGAATGGGATAAAATCCCTCCTGAGATGTGTGCAAACCTTTTGGCCAACTACAAGAAACGTCTGACCTCTGTGATTGCCAACAAGGGTTTTGCAACCAAGTACTAAGTCATGTTTTGCAGAGGGGTCAAATACATATTTCCCTCATTAAAATGCAAATCAATTTATAACATTTTTGACATGCGTTTTTCTGGATTTTTTTTTTATTGTTATTCTGTCTCTCACTGTTCAAATAATCTACTACTAAATTATTGACTGATCATTTCTTTGCCAGTGGGCAAACGTACAAAATCAGCAGGGGATCAAATACTTTTTTCCCCTCACTGTATGCAAGACTGCTAAGGGTACTCTAGCTTAGATCATGCCATCTTATAATAAATATCTATAATCCATTCTTTTCAATGCTTTCTATAGTCATCCTGAACTGAGCTGCTCTAGTGTGACTATGAGCTGAAGGATCAAGAAATACAATAAAAACATGCCCTTAAAGCATAATAATGTGTCTGACATGGTTTTGTTCACCCTGAGGCTTATGACATAATTAGTAGTGTAATCTGGGTTTGCTTTGACCAGTCAGAGTTATGCAGACCCACTGTGTTCAGATTCATTGGCCCAGAAATGCTTTATTGGACTGGTAGTGTGTACAGTATACTGCTTTGGACATTATACATGACTGGAGCTACCTCATGTGCCTGTCTCTGCACTTAACATTATATATTGTCTTTGAATATTCTCATCACAGTATCTGGATGAAAATGAATAAAATAAGTGTGCTGAATGGTAGTAATTCATGTATAAGACCAGTTTACTTAGCCTTGGCTTTGAGATCTGGAGGTTCAATTTATAACAAATAGTTACATGACATAATATTTTGTTTTTATCTGAGTCCAAGTCTTGTATAATAAAACTGTACTTCAATAAATTCTGACCAAATTGCAGTGCTTTGAATAACCTCTTCATACTGATCTTTGACTCTTACTCTGCATTCAGTGACCTGTATGAATTATCTTCTCTTTCTGCCTTCTAGCTGTGTCCAGTTTAGATGAGGAAAGCAAGTGGTCAGTGCACTACACAGCACCCTGGCATCAGCAGGAGAATGTATTCCTGCCAGGAAGCAGACCGCCATGTGTGGAGGAACTGCACTGCCAGGCCAAGGTCAACCTAAAGACTGTCCTCAGAGGTGAGACATACACATAGAGAATTACATTAGTGTAATGAAGGAGATCTAGAAGAGTATGCTACTGAGAGAGGCAGTCACATGCGAGAGGTTGTAAATGCAGATAAACAAGGTGCCAGGTAAAAAAAACATTTTGACACTGGTATATACTGTATAGCAGGGTTATGAAAAATAAGAGACGACTTTAAATGATAACATAGATAAGTGGAATTTGAAGGCAAATAGAAGTGTACAGGACTTGTTCAAGGCGGAATGAACACAGAACTAAAGATTCTTTCATGGTTCGGCCATAACATTAAAACATCACTGACAGGTGTTATTGACAGGCACCTGTCAAGGGGTGGGATATATTAGGCAGTAAGTGAACAGTCAGTTCTCGAAGTTGATGTGTTGGAAGCTGGAAAAATTGGAAAGCGTAAGGATCTGAGCAATTTTGATAAGGACCAAATTGTGACAGTGGGGTGTTCCCAGTATGTAGTGGTTAGAACCTACCAAAATTGGTCCAAGGAAGGACAACCAGTGAACCGGCAACAGGGTCATTTAGAAGGCTCACTGATGCACAAGGCTAACCCGTCTGGTCTGGTCCCAAAGAAGAGCTACTGTAGCACAAATTGCTGAAAAAGTTAATGCTGTCTATGATAGAAAGGTTTCGGAACACACAGCTTGCTGCATATGGGGCTGCGGAGCTGCAGACCGGTCAGAGTGCCCATGCTGACCCATGTACACCACTGAAAGTTCCTACAATGGGCATGTCAGCATTTGAACTGGACCATGGAGCAGTGGAAGAAGGTGGCCTAGCCTCATGTTTTCTTTTAAATCATGTGGATGGCCAGCTGCATATGTGTCACTTACAACTGTGGGAAGAAGGCAAGTCGGCAGAGGCAGTGTGATGCTCTGGGCAATGTTCTGCTGGGAAACCGTGGGTCCTGACATTCATGTGGATGCTACTTTAACATGTATCACCTAACTAAATATTGCTGCAGACCAAGAACACCCCTTCATGGCAACAGTATTCCATAATGCCAGAGGCCTCTTTAAGCAGGATAATGCTTCCTGCCACACTACAAAAATTGAGCAACATGACAAACAGTTGAAGATATTGACTTGGCCTCCAAAGTCCGCAAATCTGTATCCGATTGAGCATCTGTGGAATGTGGAATGACAAACAAGTCTGATCGATGAAGGCCCCACTTACAACGTAAAGGACTTAAAGGATATGATGTCAACGTCTTGGTGCCAGATACCACAGCACACCTTCAGAGGTCTTGTGGAGTCGATGGGTTAGAGCTGTATTGGTGGCATAAGGGAGACCTTCACAATATTAGGCAGGTGCTTTTAATGTTATGGCTGATCCGAGTATTTGTCCTGTCTTGATGTTTTTCTGATAATATCTGCTATTACATTTCTACATAATATGCATGTATAAACGTGCAAACGTGGTTGGCCATTTGCATTATCAGTCAGGCAGCCTCTTTCTGTAACAGTGGGTGCTTCTTGTCCACTTTTAGTGACAGCACCAGACTCTCTAGAGAAAGGTAGAGGCCCATCTTCTGAGTCCATCCCTTTGGCAATGTGTTTTTATGAGTATTCAGGAATTATTGGAAGTAATACGAAACCTGGTGCCTTGTCTAAGTTGCTGGTGAACATTAATATCTAGAGTTCATGTGTGTGCTGTTGGTGTCTCAGCAGGAGGAGCAGGTGTTCACCTGAGAACAGTTTCTGTCCCATTTAGTGAGCACTGGCATCTTTTGTTGTAGACCAGTAAATATTTATTACAATCAAAAGCTTGTAGCAAACAGTAAGCTCTGTTTGATGTGTGGGTCAATTTCTCCCATGTGCATGTAAGTGAACATGTGTGGATTAGGGGGGGGGGGGTGTCATGTGGTTGTATCTTGGTGGGATAGTAACAAGGATAGTAAAATCTGATAGTTTGGACGTTGTGGGAACATTTGGCAGGTCCCCATGAGGACATTGTTTTTTAACTAAAAAGAGGTAAAGAAACTAATAATATCAGTAGAAGGTCCTGACAAGGATAGTAAGACGTGTGTGTGTGTGTGTGTGTGTGTTTTACATCCAGTAACACACACATACACACACAGTAAATGTGTCAGCAGAGTTACCAGGTTATAATAAGGACAGTATTTAATCCCCTTCTGTGGAGTTAATAGGGGAACCTTGACACACATATCTCTCTCTCTCTCTCTCTCTCTCTCTCTCTCTCTCTCTCTCTTTCTCTCATATTACTACTGCAGTCACAGACAACAAGAAATGTTACACAGCATGCCACTTAATCTATTGTTTTTAACCTAAAGCATGTTAGTAGAAGGTGAACTTTTTGTAAATAAAGTGCTCTTTGCTTGTTTATTATATATTATTATATATTATGTAAGGAATATACTGTTATTGCACTTTTAGCTAGCTCTAGGTGTTCTATGGGGATACACAGTATATGATGATGTATGACATTGCCATTATTACAACATCAAATGATAAATCTAGGCATAGCTAGGCCCAACTCATCAATGCTGGACATTGGACAGCACATGCATAGCGAGACCAGTATATATTGATGATGTGTGCTTGTTATGACATAGAGAATGGCTAAGAGAAACAGGGTTTGGGCTTAAAATATCCATCCATCCATCTTCTACCGCTTATTCTTTCTTCAGGGTCACAGGGAACCTGGAGCCTAACCCAGGGAGCATTGGGCACAAGGCGGGGTACACCCTGGACAGGGTGCCAGTCCATCGCAGGGCACAATCACATACACACTCACACACCCATTCATACCCTATGGACAATTTGGACACACCAATCAGTCTACCATGCATGTCTTTGGAATGGGGGAGGAAACCGGAGTACCCGGAGGATGGGGAGAACATGCAAACTCCGCACACACATGGGCCCGGCGGGAATCGAACCCCGGACCCTGGAAGTGTGAGGCGAACATGCTAACCATTAACGCACTGTGCGCCCCGGCCTAAAATATGAATAGCAAAAAAACAAAGGACAATATTAATTGTATTCAAATGACAGTATAACATTATCTCATTGGGAGAACAAGTAGTGTTACCGGGACAAAGCAAACACTTCATTTGCTTGTACCTCCTTTGTAATGACTTTTATTTTCTCAATATATTTGAGAATTTGCCTTGTTCCCACAGGGACTGTGTATGAAATACAAAGTTCTGTGTTCACAAAGTAGGCCATGTGGCTCACACTTGGGTTATGTTCAGGCTTGCTAAAGTAGTTTTTCTTTGTACCATCCTAGTTGATCTACAGAAATGCTGCTAAAACCAATTTACATGTATTGCATATTTATCACATCAGAAAGAACTATTAATAGCTCATGTTTTCCAAGAGTATATTATTTATCAGCAGGACAAGGCCAGAGATGCTGTTATAACCCATATGTAGGATAGCTGAATAGAACACTGGAACATTTCTACAGTGTCCTAGATAACAAAGATTGCATAAGATGGTAACTGTACTGGGTTCTTTGAGCTGATTGTAATGAAGGGTTATAAGCCCAAAAGTTTTGCAACATAGCATGGCATCCAAAGGTCTGGGTGCACTAGTGATAATGTTTCTATTTTGCATTCTTTTCAAATTTAATACAAGTTTCATTACAAATTGTTTTATTGACAACAACTTTGGTGAAGAGTTGTTTGGAATATTTACATGCGTTTCTTAGCATTTTGGTTTAATCACAGCGTGCACTCGAGCTGGCACAGACTCCACAAGTTTGTGCAAAAACCTGGAATGAGGACCTAGAAATAGTGCTGAATATTAAATATTTAAGATATTGAACATTTGCTTTCTTTCTTTTAAATATTATAATATTCTAATTCTGTTTTTCCTTAGCAGGGATTTATTAGACAGCCAGTGGAGATCATCATCTGAAATAAATCAGTGTGTCAGTGGCAGTGGGTGGAGGTGCAGGTGGAGAATAGTCTGTAGATTCATAACCAAACATTCATAGCTCACATATTCAGCTTAAATCTTAAACCAAAAGATGCTGTATATACAGTACCTTTATGATAGCATTCTGTTTTGATCATGGAACAATGTGACGTGTGCAGTACTGTGTTTCAGTGAGTAAAATGTTCCTGTTGAAGTGCCAGTTTTTACTGTGGACATGTATGTTCCCCCAAGGACCTCTGTGATAAAAGGCTTTCACACATATAACCTTTCTCTGTGTGTGTGACGACAAAACCTTACTCACCCACATCACAATGCAGGCCAGTGAACCTTTCTTAAACCTTTTAAAACAGAGTTTATTAGCAGTGACACAAACTACCATGGCCTTTGTTAACATCTTTTCCATTTGAACTAAATTTACAGTGTACAAGTGATATTGTTGTCTCAGGGGAACAAGCAACCTTGTTGTGATCCACTTTAACCTTTTAAACATTTCATTCATTTATTCATCACAGCATAAAGCATTGTTAGGTGAATTCTGCATCCACCATGAATGTTACAAGGTTTTATGACATTGCTATGAAACGCCAATAATCTGGAATGTTTGATATAGTTGTGATTGTACAGCCATTGGAGATCCCACTCCTTTTATTTGACAACAGCTTAATGTGCTATTTTCCCCTCAGAATGCGACAAGCTAAGGAAAGATGGCTTTCGTAGTTCCCAGTACTACTCTCAAGGCCCAACATTCTCCTCACCCCTCCTATCTGATGGTGATGGGCAACTGGACCAAGATGAAATGGAGAAGAAAAATAAGGTAAACTTCTTAAGTACACTTGTAGCCACTCAGTTCCAAATACAGTACCTACACAGTGGTACGGTCTACCTGTCAAAACTACACAAGGAAAAATTAGGGATCGTTCATATGATCTGATTTATTACTACTACTGTAATAAGTACTTATTACCACTGTCAGTAGTGTATAAAGACATGAAATATGCTAGACATTAATCTCATGGTTAATAGGGGCCAAAACCTAATTCAAAGGACACAACACTAATTTTGTAAATAAATAAATAGTATTCATTGTATAACAGATGGTAATTCATTTATTAGCATGAAAAAAACACTGTTTGACTACATGCTGTTGTTGTTTACAACTAACTCACTCTCACCATGTACATGACAGACCAGTACTCTAAAATATATAGTTTTATTGCATTCGGGTGCAGTTTAAAGCTGAATTCCTGGATTAAGTGTTAAATTAGACATAACTGTCTATAAATGAGAACACTATAACCGTAACTAATTATTAGTTTTTTTTTGAGAGAGAGAGAGAGAAAAGCCTCCTGATGTTATAGTAGATGTCAATAAACATTAGCATATTGTTTCCAAATTTGTTTGCCTTCGAACTTGAACCCTTTGTGTAAAACATTATTTTGTACTGCCCTCTAGTGGAGCAAGTTGGCAGTCATATTATAATTGTAAACCTCAGTATCCAGTTTACTTCTAAAGCCTATACCATATTTGAGACATACATACATACATAAATATATATATATATATATATATATATATATATATATATATATATATATATATATATATATATATATATATATATATATATATTTATACATCATATATACATATATATATATATATATATATATATATATATATATATATATATATATATATATATATATATATATATATATATATATATATATATTTGTTTGTTTATTTTGCTTGGTGACATTTATTTTTGTTTTCCTCTCATCAAGCAGTCTAGAATACTAGACTGTGTGCCTGAGTCTTGCCTCTCTTTCTGCTGTCACTCGAAACCTTGCAGAAAAAAGGTACAGTTCTTGTTGGCACTACGCTCTGATAGCACTGTGTTCATGTCTAAGAAAGGGTAGATCCTCATCCTTTAAAAAAAAAAAAAAACCTTTTAGCTGCTTCATGCAATAGTCTAGCATCCAGTACCTGTGTAGACATCATTCAATAGATTTAAACATTTGCCTTTTAAAAACAAATGAACAAAAGTCATTATTTACATTCATTTTAACGCCACCTTGTGCATATTGTGTACATTCTCTGAATGAACCGAACATGTAATGTCTATGCCAGTTCAAACATGTTATCCATTTGTTGTTTATAGTCAGCTCCAGAATTATTAACACTCTTCTTAAAGATGGGTAAAAATGCTTATGAAAAATGTCTCTGTGGTTAATTGTCTTAATCCCGCACTCAAAATATGTATGAAATCCAACCTTTAATTGAAGTACATTTATTCTAAGAGAGCAAAATACCCTTATCAAAATCTCTGTTTATCTGGGCTATAAATACGAGGTAATACAGAGCCCAAATTTCCTTAGTAACTGATCAACATGTGTATGCTAGAGGGTTTAGGAACTCTTAAGCAGTCACCCATAACTTCCTGTTTCACTGGGGTATAAATATTGACCTCTACAAACATTAAATGAAAAATAATTGTGTTGACTTTCATAAAACAGACAGTTAGGGCAATAATTAAGATCTTTAAAACAACCAGATCTTGCAACCTGCCAAGGTGAGAATGCAAGTCTGTTTTAAACTCCATGAACTGAGGAGGATGATAAGAGCGTCACCAATTTTGGGGTCACCATTTCTCCAAATATACAGTTAGACACCACCTCCATTCCAACAAACTATTTGGAAAGAGTGCCATAAGAAATCTTTTCTTTCATCTAAACACAAATATAAGCAACACAACTAGACACTACTGGAACTGGTTTCTATGGTCAGATAAAAATAGGTTTTGGAAAACAAACATTCAAGATGAGGACATTTATACATTGTAAAAAGAGAACATAATCCCACTGTTAAGTAAGGTTGAGAATCTGGGATGATGTGGAGCTGTTTTCCTCCCAAGGGTCTGGGAAATGTGTTAGGAAATATGACATCATGTAGTCCATAATGATTTGAAATAAGAATCTGTCTTCCTCTGCCAAGAAGCTACAACTGTGTCATGGTTGGATCTTCCAGTGGGAAAATGATCCAATGGTACAATGAGCACAGGATCAAGCTTTTGACTTGGCGTTTTCAGTCCCCTGACGTAAAGACCATTGAAAAGTAGTGGTATAAACTGAAGAGGGGTGTCTACCAGAGAGGACAGCGGCACCTGGAGGACGTGGAGAAATTCTTTATTGAGGATTGTGTCGGATTTAGAAATTAGTAAATGCAGGGTTGCCAATAAGTCTGGAGCCGACTGTATTATATTTCTGGAAAAATCTAACATACAAGAGTGATGTCAGCATATTAATACGTTTATATTTGGAGTTGTTAATTGTGTTCCATAACAACAAGTGTGGACTCTGTGTGAAGCAGCCATTGTAACATTGAGCTCAAATTAGCATGAATAATTTAGAGAGCTATGCCAGAGCTTGCTGCACTGAGGAATATTTCATTTACAATTTAGTCTCCCATCCAAAAGAGTTCAAGAGGTGGCTACTGTTACTTTTCTCCCTTTTTTTTGTCCTTTTTGATTGAGCAAATCTGGAAAATGACCAAGTATGATTCAATTTCCTTCTCTGGACCCAGACTCAGTCACCACACAGTTCACAGTTGTGTGAACCGCAACTATGAGTGTATGTGTTGTGTTCAGTCATCAGAGACATCAACTGAAGAAGAGACGCTGGTATACTCCTTCAGGCCACAGACCCCTCTGCTGGATAACACCAGTGCTATAGACAACCATGACAGCTGGAGTGAATGTTTGCCCTTACCAACACCAGAGGAGAAGATGAGGCAGCAAGCACAGTCTGTGACCACTGACCTTGTCCCCATCAACATCACAGGTACAGTATTTCAGTGCAATATTCTTGAAACATTTTTGCCAGTTATTGGAATTTTAATTTATTCTATACTATAAAGAAAATCTTGAAATAATCTCCATTGTTTTGGATTCAGTAACTGTAAAAACTAAGCATCAACTTACTTTAACTTCCTTGCTTTTGCCACCTTATAACAGGAGAGAACTTCGATCGGCAGGCAAGTTTTCGTCGTACCATAATCAACACTGACACTATAATACGAAGGTCGAAGAGGGTGAAACGAAGGAAGACAATAACTGGGGTTCCAGACAACATCAAAAGAGAATTAGGTATGACAATCTGAAATTTTGTCTATTAGAAGTCATTAACTATATGTATTTTGTTCTTTCTTTCTTTTCTTTCTTTCTTTCTTTCTTTCTTTGTTTTTATAAATACTAAACATTTCTCCCACCAATATAATATCAGTCTTTGCTCTGGGTTTATTTTACAAATAAAATATTCAGTTAAGTAGAATTTGTTAAGATAGAATGTAAGATAGAACCTTAATAATACTTGGATATAACATCAGTCATACTTACAGAAACATATCAAATACAGACAAGTGTGAAATCCTTCATTACATCTAACAGACCATGTAGGACTATTCATTACCATATGTTAAACTGCATGTTTAAACCTAGATTGTTTATTTTACTTAATTATAGTAGACAGTAAAGACTTTGCATGACACAAACTAATCTGACATGTCTTTACTACTCTCCTTACAGCAAACAATGAACAAACTAGCAACAGAACTCTGTCCATGAAAACAACAGGCCAATACTCCACCCTTGGCCATGTAAGGAGCATTAACTCTTCTCTCAAGCATTTAGTGACCCGTGACTCTGGCTGCCAGACAGACGACTTAAAGATTGTACCCCCCTCAATGCGTAAAATCCGTTCACAGAGGGGCCATGGCATTACTACTCAAATGGCAAACATCTCTCTGTCATCTTCTGGAAGCATCTCCAACACGAGTGACTGCAATGGTGCTATCTGTACTCCTCATCTTAATGCCAATGACCAAGGCTTTCACAGTCTGCCTCGTCAGGGTGCTCGAATTTGTCTTCAAAATCTCGAGGCCAATTGCAGCAGTTCTTCATACTTACTTGTCTCTGGCTCCACAAGCTCCTTACCCTACCAGGTTACCATGCAACATGCCAGCCCAGACACACAGCACATGTCTGATTTAAGAAAAAATACATCATACAGTTCCAGTTCTGATGAATTTCATTGTTTCCAGAATCAATGTCATAATGAAACTTCAGACTACATGGTTTCCAATCACAGTAGTAGCACATCCTCCTTGAATGCTGGTATTGTTTTGCAGAATGCCAGAAACCTTAGTTCTGTCTACTCATCACAAAGCTTTGACACAGAAGAGACACCATTACCTTCTATATCAGCTTGTCCATCTGACCACCCATTCAGTAGCAGTGGTACCTCTTGTTCTGCTAGCTCCTCCTGCTGCCAGTCTCCAGCCTCCCTTCACATGGCCACAGAGTCCCAATGTAATACCCTTGATGGAAGGAACTGTAGTCCCAGTGGTGTCTGTGAAAACTCTGACATCTCAGAAAGCAACATTCATTGCTGCAGCACACTGACCACTGAACATTGGACAATGGACCAGTGTACCTCAAGCTGTTCCTCATCTATCAGTAATGTTTTTAATAGTCTGGAACATTCACCCAAAAAGACAGATGCCACCACATTGTTTTCTGTTGATACCGAGATATGCTGTACTTCTATGCATTTGGCACCAGATTGCAAATCATACAGTCATGGTTGCATCAACAAAGCAGGTAATACAAGATACAAGTTTTATGAGTGCAGGGAGCACCACAGTCAAGATGACCATGCAAGCCTGCACAGTAATCATTCTCTAACTCGCAGCATTTCCCTGCGGAAAGCCAAAAAGCCCCCACTCCCTCCCAAAAGAACTGACTCGTTGCAACGCAAACCACAGAGAAAACCATACCACAATGAGAAGCTCCTTAATGAGCAACTGATCTCCAATCTCCATGAATCCCTGAAAAGTCATAGTGCCTCATTCTCTGGCAAGATGCCCTTCAGTGGATTAGAGGATTCTTGGGTACTGGGTCCCAGAAGCCAGAGCTCAGTTAGTATAGCAAGCAGTGGAATGTCAGCACCAGCTGCTGTGTGTCCAACCACACCCACACACAGTGACAGCAGCAGTCAGCATTCAGAATATAATGAGTCATGGGACTTTCACATGGATTTTCCCCACTCATGCTTAGAACATGGGCCATCCTCTCAAATTATGAGGCCTGTACTTACCAAAGAGAATTCACGAGGCTCAGACAGTAATGGAATTCCATTAACTGCCTGCATCAAGACTGGGATAAATTCCAAGATAGCTGCATCGCCAGACAAATTCCAACTTATGACTTCACCATCTAGTGGTTATTCAAGTCAGTCCATTACCCCAACTGCAGGTACCCCAGTAACATCACTTCTGAGAGTCAAATCTTCAGCAGGAAGGCCCAAACCAAAAGTCCCAGAGAGGAAGTCATCACTGCGGTCCTCAGTTTCCTCTTACTCTACAACCCTCTCTTCAAACACATCAGATTCTGTCAAGAGCCTTCCAACACCTCCACCTCTGCCTAAAACATTGCCTGGTTTAGTCACCCTTCAGTCTAGTTCAACTAACCCTATGCCCAGTTTTGTTACATCCAGTGTATCCCCAATCACACCAGTATCATCTCCTTTGGCTATAAGCTCTGCTTCTAAAGAAAAGCAAAGTTCTTCCCCAGGGTCATATACAATACCAGAGGAATTAAATAACAGAGGATGTAAAACGTCCATAAGCTTTTGTCCTGACTCTCCTCCTCATACATCAGAAGTCTCATCTCCTCCAATGATGTTTAAAAATAATCTACCATTTCCACCACCTCCTCCACTTCCACTTTCATCAAGTGTTCACATTCAGCCTCTTACCCCACCTTTACCTGGGACAGGTCTTCAAGCAGTGACCATTTTAAAAGCAACAAATTCAGCTATATCTTTGGATACAATGAAAAATGGAAAAGAACTAAACTCTGGGCAATCTGACATACCTGCAAGACATGAGAGGCCAGTAATTACTGCCCAAGCTCTTCAGAGGGTACAGCTCCGACCAATAAAGCTTATGAAATTGGAAAATATTTTCACAGATATCATTACAACAGTGTGTGGGCCAGAAAACCAAGAACATAACAAGGAGCCCAGAACAAGTACAGACAAACCTGTAGAAATAGAGATTGTCAAAAATGTTAATAAATCTGACTCTGCCAATCCAGCTTCTGTTTTACATGAACCAGTCAGAACTACCCATTCTAGTGAGAATATTCTAGAGCGTTCACTTGACACTGGACCTCAAAGTACAACTTCTGTCTACTCCAATGTTCTACAGTCCACACCTACTCCATGTACATCGAATGGTACACTCCAGGATCAGAGGTCTCTAATATCACCGAAAAAGTCCAATCACTCTCTGATTATGCCAACTATCTTGCACCAACCTGCTGTGAATGGCCTTGAGCTTAGTGAAGTTACTGGCTCAGCAATGTCTTTAGAGCCAGAGACCATAAACAGTACATCTCTGACAGATGCTGTTAATCAGCATGAGATTTCACTACAACTAGAGTTTGAACTTGAGATTGATTCTCAGAATTCTACTCCTGTGAGTCCAAGAAGACACTCACTCAGCAGTGACATCTCCTCAGACAGTCTGACTGACCCTCAACTCACTCGCCTTACTCTCAGTGACCAAGACATTGGATTGTGTGATAAAGACCTTGTGCTAAGTGAAGATAAAGGCATTACAGATGATAGTTTAAGTAGCAGCTCAGGATCGGTAATCTTCAAAGAGGAAGAAAGTGATGAAAATGGTGAGATTCTTAAATGGGTTCATCTAATATTCTATTGTGTTTCAATAATGTGATCCTAATTGACAACATAACCAAACTTCTCTTGTAATGGCATAGAGTAGAAATTAACACAATTACCCCAAATCTCACTGTGTGTCTACTTTTATTCACTACATCAATCTCATCACTCTGTTAATCCTCCACCATTTTCCAATGGCTTTTCATGTTATATATGACTTAAACAATTAATTATACCTTATGCATATGTTTTCAGTAAACCTGTTTGGCTATATTATTAGGAAGGATATAATTGGGAAGAACCACATGGGTTAATGGATACAGCCCTATAGTGTAACATTTATAGTGTAATAATTGTACATCTTGGCAAAGTAAAGATACTACAGTATGAAGCAGCAAATGTTTGTAGTAGCATAGTCGTGCTTTTTTTTTTTTTTTCCCCCCATTTTAGACCACCCTGCATTTCACTCAGATTGGTCTCAGCTTTGGTATATTATTATACAGTCATGGACAAAATTATTGGCACCCCTGGAACTTTTCCAGAAAATGCACCATTTCTCCCAGAAAAGTGTTGCAATGACAAATGTTTTGGTATACACATGTTTATTACCTTTAAGTGCATTGGAACAGCACAAAAAAGCAGAAGAAAAAAGGCAAATTTGACATCATTTTACACAAAACTCAAAAATTAGGTCAGACAAAATTGTTGGCACCCTCAACTTAATATTTGGTTGCACACCCTTTGGAGAAAATAACTGAAACCAATCGCTTCCTATAACCATCAACAAGCTTCCTACATATCTCCACTGGAATTTTGGACCACTCTTTTTTTGAAAACTGCTCCAGGTCTCTCAGATTTGAAAGGTGCCTTCTTGCAACAGCAATTTTGAGATCTCTTCATAGGTGTTCTATGGGATTTAGAACCGGACTCATTGATGGCCACTTCAGAATTATCCAGCGCTTTGTCTCCAACCATTTCTGGGTGCTTTTTGAGGTATGTTTTGGGTCATTGTCCTGCTGAAACACCCATGACCTCTCACGCAGACCCAGCTTTCTGACACTAGGCCCTACATTATGGGCCAAAATCTTTTGATAGTCTCCAGATTTCATGATTCCTTGCACACAGTCAATGCACCCAGTGCCAGAGGCAGCAAAACAACCCCAAAACATCCTTGAACCTCCACCATGTTTGACTGTAGGTACTGTGTTCATTTCTTTGTAGGCCTCTTTCCATTTTCTGTAAACAGTAGAATGACGTGCTTTGCCAAAAAGCTCTACTCTCATCTGTCCACAAAACGTTCTCCCAGAAGGATTGAGGCTTACTCAGGTACATTTTTGCAAACTGCAGTCTGGCTTTTTTATGCCTCAGCTTTTTTATGTGTCAGAAGTGGGGTTCTCCTCGGTCTCCTGCCATAGCGCTTCTTATCATTCAGATGACGACATATGGTTCGAGCTGGCACTGATGCACCCTGAGTCTGCAGGACAGTCTGAATTTGCGTGAAAGTTGACTGAGGTTGTTTATCCACCATTCGAACTATCCTGCGTTGCATTCTTTCATCAATATTTCAATTCCGTCCACGTCCAGGGAGATTTGCCACAGTTCCATGGGTTATAAACTTCTTGATTATACTCCGCACAGTGGACAAAGGAAGTTTAAGTTAATCTTAAATTAATCTCTGGAGATTAACTTGTAACCTTGAGATTGTTGATATTTTTCCACAATTTTGCTTAAGTCCTCAAACAATTCTCGGCTCATCTTTCTCTTCTCCATGCTTGGTGTGGCACACACAGGCACACAACGCAAAGGTTGAGCCAACTTTTATACACTCTAACTGGCTTCAGTTTTGATTTCTATATTGCCAGCACCTGTTACTTGCCACAGGTGAGTTTAAATGAACATCACATGCTTGAAATGAAATTATTTACCCATAGTTTTAATAGGGTGCCAATGATTTAGTCCAGTCCATTTTGGGAGTTTTGTGTAAAATGATGTCAAATTTGCCTTTTTTCTTCTGCTTTTTTGTGCTGTTCCAATGCACTTAAAGGTAATAAACATGTGTATACCAAAACATTTGTCATTGCAACACTTTTCTGGGAGAAATGGTGCATTTTCTGGAAAAGTTCCAGGGGTGCCAATAATTTCGTCCATGACCATCATATTGGTCTTGTTTCACTGTAAAAGAAAAGTAACCAAGATACATATGTTTTGGTGTTGAATGTCCTAGATGCTGTGTTTGACTCTGGAACAGATAGCTCCTCTCCAACTTTCAGCAGTACCGGAGAAGATATTGAGGAAATGTTGACGCCTACACGTCCACGTACTACTGATGACCTATTTGCAGCCATCCACAGGCATCCCAAGTCTTATATTTTCTTTTCTTTTTCAGATAAAAAAAAAGATTTGGATATAGCATTAGGTCATACATTTAATGGGTTTTGAATTGAAACAGACTGGCAAATAACTGTTACTGACTGGTGGTTTCCCTGTGTTGTCTGAATAGGGCTGTGGATTATACCTATAAAATGTAAGTAATCCTCACTGCAGAACCAGATGTCCCGTTCCAATCCCTGGACTTTTGGTTCTGCAGCAAGGACTAGCCTATGAAAAAGCAGTAGTTCCTGGGATAAATAAATTCATTGTGATTTCCTCCTCTATACACTCAACCTAGGACCTAAAGCTGTGCAATCTTATTGTGTGTTTCTAAAAGTTAAAAACATGATTATGTACCTTCTTTAAAATGCTTCCTCGAGTGTACTTTGCTTTGTAAAGGGAATCCAATTGGAACTGATAATGGAAAAGCATAACAATCTGTTAAGTTGCAATTCTTTATCATCCCACAGGTCAAAGAGGAAAGTTCTGGGGCGTTGCGATTCTGAGGATGAACACTCCCGTGTTTTCATTACTTCGCCACCAATCACACCTACAAGTTCCAGCCCCAGCATGACTTGGATGCCCCGTCAGAGCAGCTACATCCAGCGTAGGCTGCGCCGTTCCACCACCAGCAACGACAGCTTTAAAGCCCTGCTCCTGAAGAAGGGCAGTCGCTCAGAGCCTGGTTTCCGAATGTCTGCTATGGAGATGTTAAAATGCACTGACCCTCGGCTACAGAGAGCTAATGCAGAGGCCCCAAATCCATTTTCAGCTCAGTGCACCTCCCCAGGGAGAAGCAGGAAAGCATCCGAGGAGTGGGCACGTACAGAAGGTGCCTTGCCTCGTCTTTCGCCCTCACTAACACACTCCAGATACGGGCGCTCCAGCACTCCACCTTGTGCCGCTAGCAGCCGGTATAACTCCCGCAATCGCATCCCTAGTGGGCCCATGACTGTGATATGTGAGAGGGAAGGGGAACTGACCGAGTCATTAGATTGCTGCAACATTCCTTTCCCTGTGTCACTGTCCTCCAGTGGCACAGTGTGCACTCAGGGCAGCACTTAGACCAAAACTGCTCTAACCAACATGGAGCTTCATTTCATCAACTAACAACCAAAGAAAAATGGTTGTTCATCCACTCACTACAGAGCACTAAATTCTTGCTCGCTGCACACGCTTGTACTGGCCCACTGTAGCCGAAGAGAGGTATGGGAAAGGGGAAGTGGATTCTACCACTTTATTTTCATTCATCTCCATAGGAAGCCTTTTAAATATCACATGAAATTTCACTGCCTCACAAAATATATCCTAAGGATTACCATTTTTTTCCCCCCATCTGACTTCTCTTTTTGCAGGTTAGGAAATGCAGGATAAATGTAAGTTTCCTTTTGGCATGATAAAAAGGAAGGATTTAGCTGAAATGAGACAGGTTTTTTTTAGATGGCTTGTTCATGGTTAATGGATATATCTTGACCCAATCAAGCTTGTGCTAGAAATAAAATAACAGGACATCCTACACAAAATGCAAGTTTAAAGAGGTTTGGCACAGAAGTGAAATGATACATTTGGGATGGTCTAACCATGAGAACACAAATAACTGTTATAGTGAAGTTGTTGAGGAATGTATATGGAGATGTGTATCTGCAAAATCAGATAAAATAAGAGTTTTTAGAAAGACTGAATGCAACGATGTAGATTTGCACTACATTTGAAAGGCTAATTTATATTGTGTCCAACAATTTTCAGTGCATAAAAAATGTTTTGAATGGGCACATGTTCAACAAATGCTTTTTTTTTTTTTACCAAAAAACAAAACAAAAAAAAAACCGAAAGGTAAAATATCACCAAGTACTCTAATCTTATGTACTTTACCAGTATGAAAACTAAACAGGTGCTGAAAGCTCAATATCATAAATGGTGCATACTCTGACTGCTTAGGTTAAAACAAATATATTGCTAGTACTGGCTCTCGGTGACAATTTCTATACTTTTGTATTAATGTTGCTTCAGAGGTACTGTGTAGTATGGAAACTTTGAAGTGCAAAAGAAATGAACAAAAACCACAGCAGGATCACAAAGAAGACAAATGCAAAAGAACTAAAGACAATTCCAAAAACAATATGGAATGCACAAGCACAACAAATGGAAAGACCCAAATGCAAATCCAAGAACATAAGTACAAAGAAAACACAACAGCAAATCTGAAAAGCATATCTAAAACCACAAAAACAAATCTGAAGACACAATAGTAACTCAGGAAACAACAGCAGAAATTCTGAATAAATAAATAAATCAGGAGCTCTCACTCCAAAAAAGATTGGATAAACGTTCTGCTTAATCACTCATCACTTACTTGCGTGCATCAATCTGAGTGATCAAATTTAAGAGTAAATTATTTGGGCACCTTCTGACAGACACACTTATTGGTGACAATATTAGATGATATGGCTGTCCTTTTATTCATCTTCATTAACTAATTTATTCTGGTCACATACACACCTAGGGCATGTTTTCAGGTGGTGGAAGAAAACTGGAAATCCTGGAGGGAACGTCGGGGTTACGCATGTAACCCTGTTCCCTGAGAAGGGAACGAGACGTTGCATATGTTATGCTAAATGCAACGTTGAAGTTCCTTTTGAAAGGGAACACAGAGTCATCTGTGAGAACATGTTAAACTCCACACATACAGGAACCAGACAGTAACTCACTGCACCAACATGAAACTCTCTTATGAAAGCACTTGAAGGAAATAAGCACCAATATAGTAAGTGCATTGACAGAAATGCCCAAATCTTTTACACTGATATTAGTTTTCAGTTTGTGTTTCTGATTTGAGGACTGACTTGGATTTGCCACATGATTATAATTTTAATATTTTTTTTTTTTATATATATATATATATATATATATATATATATATTATTTTTTTTTGATGCAGTGGTATTGCATTGTTAATTTATTTTGCACTTCATGGCTTTCACTTTAGATTAGGGGTCCGGGATCCTACAGCTCGCGAGCCATATATAGCTACTTCAGTGATAACATAATACATAACATAAATAATAAATTAAAATAAAAACAATCACGAAAGCCAGTGTGTCAATTCAATTTAAACTTTACATATTTTAAAATATTACATAATTCATAATTGATGCCCGTTTGTTATGTACACACCAACCACAAGAAGCTTAAAATTCACTGGAGCAGAGTCATCACAGAGATTCTGTTTTCAGTTTTTTAACAAAGATGAAATGGCTAAAAGTTTAAAAAAAAAAAAAAAAAAAAAGAGAACAAAAAAAGAAGACGAGTGTCATTCTTTCCAGTCTCAATGGATGGATGAATTTGTATATTTGAAAGTCACATTAATGGTAAGTAGTGTTCAATTTGCTCTTAAGTACATATTACATCTTATATTGATTTCCCATATGATGAAACTATTATAGTTGGTTAAAGTCCAAGTGCCACCTACTAGGTGAAGTTAGGTCAAGAACACTCAAAATGTGAAATGGCCTTTATTTCATTAGCACTTTTTATAATTATGCAATAATAGTAAAGCTAACTATAATAATAAGAAGAAAACATAAAAATATGTTAACCTTTCTCTGACTCTTTAAAGAAAAAAATCATAACTACCTTATTTTTTTTATTTTTTTTGCATTTATGGCTCTGGCAGCTGAAAAGGTTCCTCTGCATTAGAGCATATTCTATTTGTTCTAGTTCAAGGACTCAAGTTTACCATAACTGCAATAGTCTGAGTTGAGAAATTAAAATTGTTGGGGTGAAATCTATGACTAAGTCTTTTCACTGCAATAAAGATTGTTGACCAATTTTCCTGTGACGTTTTCCTTGTATCCGGTGACCTCAAACTGCATATGAAACTGAGATATACTGTCAATCAAGATATTAAAATATAATAAAATCTAAATGCATTTTATTGTAATATACATGTAGATTTGATTAGACCAACCAATTAGGTAGAGATAAAGAGGCATGATTGAACAGATTTTCTTTCATTGTATTTACAGAAATAACTGATTAAATGAATGAATCGCTCATTAATAAGTATAGATACCTGAAGTTGATCAATCACTGGCTTCACAGTATTTAAGATCAGATTGTGGGTTATTGTCCAAGAGACAATGTCAATATTTCTGCAGTCGGTCCACACAGAAAAGAAGAAAGAAATTGTCAGTTATTTAACCCTTTCTAGTCCAATTATGACATCAGATCATCGCACCTGTATGTGCTTGTTGAACATCAGATTCAAATCACCCTTTACTGTAATAATAGCCTCCATGCTTCTGGGATGGCCTTCCACTAGAATTTGGAGCATGGCTGTAGGGAGTTGTGCTCATTTAGTCACAAAAGCATTAGTGAACACTGATAATGGGCAAGGAGACCTGGCACACAGTTAGTTCATCCAAGAGGTATTCAGTGGGGTTGAGGTCAGGTCTCTGTGCAGGCCACTCGAGCTGTTCCACACTATCCTTGGTCAACCATGTCTTTATGGAGCTTGCTTTGTGCACAGTGGTATTGTCATGCTGGAACATGTTTGTGCCTGTTAGTTCCAGTGGATGGAACTCTTAAATCTACAGCATACAAAGACATCCCACAAAATTATGTGCTTCCAACTTTGTGGCAAAAAATTGTTGTGATAGTCAGATGTCCACATCCTTTTGGCTATATAGTGTATTTTCAGGACATACAGTATTCAAAACAGCATGGTAGATTTAGAAAAGGAATTTTGATGTCCAAATATTTTTATCAAAGACACCACAAACATATATACACACATACACAAGTTCGCAGTTTTGGGGTTTACCTGCTATGTTAGATGTAGGTTATTCATAAATTTAATTAATGACATTTGTTAATCTTTCATGTCTGCATGCAGTCTCAAAAAAACAGTGACACAAACAGATTGCTTCAAGTTAATGCTGTTACCACTTTGCCTGTTTCTCAGCAGCTCTGTGATTCCTTTCTACAGATTTCAATTCTAAAATTGTCAATGTTTGTAAAGAAATTTCTGTTAACCCTGACTGTGCCACTCCACTCCTTCGTCCTTCTGGGTTCACTGGTGTTTCTTCCAGCCATTTCTCACTGCTTGATTCTGAGGAGGTCTCCAGCATGAAATCTACCACCTGCCTGCTGGATCCAATTCCCACGATGCTGTTTAAATCGTGCTTTGCTGTGTGGTGCCCTGCTATCCTCAGCATTATAAATGAATCACTGGAGACTGGGGTTGTTCCAGCAGTACTGAAGACTGCTGCTGTTACACTTGTCCCCAAGAGAGAAATTCTGTGGATGTGGATGTGGAAAATGTTTCTGTGGATGATTTTAACAATTTTCGCCCCATTTCAAATCTTCCGTTTTTGGCAAAAATACTTGAGCGTGTTGCCGCCTCTCAACTATGTTCTCATCTGACAACCAACAACCTCTTTGAACCACTTCAATCAGGTTTTCGTAAATTTCATAGCACTGAAACTGCGTTGGTCAAAGTTACAAATGACCTTTTGTAAGAAGTGAGCTACCTCACTTCTTATTCTTCTTGACCTTAGAGCCGCCTTCGATACTGTGGATCATGGTCTTTTACTTACCCGCCTTGAAAGTGTTTTTGGTGTGTCCGGGAAAGTTTTAAACTGGTTTAAATCCTATTTTACTGACCGTTCCCAGATAATTTCTATGAGTGGCTTTAGATCTGACACTTGCTCGGTGCACACTGGTGTTCCTCAGGATTCAATTTTAGGCCCTCTACTGTTCAATATTTATCTATCTCCACTTGGGCATCTGCTGCAAACACTTGGCCTCCATTATCACTTTTATGCTGACGATACCCAAATCTACATTCACTCAAGATCTGGTGAAAGCATTGATGTTGGTTATCTTTCTGGCTGTATTTCTGAGATAAAGAAATGGATGAATAAAAACTTTCTGTGCCTGAACAGCGGGAAAACTGAGGTCATGCTCATAGGTTCCCGTCATCAGGTTCGCAAAGCGGCTCCACTGTCTCTATCTGTTGATGGCTCTGTTCTAGAGTTCCAAAGTAAGTTGAGGAACCTTGGTGTAATTTTTGACACTAACCTCACTTTTGATTTTTTTGTTCAGAGCACTGTGAAAGCCTCCTTTTTTCACCTCAGAAATATTGCCAGATTAAGACCAATGCTAAACTTATCTGTCGCTGAAAAGCTGATAAATTCATTCGTTGTCACGCGGTTGGATTATTGCAATGCCGTTTTAGCCGGAGATTCTAAAACTGCAATTAACAAATTGCAGTATGTTCAGAACTCTGCCGCCCGGATCCTGACGGGAAGCAGGAGATATGACCATATCACTCCTGTTTTGAAGTCCTTACACTGGCTCCCGGTCAGGTTCCGGGTGGATTTTAAGATCTTGATGTTAACATACAAGGCATTGCACGGATTGGCTCCACAATATTTAACTAACTTATTAATCCCGTACACCCCACATCGCAGACTGCGCTCCTCACAGGGTAATCTACTTACGGTTCCACTAACCCGCCTTAAGTCTATGGGTGACAGGGCTTTTTCTGTCTACGCTCCATCACTTTGGAACTCTCTTCCCCCTGAACTCAGGGAAGCTCAGTCCTTTGGCATTTTTAAAGCTCTTTTAAAGACACACTTTTTTAAACTCGCTTTTGACTCTTAATATCTTTTTGACTGTTTTATATTTGTTTTTTATTACAGTTTTATTCATTTTATTTACCTTTTATTTATTCTGTGATTTGTGTTTTTATGTACAGTGCTTTGCGAAGCTACTTTAAAGGCGCTTTATAAAATAAAGTTGTTATTATTATTATTATTATTATTATTATTATATTACACCACTGGGTGTAGCAAGTCATACAATGCTTTTCATCTTGCAACCCCTTGAATCTCCACACACTAGCCCATAATATTGAAAGGGGAGGCAAATCAACGTAGTTTAAAAAATAAATACATACACACAGAGGTACAGAAGTATTCACACTATGACTGAAAAAAAATCCAAACCTAAATTAGTTCTGGTACAACCAGTTGCCTTCAGAAATCACATAATTAGTTGATAGAGCTTGTTAGAAAACATATTTAAAAAAATAATAATAATAAAAATAAAATAAATAAATAAATAATACCAAATCAAAAGTATCAAAAAGACCAAGAAGCTGAGGATAACGTTCAGGAAAAGTATCAATCAGCGTTTGGTCATGCAAAAACCCAAAGATTTGAACATCAAAGTGAATGCAAAGTAAATGGCACAACCACAACTCTGACTTTTCATGGATGACCTCTATTAGCCAGTGACCAGGTTAAGAGGGTATTAGTCAGAGACATGCTTCACTGTGGGGGACGGTGTACTCAGGGTGTTGAGCAGTGTTGGCTTTCAACTAACTCCAAATGGTATTTCATATAGCACTCCACTTGTCCATCAAGACCAGCTTTGTAGACACTGGGTCTCCCATTTTAGCTGTGGCTCTGTACAGCTATTTCAGTTTTACCTTTGGCCCCTTCATAAATTCCCTCCTTACCCAGGACTGGGGATGCATTGGAGCTTATACAAGTGGACTATATTCTTCAAACAAAGTGTCTCCACATTCTTTATCTCACTTTCCAACTGAAATTTGTCAGCACAATTTTTAAAGTTTTTCTTTTCTATTGTCACAAGCTGGTTCAGGAAGGAAGCCAGCTAACAGCAATTAGGTGGGGAAAATAATTTTCCAGTGTAATAACCACTACACTAGACATATACCATATTATACTGATATTCACAAAGAATTGTATCCTATTTTTTAATGTGTTTACTAGACACAAAATAATACAGCATACACTTTTATAACCCATCTCTGTACACCCTACAGGAGCAGACAGCCTTAATGATAACTTCATTCAGCTGAATTAACTATATCTCCTCAGGCTACTGGAAATCAATTGTGCATTTATGACATCCCAATACTGAATTTTTAAATTCTTTTTAATTTATCCATCCAACCATTTTCTGTACCGCTTATCTTGCACAAGGAGCCTGAAGTCTATCCCAGGGGACTTGGGGCACAAGGCAGGGGACACCCTTTACAGCAGGGGACACCCTTTATGTCTCTCTCACACACATACACACACACGACAATTTGGAAATGCCAAATCAGCCTAAAATGCATGTCTTCAGAATGGGGGAGGAAACTGGAGTACCAGGGGGAAACCCCTGAAGCATGGGGAGAAGATGTAAACTCCTCGCACACAGGGCAGAGGTGGGAATTGAACCCCCAATCCTGAAGGTGAGAGGCAAACGTGCTAACCACTATGCCCCCCAAGATGAGTGATTGAGCCACTACAGAAATGATTCACAAGAGGGAATATTGAAAACTGTCTGCAACTGAATCTTGTCAGCAATTTGAAATGCAATAGAATGATGGATAGCCTTCATGTAGAAGCTTAACCACACCAATATTCAATAAAAGTACAAAGCCTGTTTAAATAATGCTATAAAAATTAAAAAGAGGGAGTCTGCAGAGTTTACATGTTCTCCCCGTGCTGCGGGGATTTACTCCGGTTTCCTCCCTCAGTCCAAAGACATGCATGGTAGGCTGATTGACATGTTTGGATTGTCCGTAGTGTATGAATGGGTGTGTGTGTGTACGTGATTGTGTCCTGCGATGAACTGGCACCCTGTCCAGGGTGTACCCTGCCTTGTGCCCGATGCTCCCTGGGATAGGCTCCAGGTTCCCCGTGACCCTGAAGAAGGAGTAAGCGGTAGAAGATGGATAAGTGTAGAGAGAAAAACAATTCACAATGCACAGCCATTACCAAATAATCACAATGCCTCTAATTTATTAGAACCACCTGTACAAAAATATCACTATCATCAGTAGTAAAAACAGTAGAACAAGTTGCATTTGATTAGTTATGCAATAACATCCATCCATTGTGCCAATGTAATCTGATCTTTATTCATAAAGGCACATGTGGCAAAGCTTATGCGGAAAAAAAACCCCACAAACTAATTTCAAGAATATTTTGAAAACATAAAACAATTACTTTGTAGAACATTTTGTGTTCTGTTCATATCTACCAGTAGCTCATGTGAGAAGAAACAAAACATGCAATCTACAGTATTAAATGATGTGAATAAATGCATGAAGTGTCCTTTAAACTAGAATTAAAGTAAAGTAAAAGGTGCATAAGATGGGAAGAACTACTGGCAGTAGACCAATCACTTAACACTCCTTATAAAAACATTAGCAGCAAGCATGACAACTGGTAACTTAAGGTCTTTATGGTAAGCTTGAACAAAACACAAAACAACCATGAACCCATATATATATATATATATATATATATATATAAATATATATATAATATATATATATTATATATATATATATATATATATATATATATATATATATATATATATATATATATATATATATATATATATATATATATATATATATATATATATAAAGAAATAAAAATATATAAAACCAACCCCAAAATATGACCCGCTTAATTCTTTAGACAGTAACAAATAAGTACAGTAAGACTTGAACCTCAAACATGAAAAGCAATATGATGTACCACTACCGAACCAAACTGTGAACAAGTGTAATAAACTAAACATGACCCTTTAGCAAAGCTGTCCCATAAATTAAAAAAAAAGAATAACAGAAAGGAAATCCTTCATGTTGGAGTCTGGCAAACGGGGATCCTTAAATCGCAAAGCCCTTTGTGTTCTCAGTTAAGGGAGACGAAGTTGGCAGGAAAAATGCCCACCTGTCCTCTCAGCTCTCCCTCCCACCAGTCGTACTGCGAGTCAGTCTTTGTGACGACGGTAATGCAATCACCAACAACAAAGCTCAGATCACCGGGCTGTTGCCCAGTGAATGCATGCAGGGCCGTGACTACAAGAGCGCCACCTGATGCTTCATCTGTATACAGGGTTAAGACAAGCGAGAGTGAGCAAGCGAGAGAGAGAGAGGGGGGGTTAAAGAGCATACAGGTCAATGAGCACGAAACTTTACTAGATTACAGTATGAGTACACCCCTCACATTTTTGTAAATATTTGATTATATCTATTCATGTGACAACACTAAAGAAATGACATTTTGCTACAATGTAAAGTAGTGAGCATACAGCTTGTGTAACAGTGTAAATTTGCTGTCCCCTCAAAATAACTCAACACACAGCCATTAATGTGTAAAGCGCTGGCAACAAAAGTGAGTACACCATCATATCATGCTGGAATACTGCATACTGATCATGCTCTGCTTCAGAATGTCACAGTAAATGTTGGCATTCATGGTTCCCTCAATGAACTGTAGCTCCCCAGTGCCGGCAGCACTCATGCAGCCCCAGACCATGACACTCCCACCACCATGCTTGACTGTAGACAAGACACACTTGTCTTTGTACTCCTCACCTGGTTACTGCCACACATGCTTGATACCATCTGAACCAAATAAGTTTATCTTGGTCTCATCAGACCACAGGACATGGTTCCAGTAATCCATGCCCTTAGTCTGCTTGTCTTCAGCAAAATGTTTGTGTGCTTTCTTGTGCATCATATTTAGAAGAGGCTTCCTTCTGGGACAACAGCCATACAGACCAATTTGATGCAGTGTGTGGCATATGGTCTGAGCACTGACAGGCTGACCCCCCAAACCTCTGCAGCAATGCTGGCAGCACTCATACATCTATTTCCCCAAAGATAACCTCTGGATATGATGCTGAGCATGTGCACTCAACTCCTTTGGTCAACCATGGCGAGGCCTGTTCTGAGTGGAACCTGTCCTGTTAAACCGCTGTATGGTCTTGGCCACAGTGCAGCAGCTCAGTGTCAGGGTCTTCACAATCTTCTTATAGCCTAGGCCATATTTATGTAGCGCAACAATTCTTTTTTTCATATCCTCAGAGAGTTCTTAGGTGCCATGCTGAACTTCCAGTGACCAGTACAAGGGAGTGCGAGAGCGATGACACCCAATTTAAAACACCTGCTCCCCATTCACACCTGAGACCTTGTAACACTAACAAGCCACATGCCACCCGGGAAGGAAAATGGCTACTTGGGCCCAATTTGGACATTTTCACTTAGGGGTGTACTCAACCACTGGCAACAAAAGTTATACATTAATGGCTGTGTGTTGAGTTATTTTGAGGGGACAGCAAATTTACACTGTTACACAAGCTGTACACTCACTACTTTACATTGTAGCAAAGTGTCATTTCTTCAGTGTTGTCACATGAAAAGAATCAAATATTTACCAAAATGTGAAAGATCTACTCATTTTGGTGAGAAACTGTATATACATTGGGAAAACCACTTCAATTCAGTATAGCACATATTTATTGTCACCATGCAGGTTTGCGGAACTCCAGATTTAGATCTTTAGTCAGAAAAGAATTCATTCATTTGACTACTGAAAATTGTGTCTGATGAAAGCCAGGTCCATCAGCCCAAAACCTCATCCTAGTAACGGACCTGGAAGTTTGAAAATTAGTAGTGATTGCCATGTTGTTTAGAAGTAGCTCCAGAACAAATTAAAGAATCTTTGCAGACTGACATGCTTTCGACTGAATGTACAATTTCTTTTGATTTCCTTGACTTACACATGTCGAAGGGTGATCTTTGCTTCAAAAAGAACCAACCATTCACTATAAATTCTAATTTATATCATGTTCATCAGCATGCCTGTCAAACTGTTATACTTAACTAGGGTTATATTCATATGCTTTTCAAATATACAATTCAGGATGATGTAAGGTTACCAACCAAAGCACACTAGAGGGCAGTGTAACATGACATTTACAGTCCCTCTGAAAGTACTGGAAAGACAAGGTCAATTCAATTGTTTTCGCTATACACTGGACACAATTGGGTTTGAGATCAAAAGATGAATATGAAACCATAGGTAAGAATTTTAGCTTTCATTTCCTCATATTTAAGTACATCTAGATGTGTTAAAGTCTGAGACCAAACTCCATCAGCGTCATTGTACACGCAATGTGCATAGCCAATACAACAATTTGGAATGTCCTGGAAAAGAAAGAAACCACTTGGGTACTGAGCAAAAGACACTGAATAGCTTGGCCAAGGTAAACAGCAGCAAATAATGACAAACATAGTAAAGAGTTGTGAAGAAAAACCCTGACACAACACTCAGTGATATCAACATTCACAGGGCAGGGTTAGAGGCCAAACAACAAGATGAAAACCACTCAGCAGTAGGAATTGTAAGGCCAGATTGGAATTAGTAAAGAAATACAGAAATGAGCCACAAAAGATTTGGAACCAAGATTTACCTCCACCAATGATGGAAACACACAGGCTGATCAGTCAAGCACTGTGGAGGTAGTGTCATGGTTTGAACTTGCAGTGCTGCTTCTGAAACAGGCCCATTAATCTTTATTGATGTAACTCATGATGGTAGCCGCATAATGAATTCAGAAGTCAATTCAGAAGCCAATTTACAGAGAAATACATCCAATCTAATTGAAATGAACATCATGCAGCAAGACAATGATGAAAAAACACTGCCAAAAAAAAAAAAAAAAAACAACATCTTGGGAGGGGGGAGTGGAAGTTTTTAGACTGATCAAGTCGATCAACGTAACCCAGACCTTAACCCAATTGAGCATGCATTTCACCTCCTGAAGAGGAGATTGAAGGGAACCCTTCACATGTTCCACACATGTATTTCATCAGACTCAGAAACTCGTTTCACCATGTATATGGAGAACCGCAACTTGACTTGGTAAATCAGTGAAGAATCACTTGAGTACATGAATAAACATTTATGCAGTTGCACAATCATTTTATTTCAGTGTGTAAAGAGTGTCAAGTTTTTCTACAGTGGTCGTTGCAGCCCGAGTTCTGATACTCGCTGCAACAACCTTGCCAATATTTTGATAGGATCTACAGGTCACGATTCATGCTGTGGTTAAATGTGTTATATACTGGTTAATTAAGTATTATACCACACCACTGTTGAATTCTCGATTCTTGAGATAACATTGACTGAAGTACCGGCTGTAATTCACATCACAGGTGTATATTACATTTACGGCATTTGGCAGACGCCATTATCCAGAGTGACTTACACTTCTCTCATTTATACAAATGAGCAGTTGAGGGTTAAGGGCCTTGCTCAAGGGCCCAGCAGTAGCAGATTGGCAGTACTGGGATTTGAACTCGCAACCTTTCAAACAGTAGTCAAACATCTCAAACACTAAGGGACACTAAAACACAATCTAATCTAATAAGTTCATTAAAAAATGTTGTTTAACAAAAAAACAAAAAAAAAAAAAAAAACCACCATATACAACAGATGGTGGACAAAATTGCCCTTTAAAAATTTTAGGTAAAGCTGTTCTTTTAAATTTTCTACCACCAGAAAAGTATAAGCACAGAGGACATTACACTTTATAGCTTCTCAGTAACAAGCTGATTTTTTTTTTGTCTTATCAACCTTAATTTAAAGTGAGGGAAAGACTGTAAACTACAATGCAAGTGATAACAGGAACCAATGCTTGTGTCCATTTCACATATGTTACACAAGATTACATGCGCCTACCAAAAAAAAAATAATAATAAATGAGTTGTTCTTTAACATAAATAAATAAATAAATAAATAAATAAATCAATCAATCAATCAATCAATCAATCAATCAATCAATCAATCAATCAATCAATCAATCCCTGGCAAATTGCTGTGAGATAAGAAGGGGAAAAATTTTGGAGCATAGTATTTAGGAAAATAATCTTTACATCAGGTTGGGATGGATCACACCATCCTGTCACTGATTATTTTCTTATAACTGCACATCCAGTTGTAATTTGTTCCATATTTAACATATGAAAACTGCTAAACTAGCATGAACCGAGAGGACAGGAGGGGAAACAAGTGACCAAAGAAAGCAAGAGAAATGACAACATACAATCTCGCATGCAGCTTTTGCCAGTGCATGTACTGAAATCTCCTGACTCCTAACCCTCAGGCTGCTCCAAGTCCAAGTCAGGCTGGTTTTACTTTTGTTCATTTTTCTATTAAAAAATGAACACCTTTAATTGCTTATAAAATAACTGTCTAATCCAGGCATTAATTCCTTTTACTACAAGTTACAAGTGCAAGACACAACAGGCCACAGAGTTTGACAGGAACATAATCCAGAGTTGTTCACATCTGTCAGGTTGATGTGTTTTGGCAGAGTGATGACACTTGAGCTCTGCAGCTTTCTCTTTGTCTACGCAATATCTAAAAAGTGACAGCTCAAGAAAAGGAGGGGTGTTGTTATCCCTTATGTCTACGACAATGAGTCAGATTGGAATTAACAAAGCTAAGAGCAATCACACAACAGTAGCATGTTTTTTTAAGCAACTACACGTCAATCATGGGCATTCAGTGGTACATGAGGAGCAGGAGTGTTAAAAAGAAAGATTGGGGCCATAGGACCACAAACATCTCTGGTCATAGAGTCTTGGAGGTCTCCTCTTAACTATCATTACATCAGGATTGTGTAAGATTCATCATCCCTTAAGCTAACACACTATACATAGAACATACAGCGGATACATTTTACAGCTACACGATACATTATTTATTTTATAATAGACATTATATTTTGCTGAGATGTGCCTTTTTACAGCATGTGGCCTCTAATCTTCTCAAATCACAGTGAATTTTAGTGTTGAGAACAACGCCAGATGTTTCTTAAAATACAAGTATGTTACTATATACCACACAGTTCATGATGATGCACCAGCTAAAGCAGGGACAATGAAACATCCATTGGCTGCATACCAAAAGATAGTCAGAACTGACCACTTTTTTGATTAAAACAATCAGAAAACATCACGACGCCAAGCTCACCTAATTCCTAACATTAATGCATTTTCGTATTTTGAGTCCTCCTTCATTCCCACCAGGCCTGAGTCATAAACCAGAAGAAGTCTTCTGCTTTACGTAAAAGATTTGAGAATTACAGTTTTGTGACATGCCCCTCGCAATAAGCCTAACTAATGTGTCTGAATCAGAGATAAAAATAACAGATTTTAACTACAATTACATCTACACCAATTAAGAAAGTAAAGAGAGGGGAAATCAGCGAGACCAGGAAATTGTTCTAATAATAACAATGGATCAAGGCTCACATTAGAACAAGTGCTTGCTAAAATGCACAGATTAATTCATTCAACTGCATACTCTAATGCAGATGAATGATAATTATACAAGGAGACATCTATCCACCCTATGACTAAACAGCTGAGTGTGTGATGACAAACATCCCTCCATTCATTTACTGTACCGCTTATCCTATACAGGGTAACAGGGGATACTGGATCCTATCCCAGGGGACTTGGAGCACAAGGCGGGGGACACAATCACACACACGCATTCACACACTACGGACAATCTGGAAATTCCAATCAGCCTACAACGCATGTCTTTGGACTGGCGAGGATACTGGAGTACCCGGAGGAAACCTCTAAGCATGGGGAGAACATACAGACTCAGGAATGAGTGCAAAGCCAGGAATCGAACTCCCAACAATGGAGGTTTGAGGCAAATATGTTAAACACAAAGCCACTGTGCCCCCCTGACTAAAACATAGTGAGGTATAATATAAGGACTGCCATTCATTTAATTAATTCTGCAGGTAAATACAATAATAATTCATGACAAATAGGCAAAATTCAGCCTAAAACCAAGAAT
Organism: Ameiurus melas; assembly: GCA_012411365.1. NCBI lineage: Eukaryota > Metazoa > Chordata > Actinopteri > Siluriformes > Ictaluridae > Ameiurus > Ameiurus melas. The sequence continues at coordinate 12,019,082 of CM022761.1, read as the reverse complement.
TAAACCAGCATTACACGGAATGATTTTCTGCCTAATTCTGTCACAGGGAATATCTTTGGATGTGGGGAGGCTGTGGCTCAAGTGGTAGAGAAGGTTGGTGGCTTGATTCCCGGCCAAAATGTCTCCACGTGCCGAAGTGTCCTTGGGAAAGACACTGAACCCCAAGTTGCTCCCGATGGCAAGCTAGCGTTGCATGGCAGCTCTGCTACTATTGGTGTGCGAGTGATAGGTGTATGAGAAACAGTGTAAAGCACTTTGTAAAACCGCAAAGGTTTTATTTAAAAAATAAATAATAAAAGCACTATATAAGTACAGACCATTTACCATCTTTGGTCACAAGCCGAGTTCAGTGGTCTTAGAGTGCATAATGCAGCATGCTCACTAGCAGCCGAGTTAGTGACACTGCACCCAACATCAAAGTCCTTGTGGTAATTTTCGCTTAGAATCAGAGTGTGACCACGGCTATGATGCTCATCTAAAAGCCACAAATATTGTAGTGCTTATGGCGATATGTAAACCAAACATGCTAACTGACAGAAAAATATCTGTATTACCTCATGCTCACCTTAAAGAATGTTTCCATTTATGCAACCCTGTTTTCTGCATGAGCGCTGACCACGCTCAGTGAAGACGTGGTCATTTTCTTTAATCACAGGTCTACAGTGAGAAGACCTTCAAAATATAATCGTACATGGAGAACAACTTATTCAACTTATTGCAAAATTTTCTTCGTTGCAGAATTCCGCCAAGATTTTATTGGGATCATAAAATGTGTACAATGTGACAAGTAATAATCTTAAAAGACAACTGTAATCACACAGTTGAAACCTGGCCTATGCTTCAATTACATCTGCATGCACAAGCATGTACAACATGTGCGAAAAGGCAAAAATAGATTCATGTAATAGGATTTATTATTATTATTATTATTATTATTATTATTATTATTATTATTATTATTATTTATTTTTGCATCAATGTATGTGCTTTCAGGTATGAGCTATGTACGTGTATGTGCAAGGGGATGTAGGGTGAAACTTGGGAGCAGAGAACAATCTGTATTTTGGATAGAATTCTGGCAAGACCATTTGGTCTGGATAACCAGCACTTCCTATCTTTGAGAGAAGAAGTCCTGGGAAACTCTTCTGACACAGCCAGAGATGTTAGAGGCTTTCCCTTCCTCTGCCTACTGTACCTTTAAGAAGCTAGAGCAATAATCCACGCTCATCCCATTAACCATCCACTCATATACTATACACAAGATAATGACAGAGATGAGATGTTATATAATGATAGTATATGTAGTATGGTGGGATGAGGAGGTCTTTGTGAAAATAAACATAAAAGTAGATATTTTAGATAATGAGATATCTACTTGGAATTTGACTTGGGATTCATTCATCTTCAATAACTGCTCCTGGTCAGGATCTCAATGGATCCATCACAGGGTACCATACACACATGCTCATTCACATCTGTGGTCAATTCAGAGTAGTTAATCCACTTACCAACATGCTTTTTTGTGAGATGAGAGGACACTTAACGTGGCAATGGGATTTACCTTAATGGTAGAAGTATTTGACATAACGAACTGATTTATAGTCTTGTTTACTGCTTACAAACAGCCACACACTTCTGCTTCTTAAAACTATAAAAACCTACATTCTGTGACATCTGGAAGGAAATCAAAAGCTTAAATGGAAGGAAAGCAAATGTTGCCTAAATAGTTGCAGCCCCATGAAGATAATGGAAGCAGTAAGTATACTCCATAAGGCACAATGAACTTGTTTTTCTAGGTCTGCTTTCCCCCATTTAGGCAACATGTTGCCAGTTAAATGTTGTGACATTGGTGTTAATGTGGGAGCACACTGTCCCAGTCCTTTACTCACAGACACCCACCAGGCTATTGGCCAGCAATCTGTATAATTTTCCCCTGCGCTAATGAAACCGTCATCCCTCTGTGGGAAAGAATGCAGATATCTGCTGACATGACAAACAGTGTGGAGAAGAGATGGGAAAGCAACCAGGCCCTGGCTCATCCCCTCTGCTTAAATCTTGAAACAAGTTGAGTACTGTAGAGTCTCTCAGAAACGAGCACAAGCAAGGCTGCTTCACATATACATTGTTATTTAATCCGGTAATTAAACTGTAAACATTGGGCTTGCATGCTTGCTTGCTATATATATATATATATATATATATATATATATATATAAAATCAATTAAAGGTTTAGCTAATTAACCAAAATCAAGAATTTTTTTCATACCCTATTTTAAATCTTTACACAGGGTGCCAATAAATCTGGAGCTTGACAACTAAATGGGATACTTTCCTGATCTGATTAAGAGTTATTATTTTACTAAACATACCTAGGATTTTATATTCTCTGGTAAATCTAATCAAACACAATGGAGTTCTCTCACCTGAGTTTTGAGCTCCCCAGCTGCGGGACAAACTGGGATAGAGAGCTGGCTTCTTTTCTGTAAAATAGGTGGTGGATAAAGATTTTAACTATTAATAATTTTAATACTGTTTGAATAAAATCATGAACAAATTACTTAGTGATTGGATCATGATGCACTAAGCCAAAAGTGGACATTTCTTTTTCGATAAAGACACTACTGCCAAAAGAAGGGATAGAATTTCATTTCTTTGAGTCCTAGTTAAGGCTCATACCTTCAGCCTTTGGAGTGAAGGAAGAAGCTGACCTCTGTGTTGGGGGCGCTGGTCTACATGGGACTATACTCTGAAAGAACGAAGACACCACAAAGCAGTATGTACAATGCTGTGAAAGAAAATTTCTCATACGAAATCTCAAATAGTTTTAGATCTTTAAATTAAGTACATAACATAAAACAAAGGCAACTTGAGCAAACACAATACAGTTTTATTTTTTACATTTATTTTATTGAAGCACACAAAAAAATTAAAATAAAAAATAAGTTATCCAGCACCTATCACCCATGTGAAAAACTAATTGCCCCTTTAAATTCTGGTTGTTCCACCTTTAGCAGCAATGACTACAACTAGATCCTTCTGATAACTGGATAAGTAAGTCTTTCACTTACTTCTGGGACTAGGTCTTGCATCTATGATTTAGATCCTTGTCTCGCTGCATAATCCAATTGCGAATGAGTTTCAACTAACGGACTGAAGACCTTATTTAGGATTTTATTATTGAAAGCAGAATTCATGTTTCCCTCAATTATTGTAACTTGCCCAGGCCCTGAAGCAGCAAAGACTCCCCACACCATCACATTTCCACCACCATGCTTGACCATAGGTATGATGTTCTTTTTGTGGAATTTGTTACTTGGTTTACGCCAGAAATAATGGGACCCTTGTCTTCCAAACAGTTCCACGTTCAACTCATCAATCCACAGAACATTCTCTACAAAGGTTTGAGGATCATCAAGGTGTGTTTTGGCAAAATTCAGATGAGCCTTAATGTTCTTGAGTCATGAACAGTGACCTTTATTGATGCAAGAGATGTCTATAGTTCCTTTGATGTTGTCAATGGCACTTTTGTGACTCCCTGGATGAGTAGTCACTGTGCTCTTGGAGGAATTTTTGAAGGTTGGCGACTTCTGGGAAGGTTCACTACTGTGCAGAGTTTTGGTCCCGATACACCCCCCTCCCCAATTTGGAGATTATGGCTCTCACTGTGGTTCTTTGGAATCCCCGAGCCTTTGAAATAATTTTGTAACCGTTCCCAGTCTCAGATGTACTTAAATTATCATCATCTTCCGCATAATTTCTGGAATTTCTTTCAATTTTGGTATAGTGCATTACCGGCTAAGACCTTTTACCCAGCTTAATACTGTTGAAAAAATTGTATTTACGTGTTGGTTTGATTGAACAGGGTTTGCAGTGATCTGGTTGTGTCTAATCCAGCTGAACCCCATTATGAACACAGTTTCATAGGTTTGGGGAATTAGTAACTGCGGGGGCAAAAACATTTTTCACATAGGCCCAGTTGGTATTGGATAACTTTCCTGGTTCTATAAATAACATTATCATTTAACAACTGAATTTTGTATTTACTCAGGTTGCCTTTGTTTTATCTTAGATTTTGTTTTAATTTCTGAAACAATTTAGTATGAACATAAACAGAAGAATTCAGGATGGGGCAAATACTTTTTCACAGCACTGTACATCATAGGTCCTATAAAACTACACTCAATGGTAACAATGCACAAGATTAACTACATCAATAATAACAGAATTAAGTCACAGCTGTTAATGCATTGCACCACTGTCATTTGCCATATAGCTGCAATGCACCAAAACACAATGCTGAAGTTCTAAAAGAACTTGTTTGTTCCTCATAGGGTACAGTGGGTAAAAAAAAGGGCTACATACCCCTGTTAAAATAGCAGGTTTTTGCATTAACTAAAATGAAACCATGATAACTCAGGAATTATTTAATCTTTAAAGTGATATAGCAACCAACAAAAGATTTAGGGGGGGGGGGCCATACAATAACCTGCTTGCATAAGTTTGCACATCCTACTGAAATGGGACATGTGACTTTGCTCAGAATTTAACCAATAACATTCAGACATGTTATCATGCACATCATATATTATCACATTAAACCCAAATAAAGTGCAACTGTTTTACTAAGATTTTCTTGACATCTCCTTGGTTACATCTGATGGCAAAAGTAATGGTCCCAAAAAGAGTTTACAAAGAATGTATATGGTATCTTATTGTCAAAAAGTATTGATAAAGAGAGAGGTACAGAAGCATTTTCTAAAACAAGTGCTGGTCACTAATCTCATGACCCCAATCTCTCAGATCGTCTTGTATTGTTAAAGTAGAACTCGAAACCAACAGTATCACTGTGGATGCCTTTACCACAAGTCGTCATTCTTGTTACTAATGTATACGCTAGAAATATTCTTAATATATTTTATAAAGGAAGGCTATTGAAGAAATCTATTTCAGAAATTTGATGATGTTGTGTGGTCGTAGGTAGAAAGGAAGTGGCCTTGAGTTCCTAAACATGAACATGTAGCATGACATACATGAACAAAGCTATTGAAATAAAACTATTTCAGACATTTGACTATCTTGACCCTGTTTGGATCAATTCCAAAATCTATGTCCATATAAATCCTACTAACATTCAACCATTCATCCTGTTAAGATACTGCACGAAAAAGAAACTTGGCCAGATAAACAACCTGAAAACAAAATGAAATAAAAACATCCAAGCAATCAAAATTTTGCCATACATTTAAAACATACATTTAATCATCCCAAATATGTGGCAAAACGTTTTATGATTTGATTTTACCAAGAAATGTTTCTGCATAATTCCAAAAGATATGTCCAGATCTAAATCCAAGAGATAACATGAAGAATAAGTTGAAAAGGGCAGTATAGAGGACATCTCGTTATAAGCGGATATGATCTGGGGCATTTTTGCAAGGAAAAGTAGAAGAAAATTGCCAAACATCAAAAAAAAAAAAAAGATGTGCCAATTTGTGACGCCTACTAAAAAGACAGAGTGCTGTATAAAAAGCAAAAGGTGATTTAAAACAAAAACAAACAAAAAAAAAAACCACATTATTTAAAGGGTCTGCACATGTGTGGAACCAAGTCCAACATGATTGACCTTGGTTTTTTTTTTTTTACTTCCCAAAAATCTGTTTCAAAAGTGGTTTTCACCGACATCTTCAACATCACCCTGAGCAGCACCATCATTCCAATATGCTTCAAGGCTACCACCATTGTCCATGTGCCAATGAAGTCTTCCGTGTCCTGCCTCAATAACTACCGTCCCGTTGCACTCACATCCATCATCATGAAGTGCTTTGAGAGGTTCATCATGGGGCACATCAAGACCCTGCTGTCCCCCCTCCCCTCACTAGACCTGCTGCACTTCACCTATCGCCCCAACCGCTCAACGGATGATACCATCGCCATCAGCCTACATCTGGCCCTCACCCACCTGGACAAGAAGGACACCCATGTTTGAATGCTGTTCAGGGACTTCAGTTCAGCCTTCAACCACAATCATTCCTCAGCACCTGATTGGAATGCTGAACCTACTGGGCTACCTGCAACTGGATTCTGGACTTCCTGACTGGAAACAACATCTCCAGCACAACCAGACTGAGCACAGAGACCTGTTGTTGCTGTTCACTCGGATGAGTGCTGTTCACTCGGATGACTCAACACTGTGCAGCAACGCATGGCTCCAATCACATCAACAAGTTGACATGGGTCTCTTATAGAGTCAGCATACAGAGAGGAGATGCAGTGGTTAATGGCCTGCTGCAGAGCCAACAACCTGTCTCTGAATGTGGGCAAAACAAAATAGATGGTTGTTGACTTCAGGATAGCACGGAACGACTGCTTTCTGCTGAACATCAATGGCTCCTCCATGGAGAACAGAACCAAATTCCTTGGTGTTCACTTGACGGAGAACCTCAACTGTTCCCTCAAGACCAGCTCCATAGCCAAGAAAAGCGCAACAGTGTCTCTACTTTCTACTATCTCCCACCTCCCATCCTCACAATATTCTACAGAGGAACTATTGAGAGCATCCTTAGTAGCTGCATCACTGCCATGGTCCTGGAAGGACGTTGTTTCATTTCACCATGTACTGTACCAGCTGAATATGGTTGAAATGACAATGGGAACTTGCAATTTTAACAGTGGTGTGTAGACTTTACAGATGTGTGAAAAAGTGTTTGCCCCCTTCCTCATTTCCTGTTCCTTTGCATGTTTGTCACACTTAAGTGTTTCGGAACATCAAACCAATTTAAACAATAGTCAAGGACAACACAAGTAAACACAAAATGCAATTTGTAAATGAAGGTGTTTATTATTAAAGGTGAAAAAATCCAAACCATCATGGCCCTGTGTGTAAAAAGTGATTGCCCCCTTTGTTAAAACATACTATAACTGTGGTTGTCCACACCTGAGTTCAATTTCTCTAGCCACACCCAGGCCTGATTATTGCCACACCTGTTCACAATCAAGGCATCACTTAAATAGGAGCTGCTTGACACAGTAAGGTCCACCAGAAGATCCTTAAAAGCTACACATCATGCCGAGACCCAAAGAAATTCAGGAACAATTTAGAAAGAAAGTAATTGAGATCTAGCAGTCTGGAAAGGGTTATAAAGCCATTTCCAAAGCTTTGGGAATCCAGCGAACCACAGTGAGAGCCATTATCCACAAATGGCGAAGACATGGAACAGTGGTGAACCTTCCCAGGAGTGGCCGGCCGCCCAAAATTACCCCCAAGAGCGCAGCGACGACTCATCAAAGAGGTCACAAAAGACCCCACAACAACGTCCAAAGAACTGCAGGCCTCACTTGCCTCAGTTAAGGTCAGCGTTCATGCCTCCACCATCAGGAAAAGACTGGGCAAAAATGGCCTGCATGGCAGAGTTCCAAGGAGAAAACCACTGCTGAGCAAAAAGAACATCAAAGCTCGTCTCATTTCTCTCCACAACACATCTTGATGATCTCCAAGACTTTTGGGACAACATTCTGTGGACCGATGAGACAAAAGTGGAACTCTTTGGAAGGTGTGTGTCCAAGTATATCTGGCGTGAGAAGGAACACTGCATTTCACAAAAAGAACATTATACCAACAGTAAAATATGGTGGTGGTAGTGTGATGGTCTGGGGCTGTTTTGCTGCTTCAGGACCTGGAAGACTTGCCGTGATAAAAGGAACTATGAATTCTGCTGTCTACCAAGAGATCCTGAAGGAGAATGTCCGACCATCTGTTCGTGTAACCGCTGAAACGAACTTGGGTTCTGCAGCAGGACAATGATCCTAAACACACCACCAAGTCCACCACCGAATGGCTGAAGAAAAACAAAATGAAGACTTTGGAGTGGCCTAGCCAAAGTCCTGACCTGAATCCTATTGAGATGTTGTGGTACGACCTTAAAAAGGCCGTTCATGCTCGAAAACCCTCGAATGTAACTGAATTAGGACAATTCTGCAAAGATGAGTGGGCCAAAATTCCTCCAGGACGCTGTAAAAGCCTCATTGCACGTTATCGCAAACGCTTGGTTGCAGTTGTTGCTGCTAAGGGTGGCCCAACCAGTTATTAGGTTTAGGGGGCAATCACTTTTTCACACAGGGCCATGATGGTTTGGATTTTTTTTCACCTTTAATAATAAACACCTTCATTTACAAATTATTTTGTGTTTACTTGTGTTGTCCTTGACTATTGTTTAAATTGGTTTGATGTTCCGAAACACTTAAGTGTGACAAACATGCAAAGGAACAGGAAATGAGGAAGGGGCAAACACTTTTTCACACCACTGTATATCCACAGTACCTTCAATGTTTCTTTTGTAAAACACAAAGCATTAGAGAAGTTTTCATTTGAATTAGAATTTAAGAAATGTTTACTATCCACAGAACCCTTATGAAACATGTTTTTGACAGGAATACTGACCTTCCTATTAGGAGTTATATAATTGCCCTGCCAATCATTGCAGTATTGTTCAGTGTAGTCTTGCAAAATAGCATACAGGTCAGAGGCTTCTGGAGGTGGCTCTACATCACCATTGAGAATGGCAGATGCACGAATGTCTTGGGAATAGAACCTTACAGAAAACAAGTGAAGACCATTTTGCAAAAGTATAAATAGTATATGTATATAATGTAAAATACCACAAATATCCAATTCATAGAAAATCTTAACAGGACATACTTTCTGTTAGTCTCTTTACGTTCCATCAGGTAGGACCCAACAAGGGAAACTCCAGCATAGAGGCCACGTGACTTGCAGTAGGAGAAGACAGCCGCCATGCTGCGAAAAGCCACGTCCGCCTCCAAATTCCTGTTAAAACTGCTTAGTCAGATGGTTTGTCTGTTTGCAAATACTGCATAAAACATATTCAAAGCCAATAGACAATCACAGGCTATTGTCACCTAATGACTTGCTGTGACCACTTCAATTTAATGTTTGAGACTTGCAAGTGCATGTTATATTTTTTTTATATATATATATATATATATATATATATATATATATATATATATATATATATATATATATATATATATATATATATATATATATGTATTAACATTTATATTCAGATGGCAACATATTAGAAAACAATATTAATATAGAGCATATGGTTCTATTTAGTGCCATAATAAAAAAAATCTATTATTTCCTATGCACAGTCAACCAAAAAAAAAAAAAATCCCACTGGAAATGTATTTAATTGAACTACTGTTTCTTAATGTGGTAAAGTGCTACCTGTCATTATATGTAATTCTCACCAAAAAGAAAAAAAAAATTGTACATGCTGTGCTTGCTCATGCTTGCTAAAAGCATAAATCACTGTTCATCAATAGAAACTGGTCTCATGAGGTGCCAAAATGAAAATCAACAAAATGTAACGGACACCTATATTCATCTCCATTACATAGAAAGAGAGAGAGAGAGAGAGAGAGAGAGAGAGAGAGAGAGATTGAGCGAGAAATAATGAGCACGTTATTTATTAATTATAATTATGAAATATTATTTATGAACCCACCAAACAAGCTAAAAAGTTATACAGTGGGGGAAATAAGTATTGAACACATCAACATATTTTTCAGTAAATATTTTCACCAGACATCAGTATCAACTCAAGAAATCCAGAAATATAAAGAATTCACAACATTAAAGTCCATAAATAAAGTTGTGTAATAAAGTGGAATGTGACAGAAAAAAAAAGAATTAAACACGCTAAATGAAATTGATTTAATACCTAGTGGAGAAGACTTTGTTTGTAGTGATGGCTTCAAGATGCTTCCTGTATGAAGAAATTAATGGGCCGCAGTATTCAGGTGGGATTTTGGCCCATTCTTCTAAACATATCATCTTTAAATTGTTCAATTGGATTCCTATCAGGTGAATGACATTCTAACACTTTGATATTTTTTCTCTGAAACCAATTAAGAGTTTCCGTTGCTGAATGCTTTGGATCATTGTCCTGCTGGACAACGGTCCACCCACATCTCATCATCATCCTGGTGGATGGCAGAAGATTCTTCTCAAGAATCTCCCAGTAAAGGGCTCCATTCATCATTCCTTCAATTGTATGCAGTGTACCTGTACCATGCGATGAAAAACAGCCCCACATCATGATGCTTCCACCTCCAAACTTCACTGCTGATGGTGTTTTAAAGGTGATCTGCAGTGCCATTTCTTTTCCAAACATGGTGTGTGATATGACGGACAAAAAGTTCAATTTTGTTTTCGTGTGACCAGACTACACTCTCCCAGTATTTCATAGGCTTGTCCAAATGAGTTGTAGCAAACTTCGACATACCTTTTCTTTAGTAACAGAGTCTTGCAGGATGAGCGTGAGCAGTGGAGTGCATTGGCTGTTGATTTCTCTGTAACAATGGTATCTCCTGCCTCCAAGTTTTTCTTTAACTCTTTCCGAGTGGTCCTTGGCTCTTGGGCTACTCTGACAATTCTTCTGACTCCCTGGTCAGAAATCTTGCGAGGAGCTCCTGTGTGTAGACGGTTGATCATGGAATGATGTTGGTTCCATTTGCGGGTAATGGCCCCAATGGTGCTGACTGGAAGATTCAGAAGTTTTAAAATACGTCTGTATCCGATTCCACCAATATGTTTTGCAACAATAAGGTTCCGACAGTCTTGGGAGAGCTCTTTGCTTTTACCCATCATGAGACGTTTCTTGTGTGACACCTCGGTAATGAAAAGTCTTTTTATAAACCATCAAATTACTAACCCAGCTAATATTAATTTGCACGGATAGGGCGTATAATTACTTACGGATTTCAGCTGGTTCCTTGCCTTACCTTGGACAACTGCTTTTTCTAAGTGTTCTCAATACTTTTTTCCTGTGTCACTTCACTTTTTCACATAACTTTATTTATGGACTTTAATGTTGTGAATTCTTTACATTTCCCGATTTCTTGAGTTAATACTGAGGTCTGGTGAAAAATTCATGTGAATAGCCTCATTGGAAATATATTTACTGAAAAAGATGTTGACGCGTTCAATACTTATTTCCCCCCACTGTACCTGTCAAAACTCTTACATGATATACAGTGTATGTACCCAATATAAGTATTACTGTCCTTTGGAAATTTATAAATGACTTCATAAGTCATTACAAGTACTAGTTAAAGCCTAATATACATTCCGTCCATTTCCTCTTTACACTTAAAATAGTAGTTACACCCTTGATTGTCGTTACTGTCTGTCCCTTTGCAGATTTGAAAAATGCACTTATTTTGGCAGGCTGCAAGTGTGTGGATGCGTAGGGTCAGGGCTCAGGGCGTAATGCAAAAAGTGAATTGGAAGGGAGGGGAAGTCAACATTATCAATCATACAAATAAAGCTTAGTGATAATGGACAGTGACAGCAGAGTAGAGACAAGTCACATCGTAGATCATATGAAGCAGAATTCTCTCGACCAGAATCACAATAAAGAAGAAGAAGAAGAAGAAGAGAAGAAGAAGAGGAAGAAGAGAGTTAGAGCTCCCTCTGGCTGAGGGAACACATTCAGCTCATGGACATCATGGTGAATTGCACAAACGTGTTGCTGACTAAGGTGTTAATGTAGTACTAAAATAATCAGCCCACCAATAACTGCTTATGGTATTTATTATATACATAAAATGTTGACAATGTAATAGTATAAATAAAACTTTGCCAGTTTAACACTTATCTATAGTTATCACACTTAAGTTTACTGTCAAATATTCTTGTACCTTAGTCATCATTATGTCTCAAATTTATTACACTGCTCTTGCGTGACTGTGGTTAGTGTACGAACTTGTAACTAAGGTAACCAAAGTCTGTTGCCGGGAAGTCCCCTAGTTTAGCCAGAGATTTCAAAGTTGGCAATCATATGTTATTAAATCAGTCAACAAGATTCCTTGGTAGAAAATTAGATACTATTCCCTTCTTACCATTAATAAAATCATCATAGCACACACGTCAAATTTATTGTAATAAATCACTCATGATCCAAAAACACCCACCAAACTCCTTGGCTGTTATATCCAACAATCTAACAGCAAGTTTTTGGTGGTGAAGTTACTCTACAAGCAACAACAATAATAGACATACATGCTATCCATAGCACATCTGAGCATAACTCTAAAGACAAAGCTTACCAAATAGGTCCCATAGAGTGTAGGTTAAACTTTAAGTGAACTATTACTATTACCAATTTTGTCATTTAATTAAAATGGAATGAAACACCTGTTAAAGTAAAAAATTTCCAGACTACTGTACTGTTCAAACTTCAAAATTGTCTCTGTTATCTGATATTCATATACCACAGTCTGATCACTTCCATCCCCTCAAAATGTAGGTCACTGGCCAATATCATCCACACAAAAGCTATTGAAACATGAACTAATAAATATCAAAAAATGGAATTATCAGACTAAATGCACAAAATACTGATACAGGTCCAAATTAAATTATTTGTAAGAAAGGTTTCAGAAATAATTTGTTTTGTTTTTTAAACATTTAATAAAATGCTACTTTTATTTTATATTTTATTTTTCTTATATTTAACAAAAAAATATTTCTCTTTATTTTTATCCACAAAATGACACGGTCTCTTGGAATTATTTTTTTATTTCACAACATTTTTATTTTCTCATTACAAAATATTAACGTTTATGGTACCACAGCCATTATCGTGTTGATTCTGGATTTACGTTTGGGGTCATTATCCTGTTGAAATATTCATTCAACTTGGCACTTGATGGAATTCATAATGCCGCCTATCTTAGCAGGAAGATCACGTTAAGGATTTACGATCATATTTTATTTTGGCTATCAGGTGCATTTTCTTTGCAGTTCCCATTGTATGGTAAATAGCATGCTGATAGTATGCAGGGCCAAAAAGATTTGTCGCTCTTGACCAAAAAACATGATTCCAGGTGTAACTCCAATGACAAAGTTCGGTTGCTTCAAAGTGCAAGTTACTCTCATAACAGGTTCCTTTATGCAACTCTTAAATACCTTGTTATCAAGTAGACGGTTAATAGTTGATTTTGAAACTTGACAAACCTAGGATTTAACTAAACTGTGAAGGTTTTGAGAATTGTAATTTTCTCTGTATCTTCTAGTTAAACTATTGCAATTGACAGCAAATTTCATCTCTGAAATGTGATGTGCTTTATCGGTCATTACTTTTACTATCACATGCACGTTTTAAAGGGAGTGTCCCAAACACAATTACAAAAACCTGCCTCAAAATCTCTAGTCAAAAAACTTTGGAAATAAACAATTACAATAATCTGAGTGAGCGATCCAGAACATCAAGTTAAGCATCTGCTTAGCACAAGTCCAAGTGTATTTATTGAAGCATTCCAAGAGCTGACTACACAATATTACTTTCAGCAATGCTACAGTCTCACTCATCGATGCTGTCAACATGCTAAAAATGTTTGGTATGGGGAGTGAAGAAATAGCCCCTACCTGCCAAGAGGACCAACAGCCACAGTGAAATTCCCTCCAAATGTAAGGTTTCCACCTTTGCTAAAAGCTTCCACAGCTCGTTGCTGATTCAAGATGATGACAAAGTCAGAAGCCTAAGGACAAAAAACAATAGGTACAAATAAGCTCTATCAATAATAATAATTATTATTATAAAAATAACGAGACATTATACCACATTAAATAATAAACACTTTCCCAATCCTATTGTTCTGCAGCCTCTGCCTAATGTACGTACCTCGTGTATCCCAGTCTTCATTGTTATTCAACTTCCATTCTATAGAAACTCGGATTCTTAGAGTAAGCATAAGATAACTCAATATTCCTTCCTAAATCATAGTTCCTCCCAATTTTCTTCATTCTCTATTTTTCCTACTCTTGTTCACTGGCAGTTGAGGCATAAATCGTTGTGACGATGCTTTGAGACCGTGTACATAAATAAACAAACAAACAAACAAACAAACAAATAAATAAATAAAAAGTGCTATTCCATTCACCTAAAAGAATGACCCATATTGACCCAATACTTGTTGGGTCCTGAAAACTGGTGTGCATTACATGTAAAAGGAAAATGAAACACTGAAAATACATAGTGCCGTGTGTGTGTGTGTGTGTGTGCGCGCACTGTACCCACAACCTGAAAGCACCCAATGTGAAAAATTAATCAACAATGTCATTTCACACAGGTACTCAGTACACAATGAGTCATCCAATGCTGAAACTGTAGGCCATAAAACAAAGCGAGACTTTCTCTTCCTGGTGCTGACAAATGACCAAATGACCTTTGCAGGAGCACATGTGGATGATTGCATGGGCCAAAGATAGAAGGAACTGGTCATTGTGCTGAAAAATGATGAAGCCAGTTAATGAGCTGCAAATAGCTCTCTATTTAAAGGGCACCAGTGCCAGAATGTATAAAGCTTAGATGAAATCCTCTTACAAAAAAGTCTTTGATGTGTACTGAGGACCAAAAAAATCAGAGCTAAAAGCTAAGAGTAAAAGGGTGTAAAGCCTTTAAAAGAGAAATACAAACTGTCATTTGAGTTTTGAAAAAGAAATATGCAGTGTGCCAGGTGGATTGCTGTAAACCACATTCCCAAAAACATACACCATCATCCACGCCATACCGTCACAGTACAATCCAATAAAATGCATACAAAAAAAACCTAATAGATAAAAAAATTTATTAAAAAAAACAAAAAAAAAAACACACACTTAATATCCTCCTGCTGGTGTCTGTGTATATTCAGAATATTCAGCAAGCCTATAATAGAATATAAGCAGGATCTGCATTATTCTAATCACCTGTCCTTCAGTTTTAAATAAGTTAATTTATCTATAATTTTAGTGCAGAATATTTACATTTACGGCATAAGGCAGATGCCTGTATCCAGAGCGACTTACAATATTTAATTTATACATCTTAGCAGTTGAGGGATAAGGGCCTTGCTCAAGGGCCCAACACTGTGGTTGGAAGCCCAACGTCTTAACCACCAAGCTACAACTGCCCACTGTATACGTGTTACCAAATACAAAATTCAGATACCAGTCTTACAGTATTTCACAACCACTAACAGTACATACATATGGCTAGACAAATATTCTCAAACAGTATTTGTAGGGACAGAGCATGGGCTGTAGTCTTAAAGGGATAGTTCACCCAAAAATGAAAATTCTGTCATCAATTACTCACAGTCATGCCATGTAACCATGTTGTGGTTAAAAATATACATCAAAAAAAAAAAAAAAAAGATTCTTGTCTCGTGGGGATGGGTCAGGCATGCTGTAGACATGGGCCTTGAATGTTTGGGAGAGAACCGTGAGGAGCTATTTATACGAATAGCTGCGTCACATTGCACTGTGAGACCAAGGTCGTTGCTCCAAATTGTTTTCTTTTCTCTCTCTATTTTCAATCCTAATGGTAAATTTTTGAGAAGGTTTTTTTTCCCTCATGGTAATCTTGATAAGCCTTTTTTGTAACCACATGGTTATCGTGAGAGGCTTGTTTTTTTCCTAATAGTCACTGTCTGAGAAGCTTTTGTAGATGAGCTCTTTTTAACCCTATTGGTATTGAGATCCTAATCTTTCTGAAATGTATTGTTTTTTTACTGTGTACATAAGCTATAAATACTGGAGCTCCAGTTATCAGATCACCTCTGGGAATTCTCATTGGTGTGGATCTCGTGTGGTGGACCGAAATAAAAACTGGACCCTTGCTTTTCCTCACTCACGGTTGGTCATCTTTTTTCTATCTCCAATTGGGTTTACGGATGTGAGTATTTGCTTCTAGGTTGAATTTTAATTGTCTTTGGGTAATATGCAAAAATCGGCCCTTCACAAACTCACAAGACCTTCGTTCATCTTTGGAACACAAATGAAAACATTTTTAATGAAACCTGGGAGATTTCCTGGAAGAATTATATGAAGCGATACAAATGCTTCGCGTCAAAAAACCCCAAAACAAACTAAAATTAAATCTTTATTCACAAAATATTGTCTGCCCTCATACTCTTGCAACACAATGGGACCCGGAAGCGCTGCACTGTTTAGCAGAGGAAGAGGGACGCTATACACAAACTGAGTCACATAGAACAATCTTTACAACAAAGACGTCTGCAGATTTCGACATAGAGGAGGACCTTTTTGGGTGAACTATCTGTTTAAGGCTTTACATTACATGCCTATGGAATATGTTTATGATTCCATGCCCAAACCCGATACTCCAGAACCTGTACAAAGTGATCACTGAATAAGATAAAGGCGTCGTTACTCTTGTTAATACAGGGCATTTCTGGTTTAGGCCCTGGTTCTCTTTTAGGCACTGGTTTGAAAAGACTGAATAGTGAGATAAATCAGATTTAAGCAAAAACCTACCTCCAACCCAATCTCAAAGCCTCCACCAAGACCAGCAATGCCAATGGCTGTGGGAGCCGACCATCCTTTATCAGACGACAAGAAACAGTCATGTATTATGAAGTTACCCATGTTCTATTGCCATTCATTAATATCAAATTAATTTTTAATATCAAATTATTATTTTTTTAATTCACCTATAAATATACAGATCTTCATTGTGTCCATGCCATTACTAATCTAACCGATGAAGCCATCAGTTAGGTGGAAAAACAGTCAAAGACATTTTTGATCCCACCCTTTAAACTACAGGACCAGCTTTCACTTAATTAAAAGATAGATCAAATACAACTCATCACCATCAGCAGGGGTGGAGTCCACCCAGTAGCCCAGGAGTCCAGAACAAAAAGAATTTCTTTCTCCAGTAGTGATCAGTAACCTAATACATAAGGGTGTTACACAACTAGTATAGCTCGATATTTTATCTTGTAATTGATAATCACTCTTAATAAATTCTAAGTATAATATTACACTATATGGGCAAATGTATAGGGACACTTGACCATCACAGCATTATGCGGTTCTTCCCCAAGCTGTTGCCACATATTTGGAACCACACAATAGCCTAGAAGGTCTTTGAGATTGTCCTCCACTGGAAGGGGCTCAAACCCATTCCACCATGACAATGCTCCTGTGCACAAAGCAAGATCCATAAAAGCATGGTTTGTCACAGTTGGAATTGAACTGATCTAGCCCACAGCCACACACTAAAATATAGCATAAAGCCTTCCCAGAAGTGTGGCGGCTGATATAGCGGCAACAGCAGGTGACAAACTCTGGAACAGGATGTTCAACAAAAATATATGGTCATATAGTGGATGTTTGATAGTGTATGCTTGATAATTTGCATACTGTTTGATAGTGTATTCTTGATGGTTTGTTTATTTTTGGCGAGCTACCTAATGAATTTAGGATATGTCCATCTCTAATAAGAACTTTGAGGTTTAAATAGAATAGTTAAAATACTGCACAATCTTAACAGCCTAGATCAATGACGATCAAAAGATAGGTGAAAAAAATATATATATTTTTTTTCTGTTTAATGGCCACACTATAAAAAAAAATATGTACATTTATATATGTACTGCTGTAGTATAGGTCAATAATAAACTTAAACAAAACAAAACTATAAATTAACCCTGAATGGATCATAGTAATTATACATGACATTCTTAATATCAAGGTTATGATAAACAGGGAGTAGACTTTGCCTTTATGCAAGAGTCAATCATTCTTATAGATCTAGCACATTACATTTATCATGCATGCATCCACCAATTTGTGGTCATATGGATTTCAAAGGATCTTGTCCATTTGTTCTTTATGTCCCAAAATAAAAATGTATACTATATTTGCAAATAAATTCTTGCTTTTCAAAATGCATAAAACAGCTGAAGACATTCTTCTTTACATTCTTTTTTTAACCTGCTTTAAAAAAATAAAAAATAAAAAAAATAAAATAAAATGTATTTCCATATATAACATTTAAAGAGACTATTTTATTGATTTGCTTCTGCTTCATCGGTGTGATTTCCACTGATGCAAAGAATTCTGTAGTTTTATTGACCTATACACATCAGGCCTTACTAAGGTGCTTCAAAATAAAATCAACTTACTTCCATCAGAAAGACGAGCAATCACTATCCCACTTCCACCTCGAGCAGTGATCAGGAATCCTGCTTTGATGACGGATAAGATTGCCAGTCCATGGGCTTTGGCAATCACATGGGCTTAATTGGATTGAAAGAAAAAGGAAAGCAGTGTCAATCTACAAACAACTGCAGCTCATTATAAGTGTTTCGGAACTCCACACCTCATCCACACAACATGCACTAAATTCCTACACTGTCCCCTCAAACTAGTTTAACGTTTATTAATTTGCTATTGAAATTAGGAGTAGAAACTTAAACATGTAAAAACATGAAACTAATGTGATATTGTAGGTCACTAAAGTGAACAATATAAAAATCCAATGTATGTGAAGACAGACAGACTCTAATAAGAATTATGCCCTCGTGTTATTTACTATTGACATTTTGAGTCATTACATGATGCAACCCTAGAAGTGCACTTCAGTTTAATAACACAAAATCAGACAATTTGACTGAAGCAATCAGGTAGAAACAATTAAAACCACATCCGTAGAATTGTGAAGTTTTTATGCAATCCAACAGACCAAACTAAATTTTTTTACAAGATCACGTACATAGACATTAACTCAAACAAATATTACCAGAAGCAATAATCTTCTATAAAAAATAACTCATCTCTAATAATCATTAAATCTCTTTTAACGATCAGTTATCAAACCATTGATTAAAAAACCTGACTGTGACATTTGTCAGCTGTCTAAGTATAAGCCTATATCAAAGCACCCCTTTATTTCCAATTCCAAGATCCAAGAAAAGGTTATAGCACAGCAGTTAGGCTCATATGCATAGGAATCACATTCATGCATTCTTTCAGTCAGGATTAGTTCTTATCATATTACCAACACCGCTCTTATTAAAGTGGTAAATGAACTACTACTGGCCTCCAAACAAAGCTGCTTGTGTTCCTAGAGCTAAGTGCAGCTTTTGATACCATAGATCATATTCTTCACGATAGACTAGAAAATGTTGTTGGGCTTAAGGGAATTGGCTCAGGTCTTATTTGATTGATCATGATCAGTTTGTAGATGGAAATGGTGAGTTCTCTATGCATACCAAGTAAAGTTTGATGTCCCCTCCTCAACTCTTCCCCCTCTCCCCCACCCTTTCACTCCAGGTTGCTAAAGGTAAAATGAGGGTCCACTTTATGTACCAGGGTGCCTTCATACCTGTGTTGCTGTCTGTCTATACCTTAAAGTTATGCTGTTATAGCTAGCCTTGCCGGAGTCATTGCTTGCACTCTGCAGACAATGTACCACCTCTTAAACCATGATAAGACAAGCGCATACCCTTTCTCCCTGTGAAATTCTGATCGTCTCATATTCATCTTTTGAAACCCATGGAAAACCTGTGGGGCGAATTGAAGAGGAGAGCCCACCAATGTGGACCTCGACCTCGAAATGTGAAGGATCTGGAGAGATTCTGTATGGAGGAATGGTCTCGGATCCCTTGCCATGTATTCTCCAAATTCATCAGGCATCATAGAAGAAGACTCAGAGCTGTTATCTTGGCTAAGGGAGGTAGAACAAAGTATTGACTAAAAGGGTGCCAATAATTGTTGCACACGTATATTTAACAAAGGTTTTTTTTTTTTTTGATAAATCTGTATTGTGTTTCCAATTGTTTGAGATCTGAGAGCAGAGTATGTGTGGTGTTTTTTTTTTTTTTCATTTCTTTTGGGGGGGGGGGTTAACAAAAGATCAAAAAGTTAAACAATAAAGAATTTTTGACAGCCTTCTTTGCTTATATTTACCAAGGGTGCCAATATTAGTTGAGGGCATGGTATATGTATATACAGTCAGGTCCATAGATATTTGGACAGTGACCATATTTGTGATTTTGCTTCTGTACAACACCGTAATGGAATCGAAGCAATCAAGATGTGAAGTGTAGACATTCAGCTACTGTAAAATTCACGGGGTTTAATGAACAACCCTTTAGGAAGCATTTTCCCCCATTTTCACAGACTCAAAAGTAATCGGACAAACTAACAATTATAAATATTAGGATTATTTTAAATAAAGTCAATAACTGCCTGAAATCTGGAACCTATGGACATCACCGAATGCTGCATTTCTTCCGTTGAAACACTTTGCCAGGCCTTTACTGCAGCTGCCTTCAGTTCCTGCTTGTTTGTGGGACTTTTCGCCTTCAGTTTTTTCTCCTGGACAATGACAATTTTCGTAATTGTTTCAAATATTATCTATCTATCTCTCTATCCGTGTGTGTGTAATATATATATATATTATATACACACACATACAGTGGTGAAAAAGTGTTTGCCCCCTTCCTCATTTCCTGTTCCTTTGCATGTTTGTCACACTTAAAGTTTTCGAACATCAAACCAATTTTAAACAAAACAACACAAGTAAACACAAAATGCAATTTGTAAAAGGAGGTGTTTTAAGTGTTTATTATTACAGGTAAGTAAAAAATCCAAACCATCATGGCCCTGTGTGAAAAAATGATTGGGGCCCCTTTTTGTTAAAACATACTATAACTGTGGTTGTCCACACCTGAGTTCAATTTCTCTAGCCACACCCAGGCCTGATTATTGCCACACCTGTTCACAATCAAGGCATCACTTAAATAGGAGCTGCTTGACACAGTAAGGTCCACCAGAAG
This sequence comes from Ameiurus melas, assembly GCA_012411365.1. Classification (NCBI taxonomy): domain Eukaryota; kingdom Metazoa; phylum Chordata; class Actinopteri; order Siluriformes; family Ictaluridae; genus Ameiurus; species Ameiurus melas. The sequence goes on along the minus strand of CM022761.1, from coordinate 11,998,417 downwards.
ATCATTAAAAGCTACACATCATGCCGAGACCCAAAGAAATTCAGGAACAATTGAGAAAGAAAGTAATTGAGATCTATCAGTCTGGAAAGGGTTATAAAGCCATTTCCAAAGCTTTGGGAATCCAGCAAACCACAGTGAGAGCCATTATCCACAAATGGCGACGACATGGGAACAGTGGTGAACCTTCCCAGGAGTGGCTGGCCCCCCCCAAAATTACCCCAAGAGCGCAGCGACGACTCATCCAAGAGGTCACAAAAGACCCCACAACAACGCCCAAAGAACTGCAGGTCTCACTTGCCTCAGTTAAGGTGCGCCGCGTCATGCCTCCACCATCAGGAAAAGACTGGGCAAAATGGCCTGCATGGCAGAGTTCCAAGGAGAAAACCACTGCTGAGCAAAAGAACATCAAAGCTCGTCTCAGTTCTCCACAACACATCTTGATGATCCACAAGACTTTTGGGACAACATTCTGTGGACCGATGAGACAAAATGTGGAACTCTTTGGAAGGTGTGTGTCCAAGTATATCTGGCGTGAAGGAACACTGCATTTCATAAAAAGAACATTATACCAACAGTAAAATATGGTGGTGGTAGTGTGATGGTCTGGGGCTGTTTTGCTGCTTCAGGACCTGGAAGACTTGCCGTGATAAAAGGAACTATGAATTTCGCTGTCTACCAAGAGATCCTGAAGTAGAATGTCCGACCATCTGTTCGTGTACACAAAAGCAAAAAAAAATTGGGTTCTGCAGCAGGACAATGATCCTAAACACACCAGCAAGTCCACCACCGAATGGCTGAAGAAAAACAAAATGAAGACTTTGGAGTGGCCTAGCCAAAGTCCTGACCTGAATCCTATTGAGATGTTGTGGTATGACCTTAAAAAGGCCGTTCATGCTCGAAAACCCTCTGATGTAACTGAATTAGGACAATTCTGCAAAGATAAGTGGGCCAAAATTCCTCCAGGACGCTGTAAAAGCCTCATTGCACGTTATCGCAAATGCTTGGTTGCAGTTGTTGCTGCTAAGGGTGGCCCAACCAGTTATTAGGTTTAGGGGGCAATCACTTTTTCACACAGGGCCATGATGGTTTGGATTTTTTTTCACCTTTAATAATAAACACCTTCATTTACAAATTGTATTTTGTGTTTACTTGAGTTGTCCTTGACTATTGTTTAAATTGGTTTGATGTTCCGAAACACTTAAGTGTGACAAACATGCAAAGGAACAGGAAATGAGGAAGGGGGCAAACACTTTTTCACACCACTATACATACACATACACAAAATGTGTGTGTGTGTGTGTGTGTGTGCGCATATATACTTATACTTCACATTTCCCTCAATTACTGCAAGGAAGCCAGGCCTTGAAACAGCAAAGCATTCACACACCATCACACTTCCACCACCATGCTTGATGTTCTTTTTGTGGAATACGGTGTTTCGTTTACACCATATGTAATGGGACCCTTGTCTTCGATGTTGTCCTTTGATCTCTTGCGTCTTCCTGGATGAATTGTTGCTGTGCTCTTAGAGGAATTTTGGGAGGTCGGCCATTTCAGTGAAAATTTACTACTGTGCCGAGTTTTTACATTTGGAGGCAATGGCTTTCACTGTGGTTCTTTGGAGTAATAGAGACGTTGGATTAGCTTTGTGACACTTCCCAGACTGATGTATATCAATCATGTTCTTCTACATAATTTCTAGGACTTCTTTCAACTTTGGCATAGAGAATTGTGTGTTACTGGGTAAGACCTTTCAACCAACTTCATGCTGATAAGCATTGATCTGATTGAACATGGTTTGTAGTAATCAGGCCTGGTTGTGTCTAGTCTAGCTGGACCACATTATGAATTCAATTTCATAGATTTGGGGAATTAGTAACTACATTTTCCACACAGGCCTAGTTGGTATTGGATAACTGTTTTGCTTCAATAAATAACATTATTTTGAGTTTACTCAGGTTATCTTTGTTTTATCTTAGATTTTATTTTATTTTCTGAAATAATTTAGTATAAAATTGAAATAATTTTTCTTAGGCAAAGATGTGATACGATATAGTCTTTAAATGTTAAAAATAATAACTAATTGTGCTAAACTTTTGACCACACAACAAATTTTACTGGACATTTTTTGAGGAGTTTGTTTTGATTTGTTGCAGCACCACACCAAACCACCTGCCAGTGTCACTGCTGTACAGAGAATGAACACAAGGCAATTTTTGTACAGTGAGGACTAATTAAGAGAAATAATTTGTAACATCACAGGCAGGTATGTCATAAACAATGTAAATCATAAGCTTGCTTATCGTACTATAAGACAAGGTTTATATGACAAAGTAAAGATCGTCAAGTAGTATTTTAAATCGATTAGTTAAAAGGCTGTCAACATAAAAACATTATTTGTATATGTTGAGGTCAGTTATTGTTAAATATAGACAAATTTGTGGAGACTGATGATTTATGATCCCCCCCACACACACAACCAGGCTCAGTGTATGTTCTAAAAGGTAAAATGTATAACTATAACAATTATTATTATTATTAAAAAACATAATGACAGCAGTTGGATTACACTACACCATTTTCTGGGGGGAGTTTGTTCTTCTGTTAATGCTTTATTTTATGATAACGAATGAAACCTGAAAAAAAAAAAAAACATAAAAGTAATGGATAAATATCGTTTACCTGGAATAAGTTTGTCAGGGCCTTGTCTGTTGGAAATCTCAGTGAACTCCCGTAGGATTTTAGCAGCCTTCTTAGCTTCAGATTTTAGGTTGGATGGAATGGGGCTGTTCACTGTAAATAAAACAAATTAACAGCACACTTAAATCATATATAGTTAAGGCATTAATATAAATATTAAATGTGTATAGATTTCTCTTCTGTCAAACAGGACACTGAAAGCCTCATAGAAGCCTAAACAACTTCGACAGATGTTTGGACTAGCTACTAGTTTAGTCTTAAAACCCACATAAATTAATGGAAACTAATTTTCAATTGCGATTTTTAAGATTCATGTCAGATACAAACCTTTTCTGTCTATGTTGGTGATAGCACAGGAGTCAAAAATTGGAGAAAAAAAAAATTATGCCAGTTCACCAACTTACATCCCTTAACTGATTATATTAATTACTAGTCATATTAAGTCATAAAAGTGATACTGTTGTTGTCACAGTGGCCATAATGAACAAATTAAAGAAAAATAAACAAGTAAATAATTATGGGAGGATCCAAAATGTAAATTTTCTGTTTTAGGAGTGTCCCACTATAAATTGCCTCTGGTCAAATATCACTCCTGAGGTGTCTTTCCCCACCCTCTACTTTACGAGTAATGGCACAAGCTTAACAAGTATTTTTGTTGAGCATATTGTACTTACCAGAGCTACCACCCACTAGAAAATGAGGGAAAAAAGTGAGATTCCCTGGTGATTTTGTATGTTTGCCCACTGACAAAGAAATGATCAGTCAATAATTTTAATCGTAGGTTTATTTGAACAGTGAGAGACAGAATAACAACAAGAAAATCCTGAAAAACGCATGTCAAAAATGTTATAAATTGATTTGCATTTTAATGAGGGAAATAAGTATTTGACCCCTCTGCAAAACATGACTTAGTACTTGGTGGCAAAACCCTTGTTGGCAATCACAGAGGTCAGACGTTTCTTGTAGTAGGCCACCAGGTTTGCACACATCTCAGGGAGGGATTTTATCCCAAGCCTCTTTGCAGATCTTCTCCAAGTCATTAAGGTTTCGAGGCTGACATTTGGCAACTCGAACCTTCAGCTCCCTCCATAGATTTTCTATGGGATTAAGGTCTGGAGACTGGATAGGCCACTCCAGGACCTTAATGTGCTTCTTCTTGAGCCACTCCTTTGTTGCATTGGCCGTGTGTTTTGGGTCATTGTCATGCTGGAATACCCATCCACGACCCATTTTTAATGCCCTGGCTGAGGGAAGGAGGTTCTCACCCAAGATTTGATGGTACATGGCCCCGTCAATCGTCCCTTTGATGCAGTGAAGTTGTCCTGACCCCTTAACAGAAAAACACCCCCAAAGCATAAGGTTTCCACCTCCATGTGTGATGGTGGGGATGGTGTTCTTGGGGTCATAGGCAGCATTCCTCCTCCTCCAAACACGGCGAGTTGAGTTGATGACAAAGAGCTCCATTTTGGTCTCATGTGACCACAACACTTTCACCCAGTTTTCCTCTGAATCATTCAGATGTTCATTGGCAAACTTCAGACGGGCATGTATATGTGCTTTCTTGAGCAGGGGGACCTTGCGGGTGCTGCAGGATTTCAGTCCTTCACGGCGTAGTGTGTTACCAATTGTTTTCTTGGAGACTATGGTCCCAGCTGCCTTGAGATCATTGACAAAATCCTCCCGTGTAGTTCTGGGCTGATTCCTCACTGTTCTCATGATCGTTGAGATCTTGTATGGAGCCCCAGGTCGAGGGAGATTGACAGTTCTTTTGTGTTTCTTCCATTTGCGAATAATCGTACCAACTGTTGTCACCTTCTCACCAAGCTGCTTGGCAATGATCTTGTAGTCCATTCCAGACTTGTGTAGGTCTACAATCTTGTCCCTGACATCCTTGGAGAGCTCTTTGGTCTTCGCCATGGTGGAGAGTTTGGAATCTGATTGATTGATTACTTCTGTGGACAGGTGTCTTTTATACAGGTACAAGCTGAAATTAGGCATTAATATTAGATATCCTGTCTCTCACTGTTCAAATAAACCTACCATTAAAATTATAGACGGATCATTTCTTTGTCAGTGGGCAAATGTACAAAATCAGCAAGGGATCAAATACTTCTTCCCCTCACTATATATCTGCTTACATCATCCCAAGTTAAATGATTAACACTAGCTAAATTAATATGTATCCATTTATTCAAAATTTCTGGTTATGACTTTTGAAGGTTTCCATGAACACATTTGACCAAGCATTCTTGCACTACGCCCACATGCTTGTACATACACCTAAGTCCTCGGGCATGGGGCTGCTAATTGGTCAGAAAGCATTACTCATACAATTTTCAGGGCTGAATCACAAAATTTAAACCTGATCAACAGACAACTGATAGAGATGAAAGTTATTTTTGGCAACTGGTCCCTTGTCATAGTTTATGCAGGGAGGTGCTTGTAAATGTCACTTTCAATGCAGTCTTTCAAGTTTTGGAATTCCTAAAACCAGCTCCGACAACAAGACAGTTCTCCATTACACGTGGGAGACACCTGCTTCAATCCAAACACTGTAATGCTGTACACGGCAACCACCGATTAGGATGTTTTAAAAACAGGTGCCAATCTTCACTTGTTTATTACATAGCCAAATAACAAGGAGATTACCCATGAGCAACAAAGAAAACACTACACAAAAATGCCAATGATGTTAATTACTTGTGGGCAGAAGACGACTTGACCATTAATATGTCCCATTTTTAAATTGGTTTGATGAACTATTAGTATCCCAAATTTATCAATATTAATAAAATCATATAATGAGTTAATTATTTACCTTAGACTAACGATAACTGATCTGATCAGTTATCAGAGCTTAATGATCTGATACCGGATTCTCTTTTAAATTGAGCACTGATCATAATATTTACACCCTGCCACGCTACCACGTCAAACGTACATTCACGTCAGCTACTGCACAGAGTTTCATCAATAACCTACCAGAGATATCAACAGTAACTGGATCACCATCTGATCCCAAAGAACTTTATTAGGCGACTGAATGCTTAGAGTCAGTGTTCTGCTACACACTAGATCAGGTAGCTCCACTTAAAAGGAAAATAATTGAAGAAAAAAAGCTAGCACCCAGGTATAACAGTTACACACACACCTTAAAATCGACCACTCGACAATTCGAATGTAAATGGCATCAAATCAATTTGGCTGTATTTCAAACAGCTTGGAAGGAGACCCTTCTGAACTATAGAAAATCTCTTTGATCATCTCTCCACCCTAACTGAAAATAACAAAAAGAGTCATAGATTTCTATTCAACACAGTAGCAAAATTAACTAGGAATAAATCCACCACAGAAACAGGCATACAATCATTACATAGTAGTGATGATTTAATGTATTTTTCATTAGTAAAATTTAAAATATTAGACATGAAATTCAGAATATTAATTTAAAACCAGACAGCTTCATAACTAACCCTGTAGATAATAATAATAATAATATTAGATCAATGGTTTAAACCCCTAAGAGAGACTGAATTAATTTCATTAATTTCTTTATCAAAATCATCCACTTGTATACTAGATCTCCTGCCTATATGCTTCTTCAAACAGATTATTCCAGAAGTAAACAAACCCCTTCTAAAAATAATCTACTCCTCCCTTATCACTGGCTACATACCTAAATCATTTAAACCTCCGGTTATTTAACCCGGTTTAAATAAATAAATAAATACTTAAAAAAACAAAAAAAAAACAACCACTGCCCTCGACCGGTCAATTGTCCAGTTATAGATCAATATCAAATATCCCATTTATCTCAGAGATTTTAGAAAGGGCTATAGCACAGCAGCTATGCTCATACCTACATAGAAATAATATCCATGAAATCTATCAGTCAGGATTTAGGCCTCATCATAGCACAGAGACAGCACTAGTTAAAGTAGCAAATTACCTACTACTAGCTTCTGATCAGGGTTGTGTCTCCTTGCTTGTGTTGATTTACCTTAGGGCAGCTATTAATACTATTGATCATACTATTCTCCCTGATAGACTAGAAAATGCTGTTGGCATTAAGGGAACAGCCCTCTCCTGGCCCAGATCTTATTTGACTAATCGCCATCAGTTCATAGACTTAAATGGAAACTTCTCTGTGCATACTGTGGTAAAGTTTGGTGTTCCGCAAGGTTCTGTTTTAGGCCCACTGCTTTTTTACTTTATATATGTTACCTCTGGATCAAATTAATCATAAACATGATATTAGCTTCCACTGTTATGCTGATGACACAGTTATATGCTTCAGCAAAGCCAGATGACAGATGCCAGCTTAACAATTTTGAGGAATGTTTAATGGACATCAGACACTAGATGCTTCTTAACTTACTTTTTGTTAATTCTAACAAGAATATCATCCTTCTATTAGGACCACATGCAGCTAGAAGTAAGCTTTCAGATCACATAGTACATTACATTTACATTTATTCACTTAGCAGACGCTTTTATCCAAAGCGACTTACAAATAAGCAAAGCGATATCAAGCAGGGAACAATACAAGTAGTGCTACTATACAAGATCCATTAATTGAATACCAGAGGAAGCAAAGTGTACAGAGTAGAGGTGTAAGTGCGTTGTGTGGGTTTTTTTCTTTTCCCCTCTAGGAGTTGGTTAGGTGTTCACGGAAAAGGTGGGTCTTTAGCTGTTTGTTGAAGATAGTGAGAGATTCTGCAGTCCGGATTGAGATCGGAAGAGCATTCCACCACTGGGGAACGGTATGCGTGAAGGTTCTGGAAAGGGACCTTACGCCTCGCTGAGTGGGAACTACTAAACTTCGATCGCAGATTGCGAGAGGGAATGTATGCCTTCAGGAGAGAGTTGAGGTAGGAGGGTGCTGTTCCTGACAAGGTCTTGTAGGTGAGCATCAAGGCCTTGAACTTGATGCGGGCAGCTACAGGAAACCAGTGGAGGGAGATGAAGAGGGGTGTGACATGAGTTGTCTTGGGCTGGTTGAAGACAAGGCGCGCTGCAGCATTCTGAATCATTTGAAGGGGTTTGATGGAGCTGGCTGGGAGGCCTGAAAGCAGTGAGTTGCAGTAGTCCAGTTTAGAGATGACAAGAGCCTGGACTAGTATATAGTATCCAGAGTACATAGTAACTCTGGATGGACTTTGTTTCATCATGTGCAGCAGTAAAAGACCTTGGTGTGATTATTAACTCCATTCTTTCATTTGATGCACACGTAGCTAATATTACTAGGATAGCCTTTCTTTCATCTCAGAAATATTGCCATGATGAGATGTATAATGCCACTACACGATGTAGAAACATTAGTTCATGCTTTCATCACCTATAGGCTGCATTATTGTAATGCCTTACTGTCTGGATGTTCTAGTAGGGGCATAAAAACTCCAGTTAGTTCAGAATGCAGCTGCAAGAGTCCTTACTAGAAACAGAAAATATGACCACATTACCCCATCTTATCCACACTGGCTACCAGTAAAACTTCATATTGACTATAAAATACTACTATTGATCTGTAAAGCAGTCAATGGTCTCACGGCACTGTATCTAAGCAAACTTTTGGTCTTTTATGAACCGCCAGGCCTACTTCGATCAAAAGGTTCAGGCTATTTGTTGGTACCTCGAATAGTGAAGGCAACAGCAGGAGGAAGAGTTTTCTCTTATAGAGCCCCACAGTAATGGAACAGCCTCCGAATTAGTGATCGGGACTCAGAGTCTCAGTGGGTTTTTTTTAATAATTAAAAAAAAAAAAGGATATTCATGGAAAGCTTGAGTAAACAAATGTTTTTAGCCTAGACTTAAACAAAGTACACCTTCTTACACTGTACACTAGGTCAATAAGCATACCCAACAGTCTCTCCCTCTCTTTCCCTCCCTCTCCCACTCTCCTACTGTCAAGCTGCACATGATACTCCTGAGACGCCAGTAATCCTGACCCTTTCTGCTCTCCAGACCTGAATGATCCATCCTGATGCCATACTTCTTGGAGTTCTCATCAACTGGAGGCTACATTGGAGATTGTTGTGATTGCTGAGGGTGGCACTACTGGAAGTACCATGGGAATGTTTACGGACCTCAATTTAACATGGACGGTTGTGTGGTCGCTGGGACTACAGTTGCTGCTATGGCCTTAGGACTGCAATTACCACATACAGTTTTGCACTCAGGTCTCCTTTAGGGAACAGTGGACCAGCTCAACAAATCAGACTTCATAAAAAATCCATAATGAACTTTCTTTTAGTCTCACACTATCCGTTGTTACACAGATGAGGACAGGTTCCCTTATGAGTCTGGTTCCTGACAAGGTTTCTTCTTCATATCGTCTTAGGGAGCTTTTCCTCACCACCAGCTCACACATTAGGGATAAATTCACATATTTAAAATCTGTATCCTGTGTTTATATGTTTCTCTAAAGCTGCTTTGAGACAAGTCAATTGTAAAAAGCGCTATATAAGTAAAATTGAATCTAGAGAAGTTAGTTGTTTTTTTTTCCGACGGATTTTTCAAATTATATAGTTACAACACTGTTTTTGTTTGGGAAGCATTTATCTAGTAAGAAATAAGGCATGACTAGACGTAGCGTTATAGAAAAATAATCAACAACAGGGTGGTGTGATGCCATTAAAACCCCAAAGCCGATTATCTTCCAGGAACATTAAATCCAGGTTTTGTTTAGACTTATGAAGCAGCAACTTCCCAAAATAACAAAAATTAACAAGTCAAATATTAGCAGTACAATATATTTCCTGTTATTACTTCCACACCACTAAACAGTTGTTCCTTCACCAATTTCTCATTTTTTTTTCTTATGAAGTTAATAAGACAAAAACATGCAGCTTGTTACTGAGAAACTACCAAGCCCTCCACCCTGAAGGCTGTCCCATGTTAGAAATCATAAAGGAACAGCTTACAAGAGCACTGAGACTGGAGAGTCCTTCCAAAATGCTAAATAAACCATTTCTCACAGAAAACTTAAACGCACTTAAAGTTCTTTTAGTCTGTATAAGCCCCGTGTCCGCAATACATGTCCCTGTGAATGAATGGTTACCATAGAAATGATAAAATATTGAAACAAGCATATTAATATAAATCTGCGATTCGCCTTGCTGTTATAGAAAAGGAATCACTTTCTGACTAATCAGAACTGAGGATTCAAGAGTGCTGTGGCATAATACTATACTAAGTAGTAGGTTTTTTTTAAATGAATAAAATCAAACAGCTGTGAGACAGTCACATGCGGGATATTTCATCTGAATTTTCAGGAGGTATTACAACTGTTACCCAATAAAGAACAAATGATTCAACAACTTGGCCTCTCACACTTTCCATATCATTTAATGGCCTGAACTCACATTCCTATTTACAGGTCAAAGGAACAATAAAATAAAATAAAATGCCCTAGTGTAAAGTTCTCATCTCATACCACCCAGTTCCCACCTTGATCCGGTCCCATGCTCTCCAAAAACATGACCGTTTTTTTAGCATGGCTTCCACGTTTAAAGTCAAATTTGAGCTGAGGTTGTGACCTTAAGAAAAAGTCACAGCGGTGTCTAACTGTGGATAGCAACTCATCCTGTTTTCTGTTGCTGTATCACATGAACAAGCAATGAATTCATTAATTTGTCAGGGGAAAAAAACAAAAAAAACACACACTACTCCAATATACAGGGATTTTTGTGCTTGCTCAACAGTACCCTGCATCTCATAACACACAAAACATCAGACCTCGTGGGGATGGGCTATAACAGGAGACCACATCAAGTTCCACTCCTGTCAACCAAGAACAAGAAATCGAGGTAATCATGGGCATAGACTCACAAACTGGACAGTTGAATACTGATTTTTTTTTCCTAATCTTCAACTGTTCAGTTTCAATGGGCCTGTGCTCATTACAGTCAGATGTGTATTCTTGGCTGACAGGAATGGAATCTGATGTAGTCTTCTGTTGTAGCTTTTTCTTTTCTTTCGTGCATTCTGGGATGCTTTTCTGTTCACCATGGTAATACAGATCGTTTATCTGGGTCACTGTAGACTTCCTATCAGCTCAGACAATCTGGCCATTTTCCTCCGACCTCTCTTATCAGCAAAGTGTTTCAGCCAGCAGACCCTCTGCTCACATGACGTTTCTTATTTTTCACACCATTCTGTGAAAACTCTAAAGAGACCCCAGGAGATCAGAAGTTTACGAAACACTCAAACCAGCCCATGTAATGCCAATATCAAAGTCATAGGGATCACACAAGTCTGATGTTTGATGTGAACATTAACTATAGCTCTTGACTTGTATCTGCATGATTTTTTGCTGATTAGATAAGTGCATGAACGTGCAGGTGTAGGATTTGAAATTAAAACCTCATACACAAATTCTCAACTTTTACTACTCAATTACAACTTTGAGATAATTATACCACTATGTAATGGTATATGACGTGCATTACAATTACACCCTGCCTCAGTGCCTGTGATGTTTTGACAGTATTTTTCCAGTCATGTTATGTCAGTTATAATTATTATACAGTCCGTTGCCAGTTATTTATTACACATAGCCTCTCTTATACGGTCTCTGATACAGTGCCATACACATCGTTCCACCACAATGTACTATACACCAGTAATAAATATCCAGATAATTGTATACCTACAGCAAAGTGCACTTACATGTATGGTATAGGTTGCTACTGAGTCAGTGTGGATATGCAGAAGAGTTGGCTAAATATTGAAAGTAAATCACTAAACAAGTCTGTTATATTCTTGAGAATGTTGACCCAAGCTGCAGAGAATATCCTCATGTATTCCCTGTGTGGTAATAACTGCTATTTCCTATCCTGGCATCAGCTGACACCTAAACCTTGTAAGCAATAGTCTTTTTGCAACTGTTTATTCATTTATTACAACAACCTCTTGTTTGCTGTGCCCAAAGGCTCAAATTCCTTTTGAAAATAGCATATACCCTTAAAATATTTTTAAATGCAAAAAAAAAGCATGACTTGTTCAAGAAGAGGACACAAGTGAATGGTCTTTTTAGTATTACAGTAACTTTCTTAGGCAAGTGTACTGAAAATGTGATGGGTATAAGGATGAAAGGGCATTTGGTTTACAGTTCCCAACAAAAGTATTGGAATGGCAAGGACAGTTCTTTTGTTTTTGCTATACACTGAAACATGTGGTTTTGAGAGATGAATATGAGAGGATATAAAAACAAAAAGTTTGATCTTTTTGCTTATATTTACACATAAATGTGTTAAACGGTTTAGAACATGGCATCATTGGTGGCAGACCACCCAATTTTTTAGGGGAGAAAAATTATTGGAATAGATAGTCTTAAAGTAAATAACATTTAATATTCAGCTGCATATACTTTGCTTGGGGTACTGTATATTAGGGATGTCACGAGAACCGATACTTCAGTATCAACATTCTGTGTGACAGTACTTGTTTTTCTGCAGTAGCGTAGATACCTTTGATAATAAAGGTACTGGGGTTGCAAGTCTTCCGGAACTGATGGGGGCAGCAAATACGTACAAGTGTTTTAGTCGGTCCACAAGTGGTAAAGAAGAAGAACGCCTACAAACGCACGGGAAAAACTACAGAAAACGGTGACAATTTTAGCTCCGGCCCGACTCATTGAGAGGAAAAGAGAGGAAAGGTAGCATCGGTTAATTTCAAACAAAGCGAAGAAACACCTGGAATTTGGCGAAGCACCTGAAAGTCGGTCCCTGTATTATGTTCGTTTGAGGCAGCTGGCATTGTGGTTGTGAAACCAGCTAACGTTATGCTCCATGTAATGTTTGTGATAATTTTGTTTGTGTCCTGTCAGCTAAATGTAGCCTAAGGTCACTAATAATTATTCAAATGTTCATGCTTTTAATAAATCTTTTTGGCCTGACACCATATCAGTGAATTTAAACTAATTCAGAGTATAAGGTGTGTGTGTGTGTGTGTGCACGCGTTTGGGAGTGCACCTTAGCACTGTTTTATTAGATATTGTCAGACATTGTTTCATAACTAAAATCTCCCTCTCTCTTTCTTTTTGCCAGCATCAGCCAGAGGAGGATGTCTGCCAGGAGATTTTTTTTTTTTTAATGATTTATTTATTTTTAAAACCACACCATTGTATTGACTTTGGTATTGAGTATCGTGTACTTTTGGTGGTATTGGTACAGACTACTAGATTTTTGGTATCGTTACATCTCTACTGTATAGAATACAGTATACACACATCATCCACATTAGGAATACCTGCATATTCATGAAAATAAATATCCAAATCGGCCAATCAAGGGCCAGCAGTACAATCCATAAAATCATGCAGGATCACTGAAACTAGACGGTTAAAAACTGGGAGGAAAATAGTCACCCAGTCTTTTTCCAATCTTCTGTCCAGTTTCAGTGAACTTATAAATATACACTCATTGTCCACTTTAAGAGGACCAGCATGTTAGCAAGGGCTTGCAAAGATTTTCTGAACATTTTATGGATGTATTAGAAAGGTGCATTTATATTATTGTACATTTGCTTTCCAAGGGCCATTTAAACCAATGATCATGGCATTTACCTCTGCAGATTCACCTTTAACAGCTGTTCAATTTCTAAGTAGGTTTCAATTGTTGCTTGAAACCTACCACACATGGCTATGAGGTTTCACTCCTAACGCGCTCATGATGCCTCCAGGAAATGTCTTCCAGCTCCCTAGAAATAATATGCTGTATGCTGTTCCATGCATCAATTCATTTCCCCCAAATCCCCCGCAGTCAGACTGGACTGCCCAGTGGGGGTAGATTAATAAATGCAATCATAATAAAAGGAATAAGAATGAGAATATAATTTTTATGATTACTACTGTACCAGTAATTGCTGCTTATGCAGATTTACATGATATATTAGTCTGTAATTAGTGAATAAGTGACTCACAAAAGTAGAAGGTAAAACGCAAAAGCTTGCGACAATGTAATTATTTCTTGATTCATATTTACCAGAGATAATGATAGATTACAAATGCAGCTTCCACCCAGCGAGAGAAAGCGAAAACATCTGCTGTGATCAGAGCCGATTTAAAATTTTACATAGAATTAATTCAAGAAGGTGAATTCTGAGTGATCATAGTAGTGAGGGCTAGTTAATGCGTCAGACAAACTTCAGTGACTAAACTTCAGAATGATCACTACCAAATGTAATCAGGAAGAGATTAGTTCCAAATTACTTGAAGGTTTAATGTAATACTCTTTAAAGTTGCATTCTCACATGCAGTGTAATTGAACAGAGTATTACTAAGTGGCCAAATCTATTATTGAGCTATTTAAGAGACACCACAAAAAACCATTTATCACATATCATTAAGTTGCAAGCCTGTCAAAAAGAAGCTCTTAGTATACTTACATCGAATTCTTGAACATTTAATAAATCATTAAAAATGTGGTTTATTTTAGAGCACGGTTTCTTTTTCTTATCATTTTCAATAACTGCATGGATTTAAGGTGTCTGTTTCAACAGTGATGATAACAGCTTTAAGAGAACACAATACTTAATAAAAAAAAATTATAAAATAACACGTAGAAGAAGACAGAAATTTTAATAATGGTGATCAAAACTACAGTTCCCTCCAAATATTGACACCCTTGGTAAATATGAGCAAAGAATGCAGTAAAAAAAAAATGTCTATTGTTTAACCTTTTGATCTTTTGTTAAAAAAAAAAAAAAAAAAATTTTTAAAATCACAAAAAGACAACAGTGGTTTATTTAACGGATTGTAGTTTTGGGGAGACTCTCGTCTCAAGGCACGATTAACTTCTAAATTCTCCAGCTGTGATCCTTGTAGATTTTAGAACCCTAACATTGACGGTTTTGTGTTTTATTGTTTCATTCATTCATCTTTGGTAACCACTTTATCATGGTGAGGGTCGTGGTGGATCCAGAGCATATACTGGCAATTCACCCAAAACGGGACGCGATTCCATACGCTCATTCGCACCTAGGAACAACTTAGTATAGCCAATCATGTGCATGTTTTCAGACAGTGGGAAGAAACTAGAGAACCTGGAGAAAACCCAAACACAGAGGAAACAATTGTTTAACTTTTAACGGTTGGTTTAAAAAAAAAAAAAAAAAAAAAAAAAAAGAGTTTGTTAGCTAAATTATATATTGTGATGTGTATTTTTTTTAAAAAAATATCCCCCAAATAAAAAAAATTTTTTTTTTGGGCATATCAGCCAGCCCTAGGATCAAACCCAGGACCTGTGAGGCACCACAATGCTGCCCATGTTTTGTTATGACTTCATGAATTACTGACCCAAGCAGACAGTACCTCAGGTTAACAGTGTTGTTCTGGGAGATTAAAACACAACACAGGAAATGCTATGCAGTTAAATAAAACACAAGGCCTTGTTGAAAGAGAAATGCTTATCTATATTATGAAGTGTTAAGATGCTGCTTGTGCAGGTCAGCAATGTAAGCATACTAGCTGTCTATAAGGGCAATTATTGTTAGATCTTGCCCAAAGATCATTAAAGAGGAAAAGGGCTTCTTTGCTGCGATCCCTGTGACTTGGTGTTAAGTCAGGCCAGAAATGTCAGGCTATGTCTATGGCTTTTCTTGTTTCAGGCACAATGACTGAGGACATATCTGAGCTAGTACATGGCATGCGTGTTAGAAAATTTCCCACTAATTCGAACACGACAGTTCTGACTGAATTACTGTGAATTACTTTGACAGGATTCCCAGCATGACTCACAGCAGCTCAGGAACATTATGTTTTAGAGTATATTTCTTCCGTCTGACACAATAATGCGTTTGCTTTCATTTTTAACCACAAAATCCTGCACCCTGTAGCTTTAGTGTAATAAAAGGACATCGAACGGAGGACAGAAATCAGAGTAAAAGTGGTGTTACTTAAAACTCTACAGTTTATGGTAAATGGTCTGCACTTATATAATGCTTTTTTAACATTAGCAGTTACAAAGCGCTTTACACTGGTTCTCATTCACACACACACACAAATGGTAGCACAGCTGCCATCCAAGGCGCTGGCTTGCATTCAGGAGCAACTTGGGGTGTCTTGCCCAAGGACACTTCGGAATGTGGGGTCATGTGGGCCAGGAATTAAACCACCAAACCTACAATAAGTGGACAACCCGCTCTACCACCTAGTGATGGATAGCTGGCCCATGGGATGGCTCAAACAGGTTAAAACGATAAATGAACTTTGAACATGTAGGTTTATTTAAGTGTTTTAAATTTTCATGGGGTGAACACTAATGCCTTGTCTGAAACTGTACCCATGAAAAACAGCAGTGTTAGTCATTTCCTTTATTAAAGGCACAGTAGCAAATGACCTATTTTTGCTTGCATTTATATACAAAGTTGCCTGCTCCAGTGTCTAGACTTGCCAGACACAAGCGAGTCAATATAATTATGCCCAAAACAAGTCCAAACCCAAAGTGTAAAATATACTATGTAATGCTTTACTACTATATTGCTTCCAAACAAGCTGCGATATTTGAGGAAAGAATTTCACTGTGCTGTAATGTATACGTGTGAGACACAAAAAGGCTTCTGCAAAAATGTTTGCATGAGCCAAACTGAACTAATCTGTTTTAGCTTGTGGATTAATGTTGGCTCGCTTTCTTTATTTTTTGTATATTTAATATTTCTTTAGTTAATGCCAAAAATATGAAATGACTGGGTTTCACTAAAGTTTAATTAAATTTGTGCAACTAAAAACACACAAGGTATTTAAATGTGACTGTGTAATGCTTATATTAAAAAGTGTAGTTAGTCACTGCAATTTCTATGATTTGAAGTCGATCAAACGAGGTTTACATTACTTTGTCTTCTTACGCGACAATTTACTCTCACTCAGGAGAAGGTCCAGAGTGGGACAGTCTTTCAGTCCGGGAATGTCATCTGAGAAGCCCACACAGTTAAAATCTTCTGACTATTTATTTTCAAAAGATACTGCACAGAAGGTACCAACTACAGCATAAATTAAATAAATGTATGCAAAAAAAAAAATTTGTTACAACACTAACATTAAATTTATTGTGCCACCAGTCTAACGTGAAGTCTCCTGGTTTTATATTACACACACACACACACACACACACACACACACACACACATACATACAGTGGTGTGAAAAAGTGTTTGCCCCCTTCCTCATTTCCTGTTCCTTTGCATGTTTGTCACACTTAAGTGTTTCGGAACATCAAACCAATTTAAACAATAGTCAAGGACAACACAAGTAAACACAAAATGCAATTTGTAAATGAAGGTGTTTATTATTAAAGGTGAAAAAAAATCCAAACCATCATGGCCCTGTGTGAAAAAGTGATTGCCCCCTAAACCTAATAACTGGTTGGGCCACCCTTAGCAGCAACAACTGCAACCAAGCGTTTGCGATAACGTGCAATGAGGCTTTTACAGCGTCCTGGAGGAATTTTGGCCCACTCATCTTTGCAGAATTGTCCTAATTCAGTTACATCAGAGGGTTTTCGAGCATGAACGGCCTTTTTAAGGTCATACCACAACATCTCAATAGGATTCAGGTCAGGACTTTGGCTAGGCCACTCCAAAGTCTTCATTTTGTTTTTCTTCAGCCATTCGGTGGTAGACTTGCTGGTGTGTTTAGGATCATTGTCCTGCTGCAGAACCCAAAACAGATGGTCGGACATTCTCCTTCAGGATCTCTTGGTAGACAGCAGAATTCATAGTTCCTTTTATCACGGCAAGTCTTCCAGGTCCTGAAGCAGCAAAACAGCCCCAGACCATCACTCTACCACCACCATATTTTACTGTTGGTATAATGTTCTTTTTATGAAATGCAGTGTTCCTTCTACGCCAGATATACTTGGACACACACCTTCCAAAGATTTCCACTTTTGTCTCATCGGTCCACAGAATGTTGTCCCAAAAGTCTTGGGGATCATCAAGATGTGTTGTGGAGAAATTGAGACGAGCTTTGATGTTCTTTTTGCTCAGCAGTGGTTTTCTCCTTGGAACTCTGCCATGCAGGCCATTTTTGCCCAGTCTTTTCCTGATGGTGGAGGCATGAACGCTGACCTTAACTGAGGCAAGTGAGGCCTGCAGTTCTTTGGACGTTGTTGTGGGGTCTTTTGTGACCTCTTGGATGAGTCGTCGCTGCACTCTTGGGGTAATTTTGGGCGGCCAGCCACTCCTGGGAAGGTTCACCACTGTTCCATGTCTTCGCCATTTGTGGATAATGGCTCTCACTGTGGTTCGCTGGATTCCCAAAGCTTTGGAAATGGCTTTATAACCCTTTCCAGACTGATAGATCTCAATTACTTTCTTTCTCAATTGTTCCTGAATTTCTTTGGGTGGCTCTCCGGCATGATGTGTAGCTTTTAAGGATCTTCTGGTGGACCTTACTGTGTCAAGCAGCTCCTATTTAAGTGATGCCTTGATTGTGAACAGGTGTGGCAATAATCAGGCCTGGGTGTGGCTAGAGAAATTGAACTCAGGTGTGGACAACCACAGTTATAGTATGTTTTAACAAGGGGGGCAATCACTTTTTCACACAGGGCCATGATGGTTTGGATTTTTTCTCACCTTTAATAATAAACACCTTCATTTACAAATTGCATTTTGTGTTTACTTGTGTTGTCCTTGACTATTGTTTAAATTGGTTTGATGTTCCGAAACACTTAAGTGTGACAAACATGCAAAGGAACAGGAAATGAGGAAGGGGGCAAACACTTTTTCACACCACTGTACACACAGTGGGGGAAATAAGTATTGAACATTTTTTTCAGTAAATATATTTCCAATGAGGTTTTCACATGAAATTTTCACCAGACATCAGTATTAACTCAAGAAATACGGAAATTTAAAGAATTCACAAGACTGAAGTCCATAAATAAAGTAGTGTGTAATAAAGTGGAATGAAACAGGGGGGAAAAAAAGTATTGAACACGCTAAGAAATTGATTTAATACTTAGTGGAGAAACCTTTGTTTGTAGTGACAGCTTCAAGATGCTTTCTGTTTCCTGTTAATTTCCTGTAAGAAATTAATGGGCTGCAGTATTCAGGTGTGATTTTGGCCCATTCTTCTAAACATATTGTCTTTAAATCTTGTTCAATTGGATTCAAGTCAGGTGAATGACTGGGCCATTCTTCTTTCATGTGATTCATTTACATGTGAATCATTTACATGTGATTCATTTACCTTTTCTCCCTTCCCATCCCAAATATTTCATTGAGAATTCTAACGCCTTGATATTTTTGCTCTGAAAACCACTTGAGAGTTTCCTTTTCTGTATGTTTTGGATCGTTGTCCTGCTGAAAGGTCCACCCACATCTCATCATCATCATCATCGTCCTGGTGGATAGCAGAAGATTCTTCTCAAAAATCTCCCGGTAAAGGGCTCCATTCATCGTTCCTTCAATTGTATGCAGTGTGCCTGTACCATGCGATAATAACAGCCCCACACCATGCTGCTTCCATCTTCAAACTTCACTGTTGGTGTAGTGTTTTAAGGGTGATCTGCAGTGCAATTTCTTCTCTAAACATGGTGTGTAGTATAACAGACAAAAAGTTCAATTTTGCTCTTGTCTGAGCAGACTACACTCTCACAGTATTTCATAGACTTGTCCAAATGAGTTGTAGCAAACTTTAAACGAGCTTCAATATGAATTTTCTTTAGTAACAGAGTCTTGCAGGATGAGCGTGAGCAGTGGAGTGCATTGCCTGTTGTTTTCTCTGTAACAATGGTATCTCCTGCCTCAAAGTGTTTCTGGAGCTCTTTCTGAGTGGTTCTTGGCTCCAGGGCTACTCTTCTGACTATTCTTCTGACTCCCGGTCTTGCGAGAAATCTTGCGAGGCCGATTGATGACAGAGTGATGCTGCTTCCACTTACATATTATGGCCCCAACGGTGTTTACTGGAGGATTTGGAAGTTTTTAAGTATGTCTATATCCGATTCCATCAATATGTTTTGCAACAATAAGGTTGCAAAGGTCTTGGGAGAGCTTTCACCCATCATGAGATGTTTCTTGTGTTACACCTTTGTGAAATCTTTATATTTCCGGATTTCTTGAGTAAATACTGATGTCTGGTGAACATTTCATATGAATAGCCTCATTGTAAATATACTTACTGGAAAAAAAAATGTTGACTTATCAAATACTTATTCTCACACACAAACACTCAGGTGAAAAGATCAGTGTACACCATGGAAATTGTGTTGTTTTTTTTGTTATTTTACACATATTTGGAAAGCAAACATTTGATCCTTTGAAACAGTGCCTATTAATGAAGTTAATACACAATCAAATGACACATACAATGACATTTTGTAGTAATTGTCATGATTTAAATGAACAAAAAACAGATCACTCACATGGAAAAAGTAAGTACACCCCTACATTTCTCACACCTTCAAATCCATAAAATTTATTTCAGGTGTTGAAGATTGGGTGCCAGTGATGAGGACCTGCTTAGAAAGTGCAGGTGGAAACGGTCTTATTTAAACCGCTCTCATATCTAGTGCCTGGCGTTGCCTTTGCTATTGAGGGGTCATCATGCCAAAATCTAGAGCGCTAAGAAGGCCTTCAGAAAAAAAGGTTGTGGATGCCTATGAGTCTGGCAAGGGATTTAAAAAGATCTCCAAATTATTTGAAATAGATCATTCCACTGTAAGGAAATCATCTACAAATGGCAAAGATTTGAAACGACTGCCATTTTGCATATAGGCAAAGACCAGGGCTTTTCGAATAACGCACCCATTATTAAAGTGTTTTCAGGAAATCTCTCTTCATGTAACATGTTTCAATATGCAAATGATCGTGAAACTCCAGTAAATATACAGATTAGGCAATATGAGAGCTTCTGATCTAGAAGTTTTCAAATCTAGCATCTTTTTGAGTGTGCATTAGCTACCGTCATGTATCAGATATCTGATTACACAAGAAAACAGATATACAACAGCTACTTCCACAGCTAAGTTTGATATACATAAATGTAAACACAGGGAAAATAAAGCTTAGTTGTTGTTTTTATTTTGAAGACAGAAGTTCAGCAATACCTGAAAACAATATCAAATTTGAAAAATAAGAACGCATGTATGTAAACATGTTGATGTTCTTATTTTATATAACCTCTTATGTGTATTTCAATCTTTTGTATTTATTTATTCTCACTCTTGTGCTCTCTCTCTCTCCACATACATTATATACATATATATACACACACACACACACACACACACACACACACACACACACGTTCAAAACAAACAAAAAACAAGAAGTCCACCAAAATGTCGAGCAAAATGCAATTAAGGGTTTGTATTTTGCATAGCTATTTAACTATATGATTGTGCTATGAGTCTTTTTAGATACTGGGCACTAGTCCAGTCCAGTTCAGTTTAGTCCAGTCCAGTTCAGTTTAGTCCAGTCCAGTTCAGTTCAGTTTAGTCCAGTCCTGTCCTTTCCATTTCAGTCTAATCCAGTCCAGTTCAGAACAGTTCAGTCCATTCCATTTCAGTCAGTCCGGTTCGGTTCGGCTCGGTTCGGGTTAGTCCAGTTTGATGGGAACACATGTTCCTTAGGCTACACGAAGGACGGTCTACTTACATTAGAAACGGCAAGCGAGCGTACATTGTCTGTACTACGTTTCGGGAGACTGTAATGAAAGAGGAAAAACTTTCTTTTCTACTTACTTTTGATCGAAAGTGGACTTTGTTTTGCGAGGCTTCGAAGAGCTGAGTTTCAGAATTGTGACGTCTCTTACCTGGCGCAGGTGAACCAGCTTTAGCTATGCACTGTCTTTACTTCCGATACACCTGATAAGCCTGCTGCCCTGCTCTTAAAGGACCCAAATCCTAAGTCACTATAGAAAATATATATATAAATATATATATCCCTAAAAATCGTCAAAAAGCCCAATTAAATGTTTGTATTCAACATTTTTTTTTGCTGCAGAGAACATACTATAATGTACAACATTCACAGTTTTGGATCAGGCACAGTTTGGACAAGTAATGACGTCGGCTGAATGAGGACCCAGAGAGCGTTGCTATGGAAGCAGCAGCAGCGCAGAGGCGAGACCTTGCTGAAATGGTGCTAAGCTCAATGCCAGACGACACCGTTTCATGTAGCCTACAACTACACAAGTCATTGTTAATATAACACCAATAATGAAGACTATACCAGCTCATTTCTGTTAGTGAATGTAATGTATCACACACACACACACACACACACACACACACACACACACACACACATATATATATATATATATATATACTAGTTAATTTCTTGGTTTGTGGTTACAGCAAACAAATGTGACCATGGTGTTAGATGATGATGATGATAATAATAATAATAATAATAATAATAATTATTATTATTATTATTATTATTGTTGTTATTATTATTATTATTATTATTATTATTGTTATTGTTATTATTATTATTATTATTATTATTATTATTATTATTATTATTATTATTATTATTATTATTATAATTAGCACGTTCGCCTCACACCTCCAGGGTCGGGGTTTGATTCCCGCCGTGGCCTTGTGTGTGTGGAGTTTGCATGTTCTCCCCATGTTATGGGGGTTTCCTCCGGGTACTCCGGCTTCCTCCCCCAGTCCAAAGACATGCATGGTAGGCTGATTGGCGTGTCTAAAGTGTCCATAGTGTATGAATGGGTGTGTGAGTGTGTATGTAATTGTGCCCTGCGATGGACTGGCACCCTGTCCAGGATGTACCTCGCCTTGTGCCCGATGCTCCCTGGGATAGGCTCCAGGTTCCCTGTGACCCTGAAAATGAGTAAGCAGTTGAGGATGGATGGATGGATGGATGGATGGATAATAATAATGATGATGATGATGATACTACTACTATTACTACTACTACTACTGCTACTACTACTACTAATAATAATAATAATAATAATTATTATTATTATTATTATTATTATTATTATTAGTGTAATTATGATGATGATGATGATATTACTACTAATAATAATCATAATCATAATAATGATGATCCATCCATCCATCTTCTACCGCTTACTCCTTTTCAGGGTCACGAGGAACCTGGAGCCTATCCCAGGGAGCATCGGGCACAAGGCAGGGTACACCCTGGACAGGGTGCCAGTCTAATAATGATGATACTACTACTACTACTACTACTACTAATAATAATAATAATAATAATAATAATAATAATGCTACTATTATATAATTATTGTTATTTATATTTTTATTACTTATTATTTATTGGGCTACAGCGCAAAAAATCTAATGGGAGAGCAACACAAAACAATTTTTAAAAATAAAATGAATGCAGATTAAGCAAGTCTGTGGAAGTGAGTTGGGCATAGAAAGGTATTCTACTCTTTTTTTTTTTAATCTGTGGAGTAAATAAATGATTTTCACTTTTTTAATTTTTCAATCCCAATCAGATTGGACTGAGAATGATTCCAGTCCTTAACCTTACATGAAAGTTGAACTTTTACAAAAGGGCGCTACAGTCTTTCAGACATCCAAACATTCCTCTCACTCTGTACTATACTGGGATAATCAGCACATTGTTTGGTGAATTAAAAGGACTTGTGTTTGAGCATCTTTACCTAATTATGAAGCATGATGACGCATGATGTTTCCCCAAATACGAAAACATGACTGATTTGTGATCCTTCCTTTTATAACATTACTTTTTTTTAGAGTACATATCATGTGTTTCCTACTGTCAGTAGTTCAAGATGCCTATTGCTTAGTAACAAATGGGCAACTATAAAAAATATGTATATATAAACAAAGAGCCACTCAGAGCTAGTTATCTAAAAAATGGCCTAAGCAGAAACTACATTGTACTGTAGTGTACAATAAAGAATAGATTCAACATAGCATGTTGTATTGTAGCCTATTATGAAAATGTATAATGTGGACATTATTGTTAATATAAATTCGAATCTAATGTTCATTTCAGTGTATGTTTATTAGCAACACATCATGCTCAGGCACCAGTTCCAAGCTAAGTACTGACTGGTCCTCATGAGTAAGTCTTGAGAGGATGATCCAGTGCAGCCTGTCTCTGATGCCTATACACTGATAACAATGTCCATCCATCCATCTTCAACCGCTTATTCCTTCTTCAGGGCCGCGGGGAACCTGGAGCCTATCCCAGGAGGCATCGGGCACAAGGCGGGGTACACCCTGGACAGGGTGCCAGTCCATCGCAGGGCACAATCACATACACACTCACACATACACTACGGACACGCCAATCAGCCTACCATGCATGTCTTTGGACTGGGGGAGGAAACCGGAGTACCCGGAGGAAACCCCCGCAGCACGGGGAGATCATGCAAACTCCGCACACACATGGCCCTGGTGGGAATCAAACCCCGGACCTTATCATTGCTAATCAGGCGAACGTGCTAACCACTAAGCCACTGAACAGGCTATGTTCCACTTAGATTTGCTTTGAAACGAGATTAGGTCTAATTCTTTATCAATTTAGTATTCCTATAAAGTCACTGCAATGAACAACTGTAGTCTGAAATGAAGAAAATGGAAGAAAGAAAATGCAAAAAATGAATCCTAGATCATTAATTTACCCAAACATAAACACTTTTAAACAGACAAGCACCCATATGGGTACAGTAGAAACGAGATCAGGAATATTCATCTCATCTTTTATTAAATTCCTAACAGCTTTATTCATAATTAGAAAGTAAGCCTATCCCAGGAGGCATCGGGAACAAGGCGGTAAGCAAATTAGTGGCGAGTTGATAAAGATAACCGGCAGATAAAGATAACCGGCAGTTAAAGGTCACTCTCCAATTTAACATGACCTTCTATAACGTCATAAATTATATCAGTACTGTTGGCTTGATTTTGCTGTTATCTTTCATTTTGCTGTATTTCACTATTCCACTAGGGGGCATTGTGAGCTTCCAGCATGCGTTTATTCAGGCCAACGTCTTGATGCCGATTAAGAAATCTCAAATCATTCTCTGAGAGACGTCAGATTTTATTTTAATCTCTTTATTGTCTGAGGTTACGTCAATGTGGTCAACTGAGAACACTGAGAAAAATGTTCTGGTGCCTTGACAGGAATCCCTGTTTTTGGCATCTCAAGAAAAACCTGTCCTCTCCCCACTGTGCTGTCAAAACAAAGATTTGTCAGTGGTAACATTATAGTACAACATAATTTAAGTGTGTAAAAAGATTGAAAACAATCTTGTGTGTGCGTTTGTGTATGTCTTAAGTTTCAGCTCTCAACCAACCGTTTTACATTTCGATGTTGGTTGCCTGGTTGGTGAAAAAGAAAAGAAAAATAGCCTTGATTGACATGTAAAATGTAATGTATTTCTTTAAGTGAATCAGATTGTATTTTGTCACACAAAAGGGACAATCAAGGCAACTGGTTACTGATTTGGGTTATGTGAATGTGTCATACTGCATGTTGAATATATGGAATTTGTTACAAGTGTTTCTTCCAAAGTCGAGTGAAAAAAAGGCATTCAGAAAATGGAATTTATAAAAATGAAATCAATTGAACTTAAAACATCTGACATGACTTTTTTTTTAGTGGTTAAGATTTTAAAAATTATTTGAAAAAGTACTGTAATTGTGAAAAGTATTGATAATAGAGGACCTTTCAAAAAAGAAAACCATCACAGGCTGAATCTATATATCTATAAGCATATAAAATTATTCTTATGTTATTAATTCCATTCATTTGTCTCTAATAATCAGCACTTTATCATGGTGGCACTCAGGGTTCATTAACTTGAATGTGCAGCAGCACTTACTAACTGCCTGGTCAGGGTTGTGGTGGTTCAAATTTGGTTAGTATTTTGTTATTATCTTGAGAAAGAGAACCAATTAAATGACAAGAACCAAACAAAAGTATAGACAAAAAATAACCACCAACATGTTTCACCATGATGTTCTTTGGGTGATAAGCTGTGTTGTTTTTGCACCAAACATTTATTTTAGAATTATGTCCAAAACTTTTACAGTTGTCTCATCAGACCATAAAACATTTGCCACATGATTTGCCAACATTTCATTGAGTAAGGACTTCAGGCTAGCCTACCCCAGAAAAGTGAAGAATAAGCGAGATTGTTGTCACCTGCAGGGAGTTACCAGCACTTGCCAGTTATTCCATCAGATTCTTATATGTTGCCGTAGTTCTCGTCTTGTCAAGTTTTCGTCTTGTCATTTTGTCCATTTTAAAGGAACGTACTGTTCTTGGTCATGTCATCATGGTGCTCCATTTTCTTCACTTGTTTATGATGGCCTTCACGTGTTCCAGGTTACAGCTAATGTTTTGAAAAATTTTTGTACCCCTCTCCACATCCATACCTTTTGACAATGAGATGCTGTACATGCTTTGTAAACTCTTTTCTGACAATGGCTTTAGCAATCAGATAAAACCGAGACGATATCAAGAAAAATCCTTCAGAAACAGCTGATCTTTGTTTCGGGTCTATCAGAATCAATTCATTGATGACAGGTTTATGAAAATTACGTTTGAACATGAGGTTGAATGTGATTGGGGTCATTCTGAGCACAGTCACATGCCCCATTATAAAAGTGTGTGCACACTTATTCATCCAGGTTATTGTTTTTCTTTTTCTTTTTTGTTCAAACATTTAAATTTGTTTTTCACTAGAATTTTGTTAGTTGCTATATCACATTAAAAGTGGGAAAAGATCTGACATTTATCTTGGTTTTCTTTCTTTCTTTCACCAAAAAAACCCCACTGTATCCAAATATACAAATAATATCCAAATATCTACTGTAGATACATATAATGGCATTACATTGCACCCCTGATCAAGAAACAGGCATGAAGACATGCAGGACGTGTATTAGTCAATTTCAATCCTGGGACAAAAGTGGTGGAATATACTTTCCATAGCTGCCTCAATTACTGAGTCATTAGCAGTGACTGATGACCCACCCTTATGATATTCTCAGACCTATTTGTACTAGAAAGATGACGTGTTTTTTGATTGAGGCTACAAAGCACGTCTGTATGTCACTCTGGATAAATGTTAAATGCTCTAAATGTAATTATCCCTTTAGGGAAAGCCTTAAATAGTCTATACTTTAGCAAACATCATCGCATTTTTTCACCAATTCTATATTCTGTAGAACCTCTTTGGAAAGCTAGAACTGTAAAGCATCCAAAATAACCCTTTTTCTACTTGTGTGGATATACAATGGATATAGAGAGTCTACACACCCCTGTTAAAATGGCAGGTTTTGTGAAGTTGAAGAGGGACACTAAGATAAATCATGACAGATCTTTGCTCACATTTAATGTTCAATTACAGAGTATACAAAATAAAATGGAAAAAAAAGATAAAAAACCTTACAATACAATAGTTGCATAAGTGTGCACAGCCCTAATTGAATACTTTGTTAAAGCACCTTTTATTTTATTACCATCGAAGTGTAAGGGCATTTCCTGTGTACAGCCCATTTCAGGTCAGCCCACAGATTTTTAGTTGGATTTAGGTCTGGGCTCTGGCTAGGTCATTCAAACACATTGCTTACTAGCAGAGACCTGAATGTTTTGGACTAAAGTTTTGGACTAAAGTTGGTATTTGTAGCTATTCATGAATCCCTCCACCCTGATAAAAGCCCCAGTTCTGGCTGTTGAATAGCAGCCCTAAAGTATGATGCTTGCACCACCATGCTTCACCATGGTCCTGTTCTTTGTTATGTCACTGTGGTGCTCCATTTTTTTCACCTATTGATGATAGCCTTCTCTGTGTTCCATGGCACATCTAATGTTTTGGAAATTTTTTGCCTACTCAGCGTGGCTCCAGGTCCCTTTCCAGAAACTTTAAACTAACATGTCCCTCAGTGATGGAATGAACTTCCAACCTTAGTCTGGAACGCAGAATCTGTCACTATTTCAAAAAACAACTAAATACCCACCTCTTCCATGAGTACTTAACTAACCCCTAACAATGCCAACCCCACATTATTGAAAATAAATAATTAAATAAATGAATGAATTAAAAAAACGTACTCTGGCTGTTACACCTCTATTCGGTGCACTTTGCTTCTATAGAACTCAATTATAAATCTTGTATGGTAGCACTACTTGTATTGTTCTCCGCTTGATATGTCGCTTTGCTTGTATTTCCTCATTTGTAAGTTGCTCTGGATAAAAGCTTCTGCTAATTGAATAAATGTAAATGTAAATGTTAACCCTCTCCTGATTGATGCCTTTCAACAGTGAGACCCTGTTCATAATTTCAGTGATGGCTGCTGTATGATCATTATTTTTGAACATGAGATTGAATGTGATATCCCCCAATTATAAAAGCGTGTGCACACTTATGTAATAAGTTAATTGTAACATTTCCCCCCTATATTTCCCTAAAATGTTTCTGATTGTTTTTCCACTTAATTTTTATACATTGTAATTTCACATTGAGGGTGGGAAAATTCTGACATGATTTCTCTTGGTTGTATTTTTCTCATCACAAAAACCTGCCATTTTAACAGGTGTGTGTGTGTAGACTTTTTTATATCTACTGTACTTGTCTGGAAAAATTCTCTGCTGTTTTCTCCCTTGAAATTTTGCAATTTGCCATCTCTGACATGCTAAAAAGACTCGACTAAACTGGCTTTTCCTGTGTGTTATGGCAATGACCTAAAAATTAAGTAGTCTTGGTGAGGGAACCCATACAAACATGCATAGTAACGCACGCACACACTCCAAACATGAATCATGCGTATGAGTCATCCAATGAAGCTGCGTAGACGTCAGGTTCCTATTTCCTCAAGGAGGTTCCAAAGACCTCAGCTTACAGAATGCGGTAGCAGTTCTCCCTGCCCCCGTCTGGAAGCCAAGAGAAAGACGCACTTTTACACTACTACCTCCTCAGATGTCAATCATACACACCCAGCTATGCAAGAAATGTAACAAGTGTCTCCTCCTCCCTCCCTACAACTATGTTTTCAAACCCTGGAAAAGACACCTGGCCAAAATGTAAACAAACTGAAGTACTTTTTTTTCTTCTTCTCTATATTAGAACTTTTTATACTGTTAAGCTACAAGTGCTATCCAAGGAGATTCAAATTAAGTTGGTGTCAATTTATTTATTTTTGACTTAAAAACAAGGAACATTATTTTTCTTTGGAAGACATTATTATTTAAATTTAAACCAGTGAGTGCAATACATGTATTGTTGTTTTGTATATTTGATTGGAACATATTTGTTTTCAACACCCATTACCTAATGTCTATTATTACCACCTGCTTACTAACAGAGAAATGGTATATACAGTGAGGTCCAAAAGTTTGCGACCATGTTGAATATCTGGGGGGTTTAAAAAATTTTTTTTTTTTGAAATATATAAAAGAAAAAAACTAATATTTCAATTTCTTGAATAATTAATATTCAAGATTCTGAAATATTTCTAAGTCCTTATTTAATTGTCAGCAAATGTGTGATATTAACCATGTTAACTGCTCTGTACAAAAGGTCAGATTTTCCTCATGTCTAATCTCTTCTAATGAAGCATGTGTTCAGACGACACTCTGTCCACGCCAGCTCGAGTGCTAACTATCATTAAAGCAAAAACGGGATGCACCAAATACTAATAAACACTGAAATTCTTGTAAATATTTAAAAAATTCTTGTCAGTTATATAATTTGTAATGAAAAATGTTGTATAAATTAGAAAAGAATGCGAAATGCAAGAATTTTCACAAGTGGCCTCAGATTTTTTCATAACACTAATACAAAACAATGTCATGTAAAGATGTCATTAAAATTTAATTATACCAAATTATACAATCAGTACAATTTACACTGCCCTGTTATTATCAACTGTTTGTAGTGCTTACATACCATTGTAATGCTGTTGGTTTGTTAGTGTAAAACCTTTCAAACGCAGCCTTGGCATTATAAAATGTCTTTATTTGTAAAGATTATTTGTTTTAAAATATGAACCAATTTGAATGCTTTGTCGATTTCAGCTGAGCTGTCTTCCCCTGTTATTTATATATTTATTTAGTTTTTCTGAACTGCTCATTATAAACCCCTGCTAAATTCTGGTGTTAAATACAGTACATTGTTCGATTGATATCTGATATACAAATTATACTGAATTGTTTATTTATCATCAATAGTTTCTTGTCTCTGTAGGGTAGGACAGTCCATTTTCTTGAGTTTCTACTCCTCCTCCAGATAGACACACCTGGACTGTATAATTACTTAGATGAGTAATTAATGCATTGCGTGGCATGATGGCCTTTTGAGCACAGATAGCAAGATCAAACTAGGTGGGGTCTATAATGTAGCCTCTTCTCATCACCTCTATTGTGTGTCCCAAAGCACACACTCTAACTCCAAGTAAATATAACTCTTCAGTGCTTTGGATAATACAGCCGTGACCTTCAGGACACCAGGCAGGGCTGTCATTGGTCCAGTGGTGTAGCCAGTTGTTTGTGGGGTTGATACCAGACAGTAGTGTGAGCAGTGATTTTATTCAGATTTTGTCAGTATCTACCATCAACCAATCTTGCCATATTAATAACATTAATAAAATATGTGTACGGCAGTTCCGTTGAAATTAATTAATATAACATGTTAGTAATATACCTTCTACCTTTTAAATCTCCTCCTGGTCCAGTATTTCACCAACTACCATATCCCTCAGAGCTCAGATAGCTATTATTCCATCAAACCTGTTTTCTGGCATGGAGCTGTTTAGTTTGTTCGTAATTCTCTAAATGAGCAGTGAATGACTACTACATGAATCTTTTGGTAGAATTTTTAACTGCATTTACGTCAAGTAACTGGGGTGTTTTTTTTTGTTTGTTTTTTTTACATTCAGTATGGTTACCTGGCTAATTCTGATTGGTTATTCCTGTTTCACACCATAGTATCCAATAAAATGTGATAAAATATGTGATAGAATGTGATAAAATGTTATTGGAAATGTACTGTATATAGTCAACCATGCTATTGACCACCCATGAAGAAGCATTTAAGACTGTCAACAAATACGCATCTGTTTTGAGATCATAGTGTAAGGGTACAGTAGTGAAGCTGTTCTGTCAGAAGGGTATAGGGGCTGCACTCTGGGGTACAAGTCACCAAGGCTAAATCTATGCTTCTTGCTTTTGTGTTTATAAGGTTTCTGGTGTATACCTCAAGCTCAGCTTCTTGAAAGACAATGGAAACAGGACAGATTAGGTCTAAGATTAATTAAATTAACATTGATTTCTTTAGATTCAAAGCCACATCGTAAACCAGAATACGATACAAACTGGTAACTGTTAAAGTAGCTGACAGTGATTTGTTGCAGGACTCAGTTTTCATAAATCAATCAAGTATAGGATGTTGTCCAAATTTTCACTGGTCCAAACCACTTGTATAGATGCATTTCCAAACTAGTGGCTCCTCTGCACAGCCACAAACCCAGTGACTATTCAGTAACAGTCTAGATCAAGCTCTCAGCACTCTTTACTCTTCTATCTCACAGGTCCATCACCCGCCAAATGTCGAGCCAAACTAGAGGATCCTTGAGAAGGCTGTTAGTGGGCTTCCACTTGCTCAAGCGCTGCTGATTTGTGTATTTAATCAATTTTTGAGCTAAGGAGCTGGAAAAAGTACAAGCAGCTTTACTAAGTTCCTGTCAGTGGAATTCATCTTCAATTTTGACCCTTGAATATATCATTGTAATCCATTATGTACAAATGATTGAGTGTGTTAATGGTTGTGTGTGGGATACCCTGCAATAGACTGGCATCCTATCCATTCTGTATTCCTGCCTTGCATCCTGATTTCCACAGATATAACCTTGATTAATCACAAACCAGGCCAGGTTAAAGTAATTACTAGAGATAAATGCAGGAATAAATGAATGAACATCATGTAGAAGTTGGTAAGTGTTAAAGGTACCATAAACTTTAAGGTGATTAGGAGATGCTTTCATTAATTTTCATTGTTTCAAGTTCATTTTAATGTAACGTTTGTTACACTATGAAAATATTTTCAGGATTCATGAACTGAAATTTTGTTGGATGGAATTTTGGCCTTGTTTGACACCATTAACCTTTAGATTGCATGTCCTATATAAGCCTATGAGGTTTTAATGATCACTACTTTAAAAAAAAAAAAAAAATTGAGCATTCCCTGATCATGTGCTTAGTTGAGGTCCTTAGCAGAGGTAATCAGCTTATGGAGTTCTTTGAAATGCTTCATGTCACTTTGAGGAGAATAAATGTTTTCCACAGGGTGGTTAACTAGTGTGAGAAAAGGCACGAGGAATGTTGTATCTAGATAAAGACCAATGTAAACATTAAATGTTAAACATTAACTTTTTTCAGGGGTTTTGCTGGATATTCTGAAAGTCAGGCAAAATAAAGTCGCCTCACAGCACCGTGGTACTCGGACAATAATACCATTGTGGCAACACAAGTTTAGACTACTCTATGGTTTGTTAAAGTACAAATTGTACGCTACATAAAAATAAAATAAGTAAATGAATAATGACATGAACGTTCGTGTCAAGTTCCACTAGTCAAGGAATATAATGTTAATTGTATCATCAGGACTGACTAAAGTGACTCAAAAAAAAAAAATCATGTGGGCAAGGATTCTTATAATTTCTTGTAGTGCTTTCCACTTTTATGCATGAAATAGCTATGCACACATTGTGCCCTGCGATGGACTGGCACCCTGTCCAGGGTGTACCCTGCCTTGTGCCCGATGATCCCTGGGATGGGCTCCTCGTTCCCCGTGACCCTGAAGAAGGAGTAAGCGGTAGAAGATGGATGGAGGGATAGCTATGCACACCCTTCACTTGCACTGCTTTCAAAATAATAGAATAAAGAGGTAGGGCTATCACTAACAGGTATGAACAAATGATGTGTCATTCCACATCTGAGTCAAAAATGGCCAACAATTTGTTGACCGAAATTGTAGCATGCATGTGTGCAAATTATAATTTTGTCACTAGTCATTATACCGTTTTATTGGACAAAAATTGTAGTCATAATGAATTCTTAAACAGTTTTCAGAAAAAGCTCTACTGAAAACTTTTACAAGCTGTTTAAGAATTCACTGAACTTTGCTCACTAGCACTACCCACTGGGCAAAATATCCACTGAGCAACTTTGAAAGGACTTTCCATGAAAATATCATTATTGAATATGTAATAGTATGCATTAGTTTTGGGGAGAACTTTAGCCCACATTACAAAGGCAGTGGTTAAGGGCAATGTTGGAGTGTTGTAGTGGCTCAAACATTGTGAGTGCAAATCCCAGCAATGCCAAACTAGAGGATCTTGAGCCTTAAAGGGAAAAAAAACAAAACAAAAAAAAACATCAATTTAAATATTTATAATTAAAATGTTATCTTCAACAACGTCCAGTTTTTATTTTGCTTACTTTTTTTTTTTTTTTTGCTTAAATGTCTTTAATTGACATATTGGTCTATTTTCACTTAATGGATTCCTACATTACCCTCAATGTCATTCCACTACCTGCTGAATCTAATGGCAGTGGAAATCAGTGCTCGCTTCATTCATTGTACACTCTGCTCAGTTGTTTATGGTTCCAAAGCTTCAATTTTATGGGGCAGTGGTGGCTCAACGGTTAAGGCTCTGGGCAGAATGTTAGGGGTTCAAGCCACAGCACCACCAATCATACAGTGCCTTGCGAAAGTATTCGGCCCCCTTGAACTTTTCAACCTTTTGCCACATTTCAGGCTTCAAACATAAAGATATAAAATTTTTATTTTTTTGTGAAGAATCACCAACAAGTGGGACACAATTTTGAAGTGGAACGAAATCTATTGGATTTTTGAAACTTTTTTAACTAATAAAAAAAATTAAAAGTGGGGCGTGCCAAATTATTCGGCCCCCTTGCGTTAATACTTTGTAGAGCCACCTTTTGCTGCGATTACAGCTGCTAGTCGCTTGGGGTATGTCTCTATCACTTTTGCACATAGAGAGACTGAAATTCTTGCCCATTCTTCCTTGCAAAACAGCTCGAGCTCAGTGAGGTTGGATGGAGAGCGTTTGTAAACAGCAGTTTTCAGCTCTTTCCACAGATTCTCGATTGGATTCAGGTCTGGACTTTGACTTGGCCATTCTAACACCTGGATACGTTTATTTGTGAACCATTCCTTTGTAGATTTTGCTGTATGTTTGGGATCATTGTCTTGTTGGAAGATAAATCTCCGTCCCAGTTTCAGGTCTTTTGCAGACTCCAACAGGTTTTCATCCAGAATGGTTCTGTATTTGGCTGCATCCATCTTCCCCTCAATTTTAACCATCTTCCCTGTCCCTGCTGAAGAAAAGCAGGCCCAATCCATGCTGCTGCCACCACCATGTTTGACAGTGGGGATGGTGTGTTGAGGGTGATGAGCTGTGTTGCTTTTACGCCAAACATATCGTTTTGCATTGTGGGCAAAAAGTTCGATTTTAGTTTCATCTGACCAGAGCACCTTCTTCCACATGTTTGGTGTGTCTCCCAGATGGCTTGTGGCAAACTTTAGATGAGCCTTTTTATGGATATCTTTGAGAAATGGCTTTCTTCTTGCCACTCTTCCATAAAGGCCAGATTTGTGCAGTGTACGACTGATTGTTGTCCTATGGACAGACTCTCCCACCTCAGCTGTAGTTCTCTGCAGTTCATCCAGAGTGATCATGGGCCTCTTGGCTGCATCTCTGATCAGTCTTCTCCTTGTCTGAGCTGAAAGTTTAGAGGGACAGCCAGGTCTTGGTAGATTTGCAGTGGTCTGATACTCCTTCCATTTCAAAATGATCGCTTGCACAGTGCTCAGAAATCTTTTTGTATCCAAATCCGGCTTTAAACTTCTCCACAACAGTATTACGGACCTGCCTGGTGTGTTCCTTGGTCTTCATGATGCTCTCTGCACTTTCAACAGAACCCTGAGACTATCACAGAGCAGGTGCATTTATACAGAGACTTGATTACACACAGATGGATTCTATTTATCACCATCAGTCATTTAGGACAACATTGGATCATTCAGAGATCCTCGCTGAACTTCTGGAGTGAGTTTGCTGCACTGAAAGTAAAGGGGGCCGAATAATTTTGCACGCACCACTTTTCAGTTTTTTACTTGCTATAAACGTTTAAAATATCCAATAGATTTCGTTCCACTTCACAATTGTGTCCCACTTGTTGGTGATTCTTCACAAAAAATAAAAAATTTATATCTTTGTGTTTGAAGCCTGAAATGTGGCAAAAGGTTGAAAAGTTCAAGGGGGCCGAATACTTTTGCAAGGTACTGTATCAGTTCCAGAGGTGCCGTATCCTGGCTGACCCGGTGCTCTGACCCCTGCTTCCTGGGAAGCTGAGATATGGGAAAAAATAATTTCAGTATGCTGTAATGTACTGTATATGTGATAAATAAAGGCTTCTTCTTCTACCTCTGTATCAGTGGCCAACTGTGTCACAGTGATTTCTGGAATTTTGGGTCCAAACTTTGCTGTCTCCACTACTTCTAAACTGGATTTCTCATTAATATGACACTGGACATCACAGCAAAATGGTACATGATAAAAGAAGCTCTTGGTCTGAGGTTTTTAGGAGCTGACAGAAAACCTTGGCATGATAACTGATGGTTAACTGAAATGAATGCTGTAGATCTTTATCTACACCATTCAGATAGCCTCACTTTTTTGACTGGATGAAATGAAATTTCAAATCAGTTTCCATAGAAAAGAAACAAGTTTAACAATTTAATTGCAACTCTGCAGAAAACATGGGAAACATAAATTCATGTAAATAAATAATTTATTTAAATATGTACTTAAATTAAATTCTTTGGTTTCTGACATTCTTATTTCCCATCCTTCATCCAGGATGAACTTAACCATGAAATTTCTCACACAGGGAGACACCCAAACATAATTAAATAGATTAAGTGTAACTGTGGAACGTGTGGTGGTTTTTGTTTTGTTTTTTTAACAACGGTCATCTGTCAATCACTGTGATATACTATACAGCTGTGAGACACTGCAATAAACAGCTACAAAGTATAAAATGTCTTTGAATACTTGAATATTAAGATTTCCTTTCACTGGAACTAAGAGGCCCAAACATGTTCCAGCATGACAATGCCCCTGTGCACAAAGTGATGTCCATGAATACATGGTTTGCCAAGGTTAATGTGGAAGAACGCAATTGTCCTGCATCTGACCTCAAGCCCACAGAACACCTTTACGATGAATTGGAACACCCCAGGCATTCTCACCCAACATCAGTGCCTACTTCACTAATGCTCTTCTGGGTGAATGCACAAATCCCCACAGCCACGCTCCAAAATCTAGTGGAAAGCCTTCCCAGAAGAGTGGAGGTTATTATAACAGCAAAGGGGGATTAAATCTAAAATGGAATGTACTCATCCCATCACAGTACCTGTGATGGTCAGGTGTCCACAAACATTTGGCCATAAAGTGTACATGTTAAATATAGCACGAACTGATTTACCCTATTACTTTGATTTGGCTGCCACCCAAGCCGATAGTCAGACCAGCTAAACCACAGTGTTGGCAGCTAAATATAGTGGGAGTTTCCCACGTGGAGCAAATGAGATTGCCTCTGTTGACAGATATTCTCCGCTAACACATGCACGTATATACATACCTTCAGATCAGTAAAGACATGGTGACGAATTGTTACTTAAGCTGCATTTAGATTGACCTTAAATCTAGTGCACTTTCATGGAATTTTTTTTATTCACGCACACACACACACACACAGAGATCTGTTTGCAGTGGAAGGAATTTGGAAGGAATACATAAAAACATGAATCCAAGAAGATAATTTTATCATATCCATCTTCACTTTGGCTACATTCCTAAATTAAACACATTAGCTGCATGTCTGCTTCATTTTTTTACTCTTTCATCACTGGCTACCTTCACACGCGATAATCCTTTGATGTGCCTTCTCATGAATATACACCTGTTAACAAATCCGACTGGTGGACTGAGTCGATAATGTTCTTAATTGCGTGTTTGTGCTGAGGCGTTTCTCTGGGCTGTCTTTTGGCTGAAGAATTTTTGTAAACTTGTTAGTGTTACTGTGGCATGCCTGGGCACATTACACATAAATGTGTGGGTGCTGTGGGCTAGGGGCCTAGTGTCTGCCAAAAGCAAACCATCTATTTACAAGTTAAAGCGGTAAAGTTTTACACTTGGCTAGAGGTAAAGAATCATTCAAACAAATCAGAGCATGAGGAATGTGTATTGGTTTTCCACTGACCACTGCTTAAATCGCCTCAGCCTGCTCTAGTGGCATCATTATGAACTGTATATCTCTTATAGTGAAATTTAACAGTAATTTGTCTGGATGACACGACTCTAATCACAAATATCAACAAAGTCTAAAAACAAGCTTGAATAGTTAAGACATTGTCATGCTGACAAAAGTTTTCAATAAGAAGTGCAAATAAAACAAGTGCTAACCAAGCGCCCATGGTCTATAAATCCTTGCTTTCTGGGTCATGTGGTCATTTATCGTGCATGTTTAAAGTCATGTTTAAACTTTGTTATCATAACTGGCCAGCTTGACATTGTGAAGGAACATTGTAATTTTTTGCACAGTCCTCTGGTACACATACAGAAAACCTAATTTTGATCAAAGAACATTACAATATAACATTATATAACAAACAATTTTATTTGAAGATAGATTTTCTTATATTTACAATATATACATATTGCACTCTAGCTGGGATGCGTGTGTGTCTGACACCAGCAACTGAAAATAACTTGAATATATAAATAGATTATATATGACATTCATATTCAGGGAGAATGCTGACATTTTTTTTTTCATACACATCAACTTTCATCCCTAATCTCTGCGAAAAGAAATGTCTTACAAATACAATTCATAATTCAATTACTGATTTAACAGGTTTTGATTTTGTGTAGCAATGGTGGTCAAGAGTTTTGGACTAGAAGCTGTGTTTAACTAAATGATACTCTGTCCACAACTACTGAAAAACACAGTGAACAGCAACATAAATAACCATAAATGTATTTGCAGTACACTGTACTGTCCAGAGAGTTTGTCAGTGGGATTTACTTAACGTGTAAAACAGCATCTTCACTTGCACCATTCGAGTTATCAGAAAGTTCAGTGATAACATTGATTTGTCAGTCAATAAGACTTCCATGGTACTGTATGTAGAACTTTATGGAGGAGTTTGAAAAATGTGACGACAAATTATGCTTCATAATGACAAACGTTCTACAAGACCCCCCCCCCACCAAGTTCTTTTGCAAGGCACTTTTTTCTTGGTCCTCCTTATTTCTCAAGTCTGTTGAAATCTGCAAAGAGATATGACAATAGACATTTAATGAACTTGAATGGTTAGTACAGTTTTTGTAACCTGCTCAGACACGCTATACATTTTCAATGTTAAATAATTTCTTATTGGAAGAAATTACCACTCTTGAGCAAAAATGTATATTTAAATAATCTATAATTGGATTTACTTTTATCTATTGATTTGATGCTGGATTGGTGACTTTACACCAGCTTTACGACATGATTTATATACATTGTTCATGTATACAGCAATATACATGAGCCCAGTGGGATACATTTACAGACTGCTTTGAGAATGCAGCAGTTAATAAGCAGCATACTGATCATCTGTGTGCCTGATAAGACAATAAATAGCTGTTTAATATGTCTGTTTGTGCTCTGAGAAAACATTTCCTAGGGTAATACTTCAAATGGGACACAAAAACGAAGCGTGTCAGTATTACACCGAATTCTCTCAGTTAAAAATTTACCTGCAAGGACTATCCCTCAGAACACCGCTGACTCTCTGCTAACCTTCTGAGTAGCCGTGCACATCTTCTATAATCTACAATGTGTACAGATTAACCAGTATGAGCGTGAATACATAACATGAACATCTGAATTATGTGATTTTCTACACACGGAACCCTTAGAACCTTACTTTATATGTTATACCTGCTTTAACCTAATTAAAGGATAAAAATTGTTCAACATTTTAAATATATGAAGATCACAGAATATTCAGATAATCTTAATGTTCCAATATATTTACATGTGAATATGTATAAAGCAAATTCAATAACACTAGCATACTATACTATACTGCAGCTGGATTTCTGTTCAGCAGCATTAAAACTTGTACGGAACAGGAGTTTATAAATAAATGTCATGTAGGGTGGTGGCACTTACAGGCTGGTATTGTGCAGTCCCTGGTGTTATGATATAATCTATAAAAGTGTTTGCTGCATTTTGGGCTAAAATAGAGAGGCCCTGAAACGAACAGGAACACCCAGAACAATGTCAAGCTCATGCTGGCGACACAGGCACCAATCAAATGCATAATTACACTAGATAAACAGCAATAAACATATTTATGCTGAATGTTGGACTGTTGCTCACCTGTTAAATGTTTTAGGAACTTTTCTTTCTGCCGCAGATCTCTAGGAAAGACTTCTGTCCAAAATCAACAAACAACTATTAGTTTTGTTACTATTATTACTAATAGTTTAGATACTAAAACAGTAATGCATTTTTAGATATTTTACAACAGTTTTGAGAATGTCACCAAATCATCCTTATTACTTAATGACATAAGATTTAAGTAGTTAAGTAGTATAAATAGATCAAATGTAGTTTTGGCAAGTTATAAGTCGTGCTCCAACATCACAAGAACAGTGATCAATGTGAGAACAGATGAACCCTAAAGCGTTTCTGAAGAATAGCCTGATGGTCTGTAATTTGTTTAAATGAGATTTTCTGTTATGAACATTGATGCTATTTTTGTGTCATTTTTACCCAGAGAGGGGATGGGGTGTGGGGATCGGGGTTCTGGCACAGGCTCACCAAACCTGAGCAGCTGAAAATTGGAAAGACGACCAGGCAATGTTTTACCAATACTTTCTCCTCTTGCCTGACAGGAGTGGAACCTGATATGATTGTCTGCTGTTGGGTATCCACCTCAAGGTTTGACGTGTTCTGAGATGCTTTTTCACTCGACACGATTGCAGAGAGTAGTTATTTGAGTTGCCATAGCCTTTCTGTCAGCTCAAACCAATTTGGTCATTCTCCTCTGCCCTCTCCAATCAACAAAGCTTTTCTGCCTACAGAACTATCCCTTGTTGTCCACAAACATCCATGCCACATTCAAAGTCATTGAGATCATATTTTTCTCCATTCTGATGTTTGACGTGGATTTTAACTGAAGCTCTTAACCTGTATCTTGTGGGATTTCATGCATTGTGCTGTTGCTACATGATTGGCTCACTGGATAAGCGCATGAATAAGCAGATCTACAGATGTTCCTAATAAAGTGGTCAGTGAGTGTATAACATAATATGTGTACTATTATGGGTGATGAAGATTTGGTACCTGAAATGGGGTGGCGGTATTGTCGAAACATATTGACCAGGGGTTCATTTTTTAAAAAGGCACTGTAAATATCACTATAATTGTTTTAGCTATTATTAAATTACTCTATTTATAAACTAACTTTAAACATAAAATGTTTAGTCTAAATACAGATTAACGTTATGTAATGTTACAATGGTACACAAGTACCATATATGCTACAATCATAAAATATGGGTTAGGGCAACAGTTGGGGCAAATTCAGAAAACCTTCCTGTCATATCTGACACCGTCAAGTAATAGTCTGTCAAAAGCAGGGGTTCTCAAAACTTTGCATCCAGGGAACACTTTCATTGTAAAATCAATTCTGTAGACCCCCTCAAAACACTTTTATGAACACAATACAACTGTTCAAACATCAAGCTTCTTACTTAAAAGTGTATAGTAACATTTTGCCTATTTATTGGCGCCATAGAGCGTTTTTATTTATTCCTGAACTTTCCACAAACAGAACACATTAGACCCAAATCAACATTATTTATAGGCTGTATGTTTTTTCATGGGTTTAGATTAAAAACATAATCAAATCATCATATTCAACGGTTAATGACCAAATGGATTAATTATAAGACCTCATAATAATAAATATAATAAACTCTGATAGTGCTGGGTTGAGTTCCACCACTGTAACATTTATTATTATTATTAATAATAATAACAATAATAAAAAATAATAATTATTATTAATAAATAAATAAATACATACATACATACATAAATAAATACAAATAAATTCATGGGTTCCCTGGTTATGATCCTGCTCTGATAACCAGAACTCAAAAGTATCCTACAGATGTGTCGTATAAAAGTAGTGTCCTACTCAGTAAAACAGTCTACTTACCCAGGTTCTGGTCATGCTGATTAGATTTGTTGACTTCGCTCCCTTCCCTCGACTCTATGGAGTAGTCCGTTTTGATGGGAACCGGAGAGCTTGCTTGACGCTCGCTGGAGTGCGCGTGATGCTCGGCCGCTTCTCTCCCGCTGGCCGCAAGCAGCTGCAGCAGGCTGGTGGAGCGCGCGGACGCAGAGCCGCTCTGTCCGCCGTAACCGCCGCTCACGATCAGCAGCGCGAGCGCAGTGATGACTGGCGCGCGCAGGACGCTCATGCTGGAGCGCAGCTGAAGCGTGCCTCTCTCGCTGCCGACGCGTTTCAACTTCTGCCCTGGACGATAAAACCCACGAGACACACACGACAGACACCGAATTGTGAAAAGTCTACGTTCGGAGACCCCGATTTTACCACACTTCCACACAAGTGGGCACAGCTTTAAGCGTCCCATTACGCTCAGGCGTATTTAGCACGTCGCGCGCGCATGGCTATGACGCTAGCTAATTCGAAAGTTTATTTTGCGATGACACAGTGCAATCTGAAGGAATGACTCGAAGGAATTTATCTGAAGTTACGCCCCAACCATGGCTTTCCTGTGCTGCTACTTGGCATGAAGTGTTGACGTGCCAAAGATTGGCTGCAGAACTATAGAGCAGAAATTGTTAGAATTTGAGGCATATCTCATTACATGTGCATGTTGTTAAAGTGGTTGAGTAAGCATTAAATTAAAAAAAATTAAATTAAATAAAAATAATAAAATCCATCCTGAATGAACACTGAAGCCAGACGCATTTTACGCACAAACCCTTCAGCCTTATTATTACCTGGTTTGCGACTGTGAGGCCGGTTTGGTGTCCTCCCGGTGTGTTAGTCGATTAATATGCTAGTGCAGGAGTTAGTAGGTTTCCTTTCTGCAGGTAGTCTCCGGTTTAGTGCACCATGGCAGACAGACAGCCCAGTCTCTTTATAGGCTGCGTTAGTGACTGAGAAGTGAGAGAAAGCCGGCGGCTTTTCCTTTTTCTTCGGCTTCTTCTTTTCCTTCCTTCTCCTCCTCTCGGTGATGTGTGTGTCACATTCATCCGGCATGAGTTCCCTCGCTTTTTATCCTGTGCTGCAGACGTAAGGACTCGTCCCATGCGGATTGTCCCGGCATGTCGGAGCGCTCCTCCAAAAACGCATTGTAGTGCTTTTCGTTTATTCCGGTCGCGGTCTCATAACTGCTATAAAAAGTCCACTTGTGGTTCAGGTGAAGTGGTTTCCCCCTCTCCACTGACTAACACGCTTTGTATTCCCTTAAACGGGAATATCTGTATCCGTTTCTAAGCATGGACACTGTGGTTGGAATAGACTTTTAATTAATCAATCTCTCTCTCTCTCTCTCTCTCTCTCTCTCTCTCTCTCTCTCTCTTCTTTGTTAATATTCCAGTATCAGATACCGCAATCGATTCCTATTTATTTCACTTGGTCAATTGGTCCATTACCGGAAAGCCAAAAGAGAACCCCTAATTAGGCTCAATTAGTCTGAAATACCCGTATGTGCGTGTGGCGCGTTGGAGCAAGAAGCCGGTCGTGCCGCGACAAATTCACCATTTATAGCAAAGTGACCGAGGAGAGAACAGTCAGGCCTTATCTGCTTCCGTTTACTCCATCCCAGCATTACTACTCCCTTTAAGCATGTAAAAAATGTTCACTCATATTGTACTCTCCTACTCTCCTCCCTGTTTTTTTTTTTTTTTTTGCCTTCCTTTAACGGTCACAGGGAGGTATCAGGTTAACATACCACCAGTTCCCTTAGGTAATCATAATTAGGATTATAAAGCTTTGGTACCTACTATTATTACACCAGGTGGAGTTCTGCAGATTTAGCAAGGGACGATGCAGCTCATTATAGTAGTCTTGTGCCTATCAGAAGATAAACAGTGGCTCAACAGTGCCACACAGTGAGTCTATGTAGGCGATATTTACTTCACAAAACATGAAAGATCCTTCAGTATTTATTGTATTGACCCTAGCTGCAATAAGTCTGGCAAAAAGCAATCGAAGTGCCATCCCAGTTGGTCTTTTATTCCTGTACTTTAGTGCTTCTAAACGTTTATAGCATTTCAGAAGATCGGTCCAGAATCCATGTTAGGAAACCCCCTCACTGATACAGAACACAGCAGGACTGACATCATGATGTTGTTTGTGTAAATCAGTGAACATTCGTGACTAGATGGTAAATGGTATACTTATATAGCGCTTTAAAAAAACAAAAACAAAAAACTTAGCGGTTCTAGAAAGCGCTTTATACTGTT
The DNA here is from genome assembly GCA_012411365.1 of Ameiurus melas. Classification (NCBI taxonomy): domain Eukaryota; kingdom Metazoa; phylum Chordata; class Actinopteri; order Siluriformes; family Ictaluridae; genus Ameiurus; species Ameiurus melas. The sequence goes on along the minus strand of CM022761.1, from coordinate 11,955,142 downwards.
TCTCATTCATACACTCACACACCGATGACAACAGAGCTGTCATGCAAGCGGCTAGCTTGCCATTGGGAGCAAATTGGGGTTCAGTGTCTTGCCCAAGGACACTTCGGCATGTGGAGTTATGGGCTAGGAAACTAACCGCCAATCCTATGTTTAGTGGACAACCCTCTCTACCACCTGAGCCACAGCTGCCCAAATGGCATGTCAAAGTGGTGGCTGTGGCTCAGGTGGTAGAGCGGGTTGTCCACTAATCATTGGGTTGGCGCTTTGATTTTCGGCCCACATGACTCCACATGCTGAAGTGTCCTTGGACAAGACACTGAACCCCAAGTTGCTCCTGATGGCAAGTTAATGCCTTGCATGGCAGCTCTGCTACCATTGGTGTGTGTGAATGGGTGAAATAGAACCAGTGTAAAGTGCTTTGGATGAAAGCACTATATAAGTGTGCCATTTACCATTTACCAAAGGTAAAAAAAAAAAATAATAATTAAAAAAGTAATGCATGCAGCCATGCGTCCCTGGACCGCTGAATGTGCATACATAAACATCACAATCAAAATGTGAATATTGTAGTTCCTCTAAATATTAAGTGTTTAGCACAACCCCATACGGTTTTGTGCCAAATTGACTGGTATTTGGAGCAAGTCATTATTTTCTTCACCCTGCTTAAAGCCCCAGTTCCAGCTGAAGAAAAACAATCCCTAAGTATGATGCTACCACCGCCATGTTTCTCTGTGGGGATGGCAGTCTTTTGGTGATGGGCTGTCATTTTTTGTGCCAAACATTTCTTTTGGTAAAACTTCAACTTTGGTATCATCAGACCATAACACATTCCACATGGTTTTGGGAGGTTGGATGTATTTTTGTAATTTATTTTCTTTATTTGTCTTGCCACCCTACCCCATAGCCCAGAGGTATGAAGAATTCGGGAGATTGCTGTCACATGTAGGGAGAAATTGCTGCAATTCTTTTAATGTTCCTGTAAGCCTCTTGGTAGCCTTCCTGACCAGCCTTCTCCTGATCTTCTCTTAAATTATAAAGGGATGTCCTGTTCTTAGTAGTGACACTGTCGTGCCATATTTTCTCACCTTGTTGAAGGTATAACCAATGCTTTGGACTATTTTTGTAACCCACTACTGATGGATATTTTTCAACAATGTTATCTGGTACCTGCTTTTTAAGCTCTTTGTGGCCCATAACCTTTTCAGTTGGATGTCACCAAGAAGATGTCAAAAAAATATTGTAGGAACAGCTGTACTTTATTATCAGTCACTTTAACTGATGACAGGTGTATACTAATTAGTATGCAACATGAGTTTGAATGTAATTGGTTGATTCTGAATGCTGCCACATACACTATTATAAAAAATTGTGTGCATACTTATGCAGACTGGGTATGGGAAATTTCTTCTTTTTCTTTTTCTTTTCCCCCAAAAACATTTCTGGGTGATTGTCACTTGATATTTATATTTAAGGTTTATTTTTTTTTTTTTTTTTTTTTTTACAAAAAAAAAATCTCCCCTTAAAAAGGTTTTTTATTTTTTTTTTTTTTTTTTTTTTTTTTTTTTTTTTTTTTTTTTTTTTTTTTTCATAAAAAAAAAAAAAAAAAAAAATTTTTTTTTTTTTTTTTTTTTTTTTTTTTTTTTTTTTTTTTTTTTTTTTTTTTTTTTTGTTTTTTTGGGTTCTTTCTTTTTTTTTTTTTTTTTTTTTTTTTTTTTTCTTTTTTTTTTTTTTTTTTCTCTTCTAAACAAAAACAAAAAAAAAAAAAAAAAAAAAAAAAAAAAAAAATTAAATTAAAATTAAAAAAATTAATTATTTTTTTTTTTTAAAAAAAATTTAAAACTGTCTTAATTTCAAGGTAGAATTTGGCTATGTTTTCAGCTATGATATCACAGCAGATTTTAAATATGTAGAAAATCTTACACTTAATATTTTTTGTGTCTTTCTGATAAGGCGGTGTACGGTACATAATCAGGAAAGTTTGCGATCTGCCTCACATACGGTTTAATCATGGCATATACCAAAAAGGAAATCAGTACAATGTTGTAATCCTACAAAAAAGAAAAAAGTTGGAGATTGATATACTTTAACATGCCTAACGTGTTTGTGCCTTTGAACAGATAAATTTGATATAATACATTGTAACATATAATATAATGGGCTACATGCCAGCAATTCTGTGCCAGTTTGACCCTCATCTCCTTGGTCCATTTCACAGATGAAGTGCTTGAATTCAACTGCAGACCCAGGGAGTTTCTTCTAATGCTGAACATTTTTGAAAATAGTGTTAAAATAATAATGTATGTTGGATTTATCAGATCAAAGTTGTACTTTGAATCATATCATACTTACTTATAGCTCATTCTAGTCATAACTTATTTGCCAACCTAGATAATGTTAACCATCTTTCATTAAAAAGCTCGTATTTCAACAATCCTTCTAAACTAATGAGCAATAAAGCATATTTCATGCATTCATTAGACTATAGACTTGGTAGTGAGCAAACATGCTAAAAAGCTAACGTTATGGTTTGCAAGTTAGACTAACTAACTATCTAATAGCTGACTAACCAATTGCCGTTGGTTTACTAATAATGTTGAAAGTTATGCTTGATATTATGGTAATATTATTAGAAGTATAATACCAATTATTTAAATATTATTAATGGTAATGTTAATTTTTCCCGTGCCTTGCATTAACATGGTGCTAAACAGCTATTCGTTTGTTTAATCACAGGGTGCTGGTGGCAAAGGGATGGTGATTTTTAAGCACAACAGTATCAGGGGCGATACTGATTAAAAGATTTGGAATTTATTATTCAAGTCCCCCCATTCATGCTCTCTGACGTACTTTCCTCTTATCACTCACATTTTTCTCTCCACTTAGTTTTCACTTCCATTTGACCACCTCTACTGTCATATCATGTCCCATTCCCTTGTTTTTCATCGATGCTTGTATACTTTCACTGTGCAGTGATAGCGTTAGCATTTCTTCTGATATAAAATCTTCCTGCCACCCCTATTTTTTCACCTGTGCGCTTATAGGGGTATGCTTTATAAGGTTGAAGCTCTTCAAGGCTGGCTTCTGTAATTTAAAGTATTTATTAAAGCAGGCATGACAAACCACAAGAGTGGGAATACATCAGATAACACAAGTGAAGGCACGCTGTAAGTCACTTAACTGTGTACACTAAACTTTAACCTGTTTTGTGTGTCTCACTACATTTGTTTCTTGTGTACACAAGAACATTGTTTAGAAACTCAATATTAGTATATAAAGTACAATAATTAAAAAAGGAATAATGACAGTATTTGCACGATCCATTCAGACTCTTAGCAGCAAATAATGAAACGCAAGCTGTTTCATTATTTTTGCATTAGTCTGGAACAAAATGAAACATGGTTTAGCTTTCACTTGTGTGGCTTAGAAGTGGGCATGTCTGAAACATGGAGCTTTTACCATTCTGCTGTTAGATAGTTGTGCTGTCAGAGTTACGCAACTCGCTGTAACCCCAGATATGTTTTTGAATCGCCATATTTTCCAAATATGAACTTCCCAGTTGTGAAAAAACAGCATGCTTAGAAGAGAAGCATGCTTATTTAAATCACTGTACCCTTTCCTGATTCAAGATAAAGATGATGTCATGTATTCCTTCTCTCACGGCGTGCTGTGGCTCTCAGAGTGCATTGCAGCTGTCAGCACTACAGCGCCTACTTCCAGGTTACTTCCATGTACGTTGCCATGTGCATTTTTTTTGGATCATGTCTTATCTACGCCCCGTCTTGACATTGGTTGTCTCCCTATTATGTTTAATTTAATCTGTTTTCATTTGATTATCGTGTTTCTTTGTCCAGCGCAAAGTATACAATGTGTCTGTGTTACCAGTTGATACCAAGCCTTTGTATATTGCTGTTTTGATGGGTTTTTTTTTATTCCTTTTCTGGTTTTTAACTCTTGCCTTGTCTAGTTTATGTTGTTTGCTGGTCGCCTGACCATTGTCTGTTTCCTGTTCAGGATTTTTAATCATGGACTTGTTACAAGCTTTCATAATATAGCTTTTGTGTCTGACCCTGTCGCCTGACAGATGAAGCTACTTTTTCAGAGGAGGAAGTATGGGCTTGATTTAATTTAAATGTTTATTAAACCTCGTAATACATGTAATATCTCATTACAGTAGCTATGGTATTCCCTAATGGCAGAGACATCTTTCAGCATCTTCCACCCTGCCACTGCAAAAATTGTTCAGGAATGGTTTGAGGAACATGAAAAAGAGGTGTTGAATTGGCCTCCAACTTTTTTTTTTTTTTTTTTTGAAATCTACTCATCAGTAGACTGCAGAAGCACTGCCAACCAGATTTGAACTGTATTTGGTAGTGGACATTCAGTCCAGCAGTGAAACATCAATGTCAGTACTAGTGTAAAAAAGCCCACTAATCAAATGTACCACTAATCAAATCAAATAAAGGGTTTTCCTCCTTAAACTGTTACCTATTGCCATCAAAAAATGTAATATCCATTTAGTGAAGCGGAAGCGACAGTACTTGGCATGTCTGCATCCTTCCTTCTCTCAACTAGACTTCCTCATAGTGCTGCCTTCTCCAAGGTCCATTCTCATCTGCTAAACTATGTTTGCCATGTAGCTGTTTGGTTAATGTTTATGCCACTGTAGCTGTCTCTAAACTGTTATACTCTAAACTATATAGTCCAAGCCAGGGCATCCAGGTTCCAAAATACACAGATTGTTTTTTAGTCATTAACTCATTAATCTTAGATTGAGCCAGTTACCTGTCCACAGCTATAATCTGTGCTGAACTCCTTGCTGACACTGGTACCATACACAGCTTTCACAGCAGTTTTTCTTTAGTTTATCTTATCAGATATTCATCAGCTTGTCAGTTGACACCACATCTTGCATAAGCCAAGCCAGCAGGCCTTACATGGCTTATGGATTTCAGTTTTTCCAGAAGTTTTGAGCAAGTTTGTGCTGGAACATTCCCATACAACATTACTATGCCATGCAGGATCAATGAACCCAAATAGTTCATATTTATGATTGTGGCTCTACTATGTCTTTGTTACAATGTCATGGTTATTCTAGACTACAGAACTGTCATTTTGACCTATGTAATTATCAGTTCAATGATTTAAGGATAACGAATGAATATCATTAGTTCTTTAGCTCACTAAATTATATCACCGCCTTGAGAAACCCTCCCTGCATTCTTTCATGTTGTGTGCATATAATAGTAAGTAAAAAACACAAATGTTCTGTCCAAATACATATTTGGTGTCTTTTAATTCAAGCATCAAATAATGCATCCATGTTCCCTAACATCAAACAAAAAAAAGCATTCTTGGTAGCTTCAATTGATCTACAGTTGATGAGGGTAGTATTGTAGCCTCACTCTACTTCTGAGTTCTAATGTCCATACCCATGAGCAATTTCAGTGTTTACATTACCTTCAATAACCACTTTAGTAGGAATTTGTGAACACCTGCACATCTGCTCATTCATGCAATTATATCAGCCAATCATGTGGCAGAAGTGCAATGAATAAACACATGCAGAGATAGTTCAACAGTATTAGTTAATGTTCACATCAAACATCAGAATGGTGAAAAATGTGATTTTCACACACAACAGTCTCTAAAGTTTACAAAGATTGCTGAAAAAAAAAAATCTAGAATTTTATATATTAAACACATAGTATATGGTGCATCCGGAAAGTATTCACAGCACTTATTCCAAAATGGATTAAATTAATTATTTTCCTCAAAATTCTACAAACAATACCCCATAATGATAATGTGAAAGTTTGTTTGAAATCTTTGCAAATTTATTAAAAATAAAGAACAAAAAAGCACATGTACATAAGTATTCACAGCCTTTGCTCAAGCCTTTGCTTTGTTGAAGCACCTTTGGCACCAATTACAGCCTCAACTCCTTTTGAGAATGATGCTACAATCTTGGCATGCCTATTTTTGGGCAGTTTCTCCCATTCTTCTTTGCAGGACCTCTCAAGCCTCGGTGCACAGCCATTTTCAGATCTCTCCAGAGATGTTCAATCGGGTTCAAATCTGGGCTCTGGCTGAACCACTCAAGGACATTCACAGAGTTGTCCTGTAGCCACTCCTCTGTTATCTTGGCTGTGTGCTTACGGTCGTTGTCCTGTTGGATGAAGAACCTTCGGCCCAGTCTGAGGTCCAGAGCGCTCTGGAACAGGTTTTCATCAAGTCTCTGTACATTGCTGCATTCTGTCTCTGTACATTGCTGCATTCATCTTTCCCTCAACCCTGACTAGTCTCCCAGTTACTGCCGCTGAAAAACATCCCCACAGCATGATGCTGCCAACACCATGCTACACTGTAGGGATGGTATTGGCCAGGTGATGAGTGGTGCCTGGTTTCCTCCTGACATGACACTTTCCATTCAGGTCATCAGACCAGAGAATTTTGTTTCTCATGGTCTGAGAGTCCTTCAGGTGCCCTTTAGCAAACTCCAGGTGGGCTGTCATGTGCCTTTTACTGAGGAGTGACTTCCATCTGGCCACTCTACCATACAGGCCTGATTGGTGGAGTGCTGCACAGATGGTTGTTCTTCTGGAAGGTTCTCCTCTCTCCACAGAGACATGCTGGAGCTCTGTCAGAGTGACCATCGAGTTTTTGGTCACCTCCCTGACTAAGGCCCTTCTCCCCCGATCGCTCAGTTTGGCTGGGCGGCCAGTTCTAGGAAAAGTCCTGCTGGTTCCAAACTTCTTTCATTTACGGATGATGGAGGCCACTGTGCTCATTGGGACCTTCAAAGGTGCAGAGGGGTCCCCCCCCCCCCCTCTCCCCCTCTAAAAAATTTTTTTCCCCTTTTTTACAAAAAAATTCTTCTTTTTTTTGTTTTTTTTTTTTTTTTGCTTTCTTTTTTTTTTTTTGCAGTTTTTTTTGTGTGTGTTGTGTTTTTTTTTTTAATCCTTCCAATTTACTTTCCCTCCCCCCCGGGGCCCCACTCATTTTCAGTCAAGTTTTAGAAACATCTCAAGGATGATCAGTGGAAATAGAATGCACCTCAGCTTAATTTTTAGTGTCATGTCAAAGGCTGTGAATACTTATGAACATGTGCTTTTTTTTTTTTTTTTTTTAAATTTGCAAATATTTCAAACAAACTTCTTTCACATTGTCATTATGGGGTATTGTTTGTAGAATTTTGAGGAAAATAATGAATTTAATCCATTTTGGAATAAGGCTGGGAATACTTTCCGGATGCACTGTAGTTTGCACACAAGAAAATTACAGAAGAGGTTATGGTCTGGAATCTGCAATGAAAAAGAGGTCTGATAAAGATCCAAATAGAATTTAATTGGCAGGCTGTGGAGGCAGTAAATACTGGAATGCTGAATGAACAGACCAAATTTAACTTTAGTTAAACCTCCAAATCCTCCCATAAACTGAAGGCCAAATATACATTAAAATAAACAAACTTTGCAATCGTACAACTACATAATGAACAGTTGAAAATACAGAACAATACTTTAATGCTTGATATATGTAATTGATCTTAAGGTGTATCAAATTTTAAGTAATGGGTTACAGAATTGTTCGTAGCACTTGGAATGACTTCGGACTGAAAATAATGCCAAGTAAGACATGTTCTCAATTTATTTCTCACACTGAAAACAACAGGAAATCTTGCTAATGTTCTGGCACTGTGGGAAGATGATGTAACACTTTACGGAACAGTGGATTTCTTTACACTTAACAACACATGTTTAGTTTGTAAAGGTTGCCAATATCAACAAGACTGACTATGTAACTGTTGTTTACTATGCAGGCTTTATCTTTATTTTAAAAAAGAATTGAAATTGTAAACCTTGCAGAATTTAAACAAACATCACTCCTTCATGGTGCGTGACACTGACATTCTCAGAGGCATATTAGACAAAGCTGGTGCTTAAATGAGTCATTTGGAGGAGAGGACATGTCATGTTGAGTCATTTTAAGACTTTTCAAACACATCTGGAAATTTTATCTAACAGGGAATATACAATTGCACTTTAGTGAAAAAGCACATGATTATGTTGAAACCCAGGGAAAGAAAGTAATGTTAATGAGGATTAAGAAAATGTCTTATTAGGAAGATACAATGAAAGATGCATCTGGATCTACATTGTAGACATACACTGTAACATCTCTCACAAGTTGTAAGCTAATAAAAAAATCTCACTAAGATCTTAAATAGAGATACTGGATAATGTACTGTAGTCTGATAATGTACTGCAGGGAGACAGATAGCTGTAGACACACACTGACAGATACACACACACACACACACACACACACACACACACACACACTTATAAATTGACACACATACACACCACTTAATCAAAGTTAATCAAAATCTCTTTCCAAAGTCTGTGAGGTGTAAACCTGATGACAGAAGTAGTGGCTGTGCAAAACCCATCAGTCACGTCTTACAAGTCTGACAGAGAGAGGCATGGATTCAGCTAACTTAACTTTGTTTGGATAACAGTTTGTGGTCTTCAGATGTTGCAAAAGATTTCATAACACTTTTGAGCTGGTGTGGACAGCTTAATTTTGATTTACTCTGAGTCCTCTAAGCCATCTTTTTTTTTCCCAAGGCTTTTTTCTGCTTACACAAGTGCTTGATATGTTAATGTTAACCATATTTACAGAGTGGGAACAATACGCATAAGAGCACAGTGCACTATAATATCCATTTTGGGTTTTATTAATAAATAAGACTTAAAATCAGCATTTTTAGCAGCTAAACCCAATATGTAATCAGATCCAATTTTTCCACATCCTTGTACCAGTTTGTACAGTTAAAGATTTATGTAATGTTAAAACCTTTGTGTTTATTAACTTTCACTTCTTTTTCACATTTTTATAAAACTTTCACGTTTTATAATGGCTTGGACATTATAAACATTATACTTTTTCATCAAGCCTACTACAAAGTAGATTGTTCCATGAATACAATTTTACAATTCTATTAGTATTAAACCATTATCTGTTTTTATTTTTATACATGCTTTGCACATTTACAGGGTTATGAAGACCACTATACAATGAATATATCTCATAGCAAGGCAGACATTTAAAAGCAGCAGCCAGCATAAGGAGGATAACGCATACTAAACACACTTAGTATGCGTTATCCTCATTCATCAGTATGTCTGAAATGTCTTGTTCTGCTTATACAGCACCACAGATTACAATTTTTATTACATAAAGAATACCAGGTCATATTTTCTTTATACATTTGAAATTACATTTAAGATTGAGGAACAACAGCACTACTGTCTGAGAAGTGCTGTTATAGAAAATTGCTCAAAGTAGTATAATGACCATTAACATTATTAATACATTTTATTTTCAAAATACCCTGACCAAAAATTAGCAGAAGGTCATCACCCATAATGCCAAATAATCTGTAACAACGAAATGTTAATAATTACTTGAGTAAGAGTAATAAAGTATCCAATTGGAAATCGACTCAAGTAGCACGTAACTAGTAACTTCCTGTGATGGGTACAATGACCATTATAAATCAATAATCCTTTTCTACACAAAATCTCTCACACACCCAAAAAACAAACATTTTCGCAACAGTTGACTGTCTTTATTTTCACAACATGTTAACAACACAAACTTATCAGCATCTAAAAAAAAGTGTTAAAAAAAAAAAAAAAAAAAAAAAAAAAAAAAAAAAAAATCATCAAGACGTATGTGCTTCTTCGGGTCTTCAGCCATTATCTTCCAGGACTGAGCCGCTGAAAAACAATAATGGAGGAATGCCATCGAATGTAGTGAAGGAAAATTACATTTCTGTGATTAAAAATGAACTTGAGTAAGAGAATAAGTTACTCTAGTAAATGTAAATATGACAAAAGCTAATTTGTTCCATTCACAACTTTGGCACCTTCAAAGGAAATGAATAGGAATAACAATCTAGATATAATGTTTCAAAAGTTATGAGCAAGTTTACATTTTTTTTTATTATTTTGCCACCTAGAGATGAATATAGACAAACCTTCTTGGAGACCCTTAGTATGAGGTCATTCAGTTCTCTCCAAAGTTTGGTCAGAAAAGGTCTCACCATTGCTGAGATATGCCTTCACTTCCTGCTTAGCAGCTTCACCATCAGATTAATTTGCGTGTTATGGACAAACCATACCATATATCAAAAATCAAGGTAAAAACAACATTTTGGGGGGATGGTCTCAATGCTGTAATTCAAATTTGTTGATGATGGAAGAAAGTTTGGAAAGGAAAAGAAGTGGAAAAAAGTGATATTAAAAAAAAATATTCAATGGAGAAAAATCCAATATGGTGAAAATTAGCATCATGGTGTCCAATGAACTTACCCAAAGAGTAAGAGAAAAGTGGGATCGCATTTCACAAAATATGTGGGGTACAGTGGAATTGCTGTGAGGCTAGCTGAGACTGTCCTCTAGCGCTGTGCCAAATTTCACAATAAGCATACAAAGCATTCTATGGGCTACCATAGGAACGTTCTTTTAGGAAGAAGAAGAAGAAGAAAAAGAAGAAGAAGAAGAAGAAGAAGAAGAAAGATATAATCACTAAAGAGGGCCTATGCACCTTTGGTGCTTGCCCCCCTAATAAAAGTTAACTATTGTTAAATTTTTACATGAATCTTCTCATTAATTTGCTGTGAGTCAGTCGAGGTGTGGTTGTGTGCTAATCTGTTAACATTTCTTTTTTTTTTACATTTGTGCTTACAGTAAATAAATTAAAGAGGGGAACTCCTTTTGATGATTTTTTTTTTGAGGTGATAGATCCACTTCATCTTCAAGTCTTGTTCTGGTATAGTCTGAAGGGATATTCTTATGACGTCAGTGCATGCTTATCGTAGAGACAGTGTAATTTTAATACTCATTAAAGTTAATATGATTTTGGAAAAACTAAAATTAGGACAAATCTGAAGCATTTTTTAAAATTCTCAAAGCTTCTGATGTCTTTGACCTGAAGGGCACAATGACCATTAAAAGAGACAGGTGGTTATTAACCTGCACAGATTTGGTAATAGATATTAAATACACAAGCAATTAAAGAAATACCATTAAGCACAATTACAGGCAGAACAAAAGGTTTAACAGGCTTGAAACCTGCCTGAAATTGGATCTGTGCGTACACTTACCGTCACACAAGAGGAGGAAGGTGAAAGAGTACTTGTACTTGATTCTTGTGTGTCAAGTTTTGAAATGAACTTTTCAATATCATGTTCATAACAACAAGCTGTTTTGAAGCATTGCAAGGAAGAAGCCTTTCCCAAAAGCATCTCACAAAAAGCAGCACCTGAACTTCACCAAGCCTCATTAGGACAACAATTGTCATTGTGCATTGTGATCAGATGTCAGAGTTTTTCATGATTATCATGTCTAACAACAAAAGGGTGTTTTATACAAGGTAAATCACCATTATTAATGTTTTGGGCTTGGTGAATCAGGGGCTTTTGTGAAGGCTGATGGCAAGCACCAATTCTACTAAATATCAGGATAATTCACCACAAGACTGCCACTGAGTATAAGCCAGAGTACTTCTTACAAGTACTTACAAAACAGAAATGTTTAAAAAATCAAATAAATAAATAAACATTTTGTGTTTATAAATAAACATTTTCATGCACACGTGGTTTTGTAACATCGTGTGATCTGATCAGAAGACTCGACCAAGAGCCTTCTCCAACTTCACCATGGCAGGAATCATAAAATGTTAATTTTAAGGGTGCCAAAAATGTTTAAGCTAGTGTTTTGGAGAAAAATTGCATTACTTACAAACTTTATGATTGAAGAAAACTGATAAAATTTTATTCTTTTATGTATGTTTTGCTCATTTTCAAGATGGGTGTAATTAAGTCTGGATGGCACTATAACTCTTATTTCATGCTATACAAGAGATTTTGTTTAGCATGAGAACAAGAAAATGGTATACTTGTACTTCTACATCTATCAGTGAGTAAGGCAGATAACGTGGTGAATAGCTTTCTGTGGAGGTAGCTGTGAACGTACTCATTCGCACGCAATTACAGTAAGAATACTCAGCCAAAGTCAACATAGTGTCAGTGACTGCAGCTGTTTGTGGCACATCGTTTCAGAGAACTCAAATACAATCTTTCCCCAGTTAGGATAAAAGATTTATCACATCTCCACCCATGTTTTACACACAAATGAGCCACTGAGCCACTGAGCCAATATGTGCAACAAGCCCTGATGTGTCAGTAAATTCCCAATGCTTTCCTAAGTGTCCAGACGGCATGTGGTTGATTAGGAATGATCTGTGCCTGTTCCAGCATCATTCAGTTGCATGCTGGAACTCCATCTCAGTGTGTTGTTTAGTTTTGGATTGTTTTGCGGAATGTGTTGCTGTCGTGGTGTGCATCCGAATGTGCCGTTACCATGGTGAGGTTATGTTTTTGCTACATAGTAACCTCACATAAACAGTAGTGTTATGTAAGGAAGTCAGGTACTTATTTTATGGGCGTAAATATAGCCCAGCCATTTTTATAGCCTAGCTGTCTAGGTATTTTTATCAGTAAGCATTTTTTTTAGCAATTGTTTCTGCAAATTTAATGAAAGATGAAAGGTCATAATAGGGCAGTTGGGCATGAACATGAAATCATGTTGTCAATAGCGCGGACTACACACACCAATTTTATGAGTGTTTTCTGAGAAACTGGGTTTTTATAACACTCACCTTCCACATAATCAGATATTTACCTTTCATCAGATATCAGTTTTCCTTTTGTCGACTACATGTGGGCTTCACTGAACTATCTCCAAATCAAAGTGTGTTTGTTCATTTACTATTACAGAATGGGATGCATCCAAATATTTTATGGGGCAATCTGCTGACTATCATATCATTTTCGGAATGAGATATATGTAAAGTATATAAAAAGGACCTGTAAATAATAACATTAAAAAGTCTACACATGCTTGCAAAAATTGCAGGGCTTTGTGATGCCCAAAAAAAAAATGAACAGAAATGGAGAAAATGGGACATCACAGTGACATTACCAAAAACCCGACCTCCTTGCAAAATTGACAAGAACAAAACAAAAACTTCAAGGAGGCTGCCAAGAGACATACAGCCACATTTAAATAGCTGCAGGAATACCTGTAATGGTCTGCATTACAGGTGACAACAATCTCTATTATTGTTCACATGTCTGGAACAGGATGGCTAGACAGAAGTCCTTTCTTATGAATAGTAAATAATAATAATAATAATAATAATAATAATAATAATAATAAACAAAACATCCAAGCCTGTCTAAATCACCCCAAACCTTATGGTAAAATGTGCTATGATCTGATTGGACAAAAGTAAAACCTTTTGGGCATAATTATAAGATATATGATTGAAGCAAAATATGACAACTTTTCACCCAAAGTACACCATAGCCTGATAAAGCATGGTGGTGGAAGCAGCATGCTATGGTGCTGTGCTGTTTCTCTTCAGCTGGCACTGGGGCTTTAGTCAAGATAGAGGGAATCATGAATAGCTCCAAATACAATTCATTTTGTCACAGAACCTGCAGGTCTATGTTAGACAGCTGAAGATGAAGAAAAAATTCACCTTCCAGCAAGATAATTACCCAATGAACGAATCCAAATCAACAAAGGAATGGCTTCAGAAGAAGTTAAATTTTTGGGGTGGTAGTAATGTTTTGAATTATTGTTACAATGTGTGTGCAATGTGAACAGATTTTCTCCCCATATCATCACACTTAAAGGGGGACATCCATGGAATCTGAGAGCTCCAAGTGGAGAGTTTGTTGGCAGTGACATCACAGCGCTGCTTGCAACTCCTGGTTAGCCTGCTATGCTTGATCATTAGTCTGGGGATAAAAACCAGAAGAGAGACTCACAGTGGCCAAAAGAGCATTATAGAAAACCATCCATACATAGGAAACAAACTGGGGTCTGCAGTCAAACACTGTGTTCTTGGGGATAACATATAGCTGGAAAATGGGGTTAGTCTACAGTCTCACAGGCTGTGGGGAGCTTGGTGAGAGCAAGTTTACTGCCTTAGAAAAGTGATCTTTGATGGTCAGCATGTGCTTTTACTTTGTGAATGAGGCAGACCGGTGATGAAGTCTACGGCATATGGAACCAGGGGAAGCTGGGAACAGGCAAGGGTTACAGCAGGCTGGCAGGCAGACAATGTGTGGATTTGCTCCTAGGGCACACAGAAAAGGTAGCGATGGCCTGAGTATCGAAACAATGAAACAATGCTTCAGTATGCCCAGGGTCTGATTGAAGCCGGGATGGAAGGTGAATTAGGAGCAGTGACCCCACTAAAAAACCTGGGAATCCACAGACTCAGGGGCAAACAGACAACCAGGAGGACCATTACCTGGATCGGGATGGGTGTGTTGTGCTCTCATGACTACCGCCTTGATCTCTCACATGAAAACCCCCACAATGCAGGAAGAAGAGAGGAGGGGGTCGGTCCTCCTCTTCAGGGGCAAATTGGCGGGAGAAGGCATCGGGTTTAGTGTTTTTTTGAGCCTGGACAGTAGGTGATGGTAATATTTAACCAACCAAAGAACAAGACCCAGAGTGCCTGACGGTAGTTTAGACGCTTGGCAGACTGGATGTAGGCCAAGTTCTTATGGTCGGTCCAAACAATTAATGGATGCTTGGGCTCAAGCCAATGCCTCTATTCCTCCAATGCTAACTTTAGGACTAGTAGCTCACATTTCCCCAAATCATAGTTACATTCAGCTGGGGAGAGACAGCAGAAGGTGGAGTTTTTTGTCAAGGACGTATCATTGGGAGAGTACAGTATCCACACCTGAATGGCAACTGTAGTGAGGGGTCAGACTGAATCAAATGACTAAACTGTCTAAAATGAACAACAAGAAAACAGAAATTTTACAAAGTAAGTAAACTTGTATTTGTTTATGAGACACAGATAACCTTCATTAAATTCAAGAATGTACATGTTTATTCATATTTTATGTAAACATTTCTCAAATAAAAAATAATCTCAAAGGTAGGGCTTCCCGAACTAGTCTTTGTGACCCCACATGGGTTTACTTGATTTACAAATGGACTCACAAGAGAAATTCACAGGGTATGTCTCAAACTGCTCCCTGGTTCAGTAGTCAGGGCACTGATCAGGGAGTCAGCCATTTTAAGGGATATCTCAATCACAAAATGCTTCCAGTGCACTGGAACATTCAAACCTAAAAAATATGACAATGCACAATAAAAAACAGGGTGCATCAATGCACACTCTGTTCCCTTACTGGAAATTACATCATATTATTTTAAGCCTCGCAGCTCAAAAAAATGGGGGATAATCTCTCAGCCAACTTGTAGCTCTCAAATGATTACTTACGCTAGTTTTTTTTTAACTGTTATTTGATGTTCTATATAAGGTTTGTTTGAATCTAATGATTTTAAGTGTTTAATGATTTTTAAATCCACTAGCTAGACTATAATCCTGCTTGAAGTACCATGACAGAAGCATGTGTAAATAAGCCAGCAAATTTATATGACACATAAAACTTAAATATTTTAATTTAAGACATGAAATGTCGGGGTGATGCGGCCAAGCTTGTGTAATTCCAGTCTGTACGTGATCTCATTGATTTGTTCCTTAATTCTGAAGAGTCTATTATACCTGGGGTTAAGCTTCCTGCATGGGAATGGCTGTGTCAGGTCTTCTGTGGAGAGCCACACTCTTTCACACTCAACTTTTTTAGGTAGTAAAAAAGTTGAGTGTTGGTAGTTCCCTCTGGCGACGATCTCCCTTTTGTTTGAAGGTGCGTGTGGCCTGCACAAGATGTTGGAGTGTTGGCCCGCTTTACCTGTCTGTTAGCCTGGGGGTGATACCCTGAGGTGAGGCTAACAGTGATGCCTATCATCTCCATGAAGCTGGCCCAGACTCTTGATGTGAATTGTGGACCCTATCACTCATGATCTCTTCCGGGATCCCAAAGTATCTGAACACATTCTGGAATAGTAGCTTGGCTCTGGCAAAGGCAGAGGGGATGGCGGGTAGTGGGATGAGGGACAGGGATTTTGAAAATCGATCGATGATCACTAGAATGGTGGTGTTCCCCCAGTGACTCTGGTAAATCGGTGATGAAGTCTAGGTCTAGGTGGGACCATGGGCATGATGGAATGGGTAGGTGCTTAAGCTTACCGGCGGGCAGTGTCCGCTCTACCTTTACCTGGGCACACGTAGAGCATGAGGACACTATGCACTGTACCTCCCTGGACATGTTGGTCCACCAGTACTTCTCAATCAACAACCGGAAGGTACGATGTACCCCCGGGTGGCCCATTCCTAGTGTCGTGTGGGCCCAGGTGGTGAGCTAAAGCTGGTGTTGCTTCAGGACAAACTGCTTGCCGGGTGGGCATGCTGCTGGGATTTGCGACCTGGGGAGGCGTGCTAGGGCCTGGTCCCTAACAGAACGCTGTCTTGAGGGCCGGCTTGTTCCACCCACTCCGTGCCATGATGGTACGAAACTCCAGGGCATACTCCACCACATCACGAGTGCCCTGCATAACCTTCATGAGCCCCTGGGCGGAGCGCATGGATTGAGACAGGAGTGCCACTTGCTCTGTTAAACGAGAAATCTGCTCTTGTTGCACATTTATAGCTAAATTCTGTTCATAAATGAACTAATAGTTAGGCGCTTGAGAGGTCCTGCAACGAAGAATAGGAGAAACTGCCCAAAAATAGGTGTGCCAAGCTTGTAGCATCATACTCAAAAAGACTTGAGGTTGTAATTGGTGCCAAAGGTGCTTCAACAAAGTATTGAGCAAAGGCTGTGAATACTTATGTAAATGTGCTGTTTTAGTTTTTTATTTTTAATAAATTTGCAAAGATTTCAAACAAACTTATTTCATGTTGTCATTATGTGGTATTGTTTGTAGAATTTTGAGGAAAGTAATGAATTTAATCCATTTTAGAATAAGGCTGCAACATAACAAAATGTGGGAAAAGTGAAGCGTTGTGAATACTTTCTGGATGCAATGTAGGTTGTTCAAAATAAGTATTTACTGTAAAAGCACAACTAAATGCATTTATCATGTATTTAAACATAGCTTTTTTCAAATTAAATTGCATTGTCATAAGTTGTTCCAAAATAATGTACAGTATTCCGTTTGTATTAAAGTATGTTTCGTTCAATAATTTTGAAAATAAATAAAAAACATTTTTGATAGCATTCCACTATGATAATTTGAAAGCCTATAAGTCTAAAAATGAACTAAAATGACTCTATTAAAAGCAGTCATTTGTTTCCATAAGTACCTGTGATGTGATGAGTTTGGCCTTTGCTAATATGGGAATAAGTTGTACACACTCCTGCCGAGCAATAAAGATCAACTGCACATAACTCAGCAGGAGCTGTCAGCAATGATCATGCATCATAATAGTTATATGCATTACACCGGCATATCCGCACTAGCAGGACGTGTCCAATATGACCAGACTCTGCTTTAACACCCAGACCACAGATATGGGTTTTAGGTTAACAGATAAAACATAATGTTAACAGTCATACTGATATTTCATTACATTTTGTTAACATTTATATTCTGGATGCCTTGCAAAAGAACTGTAATCTTTCAGACTACACTAATGCTTTGTTTTAGCCTATTTAACCCCTTAATAACTGTGTGGGGAAATTACTCATTTTTACTTTGTAATAAGATTGTTCATGTTCTGTTTCATTCTCATCTGAGGATAACACATAAGAAGGCCATGTCATGTCACTGAGATCAGTACAGAATGTTTATCTGCTTACAGAGACACAAACATGTTCTGTTCAAGGTTCGTCTAAACATCTTCCAAGATCCTAAAACAAAGCCTGTTTTAACTGCCTCAAACTGCTTCTTATTGGTACACAGAATTATGTCATGCTCTGCATTTCACATATATAGTAGTGGTTTAGTACAAGGGCTTCAGAGCGCTCTCATTATTCTATCCTGCTTTATTCTAGCCTGTATTAACCATCTTTCTGGAATAAACCTTTTTACCTTCAGAGGACGAGTCTGCGAGTGTTGTCTAATTTCCATGACCATTTGATGTCTCTTGGCTGGGCTGCGTGAGTTTTCAACTTTTCTGGACAACAAGCAAACCAAAGGACGCTCATGGAAAAGTTTTCACCCTGATGTCCGTGTTGACACAGGCGGTTTGCCCTTTGTTGTGCAAAAGACAGATGCAGTCTTACCAATGACCTGTTGAAATCATCAAGAAACAGCCTTAAGGTAAAATAGAATTTTATAAAGTCATTGTGTATTGATGTCTGTATGGAGTCAATGAAATAAGAAATGCGCATATTACATTTAGAGAAGTATTACATGGAGGCGATTTCTTATAAGAAGTTCAAGGAACTTTGCCTCTGCATTGGCAGAGATATTGGCATTTCTTAGATCACAGCTTCAAAACTAAGATATATACCGACGGGTATATATATTTAGAGAGAGGGAGATAATAACGGTAAAAATATTTGCTAATGGAAGAACACTGTTTCAAGGAATAAATAATTAAAGAGAGTACTAATATCATGTTTAAGCGTGTGAATTATAGGGAAGGATGTTTGAATGTATGAGTTAAAGAATGTGCTTTCCCTGAAAAAGGTAGTTTTAGCCTCAGACAGTTAGAACAACTGAAACTTAATTTAGAGCCAAAGGAGAGAGAGAGACCGCTAAAACAAAGCGTGAAGTGCAGTTTTTGGCTGACTGGAAGGCATTTGCTGAATGGCAGAGCGAGGCACATAAAAGACAAAAAAATGTCAGGCAGAGACTTCATCTGTTTCTCAGTGTGCTAAATTGCAGAAAGCTGATCCCGACCTGGACTCCGCCCCACCGCGATGCCCACAGCTAGTACGGAGAGAGGAACCTGCAGTTTCAGAGGCACCTCCTAACGATGAAGTGGCCCAGCCTACGCCACTCAGAACCTGTCAGAACTGAGCCACCAACCCCCACTGAACTATGCTCCAGCTATCCTATCTTCACCAGTGGCGTTACACACAAGATCCCAAGTGAAGGGTCCAACAACATTGCTGCCTGATGGCTTCAGACCAACAAAATCGGACAGAGAAGGGACAGTACACACCGTAGTAAATACCCCAATGCTAGAAGTGGCCAGAGAAGGGGGCTGTATCACAGACCCTGGACATTGGCAGCATGACGCATCTGCCACTTCTCCGCGAAGTAGGAGGACGAAAGTTTGTGGATGAACTTTAGATATTATGCAAAGAATTCAGACCCACCACACATCAACTACGATGACTGCCCATGGTCAAACTTGGCACGGACTGGGTCAAGGTTTCATCTAATTCCCTGAGAACTACAGTGCCTTGCGAAAGTATTCGGCCCCTTTGAACTTTTCAACCTTTTGCCACATTTCAGGCTTCAAACATAAAGATATTAAATTTAAATTTTTTGTGAAGAATCACCAACAAGTGGACACAATTGTGAAGTGGAACGAAATCTATTGGATATTTTAAACTTTTTTAGCAAATAAAAAACTGAAAAGTGGTGCGTGCAAAATGATTCGGCCCCCTTTACTTTCAGTGCAGCAAACTCACTCCAGAAGTTCAGGAGGATCTCTGAATGATCCAATCTTGTCCTAAATGACTGATGGTGATAAATAGAATCCACCTGTGTGTAATCAAGTCTCTGTATAAATGCACCTGCTCTGTGATAGTCTCAGGGTTCTGTTGAAAGCGCAGAGAGCATCATGAAGACCAAGGAACACACCAGGCAGGTCTGTAATACTGTTGTGGAGAAGTTTAAAGCCGGATTTGGATACAAAAAGATTTCCCAAGCTTTAAACATCCCAAGGAGCACTGTGCAAGCGATCATTTTGAAATGGAAGGAGTATCAGACCACTGCAAATCCACCAAGACCTGGCCGTCCCTCTAAACTTTCAGCTCAGACAAGGAGAAGACTGATCAGAGATGCAGCCAAGAGGCCCATGATCACTCTGGATGAACTGCAGAGAACTACAGCTGAGGTGGGAGAGTCTGTCCATAGGACAACAATCAGTCGTACACTGCACAAATCTGGCCTTTATGGAAGAGTGGCAAGAAGAAAGCCACAACAAACTCTTCTTCACAACAAATTAAAATTTAATATCTTTATGTTTGAAGCCTGAAATGTGGCAAAAGGTTGAAAAGTTAAAGGGGGCCGAATACTTTCGCAAGGCACTGTATGTCCGCCTGATAAACCTATAGTGGGATGATGGTGTCAACGCAAGGTACAGAGCACAAATCACGGCACTCCAGCAGAGGCTGATGAACACCTTTCTTGTGCAGCTGGACATGACAAAAATAGCAAAGTGTAAACAACAAGATTCAGAGAATGTATCACAATTCCTGTCTAGGCTCACTGAGATCCATGACGCACAATCAGGCTTGGAGAACCCGACGCTCTGGCAGATGGGCAGGTGGCCGTCACAGAATGGGAGGCACATCTCAGAAACAGATTTATGAACGGCATGAAACCAGAAATGGCTACTATAGTCAAACAACAATGTATCACCTGGGACACCATTAACCTCACACAAGTGGAAAGGTATGCAATCCACATGGAGAAGCTCCTACGAGAGGCAAAGGAAAGAAAGATGGAGCCAGATATCAGGGCTATGGACCAATATTAAACTGCTACAACTGTGGAAAAGTTGGACATTTTGCAAGAGACTGTCCAGAGCAGAAGCAAACTGATGGGCGGAACTAAGGGAAGGGTGAGGCACCTGGGAACAGAAGAGGTGACATCATACACCCAAACTTTCAGTTAGCTCACAAAGAAAAGGAATATATGCACACACCCTCATCCAACAGTGGTCAGTCTGACAATTCACAAATGTATGAACCAGTCCTGACCCTTAAACTTTTAAAGTATAATGCCTCTGCTTTTACACAGTTACCATGTATATCTCTTGTAGTTAGTGGGCAAAGTGTCACATTTTTGGTAGTATTCAGGAACAACATATTCAGTAATAAAATACTGCAAATTAAAAGAATCGCTGAAAATGAGTTCACGGTCACTGAATTCCATAGGTAGGACATTCAGCATTAGAATGTTTCTCTGAACCACTAGTTTGTAGAATGTGAAAATGGGAAAAGAGTAACCCACCAATTCCTAATTTCATCTTAATGTCCAGTAAATCTACTGGGCAGGGACTTAATGTGTGTTGTACACTTAAATTTGATGTCCTCACCTCAGGGAGTAACAATAACTGATGACTCCATTTGTTAGAGAAACAGAGCTCTGTGTTTATCAATGATCCATGCATAACAAGCCTAGAGCCTTTTTGACATCGGCACATAATAAGATGAAGGACTAGTGTGTTGAATTTATGCTTGTATGCTGCCCTTCACTGCACAGCGCAAGTGCGTAAAGGAAGAGATTATAATTTTGAGAAAGAATGGTTTATGGATATCCCAGAAAGTGAAGAGCTGTACCTACGTTTACATTTATTCATTTAGCAGACGCTTTTATCAAAAGTGACTTACAAATGAGAAAATACAAGCAAACCTATACTGGTGTGACAAATTTTGTGCATGTTCAGTCAAATTGAGTGACACGCAGTTGCATGTATTTTTTTCCCCAGCATCAGCACTCCATTTCTCATTAGCCAAAATAAAGAACAAACAGTAGGAAGACGTGGGACCATGGGTCAGATTATGTGAGAGTGAGAAAATTACAAATTGGGAACAGAAACCCACCTCCAATATATGGTACAGCCGAACGCTGGGAGTTTATAATAAAAAATCTGGAAATGTGCTAGGTTAAACTGGATGTAATATGTCATGACATGGGAATGTTTCTGAACCTTGGGACAAGCCCCAAACCCCTGGACATACACCCACAATTTAAGAAGGTGCATCTCGGGCTGTGGGCCCAAGGGAAAGATGATGTAGGCCTGATTAGATGTGCACCACTAGTTGTGATCATGCCAAATCTGACTTTAGGCCCAGACAATATAAATACCCTCTTTAATCAGAAGCAATTTAGGGCATTAGACCAGATTTCAATTCATTATTGAAGGCAGGGGTCATTGTTCCATCTCCTGATTCGTCGGTGCGCACTCCAAAATTTCCGGTGTGAGAAGCAAAAAAAAAAAACCTACAACCTGATGAATGGAGATTTGTACAAGATTTGCAAGTGGTTAATGCAGCAGTCAAACAGCGAGCTCCAGACGTGCCAAATTCTTACACTCTATTAAGCCAGGTTACAGCAAATAGCGAATGGTTTTCAGTTGTAGATTTAGCTAATGCATTTTTTCAGTATATCTCTTCATAAAGACAATCAGTTTTGGTTTGCATTCATATTTGACGGATGTCCTTACACTTTCGCTCGCTTGTGTTAAGGGTATTGAGAGTCACTAAGGATATACAACCAAATGCTTCATTATGTCAGTTGAACCGTGAAAGGATTCTGAAGTTCTGATGTACTCACAGTATTGTAATTTCTCTGTTAATTTTAGTTATCATATTTTGTAATGATAAAATGGGGGAAATGTGAGGGAAATTACAAATTCTTACTTTGTAATAAGTTTGTTCATGTTCTGTTTCATTCTCATCTGAGGAAAACATCTAAGAAGGCCATGTCATGTCACTGAGATCAGTACAGAATGTTCATCTGCTTACAGAGACACAAACATGTTCTGTTCAAGGTTTGTCTAAACATCTTCCAAGATTCTAAAACAAAGCCTGTTTTAACTGCCTCAAACTGCTTCTTATTGGTACACAGAATTATGTCATGCTCTGCGTTTCACATATGGTTTAGTACAAGGGCTTCAGAGCGCTCTCATTATTCTATCCTGCTTTATTCTATCCTGTATTAACCATCTTAATGTAATAAACCTTTTTACCTTCAGAAGACGAGTCTGCGAGTGTTGTCTAATTTCCACGACATAACATATTTCAAATGCCATGTTCTCCAGCTTCCTGTATCTGCCTACATTTGACCTTGATGTCTGCCTAAAGCCTCTGGTATGCTTAGTTTTTTTTTATGCGAACACTAGCGTATGTGCACCGCCGTATGCATAGCCCTTCAAAGTATACTCCATTTGACGTACACAGAAGGTCAATGCATGCGCATTAAGACAACTTGCACTACCCCTCCTAACCCTAACCCTGAGAGCAGACTCATTTGCCCCCTGAGATATATCATTCTGAATATGAATTGCTCTAAACACCTAATTTAAAAAATGTTTTCATCAATAGTTATAAACATATAAACTTTGACATGATAAGAATACTGTAGTTTCTCAAACACTTTTTAAGTGGTACTAAGAAATTCGCCTTCACTGTGAAAATCTCAAAATATTAAGCGTTTAATTTTGGCTATGTCATCCAGGCAGAAAATGCTTAAAAATACCCTTGTGTGTAAGAGGTTAACCACTCCTGCATTGCTTTGGCATTCTGTTTGGGACCATTGTCCAGCTAAAAGGTTAAGTTTCTCCAAAGCTTCTGTGTTTTAGCAGACTAAAGCAGGTTCTCTTGTAATATCCCGTATATTGGTCCATACATTATCCTTTCAATGTTGACAAGAAACCCAGATACTGAGAATGAAAAGCATCGCCAGAACATTATGCTGCCACCACCACATTTCACTATACGGATAGTGTTAATTGAGGTATGGTCTACAGTAAGTTGCTCTACACATAGCATACAGTATCTTGATCTTGGTCTCATCACACCAAAAAACCACATCTTCACTTGGTCACTCTCATGCTTTCATATGGCTCTTCTTTCTAGCTAACCTCCCATTCAGTCCTAACTCTTGAAATGGAGCTTTTTTGATTTTCTTTAAAATTCTTGCTCCCAATAAATTATTTTGAAAACATATTCATAATAAACATATTAAGTTCATAATAAACATATGGATATTGATTATTTATATAGAATTTTTTTATCATTTGTTATTCAGAACAAATGAAATAAATTCCTATATGTGTTAAGTCATATGTTTATTGGGATAAAGTAAAACATTTTATTAGACTTCCTGAAACGCAATAACAGATTTATTCCCATATAACCCAAAATTTACTCTTTATATTACTTTATAATTCCCAGAAATTGACTGAGCCAGTGTTGGCTCTGCATTTATGACTCAGAGGGTTGTAAGTTTAAATACAAAGACTGCAAGCTATCTAAAACCCTAGATCACGGCCCTTAATCCTCATCTGCTCAGCTGAATTATAAGTTTTCTTTAGACAAAAGCTGCCAAGTGACTAAATGTAAATTTAGATTCAGGCTGTGACTTTGCTTTAAATAAAAATTATTTAAAAACAAAAAAAAAAAAAAAAACACTATGCAGTTCAAAAATGTAATCAGTAAATCAGTACATAAAGTGTACCAGTGATCTAATCAGAGGTTTCTGAAATAACATTGCTTCATGCTTTTGCTTTTCAAGCTAAAACAATTAAATATTTTCATTTACAGAGTCACAGATGATATCTTGCCTTTCACTTCATTTGTCAATTTAGTGACATGAATTAGCCTCTGCAACAGTTGGAAAGGCACTTAACCATGATGAAAGATACAGACCCATATCTAGGGCAATGCTCCAGGCCTGGGGAGATTCCAAGTGCTGCTTACATCCCATACCATCACCTATCCGGCAGCACAGACAGCGGGCCAAAACAAAGCTTGGCCTTTGATACGGTGTATGCGCAGTTTTGTTTATGTAGCCCTCTTAATAATAAAGCCTTGTCAGATAACTCTTTGACAGGTCAGTACTGTATATATTTAAATGGCACTTGAGCATGGAGGTTGCTGGTATTTTATGTTCTTTCTCAGGTCTTGTCCTAACCTGAAATATAAAGTATTCCTATTATTTTATTTTATTTATCTCCTTAGGTGTCTGCACATTTTCATATGTGTATACACTTTACATATGTACTGACATATACATATTACTTTTCATGTGTTACAGTTATTATTGTACTGTTTGCTTCCAGAAATCAAATTAAGTAACAAATTATCCTAGAAAATATGAAAACTTAATATTATAAATAATTGTTTATTTCAGTTTCAACTAATGGCTGCATATCTTCCCATGACTGAGGCAAATGGTGCTGAGACATGTTGTATACACTCACTGTCCACTTTAATAGAATTTCACATACAACAGATTCTAAAGTTTACACAGAATAGTTGGAAAAACAAAAAACACTGACTGACAGTTCTGTGGGTGGAAATGCCTTGGTGGTAAGAGAGGTCAGAGGAAAATGGTCAGAATGGTTCATATAATAACTCTTTACAACTGTGGTGAAGAGAAAAGCATCTCATTTTGAACAAAACTTGGCACATTGAGGCAGATGAGCTGCAAGAGCAGAAGACATCAGGAATCTAAGGCTATCTTGGGCACAGACTCACACAAACTGGACAGTTGAAGATTTGGAAAAAAAAAACCCAACCTGGTCTTTTTCCAGTTTTGGTGGAATCCTTGGGATCAAATGCCTGAAGTTACCATGTTCATCTGTACAAACAATAGTACACAAGTAGAAACACCATGGGAAGTCACACCGATCATAATGTTCAGGAAGGAGACACATTCTGTCTCCTAGAGATAAATGTAGTTTGGTGCGAAAAGTGCAACTCAATCGCAGAACAAAAGCAAAAGACCTTGTGAAGCTGCTGGAGGAAACAGGTAGACAAGTATCAATATCCACAGTAAAATGATATCTATATCGACATAACCCAAAAAGGTGCTAAGCATGGAAGAATCCACTGACTACAGTTTTCATGTGCACATGGGGACGAGATCTTACTTTCTGGAGAAATGTCCTCTGGTCTGATGAAACAAAAATGTAACTGTTTGGCCATAATGACCATTGTTTTGTTTGGAGGAAAACGGGTGAGGCTTGAAAGCCGAAGAACACCATCACAACCAAAGTTGTGCCATGAAGCATGGTGTGGTAGCATCATGTTGTGGGGATGCTTTGCTGCAGGAGAGACTGGTGTACATTGCAAAATAGATGGCATCATGAGGAAGGAAAATTATGTGGATATATTGAAGCAACATCTCAAGACAGGAAGTTAAAGCTCATTTGCAAATGGATCTTCCAAATGGACAATGACACCAAGCATATAGTACCTCTGTCACGTATCATGACGTAAGGAATATAGGACGGATGCAAACGCAGTTTAACAGTTTTATTGTTGAGAGACACAGGCAGGTAAATCAAAATCCAAAATATGCAAGAGGTCAGGCGATCAGCAAACAGGCATAAACGGGGCAAGGCAGGAAACTATGTCGTGGACACAGACAACAGGGTCGAGATACAAAACATGAAACATAAGCTATGTCTATGAACTGGGAGCGGAGAAACCAGCGTGAACTAAACAAATGAATCTTAACATGAAACATGACATGAACTATGACTATGGTTATCTATCGTAAGGAATCTAAACTAATCTACTATACTATATCTAATCTAATATTCTGCACCGTGTGGTGGGAAGTGCGCGGTATATATGCAGACGTAATCAGCGTCGTAATGGCGGATGGCTGAGGGCAATTCAGACACACGTGAAACAACAACCAATGACATAACAGGGAGGAGACATAAACATAACAAATGCACGTGTCGAAATGTCACTATTGTCAACAACGAAAAAGCAGGTGCTCGCGCACCATGTTCGGCATGCGCACTCACATGCTTTGCAGCACGCTGTTTAAAGGGGAAATCGTGACAGAACCACCCCAAGGGGTTGAAACATCCATCTCCATTGGCGGCCCCAGCCCCCTGGGCAAAATGTCCCAAGCAGAACCAGGAGACCGCACGGCGTTCTTAGCGCAACAAAATAGCAGAGTGATGTCCACAGCAGAGCAGGAAAGCAGAGTAACGTCCCCGGCATTGCCGGAAAGCAGAGGGACGTCCTCGGTGGTGCAGGAAAGCAAAGGGACGTTCACAGCAGAGCAGGAAAGCAGAGCGACATCCTCGGCGTTGCAGGAAAGCAGAGGGACCTGCTCAGCAGTGCAGGAAAGCAGAGCGATGTCCTCAGCGTTGCAGGAAAGCAGAGCGACATCCTCGGCGGTGCAGGAAAGCAGAGCGAAGTTCTTATTGGAACATGAAAGCAGAACGACATCCTCGGCGGAGCAGGAAAGCAGAGCGACGTGCTCCACAGTGCAGGAAATCAGAGCGACGTTCACAGCAGAGCAGGAAAGCAGAGTGATGTCCTCGGCGTTGCAGGAAAGCAGAGCGACATCCTCGGTGGTGCAGGAAAGCAGAGCGACGTGCTCCGCAGTGCAGGAAAGCAGAGCAACATTCACAGCAGAGCAGGAAAGCAGAGCGATGTCCTCGGCGTTGCAGGAAAGCATAGTGACGTCTCGGCGGAACAGGAAAACAGAGCGACAATCAAAGCAGAGCAGGACAGCAAAGCAAACTCTCGGCATCGCAGGAAAGCAGAGCGACGTCCTCTGAGGTGCAGGAAAACAGAGCGACGTCTTCGGTGGTGCAGGAAAGCAGAGCGAAGTCCTCGGCGTTGCAGGAAAGCAGAGCGACGTCCTCTGAGGTGCAGGAAAACAGAGCGACGTCTTCGGTGGTGCAGGAAAACAGAGCGAAGTCCTCGGCGTTGCAGGAAAGCAGAGCGACGTCCTCTGAGGTGCAGGAAAACAGAGCGACGTCCTCTGAGGTGCAGGAAAACAGAGCGACGTCTTCGGTGGTGCAGGAAAACAGAGCGAAGTCCTCGGCGTTGCAGGAAAGCAGAGCGACGTCCTCTGAGGTGCAGGAAAACAGAGCGACGTCTTCGGTGGTGCAGGAAAACAGAGCGACGTCTTCGGTGGTGCAGGAAAGCCGAGCGACGTCCTCTGAGGTGCAGGAAAACAGAGCGACTTTTTCGGTGGTGCAGGAAAGCCGAGCGACGTCCTCTGTGGTGCAGGAAAACAGAGCGACGTCTTCGGTGGTGCAGGAAAACAGAGCGAAGTCCTCGGCGTTGCAGGAAAACAGAGCCACGTCCTCTGAGGTGCAGGAAAACAGAGCGACGTCTTCGGTGGTGCACGAAAGCAGAGCGACGTCCTCGGCGGATCAGGAAATCAGTGATGTTCTCAGCAGCATGCTGCTTAAAGGGGAAATCATGACAACCTCCAAAGTTTGACAAAATGGCTCAATGGCAACAAAAGCATGGTAATTAAGTGGCCATCACAAAGCCCTGATCTCAATCCAATGAAATAAATTGTGGGCAGAACTGAAAAAGCATGTGCAAACAAGGACGCCTACAAATTTGGCTCAGTTACACCAGTTCTGTCTGGAGGAATGTGGCATAATTCCAGCAACTTATTGTGAGATGCCTGTGGAAGGCTACCCAAAACGTTTCACCCAAATTAAACAATTTAAACTCAATGCTACCAAATACTAACAAAGTGTATTCCAGAGAGACATTTGACATTCTTAAAATACAGTAGGGATCTTAACTGGCCTAAGAAATGGAATGTTTTCTATGATTAAATGTCAAGAATTGTGAAGTTTAAATGTATTGGCTAAGTTGTATGTAAACTTCTGACTTCAGCTGTAGATTTAAGGCAAGATACACAGGTTTGTTAAAGAAATATTTATTAGGCATGTTAGCTAACTAGCAAGCTAATCCTGTTAAATTTTTAGTCTGCAAGGCAACTTCCCTGGTATGATAGTTAGCTACTTAGCTGAGATGAAATGGACACTGCAAAGACAGAGCCCTATGACAAATTAGTCCCCCTAATTGGCTTCTTTTTGCTTGGAAAGGTGTCTGTTTGATGGAATCTAATAAAAGCGGGTGTATTTTAATCACTTTTATAATTCTGACATCCAACAGCACAGTATGACATTTTAGAGAGAAAAAATGTCTTGTTTTAAAAATCACCATAGTCTCTTGCTTTTTTATTAGAATTTTTTTGATATCACAGTGACTCATTCAATGCCTCACTCGGGGGTCTATTTCTAATAAGAATGTATTTAAACATAAATATTTTATTGTCTACTAGAAGCAAGCACTAATGTATCTAACATTCTATATATATTTTAGTCATGTTATTGATCACGGTATTCAATAAAGAGTTATATGTGATATTATAAGTCAGTGGACATGAACTACAGTCCTGGAGGATCCACTACAAGTCAGGGATTACATTTTCCTTTGATCACAACACTCCTGATCTAATTAATGAAGGGCTTCACTAATATTTAGCTACTCAGCTGAATCAAGTGTCTGCTGAAGGGAAGACCGCCTACTGCAGTTAAAGCAGAATAAAAATGTTGGATTATATATAACACAATTCGAGTCATTTCTGTAATCGTGTGCTGTTTTAATAATACCAAAACACATTTGGGGTTAATATGAGTACACACTATTGGATTATATGTAGAACCCACTGTTGCTATAAATTTATTCATTATGATTGTCATTTTTAACCTTATTTTTGATTTGTTCAAAACATTCATGATTATTCACAACCATGATAGATATTTAAATATATTCTATTTAGAAATTGTAAAAAATCATTTGAAGCTTTGTACTGTATAATTTTTGTATTTGTTTTAAAAGCTTTACTAGTGATTATAATTCATTTAGGTTTTTTTTAGATGTGTGTTAGCTTCTTGCTGTTTTGACCTTGGTTGTTTGTTTGTTTGTTTTGCATGTGTTTTGTGTATCTATCATGGATTTTGTTAACCGTGTTTGCTTGTGTTTTATTAGACAACCATGATTTATTAAAAACATATATTCCCAAAGTAAAATCAATAAAGCGACATGCACCTATGTACACCCACAACATACTCCAGTTTATTACAGTAAAAAAAGCATTATTTTCAAATATAATGTATAGTATAATCTTAAAATGCAAAAATACCCCCACCAAGTATTGAGTGCATAAATTAACATACTTTTCAGAAGGTCGACATTTGATTTGATTTGATTTCCATAATCATCAGCCATAATCATCAAGATTAAAAGAAAAAAAGGCTTGAAATATTTCAATTTGTGTGTAATAAATCTAGAATATACGAAAGTTACACTTTTTAAAATAATTTACGGAAATAAGTTCCACGATATTCTAATTTATTGAGATGCACCTGTAATTTACAAAAGGTTTATTAAAGAGACAATCCACAATCCAAAGAGAATAAACAATAAACAGTCCATAGTCAAGCACAAAAAGCTCTTAACTTCTAGCTCCAGAGGTTACTCTGTATCAATGTATCAATATGCTTTATATATATACTCCACAAACAGGAAGTCCTTGTTACAACTGCAAAAAGAAAAGCACCAGAATTCAGGGGGGTTGCCCTCTAGTGGTATGGCAGTGAATTATTCCTGCTAGATGTGACATTTGCCTTCTCTGTGATTTGGCAAAAATGGAAAATCTATGAAGTAGTCAAAAACAGTTTGTAATGAAATAGCACAATATGTTTATTTAAGATAAATTCAAGTTGTCATTGACTCTTCCTAGTTATCAGTTTTGAAATATACATTCACTGAGCACTGTATTAGGAACACCTGTACACCTTCTCATTCATGCATTTATCTAATCAGCCAATCATATGGTAGCAGTGAAATGCATAAAATCATGCAGATACAGGTCAGTAGTTTCGAGTAATATTCACATCTACCATCAGAATGGGGAAATAAATGTGATCTCAGTGGTTTTGACCGTGGCATGATTGTTGGTGCCAGATGGGCTGGTTTGAGTATTTCTCTAACTGCTGTTCTTCTGGGATTTTCATGCACCACTCTCTCTAAGTCTTTAGAGCTTAGTGAGAATGGTGAAATAAAGAAAAAACATCCAGTGAACAGTTCTGAGGAAAGAAACACCATGCTGATAAGAGAGGTCAACAGAGGCTGGCCAGACTGGTTCAAGCTGACAGAAAGACTACAGTAAGTCAAATAACCACTTTGTACAATTGTGGTGAGCAGAAAAGCATCTCATAATGGACAACATGTTGAATTTAAGGCGGATGGGCTACAGTAGCAGAAAACTATGTCGGGTTCCTCTTCTGTCAGCCAAGAACAAGAAGCTGAGGGTAAAGTAGGCACAGGCTAAACAAAACCAGACAGCTGAAGACTGGAAAAATGTAGCCTGATTGGATGAATCTTGATTTCAGCTGAGGCACACAGACAGTAAGGTCAGAATTTGGCACCAACAGCATGAATCCATGGTCCCAACCTGCCTTGTGTCAACAGTCCAGGCTGGTGGAGGAAGTGAATGGTGTGGGGAATGTTTTCTTGGCACACTTTTAGCAATCGATGCCATCATTCATTTCAAACAAAGCGAGGAAACACCTGGAATTTGGCGAAGCACCTGAAAGCCGGTCTCTATATTATGTTTGTTTGAGGCAGCTGGCATTGTGGCCATGAAACCAGCTAACATTATGCTCCATGTAATGTTTGCAATAGCCAGTTATTTGTTAGCAACGCTAACACATTGCAGTTTTATACACTACCTCCTAATGGGCCACCATGCATCGCCATGCAGCCGGTGTCCTGTCAGCTAAATGTAGCCTTAATGTCACTACTAATTATTCAAACGTTCATGCTTTTTAATAAATCTTTTTGGCCTGCCACTATATCAGTGAATTTAAATTAATGCTTGGTATAAGGTGTGTGTGCGCGTCCATCTGTGTGCATGTGTGTGTGGGCGGGCGCACGTTTAGGAGTGCACCTCCACTGTAGCCTCCTCTCATTGTCAGACAGTGTTTGATAATTAAAATATCCCCCCCTCTCTCTCTCTTTGCTAAATTTAATTAATTTGGTATTGAGTATTGTGTACTTTTGGTGGTATCAGTACCGACTACTAGATTTTTGGTATCCTGACATCCCTAGTGTGTACAGTGATACCTTACTGAAGATTACAAATTTTGTAAGGCCCCTTGACTGTTCATCAGTTTGATGGCCTCTGGAATGATCACCTTTTACTGTGTCCGTAAACAGTGTCCGTAAACAGTGCCAGGATAGTCATGACTATCCTCTGTAACCTGATTTTGTCTTATTGGGTGGCTGAGCCAAATCAAACACTGATGCATGTGCAGAAGACTCATACAAATATCATGACATTGAATTTTTGTCCAGAGAGCAAATGTAACCTGTGCTTAAAATAATTAGCTTGTTTTTTTGTTTGTTTTTTTACAGATCATAATGAAAACTTTCCTTAAAAAATGAGCAATTCAATACGTTAAAGTTTTTAATAAATAAATAAAACACAGTAAAACAATGTGTGTTGGTTAATTCAGACATCCTGTCAACTAAACAACTCAACTCAACTGAATTTACATTCAGTTCAATAAAATTGTATTTGTATTGTGCTTTTAACAATGGATATTGTCACAAAGCAGCTTTAAAGAAATATACTATTTAAAATTTTAAATCAACCGCATAGCCCAGAGATATGATGAATTCGGGAGATTGTCGTCACATGTAGGGAGCAACCAGTACTTGCCAGAAATTGCTGCAATTCTTTTAATATTGCTGTAGGCCTCTTGGCAGCCTCCCTGACTAGTTTTCTCGTGATCTTAACATCAATTTTAGAGGGACATCCTGTTGTTAGTAGTGTCACTGCTGTGCCATATATTTTTTCAACTTGGGAGTAGGGGGTGACGGCTGTTACAAGGGGAAGGACCGTGTACAGCCCCTTTCTTTATTCTTATGTTCTGATGATTGTTTTCAATAAAGAAATGAAGTCACGCATCTACTGCGATACCTTCATGAGAGTAAAGGGTCACAACATTATCTCTGGGTAACATGAAGACATAATAACAACATAAATATGTTAACAGAGGCCCAAGCATTTATTTGTCCAGGAGCCCTCACATTATCTAGGGTCACTTCTGAGTACAAATCACTACAAATATGTTTAGATAATAAACATAAAATATGCTAAATAAGTATACTTTTTTTGTACCTGTACAAAATAAGTACAGGTACTTAAAAATTATATACATACTTAAAAAAACAAGTATGAGTACTTAAAATTTTAGTATGCATACCTGTTTTTAAGTGTGCATGCTAAAATGTAAGTACACATATTTAAAAATAAGTTTGCATAAAAGTATGCAATATTAATATA
The DNA here is from genome assembly GCA_012411365.1 of Ameiurus melas. Classification (NCBI taxonomy): domain Eukaryota; kingdom Metazoa; phylum Chordata; class Actinopteri; order Siluriformes; family Ictaluridae; genus Ameiurus; species Ameiurus melas. The sequence continues at coordinate 11,922,089 of CM022761.1, read as the reverse complement.
CTCAAATATTATTATATTAATGTATATCAAAGGGGTTAAATTAACTTTAGAAGATGGGGTAGGACTAGTTTTTTCATAGCTGCCAACAAGGTGGGTAACAGTACTGTTCACTGCATGTTTTATTAACACATCATAACATTGGTATTATGCGATTCGTCACGTATAATCACGCGGTATACTGCAGCACGGCTCTATGAATTTAAATTAATTTGTTCTGCTTCACACTATAACCACCAGGTGGCGCATGGAACAACATACAATAGCTGAATACAGTACAATAAAAATAGAATGTGTCGTCAAATGGTTCACATAAAAATATTACGTTTCTCATCAAAACTTATAATAAACCTATTTTAAAAAAGTTTCTAATTAGAATATTATGTAAATATAAAGTGAGCATGATCGCGTCTCATAGTATAGATATTGGATTTGACGTGTGCTAAATCAGTGCAGGGTTTGAGCCTCAGCTCATCTAACTGTTTTTTAAATGAGTGGGGGGTTTTTCACTGCAGAAAGTTCATTGAGGTAACACTGTATGAATTCCACATGAACAGCACTGAATGGATGCCTATGCCAATTAGAAAGATTCAGGTGATGGACTATTAGCAAGTTATTGTCATTCATTCGTATAATTCCAACAATTGTTATGTCTTTTTCACTATTTCGCTGTCTTTTTATTTTAAAAATCTAAAAAATTGCATATATAAAAGTGTCATTTTTGTGATTTTTAGGCTATTTATCATTTAGTACAGCTTCTGACCATTAAATCATAACAGTCTTGTGAATTGATAACATAATGCTTATTTATTCAGAAACAGAAGTAAATAAATACAAAAATGCAACTTTAAATTTGAACTCTGACAGCATGCTTTCAGTTGATGTACGACCCAATTTATATTTTTGATGAGCTGCAGAGATATTCAGGACAACTATATTATATATTTAAAATTTTTATATATAAAACTGTTTTATTACAAGTGTCATGCTTTTTTTATTTTTACTCGTTATGTAGAATATTTAAAAAAGCTTTATGCTTTAAAAAGGTTGTACACAAAATACGTATATACACAAAGTTTATGAGCATATGTAAAAAATAAATATGCATACTAAAATTTTAGAGGGGGGAGAAAACGAGAACCTGTAGCAAGTCCACACAAGCCCAGGAGGAAACACTACAGAAGTGACCACAGTTCAGCATTGACCCTACAACCCTTGGAACATGAACTCATAACACTACCCATTATGCCAATTTACCTCTGCAGTCATTTGTCAAATCTTAGGTTTTTACTATTCCTTATATGTCCTTATATATTCATCCAATTTATTCCTCCTGGTCAGAGTTTCATGAGCCAGCTAAAGTTTAACTAGCTTATCATATGGATTAATTAACTCAGCTCTTCTCCTTTCATGACTGTCAAGAACATGAGGAACAATACTGTTCAATGCATGATTTATTAACACATCATAGCAGCGATATTATGGAAATGTGATTAAAACAATATTACATTACACATGTTTCTGTTCTAAAGGTTTCATCCAAAAACTACTATTGGGCAGTTCATTGGTCAAATAATGAATTTGTGAAAATGTTCCACGTCAAACAATAAATAAGGTCGACAAATGCTTATAAGATAATGCTTAAAAAAGTTAGCTAAAAACAACTCAATAAAATGATATAGAATGATCAAGTAATCTTTCTAGGCCCTTTTCATTCAGTTGCTGTTTCCCTTTTATTTAATCAAAGACTGTTTACTTCCATGTTGCATGTTAACTGTTGTTTTGTTGTATGAATGATGCTGATAATAAGTGCTCATTCATTCATTGACTGATCACTTTGTGATTAGTGTTCAGAGGACTTCTCAGTAATAGCACTAACTACAACCACTATGTTTGTCTGTGGCTTGCCCTGTGGCTCTGTTTGTGAGTGCGCATGTTTTTATATCTATATAGACCAAATGTACCCACAAGAAAAGGAATATCAGACAGGTTTGGCATCATGGGGACATTTGTTTGGTCTCTACAAGGAAAATCTTTATACACAAACTGTAGCTTTTATTAAAAAACAAACAACAAACAAACAAACAAAAGAAAAGATCTAACTAACTAAGTAAGTAAAAGATCCAAAATCCTTCCTTCTGGTTCTTAAGGTTAAAGCCAGCTTTGCATTATGTACTATTTGGCCTAGTTTTGCTGTCACAGGCACAATTGTACATTGTAAAGTATAATCCTTGTACATGAGTTGATATCGGTGGTCTTGGAACCACTGCTGGAGCTTTTAGTTGACCACTGTTTTTACTGCTGTTTCTGTATTTAGATATAATTGTATTCAAATCTTCATTCACATGACGTACAGTATATTGTTTTCTGAAGGCATGAGGTTAGAGAATGAGGTTATTTTCATTCTACCCTGTTATTAACAAAGATTAGTGTGGATCTGAGGGAAATAATTGTGGGGTAAACACGTTTATTTACCAAATGTAATAGAACCCTGGCACACCAGTCCGCTCATATCCAGAGAATGTTCTTATCTTATAATTGGGAGGACAACGCCAGCTATTAAGCACAATCTTGGATATGACGTTCTGAAAGGGAGTGAATGTCTTTAATATGCTCATAAAGTGATATCTCTTTTAGGTCATAGATCACATTCTAGTCATGCACCCTGAACATGGAATAATATTGGGATTATTTCATGTTCAGGGTGATTATTAAACATGGAATAAATTTTACTTTCCCAAAGGAAATCAATAATCATAATTCAAAGTACCTTGTAATCAACAATAGATGCATAGCTTCCCACTACACAATTTTCCAGTAATGTTTGCACAGACACATGGTGTTAGGATTGAAAACTGTGTTGAGTGGAAAGACCTTGGCAGATATCTCAGATGGAATGATCTGACTTGAAACTGAGCATTAGCAGTCACCCTTCAGAGATCTCATACTATCATGGGATCTAGCTAAATGGTAGTGTAAATATGTAAAGTCAGACTAGTGAAACTAAGGAAACTTATCTGAGGTCTGAAGACAATGTTATAGATGATGTTGGCTCATCTGACTACTCTGATCTCATGATCAATCCATGGCCTTTAGTATTTTAAAAGAAAGGTCGTGTTAAGAAAATTATTTTAGGGAATAGTAATAGTGCTTTTGGTGTCCAGATGTCCTGTTGCAGAAATGTGCAACGTAACAACACTTGGTTCCATGAAAGCCAGTTTACACTCATAAAAATTTTATATATATTCAGGGATTACTCTTTGAGTAAACTTTAGTAAAGGTATATTGTAAATAAACCAATTACAGATGAGATAAGGTAGTTCTTAATAAGACTGATGGGAAAAGACAATAGCAATATAAGCCAAGACTACATGTATACATGTTCATCAATTTCACTTGGTGGTTTATTTGAAAAATGACAACATTTTACTGGCATCTTTAGAATGGAGGAAAAATGCCATCAATATTGGACTGCACTGAAATGAAAAGACATTGTAAGACATGACAGTCACCTTGTAGTTACTTTATCGATAATGTGAGACACTCAAGTATATCTAATTTCATTGCTATATAAGCTACCAGTAAATGGAATGAAATTTCAGATACTACCATCACATAAACAATTCATATTTTGAAACAGAAAACACAAAACTGCCACACAACGGTGAATAAATATTGCCATAAATACACAATTGGTTTCTAATTTTTTTTTTTACATTAGCATTTCACTGTCTCTGTACTTTGCACAAATTAATTAAAAGTGACCTACAGCCAGCTTTGTGGTTTTTGTGCTATCAATTAGAATACATTAAAACATTACACTGTGTAAAACCTTACAAGAGGAAACTGGATTTTGAATTTAAATGAGTAAATACAGCATTGTTAGTATCCAGAATCTCAGAAATAGACCTCAATTTGTTGAAGAAAAAAAAAAAAGGACTGAAATAATTAAGATATAACATAAGCTATATAAAATTACATGTGGCATATGTAGCTGTATAAATGTTCTCTAACTTTCTAAACACTAGCCTGTCATGTCCTTTAAGCACAAAACATCATCAGGTCCTCATCAAAATGTTCACTATAACTATGTCATTGTCTGTGTTATGTAATTAAATACTTGTCAGTACTATGAAATGTTCACAATTACTAGCATTAATTGTGTATGATCTACAGCAGCACAAACACCTGTGTTCTTTGTAAACAGTGATTTCAATTGGAAATCATTGCCCTTTTAAAATCAACCGAAACATGTTTTTAAGGCCATTATTTTTCTCTCAGGATTCATACGAATATGCAAATAAAAAGAAAAGAAAAAAAACAACAACATACACAGTCCCACCCCTATTTCCTGTAAACCAGTAATTAATCTCAAAATATTTTATGACAATGAAATTCACGTTAGATTTTCCAGTGGGATTTTTTCATTTTTTTAAAGACTGCAGCAAAACTTCTGTAGTACAAATTTCCAGCTCTGACCAGTCTGCACACTCAAATCCCCCAAACAGTTCTGACCATTTTTTTTAATCATTAAAATCTTTTTATAGCAGTTTTAGTATTTATAAAAGTTACCATACACTTTTTAATTATAATAAGCCCACAAGCAAAACTCTAGCCTTCCCACTAGCTATTCTCAACTAAATTATAGCAGACTTAAACATCTCTTACTGACCTGAGATGATCAAGAGATGTAATCACATGTACAGATTACGTTACTGGCACTAGGTGAAAGGTCACATGCTTGACTCATCATGATTCAGTCTTTGGACTGCTGAGATTATGATCAAACAAAAAATCTACCAAACCTGAATCTTTTTAGGAGGGCTATTTGGTGGGAAAAATCTGCTTTGTGTCCAGCATTTTCTCTTTCTCAACATAGAAGAACCACTCCAAATAAATTCGAGCATTCCTCAAGAATGAAAGTTTAAAAAAAAAAAACACTTCTTATTCAAGAATTTGTTTGTAGGAATTCATGAGTACACTAGCTTCCATCCATCTTCTATACTGCTTTATCCTTTTCAGGGTCACGGGGGAACCTGGAGCCTATCCCAGGGAGCATCGGGCCCAAGGCGGGGTACACCCTGGACAGGGTGCCAATCCACCGCAGGGCACAATCACATACACACCAACACACCCACTCATACACTACAGACACTTTAGACACGCCAATCAGCATACCATGCATGTCTTTGGACTGGGGGAGGAAACCGGAGTACCCGGTGGAAACCCCCGCAGCACGGGGAGAACATACACTAGCCATACACTAGTCATAAAGTATTGAGAGGGGGTTAGTTCACTATCAAAGGTTTTTGTCCCATCATGCTCTGGGCCTTATCCTCTGGATCTCAGGCACCAAAGTGGAAGCTGCACTCAGCGGCCCGGAGTATGACGTGCTGAAACTCTGCAGTCCAACGACCACACACTTCCAGGTATAACGAAGAGCTTTTCCAAAGTTCTGAACAAGAAAGACAGACAGACAGACAATCAGACAGAGAGGGGGGGTTCCATTAGATTTTGTAACGTAGCTGTATGGATTAGTAAGGTCCGGCACTGATCTCGTGCAAGGAGGCCTGGCGTTCAATCCATGTTTCATTTCATACCAAAGGCGGTCAGTTGGGTTTAGTCAGGGTTCTGTACAGACCACCAAAGTTCTTCCACTCCACCCTTGGCAAACCCCGTCTTCATGGAGCTTGTGTTGTTTTCGAGCCCCTTACAGAAGGTTCACCGTAATGCTACACCATACAAAGACATCGTAGTCATCTGTGCGCATCCAACTTTGTGACAACAGTTTGCGGGAAAACCATATATGGGTGTGATATTCAGGTGTCCAAAAACATTTGGCCACATAGTGTATTCTGAGCAATTTCAGCTGCCCAAAAATGTACAACAACCAATGGTTTGTTGCATTAGCTAACTTAGATAGATTAAAATACATTCTCTCGTGCGAGTTCTCTTGTCCTCCGTGTTGCTCTTGTGTTGAGGCTGTTGTGACACCAAATGTCCGCTTGGGGGTCAGTAAAGTACTCTCTATCTATCTCTATTGCCGATTACACATCAGGTCAGTGCATGGTGCGCGCGACATAATAGAACAACACTGCCTTGTTATTAAAAACCTCTAAAGTCATGTATGGGTAATGTTGTGATTAAGGGGAGAAATTTTGTTTTATTATTAATTACATTAAAAAATATGTTATTGTATTATGATTCAATCATATATATATTAATATTTTATTATGAATGTAATTTTTTAATAATTATTAAACCAGAATACAGACAGAAAAATAGGCGAGTTTCCATCACGTGACTTTAAGACCTAACAGCTTGAAGAGTTGCAGGGAAATACTATTTAAAAGTAATACAACACATCCAAACTTTAACAAAAACAACAATAAAAAGAAAAAAAGTGTACATACTTTCCTGAACCTCTTATATTTTTCCTGTTTTTCCTTGTGGGGTTCTTCCGAGGCTGTGTCCTCCTCCAGAGGCTGGTATTTGTCCGGCAGTACGGTGAAATGCACCTGTTTTGAGGTTTTCTCTTTGCGGCCAGTGGACCTCTGCTTCTGCGGCTCGCGCGCGCACACATGCGACTCCGAGGAAAACTCTTCACACTTCGTTCCCACACACTCTTCCTCACCGCAGATGATGATTTTCGATTTGTCCTCCTTTTTGTTCCGTTTCGGTTTGGATTTGCGAAGTTTCCTCCGCGACATTTTGTGACCCAGCTAAAGCAACTCCGAGCCTGTCACTTTAGTGACGTCATTCAAATCAACCGGCGCGCATGCGCAATGCTGGGCAGCTTTTAAACGCATTTGTAGAAGAGACAAAACACGTGATGGACTGGAATTAAAAACTGGTGAAAGTTGGCTGTTTGGGGGATATCTGGTGTGTGGACCTTCATTTGTCATTTGCATATAATTCCCTGTTGAAAAAATAAACAACAACAGGAACCCTTATAGAATTCGTAATGGGTTTAATGGAAATGTGAACGGTCCCTGTGGGTCTCTACTGGTAATTAATCACATTAAAAGTATATAAAAGTTTTTTTTTTTTTTATTTTTTTTTATATATATATATATATATATATATATTTTTTTTTTTTTTTTTTTTTTTTTTTTTATTTTTATATATTTTTTTTTTTATTTATATATTTTTTTATTTATTTTTATTTTTTTTTATATTATTTTTAGTATATATATAGTTTCCTTTCCTAACAGACACATGGTCTTCTGCCTGTGTTGCTGTGTAAGCAGTGTGGGCTCTGCAGACACATAGTAACTAATGTCAGAATATTTTAAATTCAGAAATTCATACCTGCAGGTGATTTTTTTAACTTTGCCACCTTCATGTATTTCAGGGCAGAAATGGACTAGCTGCTAAGCAAGATTGTGCGATTTGCCATTTGGACCCGAAGAACATGCAGAGAAGTGTTTTTTTCCCTAAGACAGCTTTTTTTTAAACTACGTTGGTTATCACAACAGCCAGACAAGTCTGTGAATTGTATCTGTTATTGGTCAGCGCGTAGTGTCTCCTTTGAAGACCAGAGTTCATATATGTTAGACTGTAGTCAAACCCGCCATTCCTGCCAAATTTATTGACATCTCAGCATATTAATAAACTTATCAATTTATCTGCACTTGAAGATGAGGATATTTGAGAATATCTGTTGAAGTGATTGGTGGAAGTGACTGCCGCATCACTGAGCTTGGGTGTTACTAAGAGGAGTGTCAGATTTTACAGACTTGTTGTTGCTTCATCAAACCCCATGAGCTCACTGCTGGAAAAAAAACACAAAAAAACCTCCAAAAACCCAATAGAATCCCTCATAGAATTTGTAATGGTTTAAAAGGTTATAATTGTTTTTAAATGGAAATATAATGGTCCATGTGGTCTCGACTGGTAATTTGTTGACTGCCATGTTATTTCTAGTTGATACCATTAAGGACAAGTAATGGTAATGGTTTTAATGGTTAGCTGATTGTTTGTAATGGTGTTTGTAGTGGTAACCTTTAGAATTTATGTGATTGTTTCTATTGTGTTCTTTTTTCGGCAAGGCTCTGTGATGAATTAAATTGATTCTCAGTGTGTGAACGTACTACAGAGTACTACAGGTTCTCATTGTCAGAAGAGCGCAAGATCAGTGTTATGTAATGAAACTATAGCGGAAGCAAGTGCAGATCAATGTCTTCCAAACACAAAGTCAATAAACATGAGCAGAGATACGCGGTCCGAAGAATGAAGCGAGATTCAAGGCATGAAAGCAAAACAGGACACAGGAGCAAGACTGCTTAGCATGAAGGTGGCTAACACGTATATAACCTGTTTAAAGTAGTTAAGCCTGTTTAATACTGCGCGAAGTGCACAGCAACACGAGGCATTTAAATAACTAGTGTCATATACCTTAAATGCTGACAGCTGGTAACAATTTATACACAAACTTGAAAAACAACCAAGGACTAAACAAGGAGACAAAACAGAAACAAATGCATGTGTCCATTGTAAACAAATTCTCCATTTTTCCTATGTAATCCACGAGCATGTGCTCGCTCTGGTTCGTGCGCACACGCGCCCTCTGGTTCTCTGCACGTTGCCGCCGGAGCGCCATCTGCCGGCGAGATTGTGACAATCAGCATTTTGAGTGATCTGCATCCTAAGTAAAATATGGCATCAACTATTATAATGAGTTCGTAACAGTGAACTATCATGAACACTCAAAATGACTCTGATATGTGATCTCGACTAGCTTAGAAGGAATCAGCTCTGATGATCCAGAACATAAGGAAGTAGAACTGAAGCTTATACATTTGGGTGAAATAAGTATTGACACGTCAACATTTTCTTCAGTAAACATATTTCCAATGAGGCTATTCACATGAAAGACTGGTATTAACTCAAGAAATGCACACATATAAAGAAATCCAAACATTAAAGTTCATAAATAAAGTTATGTGTAATAAAGTGTAATGACACAGGAAAAAAGTATTGAACACGCAAACTCAAACTGATTTAATACTTCGTGGAGAACCACTTGTTTGTAATGATAGCTTCAAGACGCTTCCCGTATGAAGAAATTAATCGGCCGCAGTATTCAGGTGCAATTTTGAAGTCTGCCAGTACCATGTGGATAAAAACAGCCCCACACCATGATGCTTCCACCTCCAAACTTCACTGTTTCTTCTTCTTCACTGATCTGCAGTGCCATTTCTTCTCCAAACATGGTATGTAGTATCACAGCAAAAAAGTTTGATTTTGCTCTCGTCTGACCAGACTACACTCTCCCAGTATTTCATAGGCTTGTCCAAATGAGTTGTAGCAAACGTTAAATGAGCTTCGACATGCCTTTTCTTTATTAATTGAGTTTTGCAGGGTGAGCGTGAGCAGTGGAGTGCATTGCCTATTGTTTTCTCTGTGACGATGGCACCTGCTGCCTTCAAGTGTTTCTGGAGCACTTTCTGAGTGGTTCTTGGCTCTTGGGCTACTCTCCTGACTATTTTTCTGACTCCCTGGTCAGAAATTTTGCGAGGTGCTCCTGTGTGGGGCTGGTTGATGACGGAGTGATGTTGCTTCCACTTGCAGATAATGGCCTCAATGGTGCTTACTGGAGGATTCAGAAGTTTTGAAATAGATCTGTATCTGATTCCATCAATATGTTTTGCAACAATAAGGTTGCAAAGGTCTAGGGAGAGCTCTTTGCTCTTTGTTTCTTGTGGAACACCTTGGTAATGAAAAGCCTTTTTATAGACCATCAATTTACTAACCCAGCTGATATTAATTTGCACAGATAGGAGGTATACTTACTTATGGATTTCAGCTGGTTCCTTGCCTTATCTTGCCTTGGAGATCTGCTTTATCTTAGCATGTTCAATATTTTTTTTCCTATGTCATTCCACTTAATTACACATAAATTTATTTATGGACTTTAATGTTGTGAATACATTATATTTCCGGATATCTTGAGTTGATACTGATGTCTGGTGAATATTTCATGTCAATAGCCTAATTAGAAATATATTTACTGAAAAAAATGTTGATGTGTTCAATACGTATTTCCCCCACTGTATATTGTATTGTCTAATATAAGATTTTTTTTCTTTAAAACAGTCATAAAAACAGAAGCTCGTATAGAGAGTATGATTTATTAATTCCCAAGGAAAGGAAAGTACCACCAAGATTAGCTAAAGCAATTTGTATCTCTGAAATTGCTTACTATAGACTGTTAGTCCAGATAACTGTCAGTACACTGATAGTTGACCACATCGCTTCTGTGTTCCAGTATGCAAGGGCCCGTGTTAGCATGTTTTATCACCTTTTACAACAGACCAAAGTTTGTACTTAGTCAGAGGGAATCTGAGCAAAGTTCGGCACATTGTGCAGATATGTTCCTTATTATGCATGAGACATGAGTTCAGTTTGTGACCAAGGTGAAACTATGAGCCTTACAATGAAGAAATAGCCAGAAATTACCAGCTGAGATCATTAAGATACAGTATATTAGCTGTTACTGTAGTGTCTTATTTTCCTCCAGTGCTAAGAAACTGTATCATTTAGTATGCTTTAAATCAGTGCAGTAGTGTAATTTAGGGTGTAATATTCAAAGAGAACGCACTTTGCTTTCCATATATTATGGTAGTACATAGTCCCAAAATTTCAAAACAAAAACAAATAAACAAAAAAATCCACTAGATCCATCCACATATTTCCACTACATATTTTTGTCTACAAAGGCAGCCTGAATTTAAGAATACATATATCTGTTAGGCCTCTGTGTTGTGAATCATACTGCTAACGTATTATATGAAATCACTAGCATAACTATTTCTCTTTATATTGTCCTGACAATGACCTACTGTAATAGATTTACCAAAATACATTTATTTAAAATATAATTTTGGTATGTGGGGTATATGATTATGATGCCATATATACAGTATATATTTGAATGCCTTTACACACACACACACACACACACACACATATATATATATATATATATATATATATATATATATATATTTGAGAATTTGTTATTTTTTGTTATTGTTTGAGGTAAAGTATACTTGGCTATACGTTTACATATATATCATTCTACATATAGATACACTTTTTTTCTTGGGCTCAAATTTTTGCATATCTATAGTTTTAAGACTATAAATTGTAATAATAAATTTGATCATACTAGGTATTTTATTTAATACAAAACAAAAATAATATTAATCCTTCATTCTCAAAACCAGGGATGATAGAAGACTTTGGCACTCTACAGATACCAGTCTGCTGTCTGATTGGCGGAGTGGGTGAAGGGTAGGTAAGGCTTATAAAAGAGAATGTCTGGGAGTCAGACACAGTTAGGTGAGAGTTTGTTAGGAAAGGAAAAAAGAAGAGCAACGACTTGAGCTTTTTAGTGTCCATCATGGGAGACACTAAGCTCTGTCTGTTTCTTCTTCTCAGTGCTTATGCCTTGGCTGGTAAGATTCACAGATTTATATTTTTTATTGAATTAAATTGAGCCTAACATTATATTTTTCTTTAAATGATGTGGCTGGATGTTAAGTTAAGATATGTTAAGAAGATATGAATTTAAATTTGTAAACATTTTTCAAGGAAAATTTTATCTTCCATTACAATATAATTTATTTAATATTATATTTATTATTGGACAATCTCTTGCAAATATATAGATATATTAAAGATATATTATACCTACAATAATTTATACATATTTATAAATTTGTGGTCCCTAAGTGGTTTGTGTGGTAATTAATGCAGTTTGTTGAAGTGATATTCAGATTTTTTCCCTTTCTTTCTTTCATTCTTTCCTTCTTTCTTTCTTTCTTTTGTCTTTTTACAAGATCAGGGATGGAACAGTAAAGAAAATTAACAGTAACAACAAATACCAATATCGATTTTCAGTACACTACTGGGGGGAAAAATGGGCCAACACAAAATACTTTTTCTTTAAGCTTTTAATGATTTTAACAATATTTTAACAATATTAACAACAAATATTTGCTCAGAAAATTAGCAAGAATTAAAGAAATGCACTCCTGAGACCCTCTGTTCCATCATTTGATTGTTTACTTTTGCTACAGTGAACAGTTTGGGGAAAAGTTAGAAGCAGGGAAATTCACTTATATAGTCTTCTTGTAAACTAATGTAAAATCATGATAATGATTAAAATGTTTGATGTAAAATTCAAACTTACACATGTCTTTACATAATTTTCCAAAAATATTTTAAGATTAATTGTAAGAAGATTATACAAATGAATTTCCCTATTTCTAGCTTTTCATGAAACAGTTCAGTGCATCAAAAGTAAATGAGCAAATGGTGTCTCAGGAATGCATTTGTTTACTTCTTGCTAATTTCCAAACCAAAGATTTGTTGTTAATTATATTTTTTGCTGTTTTGGGCTTTGCCCTTTTTGTGCCCAGGAGTGTATATGACAATTCACACTGTACTGAGTTTAAGTCATATCTAAAATAAATTCTAAAATATTTCTATTAGCCTTTATCTGTTAATCAAAACAACACCAAAGTATAATTTTCTTATATATGCTTCTTTACAATTAGAGAAGTCTTCTACCATATTTTCAGGTGAACTACATATACACCTATATAAAATAATTTACAACTATTAAGTAACTATTTGTGATTTCATCCCCCCAAAAAAAAAATAAAATAAAAAATAAAATTTAATAAATCAATAAATAAATGACTCTTACCTTGGTGTTTAGTGTACAGCTGTGTTATGTTTTTACTTGTGTTATGTGTTATGTTTTTAATTAACTATATTAACTCTTTCATGCATAGTGGTCAGTACAGTGGACAGCTATTCAAAAGCCATTTTCTGGCTATTGCAAGGATTTCAATAGAATAACTTCATAACAGCCACTAGAGTGGACACTAATTATTCGTTTGAACGCATGCAGTCCACTGGGGTGGACACTTCAATAACTTTTTGAACACTGTATGTAAAGTAAATGAGGGTAAAATTCTTTTTTATGCCTAAAGAAGAGTAAAAACACATTGCAATTTTTTTTATCAGTATTTAATAATTCATGCAGGAAAGCGTTAACTATTTTTGAATGAGTTATTCAAATTCAATGAAATATATTTTTTCATATCCAGAGTCTAGCACTCAGGTGATTGATGAAGTGGCAGGAGAAGAATCACTATGCCCATGTAAGTTATCCACTAAAACCATGCTAATGTTTTAGTTCGTATTTTAGTTTGGATTGATTTATTCATGTCAAGCAGAAAAGATATCAACAGTCAACCTTTGTACTCTGTTGTTTATGAGTAGAGTGTATTGATGAATGTGTTGACTCACAGAGGTGCCACTCTGTCAGTAAGCAGTCCAAAGTTCTCGGGTCAAAATGCTGATTTGGAACTGTTTATGAAGCGGTTCGAAACAGCAGATAAACACATCAGATGAAATTAATAAAATGGCTGACTTTAGTGGCTGAAACTTTATTTATGTGTTGTTGCAACATTGTGCTGTATCTTCTTGATCAGCAAATATTACTACAACTACTACTACTACTATTACTACTACTACTACTACTACTACTACTACTACTACTAATAATAATAATAATAATAATAATAATAATAATAATGTCAGAATGCACAAATTGTTTGCTTGACATTTACTTTATTTGCCATTATTTTTGCTGTCTAGTGGCAACACGATTTAGGAACCTCAGAAAATATAATTATCAGTACACAGCTGAGAGCACTAATGGAGTACCTGGAACAGCTGACACCAAGAATGGGCCCAGAATATCCTGTAAGGTATGAACATGATATTATATATGGTATGGAAACTATCATTTTTCAAATGTTTCTAAAAGAAAATATGACAGAGAGACCAATAGAATATATAGTAGCTAAACTTAGAAATAAATATGTATTGTCGTGTGTTTGTGAGTATCACAGCTGTTTGTTATAGTTTTAGTTTGTAGTAATTTGACCCATATCATTCGGGGTGGCATTTCTAATTCTCCATTTTTCACCTGTTTCCTCATCTAGGTAGAGCTTGAGGTTCCTCAGGCATGCAAATTTGTCCTGCGGACTTCTGAGTGTGCACTGAGTGAAGTGACTGACATCGATGCTCATGGCCAGCCAGTCTACACATCAGCTCCTGGAACAGAGTCTTTCAAAGCAGCCATGGAGAGGTGAATGCAATCACTCTAAGGTTTAATACAACACTGACAAAGGATGACTAGATCATGTGAAGAAGAATGTATTCTTACTAATGTGGACTAATTACTGATTGGATTGAATTTCTGGTGTATTTAGGAGTTCCTTGAGTTTTGTGGTGGAGCAGGTGGTCAAAGTTTCCATCTACCCTGAAAAGGACGAACCCGAGAATATAGTGAACATCAAGAAAGGCATCATCTCTGCTCTCTTAGTGCCTGTCATTGAGGAGGAGCACAATAAAATAATGGTAAGATTGTTTAGGAAAAAAGGTTTAGGACAATATTTGGTGCTCTATATTTATTTATCCTGTACATAATATCCTGACTTTTGCATACATTTCAATCAAGTCTTGTCATTTAATACCTAATATGTTAGTGTGTGGTCATTACTGTGCCATTATTTCTTGAATGTCTCACTATTTCTTTGTTTTAAAGAGTACCATACATGGCAGGTGCCCGACTGACCTCACTGTCAACTTGAGGAATGATATAGACACTGATGTCACTGTGGTCAGGGATTTGTCAACGTGCAGTCACTTTTATCCTCACAACCTCCCTACCAGTCCTCTGTCCCTTCTGCTCGACCTGGTAAGATAGAACTTTAACGAAGGTTAAAACCTTGTTGTTATATATATATATACATATATACAAGTGTGTGTGTGTGTCTGTGTGTGTGTGTATAAAACCTGCTCAACAAATTTTTTTTTTACAGAATGGACTTCTCAGCAAGTTCATCACTAGCACCCAAACCTGCAATTATCAGTTTGACAACAGGAAGAAGCATATGACAGAGGCCCAATGCTTAGAGAAACACCTCTTCATTCCATTCTCTCATGAGTGAGTAATAAGTACCAGTACATCCTCCCAGTTCCAATCTTATGTTCTTAAAAGACATTTCAGTTGTTACAGGGAGCATATAGCTTTTTTTAGTTTAGATTAATCCAGTGATATACCTATGAGAAGAAATCAAACATCAAATTCTCTCCTAATGTATTGTTAATACATTGAGGTGACTGGCTTAAATAGGCCTTATTTTATTATTATGTTAATTTGTGTTCACAGAAAATGTATCTTAATGTAACAATATGTTTAATAAAATAACTAAAAATTAAACTTAAACTTAAAAATTCAAGTCAGAATCAGCCTGAGACATGCCCCTGTTTTGGTTAAACTCTGCTCAATGTACATTTACTTAATATGTGCATTTTTAATGAATCTTAATTATTTATTTGTCCATAAGTGAGTCTTCCACAGCAGTAGCCTGTATGCAGGATTTGCTCCATTGTAATTCCACAGATACTCTTTCTTGTATTTTGGTACCTAGTGTATTTTATCTTTGTGTATTTATTAGTGTATTTATGTTTTATTTTTTCTGTTTCTTTCTATCACACATTAAACTTTATTCTGTCCCTGAATAAGAAAGGCATCATATTTAATAAGATAATTCCAAGCTGATTCTATCATTTTCTTTAGGGGCCATTATGGTGTTTCTTCTGAGGTGAAACAGAGTTTGGTTCTGCAAGAATCAGTGAAGATTAACGACAGATATTTCAACATCGATGGTACGTAACCTCAAAGGAAAAAAGTCTCAGTATATCACTTAATTACATAGTTAACAGATGTGTGACAAAGGAAAAAGCTCAGCTCTTCTATCGTAGGTACATTTTGCAGGCATGTTTTATGTCCAGTTTTCCAATTATAGCAAATGAATTCAAACTTTTCCCTCAACTTGTGCATATTTTTGGTGAATCTTTGCTTTCCGTTGTTAAAATGCAGAGCTCCTAGGCAAAAGGCATAATAGTTGGCAGGTCTGAAATAGAAATTTAAATATTTATTCACACCCCCTACAGTTTGAATGCCTCTGACTTAGAGGGAAGAATCAATGCAAAGCAATACAAAGTTATTCTGACTGAACACCTCTATTTGATGATGAAACATTTCTATCTTGAAGGCAAGACATTTTCCCCATCCACACATCACAATGACTAATTAAATGGTTTAATGGCATTTTTTTGCTGTGACCTTCACAGTCACCAGATCTCAACCAAATAGAAAGATTTTGGATTCAAGTGTTAGACAGCGCTCTCCACTACCATCAGGAAATTTTGAGGGAATATCTTTTGGTAGAATGGTGCTCCATCCCTCAGTACAGTTCCATAGACTGGTAGTTTCATGGTGGACATAATAATTTGTCACCCATCTGTATATCTATGCTATTTAAAATGATTTAAAATTTAGAAGCCTTAAGAGATCTAGTTTGTCCATCTGGAGGAAACCCTTAATTGTTTTATATAGAACAGGGTTTTCCTATCAGAGAATGTCCCAAGTAGAACCTCTTTAGGAAGCTAAGAACCCCTACTGGGGGAAAAAACAACTTTTTTTTAAGAGCAATGTTATCAGGGTCCCTCTCTTTTCTTTTTGAACAGGCACATCTGAGAAAACACTTTTTCAAGAAGAAGTGGAAGACACTTCATTGATCCAGACCAAAGACGACATTGTTAACTTGATGAAAACCCTCAACGACCTGCCTCGCTCAGGAAGGAACAAGGAGCGGGCACGTCTATTCTATAAACTCGTTTCACAGATCCGTGGAATGAAGAATGAGACCTTGTCTTTGGCCGTTAAGGAGATGATTGAGATTTCAAAATGGCTGAGCTGGCAGGCTCTGCTCCAGTGTGGAACCAGTGAATGCACCAGTGCTATTCTGCAGGTCCTGAGAGGTATCAATGAACCAGCTTGGGAAGTAGATGCCATAATGTATGCCTTGAGTCTTCTGCCACAAGCCAGTCCACAGCGCCTTAGAGACATGCTTAGCATGGCCCAACAACGGCAGAGCAAGCCCATCATGTATGCCCTTGCTAACACGGTGAAAAAGTGAGTGTGGGGTTTCCCTTACAGTGTGTAGACTTAGAAGATAAATTACCATGCAGAATTATTTTAATTTCTTACTGAATATGTTTAAATGTGTGTGCTGGTTTATTTTTTTATAGATTCTCTAAACATCAGGCACTTAATGTTCCTGAGGTGAAAGAGGTAGCAGACTTCATGGAGTTTATGCTGGGAGACTGCTCAGGAGATGAGGACAAAACCTTTCTCACACTGAGGGTACACACAGTATTTTATCTTGCATATCTTAGCAGAATTAACATTTAGATAATCATAGATAAGTAAGATAACTATAGATATATAATCACTGAGAATGAATAAAGAATAAAGAGGATTGTTTTGCAGGTCATTGGTGTTATGGGAAAATACATGGAGGGCTTCCCATCTTTAAAATCCGCTCTCTTTAGCTGTATGCGCCAGCAGGATGCTTCTTTGGCAGTACAAAAATCAGCTATCCATGCTTTCAGACTGATGGAACTCGACTCTGAAGTAAGTGAAATCTATAACTAGACTTTTATTTACATTTACATTTATTCACTTAGCAGACGCTTTTATCCAAAGCGACTTACAAATAAGCAAAGCGATATATCAAGCAGGGAACAATACAAGTAGTGCTACTATACAAGATCCATTAATTGAATACCAGAGGAAGCAAAGTGCACAGGGTAGAGGTGTAAGTGCGTTGTGTGTGGGTTTTTTTTTTTTTCTGAAACACTGCTAATTTAAACTAAACAATACTATCAGTACAGTTGTTTCATGAACATTTTATTTTCCACTGTTGTTTAATTTCCAAAATATTCCTATTCTATTATGATTTTTGTCTTTGACTTTGTTTTATTCTTTATTTAATTTTTTTGTCATGGCTTCCAGGTGACTAGCACCCTGTTTCAGCAGTACAAAGTCACTGAAGCACCTGCACAGAAACGTATTGCTGCATATTTAATGTTGATGAGGAACCCGGATGCAGTAAAGGATGTGCTGCAGACACTGAAAAATGAGAAGGATCTGCAGGTCAAGAGCTTTGTTGTGTCTCACATCACCAACCTCTTGGACACAGAAGATCCAAATCTCCAGACGTATGTTTGTCATGCCTTTATATCTCATTATATTACATAAACAAATAATAATGCATTACAACTACAGTAAAATATGTTCAAATTTTCTTGATATTCTAGATGTTGCTAAAATTATTGTTCTTGTTGTTTATTCTTCAGTTTATATATTTAAAATTATTTATTTATGCAAATGCTAAATAAAAAATATCCACTTTGATAAAGACACCAGTCCATATTTACAGCATTTTCTCTTCATGTAATACAGAGCAAAGGATTACATTAAAAAAGCCTTGGAGAGTGACGAGGACTTATCTCCTATGGATTTCACAAAGTTTTCTCATAATTACAAGATTAATGTGCCGTGGACTGGCTCTGTAGAGAACAATGTCATCTTTGACTCTGCCAATTATATGCCCAGAGAGGTCACATTGGCAACCACTCTTGATACTTTCAACTTGGAGTTACTGGAGGTATTGTTTTATCCAGTTTAATATCACGTAATATTTTCTCTTTAATGTCCTTACTTAAATAATATCCGTAATCCTATCTTTTTTTGTTTGTTTGTTTGTTTGTTTTGATCAGATTGGTCTGGAGGGTGAAGGTTTAGAGCCAACCATTGAGGCCCTGTTTGGCGAAAATGGATTCTTTCCTGATACCATTTCCAAGGCTATGTACTGGGCAAATGACCAGGTTCCACCCCAAATCAGCAAGGTTCTTGAGAAATGGATTGCTCCCTTAAAAGGCAGCAGGATGAAAAGAGAGGTATACTAGGAACAAGGAACATTTTGTGTAGTGGAATTTTTTTAAATTTTCACAAATGAAATAGATTTTATAGACTTGTGTCCTCACAGATCTCTCAGAACATTTTGGAGCAGATTAAGGACAACTTTGAGAATTTCAGACAAGGCCTCAAATCCCTTAAAGAGAACAAAGATGCCCCTAAAGCCATGGCCTACCTCCAGTTTATGGGAACAGAATTGGGATACATGAAGACAAGCGAACTCACTGGCATTCTTGAAAATATGATGACATACACAAATATTTTCTTCAGCGACATTTTAACACAAGTATGTACAATTAGACTACTGAAAATATTATAGTGCACCAGCTGATACACTAAAGAAGTATTTCTAAATAGCATGTAAAAACTAACGTTACACCTCTCTCATGTCTGCAGTCTCTGCAGAAACTGTTATCTGCAACAGATAATGAGGTTTTTGCCCACTACATGTTCCTGGATGAAGCCTTCACCCTGCCCACAGGTTCTGGTTTCCCTCTGAAGTTCTCTTTGGCTGGAATTTTTGCTCCTGGTGCAGCTGGAGGCCTGAAGTTTAAACGTGGCATGGTAAACTTCTTGAATCTCAATACACAGCTGAATTTAAAATAAAGATTTTAGATTTAAATTAAATCTAAAATACTCTATAATTAGTGTTTGTTCAGTTAATGTGTTAGTAACATACTATTGTATAGCCTTCCTGTGATTAATTCTACTGTGTATACAATGATGTCAGTAAAGGATTTATGTGTAATAATGATGACTTAAAAAACCTTGTCAAACATAGTTTGAGAAATTTGGGCAAGTTTGGGAAATTTGGCAAATTATGGGTGTTGCGAAATGGAGCAGTCTTTTGATTGTAATATTTTGTGTCATTATGTGCAGCAAGAGCTCGCATTCAAGCCATCAATGGGAGTGGAGTTTGTTACCCAGATGGGCATCTATTTCCCCAAATTCATGGATACTGGTATTAGAATGCACACAAACATATACCATGAGAGTGGCCTAGACTCCAAAGTCACAATGAGTGGCAACCAAGTGAAGCTTTCTATTCCTGTGACAAAGCAGAACACTCAACTGCTAAGCATCAGGTAGGATAAAAAAAAAGGATAATATTTACAACAGTGACATTTCCTCTTCCAACAACATGCATTCTTTGATGATTCATAGTGCAATAAGATGGCGCATACATGAAATCAGTGATGCAGATTTATTTCTCAAAAATGCTGTACCCTAATATCACTGATGGTTAAAACGGTTCAGTCCAAAACCCAAAAGGTCTTTTCCTAATAAAGAGAGAACACCTTTAGGAAGCTAAGAACCCTTAACTACACTTAACTTTAATAACTACTTAATGATGACTTAATGATGAGGTAAACACAGCCAGGCTTCCTATACTGTATCAACTACAATTATAAAGATGCAGAATTCCCATCATTACCAAGGGGGTTATTTCTTGAGGTGAATGTATATTATATTTGTGCAATCAATCCAAAAACATCTAGGTAGAAACTTCAAAATATTTTAGTGCTACCCCAACAACAATTTTTTCAAAGTTAAACTGGTTGGCTTTGGAAAATTAACAAGTGTTACATTTAGTGTAAAGGAAAGAGTAACATGGATTTTATTTTTGTCCCATTTAAAATTAAAAACAGCATTGATTAGAGATGATGTGTCTAGCTCAGAGATTCAGAATTACTAACAGGCTAAGAAAGCCCATCTTTGAAATCTTTGGAAGATTATATGCTAGAACTAGGGATGTCTGTTCCTGCTCTATAGCTGGATGCTTCTGCCACTGCCAGTGTAAAGAATGTGACTGGCCTTGTTCCATCTTTGATGTAAAGTTATGACTTAGAAAAATGAACATAAAGTGATCTTAATTGCATAAGGATATAGTTTACAGTTCATCAGATTAAATTAAGTATATAGTTTATGTTGCATTTCTGATGTTTATATTATATCCTTTAAAAACAGCAATGAGCTCTTTTCAATCACTTCCACTATGGCCAAGAAAGTGTCTGCTAATGAGGAAGACAAAACGGACTCCACACAATGTAGCCCCATCTTCCCTGGAATGAAGTACTGCACCATACTTCACTACTATAATACCAACTCTGCCCATTCCCCCTACTACCCCCTAACTGGAGAAAGTGGGTAAGTAGGCTATCAACATCAGACACCTTGTCCATTCAGTTTGTGTTATCCCTTCACAGTGTCTCAGAGCTGAAATATGGTTGGGGAGAGGATAATGCAAAGCACCTCTTAAAGTTCCTTATACATTGCCGCTCATTGTTGACTGCAATTATATTTATCATATAAATATTTTATAATATCACAATACTATTGACATTATTACTGTTGTTACTATTTCTGAATTGTTTTTACCAAGACACTTATTTTTCCATTGTTCTTATGAACATCAAGTAAAGGTATTCAAGGTACATTAATATCCATTATACCTCCAGTGTTCCATAAAATTCCATGGCATATGATTGATCCATATTATTTCAATCAAAAATTTGTCTCAAATAAATAAATATTCCCTCTTTTTGCATTTTTAATGAGGTAAATCTGCCATAATAAGGAGCTGACTTATAACATAAGGTGCAAAGTGAACGCATACAGGCCTTGTATCAATGATGTCATCTTGATGAAACACTAAGTACAAGTTTGTTGCTGCTTTAAAAACATGGCTTTACTACACACTAAAACAATACAATTTAGTGTGTTTCTGTTCACTAATTGCTTGTGTGCTGGACAGTTATCCATGGCAGCTGTTAGAGAATACAAAGTACCACCCAATATCACTGGCAATTAAATACTGATTTAAATTTCTTTAATTTACTGGTTGCATTCTGACACTTAAAATGCATGAGTACATTCAAGCATTTGAGGATTAGAAACAGGAAAATTAGAAACTGGAAACCTTTTCAAAAGGATTAATCAATACAGCAAAATATACTTGGGTGAATATTAATTTCATCAAGTAACACCTATGTGTTGAAAACAGTGGCTTTCTAATAAGTTTCTCTGAATTAACCATTTCCTCTTAGATTTACGATGGAGCTTCAGCCCACTGGAGATGTATCAGAATACACCGCAACTGTCTCTTATGAGGTCCTGAAGGAGGGCAAGGAAGGTCGCCATAAAGTTGATTCACTGGCTGTTTCTATTAAGGCTGAGGGTAAGTCACCCAGGATGTTTTACTAGTGTTTTCAAGTGCTCATTGTTCATTGCCCATCTGACTAAGATCATTACCTATAACTATTAAACTCTTCATGATCTGGGTTGGATGTGTTATGAGTTTGAAAATCTTGAAACATCAGGGGAGTGGTTAATAATCCATATTCTTTGTATACTAAAATAATCCCTAAATATAATGCCTCGTCCTCCTTTAGGCACCACACCTACAGTGGCTACTGCCACTTTGAAATATAACCGCAACAAGAAAATCTTTACCAGCGAGCTACAAATACCAGACTTTGATGTTGAGGTTGGTATTAAGCTGGCAGTCACGGATAACACTGGAAAGGGGAAGAAGATGCATGGTATTACAATCGATGTAAGCAACAGGAAGAATGTCCAACTGTCTTTGGTTGGACGTGCCAGGTACGGTGTATGATACTATCATTTCAAATTGCACTTGTACCACTCAATTACTAGACCACTAGCTACTAATAATTCCACTAATAATTGTATTAATAGCTATTTAATAGAATTGATACTGTGAGTCAGAGTCACACTTTAAGGGATGAGAATTTGTCTGTCTATGAGCAGACTGCAGTCTATGGAAGATGGCGTTCTAGAACTAGAGATGGCTGTCCCTGCCCTACAGCTGGATGCTTCTGCCACTGCCAGTCTAAAGAAAGTGAATGGCCTTGTTTTACACCTTGAAACGGCTTTTAACATCCCAGAGGCTTCATCGCTGCAGAAAGCCAGTCTTAGATATGGTATAATTATCCCATATGGTTTTTCTGTTTATAATACAAGAATTGCATGATGTATTTTTGATACGACGCACTGTGTTTCACAGATGAGAACAAGATTGAGCTGGAGGTTAAGTCAGATGTGAATTCTGAGGTTGCAAAACTCATCCCAGACATTGAAAACTACCGTAACCAGCTACAAATGTTATTTGATGACATCCTTGATAAAAAGGTGGCCAAAACTGATATGAAACTTCGACATATTGTTTCAAAAGGCATAGAGGTAAGTATTTTAAAACTTCATTTCATTTATTTTAAGACATCATTATTTGATTAGACTTTATAAATTAAGAATTCATTAATTTTAGAGTCAAGACGTGTGGTTCTTTTACTTGCATACTTTTGACAGATCATTTTATTGAGAAATCTTGAATATGTGACTTCATGTGAAAAATATTTTACAGAAACAAGAAAATGTAATATATTATTGATATATTACTGTTCTATAATTCTATAGATTTGGGCTTTTTAGATCCTTTTAGATCTGAACAATTATTTTTCTCTATCTTCAGGCAGGTAACATTTGGCTTGAGAAATTTGGAGGGGACATTCCATATGTAAGGAATCTAAGGAGCAAGATATATATCCCAGAGCTCACTCTGCCCTCTATACCAGAGAAACTGTATTTCAATTCGTGAGTCATTCATCATTTTATTACATCGCGAATGTCACAAATATTCAGATAAATCCCAAACACTGGTATATTTTACATTACTTGATGAATGAATATAACTAACATTAACTCAGTTCAACTATATTTTAAAGAATTTGTCTTGTTGTTTTGTTTTTTTAGTGATGCACTGTTCCGGTACCAGTTCAACAAGGGCAAAGTATTCTTCTCACTGCCTCTTCCTCTTGGTGGGAAATCTTCTGCAGAGTTAGACATCCCTTCTGTGTTAACCCTCCCCCCTATTAATGTGCAATGCCTTGGGCTAGATGTGCCTGAAACTACGTTCAGCATCCCGTCCTTCACAATCCCTGAGAGCTTGGACTTTTCATTGCCCTTGATTGGCATGGGAGAGGTTTCTGCTAAAATGAACAGCAATTTCTATGACTGGGAAGGCTCACTCCAAGGGGGAAATTACACTGATGATATTCCAAGCTACATTGCTAAATACAAGGTTATAGCCACCAGTCCTGTGACACCTCTTTCATATAAAGTCGAAGGTATTATTATTATTATTATTATTTATTGTTATTGTTGTTGTTGTTGTTGTCGTTGTTGTTGTTGTTATTTAGAATTTCTGAAAGCATACTCAATTAGTAGAATTTATGATAGAACTGTGTTTTTTATTTATAACAGCAGTTCCCAGTTAATACTTAATATATTAATTTTCCATATATTACTTAAAACATAATAAGAATATCAATTAAGATGCATCTTTTTTCTTCGTCAAGGTACAACTCTGGTTTCTGGCACTTTTGATGACACCTTTAAATTCCTTGTGAATGGCTCATTGAACCACAGTTTCCTTGATGCTAGCTCTAGTGTCGAAAGCATGACTGTATCTGACAAATTAAGGGCAATTTACAAGCTTCAAGCAACAAGCCCATTTGGACTAGAAACCTCCCTGTATTGTTCAACACAGTTATCTACTACAGACCATGAGATCACTTCAGATGGAAATATGGATGGGGTCTTCAAAATAGGACCCCTGTATGCCAACACCACATATACCCAATCCTACACAATTTATCTTCTCAAAGAAGAAGGAATAGGAGAGTCTGTCTTGAGAATTGACTCCTCAGTCATCCAGGGTCAAACTATTACCAAGGGAGAATATCGCAACAAAGAGTTATCCATTGTGTCCAAAACAAGTGCACAACAGGATCGTTCTGAAGCATATAGCTGAATTGGAGTACAAAGAGGGCCAATTGACTTTGAAGTCAGATGCTAGTGTTGCAGCACTGGACAAAGCACTTCGCTTTCAGACTGATGTACATATAACAACGAATGAAGCCAGTGTCAAATTTGAAACCAACGCTGATGATGCAGGAAATAAAGCATACTCTGTGCTCATGGGTTCTCTGAATGACAAAGGACTTGAAATGAACTTGGATGGTTCTCTAAATTTTGAAAACAGCCATGGAAAACACAAAGGAACAATTACGCTTGGAGTGAATGGCTTGGCCACAAGTTGTACAACAACCTTTCAGTGTAGCTCAATGACATTTGAAAATGTCTTAAATGCTGGTATTGATGGAACTGATGGTGCTTCCCTGGCTCTTATGACCAAAGCATTAGGTCAGGACAATACAGCTGAGTTCAATGTAAAGGGCAAGATCTCTAAGACTGAAGTTAACTTAAACAGCATTTTTAAAGGCAATGCTTTTGATGGTGATGCAAGAAACACAATGAATTTAGTTCTGAATGAGCAGGGTCTGACTGTCTCCAACACCATGACAGGCACCTTACAGAAAATGAAGACCGAAAGCACTCATACCCTGACTGTAACTCTATGGACCCTGGCATTCCGCTCCAAAACAGACAGTTTAATCTGTGATGGTGCATCATACAACCATGACATCAATGTTAACATGAGGCCTTTTGTTACATCTGTGCTCTCAAACAGTAAAGTTGAGATGTTTGACATCACCTTCAGCAATGATGGCTCTCTGAAGTTGGAGCCTTTTAAGTTAGAGGCAACTGGAAGCATTACTGGCAAATATATGGAGGATACTATTAAGACCACTTGTGGAATAAACTTTTCTGACTTGAGTGGTTCAATAAAATGTGACTCAACTGGAGAAGTTCTGGAATCCCAGATCAGACAGAACACTGAACTGGAATTTGCTGGACTGTCCTCTGTTTTTAAAAGTGAGACCCATTTAAATTCCAGAGCTTTGCGTCTTGAGAATGTCATCCGTACAATGGCAGTGCCATTAAGTCTTACTGTTGATGGCATTCTGAATATTGATGGTTCAGTGAATTGGTATGGTAAGCACACTGGGCAACTCTATAGCAAGTTCCTCTTAAAAGCAGAACCTTTTGCAATTGCTAAGTCACATGACTGGAGAGCCTCTGCCACACATATTTTACCAAATGGGAATTCAGCAGAAACTCACATTGAAAACAAATTTGATGGCTTATTGATACCCAATGAGCAGTCCATTTTGTGGAAATTCAAGTCCAAGTTAAACAACCATGCATACAATCAAGACATCAATATTTACAACAAAGAAGCAGATATGGGAGTTCAGCTCTCTAGTATTCTCCACACAGATCTCTTTTCTGGAGAATCAAGTGACAATTCTTTGGACACCCAGGAATTCAGCATCTCTGGTTTCCTCAAGTATGATAAAAACAGCAACTGTCACATCATTCATTTGCCCTTTATTGAGAGCCTTCCTGCCACCTTTGAGAACATGAAAACAACAATTGTGAATATTCTTGAGTCCCTTCAGCAGTACCTCAATGGTTTGGATATCAATGATTTGGTCAGGCAGTTCAGAGAGAACTTGGAAAAAGTTCCACAAAATGTCCGCTACTTCATGGAGGAACTTGATCTGGAGAACAAATTAAACATGGCCAAGGATAAGGTGATTTCTTTAGCACGAGACTATGCTGTTACCTTCCATGATCTAGAAGCATCTATGGAGAAGCTTAAGATTGCTTCAGAAAAAACCTTAATTGATTTTGCTACCAAAATAAGAGACATAAAGGCTCAAATAAAAGATTTTATTGACAGTGGATCATGGATGAAAATTCTGGAAGAAATTGGAAATAAACTTAAAACCTTTGATGAAATATACAGCATTACTAGTACAATCCTTAAAGTGATTAATGCCTTTGAAGATGTAATTAGTCAGATTGATCTGCAAAAGTTGCAGGACAGCAGCATGACTTGGTTGAGAAAGCTTGATGCCACGTATGATATTAGAGCAAAACTTCAAACAAAATTGAGCGATCTGAAGCAAGCAATAGAGGCCTTTGACATTACAAAGTTTGTTCAGGACGTGATCAACTATATTAACTCATTGGATCTGGAGCAGTATGTTAATCAGCTGTCTGATCACATCCCAGCTGAAGACATTGAACAAGTGATTGATTCCATAAAGGATGTCATTGTCAACTGGATTGAGGAATATGAATTTGTGGAAAAAATTAATCATGTTTACTCAAAAATAGGTGAGCTGTTTCAGAGATATGAACTTGAAAAGAAGATGGAAATCTTCATAGAACAGGCAACCATTCTTGTCCAGCACTACAAAATCCACAAGACTGTTGAGGCAATGGTGGAGACTTTAAAGTCTATTCCATTTGAATACTTTTCAGACAAGATCATGGAACTACTTCATGCTGTTGTGAGTGAACTGAAATTATTTGACATTAAGCAAAACATTAATGATTTAAATAATTACATCCAAATGATTGTTAAGAATCTCAAGACGTTTGATTACAATGAATTTGTCAAGGAAGCCAATGAGAATATCAGCAAAGCAATAAATTATATCAATGAACAAATAATGCTCTATGAAATCCCACAGAAATTAGAGGCATCCAAAGACTTTCTAAGAGAGATACATGCCTCTACTGTCAAGTATTTAGAGCAATTGAAAAACACTAAGGTAGCTGAGATTTATAGGATGATTAAGGGTGTAATAGACAGAACAGTTTACAAGGATATTAAACTGAAGATCCAGGACACCCTTGAAGATATGAGACAGAGAATCCATGACATGAACATAAGAGATGAAATCCTTGTTTACTTGGAAAGAGCGAGTGAATCCTACAACAATATGCTTGCCTACATCTCATCACAATTGCGTAACTTGATTGAGATTATACGCAAGGTATCTGGTGAGCAAGAAATTCCTACTCGGATTCAACAGGCTGTGGAAGAAGTTCTCAATTTTCTCAAAACAGCACAAATTGAAATACAGGATTTTACCATTCCATTCACTACACTTCACATTCCTGCTATTGACATAAATCTGCCTAGGCTTCAAGATATTAACATTCCATCTGTGATAACAATACCTGAATTCAACGTTCTGGATGTTATTTATGTTTCATCTATCTCCATTAATTTTGAGGAAATTAAACAGAAAATAATTGAATTCATTGACCAAATCAGAGAGTTTGAAATTCCAGAGCTGGATCCCGAGGCCACATTTGGTGACTTGAGAGCACTTTATTGGTATTACTTGCCTGCCTTTACTTTCTCCGAGATCAGACTTGTAGAGTTCAAGTTCCCAGAAATAGATATACCAAAATTAAATCTGAAGAATTTTGAGATCACCATGCTGCCTATTCCTGACGTCAAGCTATCTCTTATTACACTAGAACCATGTGTACCTGCTTTTGGAAAGCTGTATGGAAAATTCCAATTAAATTCCCCACACTACAAAATAATGACAGAGGCAGTAATTCAGAATACAACAACCACAAGCTTAGAGCCACAGTTCAAAGCTACTCTGACTTCAGAGGTAAAGTCAACTCTGGAAGTTCTTGGTTACTCTTTGGATGCAACACTTCAAGTTGAAGCCCCTAACATGAAGAAAATGGTGATTAGTGAGACCATAAAAGCCAGCCACATGGCTTTTACTATCAGTCATGAAGGTTCACTTATCTTCGGTGGGCCTTCAGCTGAGGCAAGAGCAAAGACAGATGCTACAGCTACAACTCAAATTTATAAAGCTGCCTTAACAAACAATGTAAGAGCTATCCTAAAGGATGGAATATCTGTGAATACGATCACAAACTACAACCATGACCTAAACATCCCCTCTATGCAAGTCTCAAGTCAGGCCACAATTATGAAAAACGCTGAAGCTCAATTTGAATCTGGAACAATCTCTGTGACTTGCAGAAATGTGGGAAATGGGAAATGGTCAATCAAGGACTATGCTGATGAAGGCATCCACAAGAGTAATCTGGAATTTACTGTCAATGCAGGTACTTCAAAGCTAACCTTTGATGGTGAGACAAATAGCAAAATCCTGAAAGCAAAACAATCAGTCAACGCTGAATCGGTCATCCTGAGTCATATTGTCATTGATGTCAGTGCAGAGACAGAGACTCCCTTCATGAAAAGAAGTGTGATGAAACTGACAGGAAAAGCCCAAATGGAGGGACTCAGAATTGAACTAACAGCTTCACACAATGCAGAATTGACTGGAAGAGTAAGTGGAACTCTATCAAATTCTTGTGAATTTTTGGTCCAACCTTTTGAGCTCACGATTGACTGCAAAAATAAAGGAAACTCTAAAATAGTCTTGCCCCTTAAACTAACTGGAAAGATTGATCTCCAGCAAGATTATAAGATGATTTTAAATTCTGAAAAACAACATGTATATTGGGTGGGTCTGACTCGATTTAACCAGTACAAATATAACCACAACTTCACTGTAGATAACCGTGAAAATGATGCAGGAATCTATGTATCAGTGGATGGTGAGGCTAATCTTGACTTTTTGACTGTCCCACTAACTATTCCAGAGATGACAATTCCATACCTTGACACTAAAACACCCATGATCAAAGATTTTTCTTTGTGGGAGCATTTTGGCCTTAAAGACCTACTGACCACACCTCGTCAATCATTTGATATAGATTTTAAGCTCCAGTATCAAAAAAACATGGACAAACACACTTTTAACCTAGATCTTGAACCCATCTATGAATCTATCAATGAAAATGCTCAGATCTTAGGAGTACACTTTGAACTTGGACGCGACAAAATCTTTGATGCCTTAACAAATTCTTATAACCAAGCAAGGACCCAGTTTGAAAAATTCAATATTGAGACATCCAAACAGCCCCCACGGTATTTCACCATCCCTGGATATACTGTACCTCTGCTAAATATTGAAGTATCAGCCTTTAGAGCTGAGCTGCCGGCAGTCAGCTATTTCATCCCCAAAGAAGTTAGCACACCTAGTTTCAAAGTACCTATGATGGGTTTTTCAGTGCCCTCCTATACTCTTGTACTTCCATCTCTAGAATTACCAGTCTTGTATGTGCCTGAGACACTCAGGGAGCTGACGCTACCTACATTCACATTACCAGATATTCAGAACAACATCATGATACCTGCTCTAGGAAATGTGACCTATGACTTCACATTCAAGTCACCAGTGATAACTGTGAATTCTAATGGCGGCCTTTTCAACCAGTCTGATATTGTGGTGAAATTGGGAGCATCTTCCACCTCTGTGTTTGATTTCCTTAAGGGCAAACTTGATGGTACAACAAGCATCAGTAGGAAGAGGTGTCTGAAAGTGGCTACAACGCTGTCACTGGAGCACAAAAATTTGGCATATACTCATGACAGCAGTGTCAGTCTCACCAAGAGGAGTATAGAGACTTCCCTAACAAATGTTATCAAAATCAATTTGCCTGTTTTTACGATGGAATTAAATCAGCAACTTCGTGGGAATACCATGACCAAGCCTAATCTTGCATCAAACATGAAGGTTGAATACACTTACACTATCCCAACATTAAAAAGTGAAGGAAAGGGAAACATGCAACATGATCTTGTGCTTGAGGCACTGTCATCCTATTTCTCTGTGGAGAGTTCATTGAGGGGAAAGAGAGAAGGAACAATAATGAAAGGACATTTTTCAGAATCTTTAGACAATGATGCAATAATATACCTAAATACCAATGGTCTACGTTTCACTGTAAAAACAGCTTTAACCTCAGACGTTGATTACAAGAAGGCTAAAATCTGGAATGTGGATATGACTGAGTACCTTGAACTTGAGGCTTCTCTTAGACGCATTTATGCGATAGTGAATTATACAAGTAATAATGAGGTGAATATTGCCTTTTTTTCAACCAATGGAAAGCACTCTGCAAAGGGAACTATTGAGTTTCTTCCACTGAGAACCCTGACTGCTAGTCTAAATATTGATATCTCACAGCCATCAAATTTTGGCCTCGCAAGTATAATGAAGAATGTGGATCTAGATGTCACCTCAGGCAAACAGAAGTTCATTTGGAGTAGCAAGGAACAACTAGCATCAATTAAACATTCAAGTGATATGATGCTATCCAATGATGAATCTGAGATACGCATGGAGATTGCAGAATCTGTTGAAGGTCATCTTGTATTTTTGAAATCTATCAAACTGCCCATCTATCAGAAAACTCTATGGGATGTGATGAAGTTTGATGAGTCCACCAGCCCTGACCAATTACAATTCCTTAATGTTGCTACTCACTTTGGTATATACCAAGAGTAGGGATGGAACACTGTTTTCACTACCGGCAAAATTGATTTGAAAATGGAGTCATTTTTAATATTCCAAAAACCACACTAACTGTACCCAACTGGATGAAGCAGATTCCACAGATTATAAGAGAAATGGATGAGCGACTTGAAAATGTTGACATGCTTGATTCTGTTTCTATACCACCAGTCATCACTGTTCCAACTTTTGACATGCCTCTAACAACACTTCGAGTGCCATCCTTTACCTTAGACCTACAAAACCTGAAAATCCCAGATTCTATCAGCATGGATTCTTTTGATATAACTTTACCAGGACTACCAAAGGTCAAAGTTCCCAGCTTTAAAGTTGACACAAAATACATGAGGGACAAAATGGCTTTCCTGCTTTTGAAGTTACCTCAATATGAAATCACAATCTCACCATTTACCCTGCCTAAATCTTTCACCATTGGTGAACACACGATCAGCTTGGATGACCCCATTAAAGCAATATGTAATTTTGAGCTGCCAGCTATAACAATCCCAGAACAGAAAATTGAGATCCCAGAGATATCACTTCATTTACCTCTCAGTGTATTTATTCCATCTTTTGGTGCCCTCTCCACTTCCGTGAGCGTTTCCTCTCCAATTTACAACAATACATGGACTGCAAAAGTAGAGAACAAGGAACCAGGCTTTGTTTACACACTGCAGTCCTCATGCATCTCCACCATGACCTTCCTAGCATATGATCTCGAAGGTAATGATTGTTTGATATAAACAACATGTTCAGATATATACAGTGAGCAAACCCATTTTCAAAAAAGTAATATGCTAACCATACTAAATACTTCTCTGAACATTCTTTATTAAGCTCTTGCCAGTGTCTTATTGGATAATGGAGCAATGAGTCTGGATGGAAAATGCACCTTCTCCCACAATGATGTAAAGGTGAACTGGAAGCATGATTTCCATCAAAATCTGAGGTAATAATGTCTGTATGTGGAAAATGCAGCATGCTTATTATTTTAATTTGTCAACTCTTTTAGGAACTTCCATAGTTCCTGTTGCTAATTATTTTAAGATTTCTCTATCAAGATCCCCTAACATCTGGGAAAGATTTGAAATTAGACTTTTTTTAATCTCCAAAGCTTGAATATGTTATTGAACACAGTACATAAATATTGGATATAGGTCGTCATGTTTCTTCTAATATGATATTCAAAATGTGATTACTACTTGTGATGAATTTGTTCTTCATTATTGGTGGCATGTGATTGAGTCAAATACAGTTACATTTTATTTCTTATTTTTAATGCTTATTTTTTCCATGCAGAATAAAACGTGAAGAACCTTCTGCCTCAAGGTAACTGTGCGGAAATTATTATTATTTCCATTGACCTTTATTGTTAATTCTATGTTATGGCTCACTTCAGAAAAATGATCAGACTCAGTATCATGGCAAAAGTCCAAATTGGCAAAAGTCCAAATCAACAAATGCTGGGTTTATTTCACAGGCCCCCAAGACACACCCTGGACATTGATGTAATAAGCCAAACCTTTGCTAATGTGAAGTTCCGCTATGCCTCTCACAATAATGGTATCACATCTTCAGTATCCTACCCAGCTGGATTTGTTGGATTTCAGTTAAATAGGAGGTCACCATCTCAGTACTATGCAAAACTCTTCACCAGATCCTTGGTAAGAAAGATGTTTGTTTGGTCTACCATTTTGATTTGATGTGATTGGAATTACATGACAAGTAACATAATTTTACAATATAAAACTTTAAGATAAAAGATCAAATCTGGGGAAGTTGTAAGTGTTAAGCTTGTTGTCATAAAAAATAACTTATTTCTTTGTTCATGCAGTCATCTCCTGACAAGGACACTGACCTGCTGAGTTTCAAGGTTACGCTTAAGAACTCTGAAAGGCTGACCCTTCAAACTACCTGGCAACTTAATGGCTTCTTTGACATGGTGAATGGGATTAAAGACAGGCTCCCAGATATGACAGCAGCTCTTTATAATTTTATCAACAAATATCACAAAGCTCATTTTGGCATTGACCTTGATCGTGCCACTTTAAAGTTTACAAATGCCATAGCAAACAATATTGACAGAGCTTACAGTAACATCCCCAGGGCATTTGATGCAATTCAGAACTCAGTTGAGCACCTGAGCAAGCAGAGTAAAGCACTGATGAAGAGAACAATGAAGAGCATGCCAGAGATCAACTTCCAGGATGTGATCTCCCAGGTTTCTAACAAAGTCAAAGATCTACTTCAGCACTATGAGTCCAATGTGAGGGTCCTATTGGATGCCGTAATGAAGTTCCTGAGTGAGACCAAATTTCACTTGCCAGGACTGGAAGAGAAGCTCACTGGTCAAGAGTTGTACTATAAGATGAGACGTTCTATTTCAATGGCGGTCAGAAGAGCTGCAAGTAGATTTACCAGCCTCATGGAGACTATAATTGACACCATTGCAAGCTTTGTTGGTGATATTAATTTCAGTCTTCCCACAACAAATGTAGTTGTTAATGGTAAAGATATTTTGAAGAATCTTAAGTCTGCTCTGAAGTCCACACAGGAACAGATTATTCAAGCAATGAAGAAGTGGGAAGGTCTGAAGCTAGAGAACCTACTGAAGAACATAAGTGACTTTATAAAACTTTGCATCCAGAGGACAGGGGAGTTTATTACGTCTTTAAATGCAGAGAAGCTAGACGAGATTTCTAATCATCTCAAGGGAATTTACACTGAGGCCAGCAACACACAAGCAATGCAGAAACTTGCAAGGAAGATTCAAGTAGCAAAAACAAATGCAGCTGAGTACAAAGACAAAACAAAATTGAAGTTCCAGGAAGTATACAATAAAATATCCATAGATGACTTTCACTCAGAGATTAGAAAATCAATTTCAGTTTTAGAGAACCACCTTCGAGCTAACATTGAAAATATTATTGAATATTCAAAGAACGCTTCACAACATACACAGCCATACATAAAGGTAACCAGCAAAAAGGTAGATGTGGATATTCCCCTGCCTTTCTACTGGAATTCTTTCAGTGACTGGCCAAGTATGACTTAAATGTTCAGATTTTCAAAGTTTTTTCTTTCCTTTTCTTTTTTTAAACTTAAGTATTAAAAGTGTTTTGAAAAATATATTTGTTATGCTTATTGATAATTATGTTTGAGTTTATGTATGAGTGTTTGTGTATAATTTGTTGATATGTTGTGTAACTATTAGGCATAACATGATTAAAGTCTTCTTTGCATATGGTTTTTTTCCTCTGTTGTTTGAATATAATTTCTTATTACAGTGGGTGTCGTGAACAACTATTTGTATGCATTTTGCAAATATTTGTATTAAAATTTACCTCACAGTTGAGTTAGAATCCAATTTATGCATGTTTAAGGAGCCAATGAGGTGATTCAAGTGCCATAACATTGTTTAAACAGAGTCTATTGAACAGATACTGTTAGATGCTTGTAGGAAGAACAGAAACAAAATTTGGGCTCAATAGTCATTATCAAACAGTCTTCAAGATAGTTGACCTAGAGTGCCGAGTAATAATTACAAATTAGGAAACAAAACGGAACTGGTGTTTCAGAGTAAGCATTTATCAACTTAAGTCCTGTAAAAAGATAAGAGTAGTGGCATTTTGCTTTTAAGTCATTAATTAATTCATCATCTACAGTGAGGGAAAAAAAAGTATTTGATCCCTGCAGATTTTGTACGTTGGTCCACTGACAAAGAAATGATCAGTCTATAATTTTAATGGTAGGTTTATTTGAACAGTGAGAAACAGAATAACAACAAAAAAAATCCAGAAAAGCGCATGTCAAAAATGTTATAAATTGATTTGCATTTTAATGAGGGAAATAAGTATTTGACCCCCTCTCAATCGGAAAGATGTCTGGCTCCCAGGTGTCTTTTATACAGGTAACGAGCTGAGATTAGGAGCACACTCTTAAAGGGAGTGCTCCTAATCTCAGCTTGTTACCTGTATAAAAGACACCTGTCCACATAAGCAATCAATCAATCAGATTCTAAACTCTCCACCATGGCCAAGACCAAAGAGCTCTCCAAGGATGTCAGGGACAAGATTGTAGAATTACACAAGTCTGGAATGGGCTACAAGACCATTGCCAAGCAGCTTGGTGAGAAGGTGACAAGGGTTGGTGCAATTATTCGCAAATGGAAGAAACACAAAAGAACTGTCAATCTCCCTCGGCCTGGGGCTCCATACAAGATCTCAACGATCATGAGAACAGTGAGGAATCAGCCCAGAACTACACGGGAGGATCTTGTCAATGATCTCAAGGCAGCAGGGACCATAGTCACCAAGAAAACAATCGGTAACACACTACGCCGTGAAGGACTGAAATCCTGCAGCACCCGCAAGGTCCCCCTGCTCACGAAAGCACATATTCATGCCCGTCTGAAGTTTGCCAATGAACATCTGAATGATTCAGAGGAAAACTGGGTGAAAGTGTTGTGGTCAGATGAGACCAAAATGGAGCTCTTTTGCATCAACTCAACTCGCCATGTTTGGAGGAGGAGGAATGCTGCCTATGATCCCAAGAACACCATCCCCACCATCACACATGGAGGTGGAAACATTATGCTTTGGGGGTGTTTTTCTGCTAAAGGGACAGGACACCTTCACCGCATCAAAGGGACAACAGACGGGGCACGGTACCGTCAAATCTTGGGTGAGAACCTCCTTCCCTCAGCCAGGGCATTGAAAATGGGTCATGGATGGGTATTTCAGCATGACAATGACCCAAAACACACGGCCAAGGCAACAAAGAAGTGGCTCAAGAAGAAGCACATTAAGGCCCTGGAGTGGCCTAGCCAGTCTCCAGACCTTAATCTCATAGAAAATCTGTGGAGGGAGCTGAAGGTTCGAGTTGCCAAACGTCAGCCTCGAAACCTTAATGACTTGGGGAAGATCTGCAAAGAGGAGTGGGACAAAATGGAGATATTGGAGATCCAGATCCCCTCTGCCTCTGGATGAGCCCAAATTTTCTGCTGGGACTACGGCTGCTCCTAAGGCCATACTTCTCATTTTTCACATTATCTGTGTTACCTTCACATTCTGTGTTACCCAGATGAGGATGGGTTTCCCTTCTGAGTCGGGTTCCTCTCAAGGTTTCTTCCTCAAAAAACATCTTAGGGAGTTTTTCCTAGCCACCGTCGCCACTCAGTGGCTTGCTCAGTTGGGATAAATTCCATTTGTTTTCAACCTGTTTGTCTCTGTTTATCTGTTCCTGTTTGTCTCTCTTTAGATGTTTCTGACTGTTTATACCTGTTTTTTATTTCTGTAAAGCTGCTTTGAGACAATGACTATTGTAAAAAGCGCTATACAAATAAAATTGAATTGAATTGAATTGAATTGAAAATCCCTCCTGAGATGTGTGCAAACCTGATGGCCAACTACAAGAAATGTCTGACCTCTGTGATTGCCAACAAGGGTTTTGCCACCAAGTACTAAGTCATGTTTTGCAGAGGGGTCAAATACTTATTTCCCTCATTAAAATGCAAATCAATTTATAACATTTGTGATATGCGTTTTTCTGGATTTTCTTGTTGTTATTCTGTCTCTCACTGTTCAAATAAACCTACCATTAAAATTATAGACTGATCATTTCTTTGTCAGTGGACAAACGTACAAAATCTGCAGGGATCAAATACTTTTTTTCCCTCACTGTAGATGATGAATTAATTAATGACTTAAAAGCAAAATGCCACTACTCTTATCTTTTTACAGGACTTAAGTTGATAAATGCTGACTCTGAAACACCAGTTCCGTTTTGTTTCCTAATTTGTAATTATTACTCGGCACTCTAGGTCAACTATCTTGAAGACTGTTTGATAATGACTATTGAGCAAATAGTCAATATTGGGCAAACGGACAAAATCAGCAGGGGATCAAATACTTTTTTCCCTCACTGTATGTAGGAAAACAAATTAACTGTTACTAAGAAACACTGGACTATGTAAGTGTATGTTAGGTAGAGCCAGCAAATACACCATATATGAAAACATTTGCTTAGGACTCAACAGATTTATTTAGGAACAAATATGAAAGATATTTTAACAATATAATACAAATATTTACACTACATCAAAAAATTAGCAACAAACTAAACAACAACAACAACAACAAAATACATTTTACACAAAATGGGAAGGCAATCCTTCAAGAGTGCAGCAGTTCTTAGATGTTTAGTTCTAATGCCAAATTACGTTTAAAACATTCATTCTAATGCAAATTGATATATAAAGGGCTCATATGATGCTTATTAATGTTCTCCTTTTCCTTTAGTGTGTGATGTAACTGTTTGTGCATGTATAAGATCTGCAAAGTTACAAACCTCATAGTCTCCCACAAAGGGATTTATTCTATCTAACAGAGTACACTGCTCTGTTAGATATTACTGCCACAAATGTCTACATCTGCTTGATCATTCTCATTTTCAGAAAATGACTCGGGCTTGGACTGATACGGTAAAACCGACGACATTATTAACTGTGTTTATAATTGCTTTAGAGGCCTTGGAAGCTAAAAGGCGTTACATTTGAGGTTTTTGGCTAATCACTATGCACAGGGTCAGATGGCCAATCAGAGCACTCTGGGCTTTTTGGAAGGACTGGCTTTGGAGAAACCGGAACTCAATCAGAACGTTTCAGACAGACTGGGAATACTGTATATATATACTACAATAATGTAGAGTATGTTTTTTAACATTACAGTATGTTAACCTATTCCATTACACCCAATAAACAAAATAACATCATATGACCACTTTAAAGGGTCTACAATGTCTTAAAGGTACTGTACTCAGCTGAATGTGTAAGTCAGGGGTGTTTCTAGAACTTAATAAGGGGCTTTAAAGAATAGAAAGAAAAAAGAAAGCTGTCTATAATGCCCTTGGTTTCCTCATGGCAAATACTCAACAGTGAATATTAGGATTAACTTATGTCTAAGAACAGCAGTGAATTCATTGGGTTTCTCCCCATATGATTGTTTTTATTGAGTCTTTATTGATCACATGTCCATATGCACAGAAATTCTTTTCGTCGCATACCCCAGCATGTTAGGAAGCTGCGGCAGCTTGCCAATGCTGTGGCTTGAACCCCCGACCTTCCGATTAGTAACCCAGAGCCTTAACTGCCAAGCCACCACTGCCCCATTTATGTCAAATATGACAGTAAAGGTACATTAAACAATGTATTTTCTCCAATAAAGCTGAAATGGTGTAACTGTCTAGATATTAGATGAAAATTCTTGCTCTTTCTTCCACAGACAACATGACAAACATATACTATTTACTAATAATCTGTTTTTAAATGCAGTGCGTCTGTGGAAAGATGCTGTATTATCTGACCGCCACCAACCTTACTGTTAGTAAAGTTTATTTATTTTTAGGGTTAGGGTTAGGGTTAGGGTTAGGGTTTAGGGTTAGGGTTAGGGTTAGAATGTAAAAATAAATAAATAAAATAAAATAAAAAGACATACAAATACATATGTTTACAAAGTAAGAAACTTTTTTTTTTTATTTATATGACATGGATATCCTACATTTAATGTATGATTGTACATAATTATTTATATTTTTATTAAAAAAAAATTCTAAGGGAGGTGTCCCCAATCTAGGCATTGTGACCCATTGTGCTTGTTTAAAATCATATCTTTGTGATGAATGCTTGTGGACTGATTTGTGAAAATGCTATGATGAGAATCCAGCTGCATTGTGAATTGTTGTAAAATCCGCTTCCCAAGAACATGTGTGTAAATCACATCACACACACACACACACACACACACACACACACACACACACACACACACACACACACACACACACACACACATTTATTTTACTGCATGTTACTGCATGTTTTAAATGCATTTGTTTTACTGCATTTGCTGCATGATAGAATATTTGTTTTTATATTAATCTGTGCTTGCATATTGTTTGCATGAAGATGTTCAGTGATTCTGATAGACAGTATTCTAACTCAAGGGATAACAGATAACAATATTGCTCAATCTGTAGCACTCTTAAAACACTCCAGCAGAGTTTGCAGTCTCTCGGTGCACTGTGGGGTGATTTACAACTGTACTAGACGATAAAACAACAGATGGCCTTATTATTGACCTGGC
The DNA here is from genome assembly GCA_012411365.1 of Ameiurus melas. Classification (NCBI taxonomy): domain Eukaryota; kingdom Metazoa; phylum Chordata; class Actinopteri; order Siluriformes; family Ictaluridae; genus Ameiurus; species Ameiurus melas. The sequence goes on along the minus strand of CM022761.1, from coordinate 11,882,853 downwards.
ACATTTACCATAACTTCTGCTGCTCTGGCAACATGTTTCTCTGAACTTTGGGGGCTGAAATTTCAAGCACATAAATCCAACTATTCTGTTATGTTTGTAAAACCATGACAAAACAGGGAAGTACTGTACGTTGCTGTTCAGAAAGGTCTAGCAATCTGATGCTTAACAGTAGCTTTGGTCTACATGCTGTAGTATCATCATATTATTAATATATTGAAGGTTATAACTAACACAAGTGAGAAACAATGACAGAATCAGCTGTGTATTAAAGTCAAACAATGACAGCGGTTTTATTACAAAATTGTAAGCATACAAATGTATGCAATTGTCGATATATGTAATATTAAATATTGGTTTGCCTTGTGTTCCATTCACTTATGTTGGAGTGTGTCTAAAGTGTGTGTACTGCAATCAACCGCTAGAGGACACCAGAGTTTTTGCTTAACTTTTCAACCATAGTCAGACTGTGTCCACTAAAGTGTTTGCGGTTTACAACATTACAATTTATAGTGCACACTACATGCAAATATAACATTTAGAAATGTTTAGACTCTACACTTCCTAGGTCACAAGTCACTGTTAGTGCGCACTGTTTCTAGTTACATTGGCTTTGTAAAGTATTCAGACCCCTTGACTTTTTTTTTGCACACATTATAGATTTAATTTTAAATGGATAAAATTTACTTAATTAGTCATAAATGTACACACAGTAATCCACGATGACAATGCAAAAACATGTTTAAATAAATATTTCACAAATGTAATTTAGCTAAGTACTCAGACTCTTTGCTAAGGTACTCCAAATTGAGCTCAGGTACGTCCTGCTTGCATTGATTATCTTGAGATGCGTCTGCATCTTGACTCGAGTCAACCTGTGGCAAATTCAATTGATTGGACATGATTTAGGAAAGTGCAAACCTATGTGGATAAGGTCCCACAATTCACAGTGCATGTCAGACCAAAAACCAAGCAATGAAGTCTAAGAAATTCTCTGTAGACCCCTGCAATAAAAATGTGTCAAGACATAGATTTGTGCAAGGATATAAATCCATTTCTAAAGCTTTGCATGTTCCCAGGGCAAAAGTGGGCTCCATCATTGTGAATGGTCAGCTGGTCATCTGGCCAAACTCAGTAACCAAGCTAGAATGGATTAGGTCAAGGAGGGGACCAAGAACCCAAAATCTAATCTATCAGAAGTTCTCCGCAGAGAGGGGAGAACCTGCCAGAAGGACATCCATCTCAGAAGTACTCCACCAATCAGGCCATATAGCACACTCACTTAAAAGACTCTAAGAGCCTGAGGAAATATTCTTTGATCTAATGAGACAAAAATGTAACTCTTTGGGTGTGTGAAGCATGGTGAAGCATGGCGGTGGTAAAATCATGTTATGAGGGTACTTCTCTGTGGCAGGTACAGGAATACTGGCCAGAAAAGAGGGAGGGATGAATGTACCAAAATTCAAAGGCGTCACTGAAGTAATAAGGTGCTCCAGAGTGCACATTATCTTTCAGCTTGACGAAAATCCAAGGGCAAGTCTCTCAATGTCCATGAGTGTCCCAACCATTCTTATTGAGAGACTAACCTAAGAAGACTCAACGCTGTAATTGCTGCCAATGGTGCTTTAAACGGTACTGAATAAAGGGACTGAATACTATTTCCTAAAATTTTTACTTTTAATAAATTTTGTCATTATTGGTTATTACAGTATATGTAGACTGATGAGGAAAAAATCTATTTAATCTATTCTAAATTAAGTCTATAATACAGTAAAGTGTGCAAAAACTAAAGGGGGCTGTATACTTTATGAGCCCACTATATCTTACACACTTAATAGCAAGCTACTAATTTTTTTTTACCAATACCCAACTAATTAATCATTACTAATTAATTCATGTATTCACATATTCATTTACTGTTAATTGCTGTATTTTTTATTTTTTTAAGACCATTATTTCTAAGACACTGGATTACTTCCAAAAATCCATATAGCTTAAATCCTGTTAGTTACTATGGCAACATATGCTTTTGGACAATCTTCCTCTGTGTCAGGCAGGCTAATATTGAAGCTTAGTTTTGGACAAGCCAGATTAGGTCATGGTTTCTGGAGCACTATGCCAGGCACTGACCAACAAACTGCTACAAACCTAGTACTTCCATTATTACATATGCATATCCATATGGATAGGCTATAGAGTTTATAAGCTATTTAGAAACTATTTAGTAGGAGATATACACAAAAACCGAAGAAATCAGATCTACAATACTTTTTCACGGGTACTATACATGTTCTTTCATATCTGACAGTTTGGAACAGGCCATTTTTGTAGTTCTTCTGACATTTACTGATTTGCTTACGCCACTCACCAAAACAAAACAGCTACCTGACAAAAGTAAAATGTTGAAATGATCTTACATTAGGACCAGAGAGTGAGATAATACAGAGTTGTCATAATGATAACGGTCACAATATGTCACAATATTGATGACGTTACGCTGGTCTGTTTGGATGGAGTTGTCACATGCCAACAGTATAAGAACGGAAGGTGAGCGAAAGTACAACAGTATTGGCTATCTTTCTGCTTGTTCATATGATTCTGTTGCTGACATTTAAAACGTTAGTTTAAAGGGCCATTCACACCAACCTTTAATACATGAGTGTTTACACAATCACTTAACCAGGTGTCAGATGGCCATCACAAAGATATAGATCTCCATCCAGACTGGACTGTCCTTCAGTCCTCTTATTGAGTATCCCTGTTTTAAAGCATGTGGGGACAGCAGACTATGTTAGATACAGATTGAAAATAGTCGTAATCAGTGCGCCTAGATGGTCAGCACAGGTTTTAAGAGCCCTTCCAGGACTTCCATCTGGACCCACTGTCTTCCTGCCATTCACTCATCTTAGAGTCCTCTTCATGCTATGTTATGAGACAGTGAGCTGTGATGACATCACATGACATGTCTTGGCACAAATCTGTGGTAATTTAGAAAAATTGTAAGCTCCTCTGTATATTGTAGAGTTTGCTTGACTTTGTGTTCATTTCTGCAATCGCAAAATCCTGGACAGACTGGCTAATATTAGCAGTGCTAGCATTGACGTGTGCATAGAAATGGTTAAGGTGGTTAAAGATTGAGTGGTCGGCACTCACCACAGTGTGTGATCAGTCTCTGTAGTCCTTGATGGTCTGATTACTGATCACTCACAGCTGGACTCAATCCACACACACACATAAATACCCCGGGCTAACATACACACTGCAAAGCCTTGCTCTGAGTTCACTGATGATGGCACTAAGCCTTTGTTTATTGTACGCACTATCTGTTTTGACTCTTGTTCTGGTTCCCTATTTTTTTTATTATGTTTTTGCACTTGAAAGTCTGTTTGTTGATTGCCTGACCCATGCCTGCTTTTTGACCCTGCTTTCTGATTATCGTTTTGGATTTGTTAGCTTGTTGCAATGAAATCTGCCTACATTTGCAACCTTCTCCACCGCTGGACACATTTAAAAAGTTGATAACGTTTAATTTAAATTTTAAATAGAACTTTAGATATTATAATTTAGAATTGATAATAATTTTAGATAGTTTAGAATTTTAGCTATTATGAGATATTATAATGGGGTCATGGTGGTTTAGTGGTTAGCATATTTGCCTCACAACTCAAGGGATGGGCGATCCATTCCTGCTTCCACCCTGCATGCACGGAGCTTACATGTTCTTTCTGTGCTTTGGGGGTTTCCTCAGAGTACCCCGGTTTCCTCCCCCAGTACAAAGACTTGCATTGTAGGTTGATGGTATGTCCAGAATGAGTGTATGAGTGTGTGTGTGTGATGTGCCATGTGATAGGTTGGCACCCCGTCCAGGGTGTACCCCTGAAATGTGCCCTAAGTCTCCTGGGATAGGCTCTAGGCTTCCCGTGACCCTGTGTAGGATAAGAGGTAAAGAAAATAGATGGCTGGATAGATATTATATTATTTTATTTACAATATGTCCATCCAGCACATTGCTAATAAAATTTCTGTATTCATTTATTAGAACATTCATGCTAGCCATATGGAAATATTTATATTCATAAACCTTATAAAATCCACAGAGCAAGTTTGTAAGCTCTCAGATGCATAGATCAAGTGTTTGCTGCAAGATTGCACTGCAGATTCCTTGAAATAAACCAAATGTGGATTTGTTTCCATAGTGAGCTGTTTTACATGTGAAGCTCATAAATTTGTGTACATTTTTATTGTATTCAAATTGACTACAAACTGAAAGGAACATCTATGTATTACATCTGTTTAATAATGAATAAGAAATATTCACACTGTCACCCATCAGCATGTATGCAGAAAATATTTCACATTATGTGCCTTTTTTTATGTTTGAATGTTAAACTCTCCAAAAAATTTGCTCTTGATATTTTAATAATGTGTTTTCACAGGTGCCCCCAAATGTTCTCCGGTATTCTCAAACAGATGTGCCAAAATGAGTTGGACTGAGTGTGGTTGGACTTCATGCATGTTTCCAGTAAAACAGTATTATTGATGAGACAGGGACTCCTAGATGTCAGGCAGAGTGCATGGAATTCTTGAAATACTTAATCGAGGCCTACAAAGTAAAACCAAAAAGAAGCTTGCATTCCTTCCTCTCTGATTTTAATTGTGCATGTCTATTTATATTTTGTTACTTTTGCTATTGTCTTCAATGTAGGCACTGATCCTTATCCCCATGCATTAGCTGCTACAATATGTGACTGTAATGAATAGGGTAAAGTATGTGATATTTTAGACTGTTGTGTAGGGTTGGACTCTCTGACAGAGGAAACGCTTGAAAAAGTGGCACATAATTGAATGTTTTCCTCATGTAGATCCACCAAGAATATTAGGGCAATAGTAAATGACTTTGGTAGCCCTCACTGACCATGATAATGATCTACCAATGAGACTGTACAGGTACCTGTCTGATTATGAAACTTCAACGTAGCCACTAGTCATTTCGTGACTTGACTAGTGTAATAATCAGCTGTGAAGCTTCTCAGCCTGAAGCACAACACATCACCCATAAAGGACATTTGAAAAGCATCAGAAAAATTCCTTTCTGTCTTTGTCTCCAATGATGCCTGTCAATTGGTGGACCATAGTCCAGCTGGAGACCCAGCAAAATATTTCAATGAAACAAACTGAGTACTTGAAAAAAAAATACTGTAGCAGAGCCAATAATCATATGAAAGAAGGCATGTATATAAATCATTTTCCTGAAGGCAACTCAACGGTCCAGAGATTAGCTACAGTGCTACAGACATTACATCAAAAAATGTAGCCCACATACATGTTTCATTTTATTTACCTGCTCTGGTTTTATTTGGGAAATTACAACATGGCTTTTTTTTTATCTAATGATGAAAACAAAATGTTTAGATGATTGGAGATGTTCAAGATCATTGGCTGGAAAAGTATAGGTTTATTCTCCGTTCTTATCTTTTCAGAGTCCATGTCATTAGTCAAATATTGCACTCTGAAATGCCACTATGTATATACAGTGGTGTGAAAAAGTGTTTGCCCCCTTCCTCATTTCCTGTTCCTTTGCATGTTTGTCACACTTAAGTGTTTCGGAACATCAAACCAATTTAAACAATAGTCAAGGACAACACAAGTAAACACAAAATGCAATTTGTAAATGAAGGTGTTTATTATTAAAGGTGGAAAAAATCCAAACCATCATGGCCCTGTGTGAAAAAGTGATTGCCCCCTAAACCTAATAACTGCTTGGGCCACCCTTAGCAGCAACAACTGCAACCAAGCGTTTTGCGATAACGTGCAATGAGGCTTTTACAGCGTCCTGGAGGATTTTGGCCCACTCATCTTTGCAGAATTGTCCTAATTCAGTTACATTAGAGGGTTTTCGAGCATGAACGGCCTTTTAAGGTCATACCACAACATCTCAATAGGATTCAGGTCAGGACTTTGGCTAGGCCCTCCAAAGTCTTCATTTTGTTTTTCTTCCCCATTCGGTGGTGGACATGCTGGTGTGTTTTGTCCTGCTGCAGAACCCAAGTTCGTTTCAGCTTGAGTACGAACAGATGGTCGGACATTCTCCTTCAGGATCTCTTGGTAGACAGCAGAATTCATAGTTCCTTTTATCACGGCAAGTCTTCCAGGTCCTGAAGCAGCAAAACAGCCCCAGACCATCACTCTACCACCACCATATTTTACTGTTGGTATAATGTTCTTTTATGAAATGCAGTGTTCCTTACGCCAGATATACTTGGACACACACCTTCCAAAGGTTCCTTTTGTCTCATCGGTCCACAGAATGTTGTCCCAAAAGTCTTGGGGATCATCAAGATGTGTTGTGGAGAATTGAGGCGAGCTTTGATGTTCTTTTTGCTCAGCAGTGGTTTTCTCCTTGGGACTCTGCCATGCAGGCCATTTTTGCCCAGTCTTTTCCTGATGGTGGAGGCATGAACGCTGACCTTAACTGAGGCAAGTGAGGCCTGCAGTTCTTTGGAGCTGTTGTGGGGTCTTTTGACCTCTTGGATGAGTCGTGCTGCGCTCTTGGGGTAATTTTGGGCCGGCCACTCCTGGGAAGGTTCACCACTGTTCCATGTCTTCGCCATTTGTGGATAATGGCTCTCACTGTGGTTCGCTGGATTCCCAAAGCTTTGGAAATGGCTTTATAACCCTTTCCAGACTGATAGATCTCATTACTTTCTTTCTCAATTGTTCCTGAATTTCTTTGGGTCTCGCACGATGTGTAGCTTTTAAGGATCTTCTGGTGGACCTTACTGTGTCAAGCAGCTCTATTTAAGTGATGCCTTGATTGTGAACAGGTGTGGCAATAATCAGGCCTGGGTGTGGCTGAGAAATTGAACTCAGGTGTGGACAACCACAGTTAAAATATGTTTTAACAAGGGGGCAATCACTTTTTCACACAGGGCCATGATGGTTTGGATTTTTTCATTTTAATAATAAACACCTTCATTTACAAATTGCTTTTGTGTTTACTTGTGTTGTCCTTGACTATTGTTTAAATTGGTTTGATGTTCAAACACTTAAGTGTGACAAACATGCAAAGGAACAGGAAATGAGGAAGGGGGCACTTTTCACACCACTGTATATGTATGTATATGTAACTATTGTCACCATTCGTCATGTGGCTTGTTTATCCAGACAACCCACAGACAACAGTACTTAATTTGTGCTGGAACAGGATCTGGTACCTCTCAAAAATTAAGTCCCTGTGTTCTGGGAACTTATTTGCATGGCTAAATAGAAATTAAGAAAAGTAATGTTAATGAAAATAAAATTATTTTAATGAATCAACATTCTTTAAATCAATCATGTGTTCTAAAAATTCAGTCGGCTCACTTCCATGATAAACAGTTGTTACTCATCCATCCTAGAAATGGTGGGAGGAAGTTTTTTTGTCATTTCTTAAAGAATTAAGCAAAAGCAAGGAAGGCATTGTTTGTTTTTCAAAATTTAATCGTGCACCGTACGTGTTCAACCGTATGTGTTTTACGGAGTGCCGTGGATGAGCAGAGTAAATCCCGGCATCGGGAGCGGACCGTAATGTACATGACTGTGTCTAAGAGTAATTTACATAATTTGGCAAGCTAAGAAAGTCTTTGTGTTGTTGTATTCATTTTATTTTGTTTAAACTGCATAATTGGCTACTTTTATAAGACCAGTGTTCTGAGAATATTTTGTGTTGTGAGTTTAAGCAGTTGACTCCTCCAGTCCTCACACAACATCACTGAAATGTTTTTTTTTTAAGTCAGTTGAATAGGTTTGTTTACAATTAAACATAGTTATGCCAAATATTTTTTGAGAAAAGTCATTAAACATTATTTTTTTAAAGAAAAAGCACAAATGAAGCAGTACCACAGGTGAAAAACAGTGAAACAGCATGCACCGTGATACACTACAGAAATGCTGAGGGGGAGGATAAGTGCATTATAAAGGTATTGAAAGCTAACATAAAATCAACTTAGATATGTTGTTGCTGAAGTAACATTAGTTAAATAACCAAGTAAAGTGGCTAATATTCTAGCTTTTTAGTCCAACTGGTTTCCCACTAAAGCTATGCAGGGTTGAGCCTGGCCAGTACCTGGATGGTAGACCTCCTGGTGAAAACTAAGGTTGCTGTTGAAAGTGTTATTAGTGAGGCCAGTAGGGGGTGCTCACCCTGTGGTCTGTGTGGGGCCTAATGCCCCCCATTTAGTGATGGGGTCACTATAATGTAAAAACAGCACCGTCTTTCGGATGAGACATTAAACCGAGGTCCTTACTCTCTGTGGTCATTAAAAATCCCCCATTAGCTCTTCTTTATCATGGCCCCATAATAATCTCCATCCCTGATCTGGCTACATCACTCTCTCCTCTTTACCATTAGCTGGTATGTAGGGGCATTCTGGCGCACTATGGATGCCGTCGCATCATCCTGGTGGATGCAACACACTGGTGGTGGTTGAGGACCATCTAAAGCGCTTTGAGTCCCTAGAAAAGAACTATGTAAATCTAAGGAATTATTACTAGGAATTAAATTACCTGACATTTTCAAGTCAGAGTCTAGTATATTTCTAAATTATTAGGGTTCCTTAAAATATATTTAAATAAATTTAGTTAGTGTGGCTATTTTATAAGCTTCTTTCTTTCTTATGTTATTTTCTCCCAGTCTGGTCATTTTGCAAAGTCCCATCCACTAGCTACTGTAGCTCTCCTCATCACACTACAGCTACAATCAGGTACTGTGAAGTCTTAGCAGGAACTTCCTGCGAGACACGTGAAGCCAGCCACCACAGCTCCAAGACACCCAGGATTGGCTGGTGTCCCCTGTGATTAACAGGGAAAAGAGTAACACCATCCTTCCCACCCAGCAAACATAACCAACTCTCTTCACTCTCTTTGGCATTAATGGGATGCGAAATCACAATTTCTGCATAATAGGGTAAACACTTTCCTGTTGTGTAAGCCCTATGCGGAGGAGCTTGCATTTCTCAAAATTACTGTTCTTTAAATAAAATGCTCATTCACATCTGATTGGCATCGCATTGATTGAAAACGCCTGACTATAATTTCAAGTTCAAATTAAACTGCTAATCCTAGAGGTTCACATACTTTTGCCACTCACAGATATGTAATATTAGATCATTTTCCTAAATAAATAAATGACCATGTATAATATTTTTGTCCCATTTGTATAATTGGGCCCCGTGACCCTGAAGAAGGGGTAAACGGTAGAAGATGGATAGATGGATGTATAATTGGGATCTCTTTGTCTACATTGAGAACTTGTGTGGAAATCCGATGATGTTTTAGGTCCTATTTATGCAGAAATATAGAAAATTCTAAAGGGTTCACAAACTTTCAAGCACCACTGTACATGTTTTCTGCGTGAAATAATAATTTCCTTCACTTAGACATGGTTATTCATTACAACAACACATTTTTATGTAACCATCAGAATGTTTTCACAAAATGTGCTGTCTCTCTTTTAGAAATGTACACTTTTTTGTTGTTTCCAAATTTTTCTGGTTAATGTGAATGCTTCATTTTGTGAATATAAATTATACAACACTGCCTACTCAGTATTAAATCTATGTTTAAGTTGCATGATCTAATGCTTTAGTAGTCAACCTTATTATAACTTTGAGTAAATAACACAGTCATGACATGTTGCCAATACAGAGTTTTATTCAACTTTTGCATTAAAATTTTAAGACAAGGTCTTTTTCTAAGTATTTTTTGTGATTTTTTTCTAAGTACATTTATTATTATTTAATTATTTATTTTATTATCACGGGGACACTTTGCATGATCAAGGATCAAGGATAATCTATTAAACACTTACCAGCACACCTGCTATCAACAGGTGCGATAACACAAATGACTCTGGCAGAGTTCTCTTTTCTTTGTGAAGGGCAGAGTCTACTCTTTGCAAGCTCCTGCTATAGTTGATGGTGGTGTTTTTTTAAGTCATGTGTGTCCTATGTCCCATGTCAATCAACATCAACAGCAGTCTCAGTATCAGATCTGTACATCCCTACATGAGTCCTTGTTTTAAGAGTAAATATTAAAATTTAGTGTTTTTAAATTTTTTTATCGTGGCATAGGAATGGATTTTATTTTCACGAGCCAATCAGGTACTCAGTGGTCAACCTAGCTTATGTTGATGCCAATATTTTTTTCGGAACAAATGTTGAAATTTTGATTGGCCCACAGTAATGTTCCTTCAGAGAGTACAGAATTCCTCACTAGACCCACAGATAGTACGTGCACTAATGGAAAATGACCACCAGGAACACCACTGAACAGATATAATTTCTGTGATTAAAGTCTTTATGAAGCACAGCGCTATTTGATGTGTTGAAATAATTTCCCCTGAAATAGGAAGTCAGGGCGGGACATATCATGTGGCTGCTCCCTCGTTCTAATCAGCCAATAGCGTTTAGCTTACCTCACAACCCAGGCTAAGATGTACTTGACAGTTAGTACCACAGATTTGTATAATGTTGGGGGCGTGACACTTCAGATTCTAGAGAGCATTTGATTGGACAGAAAATCTGATGAGCCGATGAAGTGCAGAATGATGTCATCAAATTTGTTGGACCGTATTAATGGTAGAGAGAGACTGAACATTTTGATTAGATATATCTTCTAAATGTGAATTTTGTAATTGTTTTGGAGCAGACTAACTTGCAGATAACCTTAAGGCAAACATAGTCATACTAAAAGCCACAGAACGTCCATTTTGATTTCATGAGGACAGTCATGAAACCGTCGCTTCGTTGAAAGTCTTAAAGTGCTAAAGGTATGACGTGACAGAAAATTTCGGAGACATCCAAGTTACACTAGATTATTCAAAAACAAGCCTAAAAACAAGAGTGGCGTTACAGTTACTACAGCCAAACAGCAGGTGGCAGTAATAAAGACAAAGCGTTCAATAAGCAGCAAATCAAAGGGTCAGAAGAAGCCAATCACGGAAGCTTGTGTTCAATCGATTCATCAGTGATGTTGTTATGATTGCTGTGGTGAGGAGGAGACTGGAAGCTTTTATGAAATCTAATTTTATAAACTTTCTTGGCATCCAAAACGACGCAATATTCTTTGTCGGTAAGGAGCGTCGTGACTTCTAACAAACCCAGAAAGCCCGGATTTGATCCTGAAATTATAGAAATGATGTGCAGTCTGGAACACTGAATTATATTTACTGGGAAATGGGGCACTGGTTTTATTAATGAATGAGTTTTGAAATGTTCATTATAAACATGTCAATTATAAAAACCAAAGAATAAAAACGCACTAAATATTACATGAGGATGCACAATAAAAAAAAATAGTTAAGAGTATAAAATCCAACAATTCTACTGTAGATTAGATATAATGCATATACATATATAGAGGATAAATGAATGAATGAATGAATGAATGAATAAATCACACACACAGTATGTCATACAGGATATATTACAGTTCTCATTAGCCGAAGAGCCATTCTTCTGGATTTATTCCATATTACAGACAACTAGCAAGATTAATTACTTATCAAGTCGTTATTAATGTTTTGTAACATCATAGGATCTATTTCTGGAATTGTTGCTTGTCAAGGAATCCCAAACATTCATATTTGACACATAATTCATTGCATATGTAAACGTTATTTGATAGCAAAGCCAACAGCAGAGGCAAAACTATACCTGGATCAATTGTGCCCAAAAGCTCTGCATTCAAATCCTTTTCCAAACGTGTGCCTTGATAACAGGGACTATGAGCAGTTCGGATACACGCCTGATCACAGACACCACTACTAACTTCCATGAAGATTGAGGTACCAAATTCATTAATATGTTCATGTTCATTAATATGTAAGTAAGTAAAGTAAGTAAATTGGAAAGCAAAGCTTGCCAAACTTCTGAACAGAGTCAGAAAAGTCAAATAGAAAACAAAATAAAACCAAATAAAGACAGACAATTGACAATAGTGAAATTAGATTAAAATGCATGGGAGAAGAGATACGCTTTCAGCCTCTTTTTAAAAATGATAACAGAAGGCGTGAGGCGGATGTCCAGTGGCAACTGATTCCATAAACGAGGGGCGGCAACTGAAAAAGCTCTATCCCCCTTCGTTTTTAAATGAGATCGAGGGACATACAGATGAAAGCTATCAGAAGATCTTAAAAATCTGCTAGATGAATGTGGTGTAAGAAGATAATATGGGATTACCTCACACATGTAGCCTGCATTGTCACAAAGGATTCATTAAGGGATCATATAAGCACTCGTTTACACACTTTTGCACCCACAAATAAAAATCGAAATGTCCTTGACTATAAGTTATTCAGAGAACAGTAATTAATGTATGGATTTTGGCATAAAACATGTTCAGTTTGTAATGAAAGTATATTAGACTACATTTAGAATAATGAAGCATTTCTTTTTTTAAACTAAATCAAAGTCAAGAACGGACTTGTTTCTTGAGATGTTAGGTCTGCACAAGTGTGAACCTGGATGAGGTTGAAGAAGGCCTGAATCCCAAATGGTACCTGGCCTGTACCTGGCAAATCTGCTTAATTTTAGGCTCATAGCACACATTAATCAATGCCAATAAGAATGGAATCAGTTAACTTTTTTTGCTTTTTTTCCTCACCAAGGATACCTTCTCTGTCTAAGTGGTGACGCAGTAGTGTTCATGGATATAGCTGTGGAAATGGCATGTGTATAGTGTTATCTACATTAATAAAATATATTAATAAAAATAAAAATAAGTACATCAATAGATAATAGAGGTTTTTAATAGAGATTAAACCTCAGCAGTGTTTTTGCATGTGTGTCATTAGGCCCACCGTCTGGCTGTGCTGGTCCAGCTAATGAAATGGGCAGCCTGACGTCCGAATGCCAGAAAGAGGATGCAGCTTTGGAGTATGTCTACTGCAAAGGTGCTGTCACTGAGTTGCTTAAATACGGGCACAGAGACCTGCACACAGCTACCAAAAACTCTAATTCACCCCAAGTACTCATCCTCATTATCCCAGGTAGGTTTCCAAAATGTATGTACACTGTTGTTATTTATGTTTTTAAGCATTCAATGTAAACATTTGGCAGCCCAAATATTCTACGCAAAAGGTTATTAATTGTGTCAATAAAGGAGATTAAATAGGTAAAAAAATAACAGATGGCGAACATGAACAAATCGAGTATTCACTTTAACAAAGCAGAGTATTGTGTTCAATTAAAATTTTAATGTATGAATGGCAAGCCTATTACACAAACTGAAACTGGAAATATCCAGCTTAAACCAAATGAACCTGAATGCGACTCGGTTTGTGATTAGACTTGATTAGACTTGATGCCGAAACTCCTGTTTCGCTGCTGCAGTTTTGTGGTCTTTCCACACATGAGATATCATCTTTACCCACAGGAAATCAATGTGTTTTCCCACCCTCTTTTGATTGACAGGTTATATTCAGCACTGATCATCGGATGTTTTTAAACTGTCGGCCCATAGCGGGAAAAATAGCCTTTATCGCCCGATACATCGGTGCAACTCTAATATATATATATATATATATATATATATATATATATATATATATATATATATATATATATATATATATATTAAAGTAAGTAACATTTAATATTTGGTTGCATATCCCTTGCTTGTGATAAAGCCTGTGACTCAGTGACCATCAAATTGTTGGTTTCTTCTTTTGTGATGCTTTTACAGCAGCCTCTTTCAGTTGTTTGTTTGTCAAACAGTTGTTTCTTTCATGAAGTGTGCATGTGGATAACACTTCAGTCTCCTCTTCAGGAGGTGAAATGCTGCTCAATTGTGTTAAGGTCTGGTGATTGACTTGGCTAGTCTAAAACTTTCCACTTGTTCCACCTGATAAAGTTCTATATTGAATTGGCGGTGTGTTCTGTATCATTGCCTTGCTGCATGATTAAGTTCCTCCCAATTAATTTGGATGCAATTCTCTGTAAATTGGCAGACAAAATGTTCCTGTAAACTTTAAACATCATGAGTTACATCAACACCAAAGATAAGTAAGCTGTTCCAGAAACAGCCATGCAAGTCCAAGCCATGACACTATGTCCACCATGTTTCACAGATGACCTTGTATCATCTCTGTATTTCTTCTTGAATTCCAATCTGGCTTTCCGATTCTTAATGCTGATGAGTCGTTTGCATCTTGTGGTATGGCCTCTATATTTCTGCTTTCAAAGTTCAAATGGTGGATTGTGATACCTTCACCCCTACCCTGTGGAGGATGTTGGTGGCATCACTATAAATATATGAAATCTGCATCCTCTTACTCCACCAAACTGTGGCAGAGACAAACACTGCAGTGAAGGGTGTGTTGACACACAATTGGCCAAATTGTATGGTGGCTTAGTGGTTAGCACATTTGCTTTGCCCCTCCAGAGTTCAACTCCCGCCTCCGCCCTGTGTGCTCGCAGTTTGTTCTACCCGTGCTTTGGGGGTTTCCTCTGTGTACTCTGTGTTTCCTCCCCCAGTCCGAAGACATGTGTTACAGGCAGATTGGCATTTCCAAATTGTCCAGTTTCCATTTCCAAATTGTGTGGATGTGTGTGCGATTGTGCCCTCTGATAGGATGGCACCCCGTCCAGGGTGTCCCCTGCCTTGTGCCTCAATTTCACAGTGATAGGCACCATGCTCCCTGTGACCCTGTGTAGGATAAGCGGTATGGAAAATGGATGGATGGATGGAGTTTACGCCAGCATAACATCTGTGTTTACTTTATTAGGATGAAAATGTTCTTGGCAGGTTAAAGTTACAAAAGTGTTTTCCGACCAGTTTTTACTCCAAGAACTGTCCACAGACAGATATGAATTACTCATCTTAGATATGCTGTCATGTACTGTTCATTGTATCTCATTTGATTTAATGTCGAGCCTCATGTCATGATTTACGGAATGAAATGCAACAGTCTACTTCACAAAATATTAATCAGCTGTACTTTTTTCCTTTCAGTTTATTATTGTTTGTAAAGGTGATTTCACTTGATGCGTTGTCTATAGTACATGTTGAGAAAAGTATTATATAAGGAAAATTCCATGATTGTGACATTACAGGAAGATATGATCATATGGCACCTTGCAGACGATGCATCCCTAATGAACACATTTTTCACCGGATGTTATAGTTTTGAAGATAAAATAGCTATTTTGCTTTTAAACGGTGTGTATGATTCGATCTTCAGTCTAATCTCCCACCTGTCAAATTAACAAGTTTCAGTGATGTGGTTTTGCTTCATGTCTGGCTGTCAGACCTCCTTTTCAAAGGGCTTCATTGTCTGTCTCTATAACTAAAAATAGAAAGTGCAGTGATGTAATCTCTCCCCAATTGCAGTTGCTTACTTGTATAACCTGGATCATGAACATTTATCACATGTTGATTTCTTGCGGTTGACATTCTGGGCAGTGAGCCTCCAGCTACAGGTGTCACTGAGAGAAAACCCAACTCAGGCCGATGACCTTAACGATGTCTGCATTGAGCGCCTGCTTTTCTTCAGCTCTGAATGTCACTGAGCATTGTGCTCAATGGACTCTTTATGGCCTTCTGAGAGGTTGTGTGAAGGGCTGTTATTGTAGAACCCGTGCCCTTTTCCCTAGAGATAACAACAATAATCAGCATCGTCTCACCAGAATCAAGCCTCCTTCTCTTACAGTGTTTCATATCCAACATGGCGGGAGTGCAGGTGCCGAGGTTTTTATGTGTTACAAAAACTTTCCACTCTTAGAGTGGGGTGTAACCAGTTGCTTAGCATCGTAGCTTAAGCTCAATAAAAGGCTACAGAAGACTTGTTATTCTTTGTCAGTTTATGGCAGGTGCATTCTTACCTATCAGGAACTGATTTTCTGGTGACATTGAACAATGGTCAGGGTTACATGTCAGATTAAACCTTTCTTTTTTTTTTCTTTTCTTTTATCTGTGTTGATATTACTATATATCTGCGATGCTGTAAAGTTCTTGAAAAACGTAATTTTTTCTTATCACAACATTGGCAGACTAGGCCCATCAGTACCCACGTTTAATAAAAAACAAGTATACAAAACACGTACAGTACCGAATTACAGTACTCGCTGGATTTAGAGTGTAACACTTGCAAATTAGAATTTCTTCAGCACAGCAGAAAGCTAGTATTGTGGATAACATTAGCATTAA
Organism: Ameiurus melas; assembly: GCA_012411365.1. Lineage (NCBI taxonomy): Eukaryota > Metazoa > Chordata > Actinopteri > Siluriformes > Ictaluridae > Ameiurus > Ameiurus melas. The sequence goes on along the minus strand of CM022761.1, from coordinate 11,866,671 downwards.
GTATCACTGCTAGCTACTTGCTGGGTGCTTGATAAACAGTAGTTTTCCGTTTCCATTCTGGTTTGGGCTGCAGGATTATGGCTAAAATGATAATCCCGATTATTTTTATCAATATTGATCTCGATTATTTATCACGATTATTTTAGGGACAACATTTTTATTGCACGTTCACTTTTAAATAAACAGACCGTTGCTTTCACCTCCATGTTTTGCTATATTCCTGCTATTGTATAAATCTTTGCATGAAATTAGACTGGTCCTTAAAGTGCATCATCTCATAGAAGCAAAATATAAATAAAATTGTGCCCAAAATATAGGGTAAGTAAAAATAAAAATGCCATTAAATGAAAATATGCAATCCAATATAACAATATGCAACCGAATGAAAACAATTCAGGCGTATGTAAAAAAGGTAATCATGTTTACAGGAGGAGAGACGCAGACAAATCACCCAAAAGAGCGTTGCAGGGGTGACGTCATTTTGTACAGAGATCTGGAAGTTATCATCACACCAGTTCCCTCAACAAAAACCCAATAGGATTTTCACATAGGCTTTTGGATTATTGCAAAAAGAACAAGCTCTGTGATCAACAAAAATTTACAACACTAACACTTTTTGTCCATCAGGATAATTTTCACAAATGAACACAACTTTTATGCAGTTTGAAGCCTAAATACAATCGGCAAAATAAACAGCTAACCGTATGCTTTAAACGAACTACACCACAGTTGCTCGACTTCAACGTGTTTTTCTTTTTTTTTTTTTTTTTTAGAGATGGTAAAGTTAATGTGCCACAATAAAACACACAAGTAGGCATGAGAAAACTTGAGCTTGTCAATTATGACAGAATTTAGGAACATGGTGTGAGCCATGACTAATTACTGTAGCTTCTGATAAACTAAATGTAATATTTTCAGTTAATTTTACAGAAAGTATGCAAAAAACAACCGTTAACATGTTCCACCTTGTAAACAAATGCAATAAACCTCTGTGTTCAGTCTTTGAAGTCTGTTCCTCTTAAATATATTTAAAGCTACTCTATTAGACATTTTGCACTGTCATGGTTCTGGGCTGGAGTCAGTTCTCGAACCGCTCTGTGTATATAGTGTATATATCTGAATAATGTCATATAGGATGTGATTGGCTCAGTTCATTTACCCGTCAGATGCAAAGCACTTTAGTTTAATGGTGTTCATTAGGGATGCACAGATGAGGATTTTTACAACCAAAACCGATCCAGATACCAATCTTTTTTTTTGTTTAAGCTTTAATCAGGAGGTCATAAACAGTTAAATGTAAGCTCTCTGCTCATGGTAACTGTTAATTGAATTAAAACAATGAGAAATACTGTTGGTTAATTGATAAATAAACAAACATAGAATATTTCTTTTTAAATATATTAAACAATAAAGAGTCCTAATTAAAAGTAGACTAACACAAAAATAATCCATATTAGGAAAAAGGCTAATAGCTTTGTAATGAAACAGCTTACTAAGCTTAATGTCAAATTGATATTAAATGCAACCCATAGGAATTAAACATTTTCATTTTGCAATTAATTTATTATTAAGTTATTATAATATCTTTTTATATATTAAATGATTTATTTATAACTAAGCACATTTTCTGTCTTTACATTTTAGTAGTTCTGTTTTATTTTATTTATTTTTTATCAGTTGTCCTTTCAGATCAGTTTACCCAGTACACACCTGAGTTTAAATTAAGTCAGTGCTCTAGTACAATTGGTGAAGAGGGAGAGCGGCAGTGTACTGTATGTTTACAGACTGAACAGTTGCTACTCTTGATTATGGTGAGGAATTATTTAATAAAGAAGCTTGAATTTAACCTACCTTGTAGTGTTATCATTATTATTAATTTACACCGCCCGACGCTGCTGTGTCTACACGAGCAGGTCACAGTTTGTGAGATCGGGAAGTTGAAGCAGATGATGTACAGAGTTACTCTCTTTATCATTATGTCTTCTCTGCAGTATTTCTACACTTATTTGGTTGACTGAGGAGATGAAAAGCTGTGTGAAAATAACTGTTGCTCAGTGTAGATACATTTTGGGCTTCCTGTTGTTTTTATTCCGATTGTATTATACAACTCCGAACAGGTCAAATAAATAAACCGGTGCAAATAAAGTTTTATTCACAGTCACACAAAGTACTTTTCAGTCATAAATGCAAGTGAAATGGTCACTCTGTAGAGCCCTGAGTTTATCTGCAAAGTTTTTTCTTGTTCGGCGTGATAACGTTTAATGTCCCTGACAGCCTCTGTAATGTCATGATTTCCAAAGTGAAGCTAGCAGCTGGAGCGCTAAAATGATAACACCGTTTCCGGGTTTTGGCACTACAAAGTTACGTCATCCCTGGGCCGCTCTATGCTGACTCGCTGTAAGTTTAGGAAGCGCTTGATTTGATCTGCAGCGGAGTTTTCTATGAGCAGAGGAGGAACTTTAAACGGCAATATCGCAGTCGATCATGTTCATTTAATCGTGGGCAGTCAAAATCGTAATCACGATCGATATTCGATTAACTGTGCAGACTTAATTCTGGTTCATGCTGATGTGATTACATCACATAAGTGCTACAGATTTGTTGGCTGCACATTCATGCTGCGAATCTCCTGTTCTACCACGTCCCTAAGGTGCTCTAATGGATTCGAATCTGGTGACTGAGGAGGCCATAGAAGTACACCATGTTCATGGTGTGGTTTGAGTTGACTTTTGCTTTGTGACATGGTGCATTGTGATGCTGGATGTTGCTTTTATAAAATGTGTAAATGGTGGCCGTGTAGTGAAGCTCATGGTTAACATCAAGATTACTTGCACCTTTACAATACCAGTCTGAACTGTTGACAGAAGGCAGGTTGGGTCCAAGGACTCATGCGTTTGAAATTGAAATACATCAGAACACGAAACGTTTTTCCAATTTTCAACTCCACGGTTGTAAAGAGTGGTGAGCTGCCTTGCTGTCAGCTCAAACCAGTCTGGCCATTCTCCTCTGACCTTTCTCTCAACAGGTGTTTCCACCTGCAGAACTGCTGCATATGAGAGGGTTTTTTTTTTTTGCACCATTCTATGTAAACTTTAAAACTGTTGAGTGTGAGAATCCCATTAAAATCATCAGTTTCTGAAATACCAGTCCATCTGGTACCAACAACCATACCAGTCAAAGTAACTTCGATCACATTTTTCCCCCTATTTTGATGTTTGATGTGAACATTAACTGGCGCTCTTGACCTGTATCTGCATGATTTTATGCATTGCAGTGACACATGAAAAAAAGTTAAATATTTTAGACCTTAGAGGATACATTAAAGTGCACCTATTATGGTTTTTCAAATATTACCTTTCATGTAGTGTGTTATAGAGCTGTTTGTGAATGTAAAATGTCTGTAAAAATCAAAGCTCAGGACAAACATTGTTATTGACTCTGAAAAGAAGAAAGCGATTCTGAACAGCTGAATCGAGTCGTTTGTGACTCCAGGCTTACGTAGGTTTGTAACAAAAAGCCCCGCCTCCGGTCTTCATCGGCCACTCGCAAACAGATGGAGCTGAAAGTCGTTATGTTAGTGGCCGTATCATTTTGGAAACACGCTGACACGGCCAATCACGGCAGACTGGGACATCTGACCAATCAGAGCAGAGTATGCTCTCTGAAAGGAGGAGTTTAGGACGAATCCTTTAGAACAGATAATTTCTCTAGTCGTTTTTGACACTGGAGGAAAAAAGATAATGCTGCAGTTTAAATTATGAGCACGTTAAAGTGTTTTTTTGACTTTGGAAGCATGTAGATCTATTGAATGAGACATTTAAAGCAAAATTAGGCACATTTCAAAACCATAATAGGTGTGCTTTAAGAAAAATCTTACTGCAAAACATATGCTCCTACTGAGTGTATTACCATTTATTAGTTATTTAATATGATTAAGATAGTCTAACACTGAGGACTATTTGTGTTTGGGCTCTCTTTAAAAGTGTAATACTTTCTTACTGGCTGTCAGTTTTGATAATGTAAGTTTGAAGTAGTCGTAAAATACAGGTCTTGTTGAGCTGTAAATGTAAATTACACTACTTAAGGGTTTTGCTAGCTGGAATGTCAAATCTTTGATGTCCCATATCTCAGAACAGCTCTACACCCAGAGAAAACCTTACAATACTAAGATCACACAATGTTGATAATATATAGAATTCTTGTTCAATTGTAATTACTTTGGAAGTGTAGTATAGACTAATGGTTTCCTGTAAGTGTTATGATGCTTTATATTAATGAGCTGTTTATAGACAGCATGCATGAGTTTTACCCCTGCCACACTGATAAGTTTAATGACTTGTTTCATACAGAATCCTGTGTTTCGTGCAGAGTATCTCTGGTTATCTCTAGGCTTATCAGACCAAACACAGGTTATTTCAACCTTTTTAGATGTCAGGTATTTCCCCAATGGGATCAAATTCCAGTTAATCAGGAAAGCCTGAAAGTAGTGATAGGATCTGTGCCCAGATGAATTGACATTCCTTTTGATTGCAGTTTAGATGCATACTGTAACACAAGTGTAGATCTGTTGGATCACTGAATAGCCACAGCTTATCCTAATTGTCTTGAGATATGTTTAGCTCTGCATGACCAGTACTGGGAGATAACCACTGGAGATTGTTTTACCATTGAGCCACAGCTGCTCTTTGAAATAAGTATTGTAGCATGGTACTGAAATGTGAAATGTGCTTCAGTGTGCATTCTTGAAAATGCATTTACATTAAAAGAATTTAACTTTTGCCCCTAACAGTGTGAATAGATGCTGGCAACATATGCTGTGCATAGATGATCAGTGACTATTATTATACTTTTTTTTCCCTTGTTCTTCTTTTTTTGTGCAAAATAGGTCTTCCATCACATGAGAATTAAGCAGTTTAAAATTTTTAAGTGTTGTTGAGCTGTTCATAATTTGTTGGGGGGTGAGAGAAGAGTAACTTGTTATAGCTCATATTAAAGCCATAAAGATGTTCAGAGGGTTTGGAATGGCCTCTACAGATGGTTTACATTTATAAGAACCTGATGTGCACGGCACTGTGCAAGCAGCTGCTTCCAATAACCTTCAGAATCACATTGTTTGATAATTCATAATGATCTTACAAAGAATCCTCTTTTTTCTTCTATCTTTCTTCAGCTTTTTAAAAAATATCTATAAAAGTTTTTCTTTAAACCCCCCCTTCTTTTTTTCAACTCAACACAACACCAAACACTGATGTTTTTTTTTAAAATAAAAAAAAAAAAAATTTTTTTAAAAAAATATTAATTTTTTTTTTTTTTCTCTACTCTCTTCTTTTTTTTTTTTTTTTTTTATTATAATAAAAAAAAAAAATAAAATAAAAAATTAACTTCCCCCCCTGGCATGCCCTTATCACTCCTCGCAGTCCCTCCTCCCCCGATTTTTCTTTCTTTCTCTGCTTAAGCCTCATATTTTTCTGTTGTTGGCCCTTTTTTCTGCAAAACCCTGACGATACATCTGTTCCTGCAAATGAGGTGTTGCAGTAAACATAGCAATAAGGAACACCTTGGATAATGAACAATAAGTTGATGTTGGTCTGTACAAGTGAGTCTTTAAACATAGCGTTCCCTGTTACTAATGACATATGTATAATAAGCCATTGTTTACGCACCTGTTCTTGCATTTTAAGCAAACTCTGCACATTATAGTGTATTTATTACCAAAAATGATTGTATTTCATTTCATATCGTAATGGTTTATTGATTTTGGTCGACTTTTGGGATGGGATCAATTTTGTAAAAGACACATCAAGTACCTCTGAAGTAATCTCCTGCAGCCTCGCTCTCATCTGGAAACACACAGAATTGTGAATTTAAAGGAGAGCCCTCAGAGATAAAGTTGTCTATCAGAAGATCTGGCCATACTGACCCTTGTCTGTATATTTGCCAGGGTCAATAAATAATTTTTACATCTTCCTCTTTCGTAAGCTGGATAGACATTTTGACATGTTAAGAGCCAATCCATTAAAGGGTACTCCACACAGTGTCTGTGGTAAAGAATTCCAGCACCTTCAGGGATGATGTCGTCTAAAATATGGGTTTCTTTTGTGACCCAAATTTGCGACAGTGATTCAGTACTGAAGATATCAATCAAAGTTTATGTTCAGCTGGTGCATTTGGGATTGTGTCCCAGACTAAAATACATCTTATCCCCAGTATGCAGTTCAAAATTTTGCACTTGTGCCAAACTTGACAACGTATTTTATCCTACAAAAACCTCAAGGGTCGCACATCACTGTTTGGCTAGCTTAACAGAGATTTAGGTGTGTGTGTGTGTGTGTGTGTGTGTGTGTGTGTGTGTGTGAAGGAAAGGTTGTCAGAGAGAGTGGGCTCTGCACCTGCAAGGCTACGTCAGTGGCGTGGTAGTCCATGCAGCCTCAGGGTCAGAGACAGCAGGCAAGGTATCTGTTTAATGTTCCACCGAACAGTGCTGAATTTATGAACCCTGTGCAAAGAGGGAAATGATAACGTGAGGGAGGGGAGAAGATAGCTCATGCTTCCGTACCCTTAAAATAAATAAATAATAATAATAATTATATATATATATATATATATATATATATATATATATATATATATATATATATATATATATGAATTCTTTCTCTGTGTACAGAAACTTATCTCTACTCTCACTGTTTTGAAGGGAGATCTTCCTTTTGATTCCCATCCGACAACTCATATGATGGGAAAGAAAGGAGAATTCCAACTTCCTGACTGCACTGTTCTCATAAACACACAAATAAACACCACATTTTATAGTCTTGAATTCCTCACGTAGCATTTCCTGGTTATATAACCTACTGCTTACATCGTGTAATCCAGGGTGGAGCAGTGCTTCAGTTCCTTACCAGCTCCCTCACACTTTGCCCTTATTGCTGAGGGTTTAACAGTCCAATCTTTTGGGAAGGTTTGTTATTTTGTCTGGGTCTTGATTGAGAGTGACAATGGCTTTATTGTAGTGAGTTGAAACATTCATTAGTCATGCTGAAATGCTGAATATGGTTGAAGAAGGCTTGGAAGGACTGCTGTTGGCATTCGCTGCCTGTCTGCCTCCTGTCCAGACATCAGTAATGACAATATTGTCCAGATCTGGTCAATTTCAGGTCCAGAGACTGATGAACAGAAACAACAAACATTGACCGTAAGCAGTCTATGCCCATTCAGCATGCATATAACTAATTTCATTATATATGGTACATTTGAATACAGATTAGAGAAGTGCATAAAACAATGGTAGTATTAAACTGAAATTTTAAAAAAGTGTAGTCATCAGACCCCATTCATCCTTTCACAAAGCTTCCCACTATACAGTCCACCTGAAAACTATTGGAACGGCAAGGCCGATTAATTTGTTTGTGTTATACACCAAAGACATTTGGGTTTGAGATCAAAAGATGGATACGAGATGAGAGTTTAAAATTTAAACTTTTATTTATTTTTCATTGTCTTGCTACATTATACAGTTCCTCCCGATTCATTTTGATGCATTTCTCTATAAATTGGCAGACAAAATGCTTGTGTAAACTTCTGAATTCATTCTGCTGCTACCATCATGAGTTATAGGCTACATCATTGATAAAGATTAGTGAGGCTGTTCCAGAAGCAGCCATGCCAGCCATGACACTACCTCCACCATGTTTCACAGATGAGCTTGTATCTTTGGATCATGAGCAGATCCTTTCTTTCTCTACACTTTGGCCTTTCTATCACTTTCATAGAGGTTAATTTTGGTTCCAGAACTTTTGTGGCTCATCTCTGTATTTCTATGCAAATTCCAATTGGGCTTTTAGATTATTGGTTCTTACTGCTGATGAGTGGTTTGCATCTTGTGGTATGGCCTCTATATTTCTGCACTTGACGTCTTCTTCAAATTGTGGATTGTGATACCCCTGCCCTTTGTAAGTTATTGATGCACTGACTGTTGCTCTTGGGGTTTTTTTTTCTCAGCTCACAATGTTTCTCTCATCAGCTGTTCTTGTTTTTCTTGATCGACCCGTAAGGTGTCTGTTTCTCAGTTAACCAGTGGTTTCTTTCTTTTTCAGGACATTCCAAATTGTTGTATTGGCTATGCCAAATGTTTGTGCAATGCCTCTGATTGATTTTCCCCTCTTTTTTCAGCTTCAAAATGGCTTGCTTTTCTCCCATAGACAGCTCTCTGATCTTCATGTTGGCGTATCCTTTTTAATAACAAATGTAGTCTACACAGGGGAAAATCTCTAAAACCAAGAGTAGATGGGACACACTTGGGTGACAAGAAGCACCTGTCAGTCACATGTTTTAATATTTTTGCTCACCTACATGGGTGGACTGATACAAAATGTGCTGTGTTCTATGATATTTAACACCCACTAGGGATGCTCCGATCGATCGGACGCCAATTGGTATCGGTCGATAATCACAATGTATGACTCGATTGGTAGTCTCTAAAGTTGGCCAATCTCACGAACCGATCGCAATATAATGACGTAAAATATGTGAGCACATAAAACACATGATGACCTTAAACTTTAGAGCTTTAGTCAAACATTTTGCTCAAAAAGCCATTTGCCATGTATTTTTAAAGGCCTATTAAAATGTTAATTGTAAAATTAATATTTGTTGTGCTGATTTATTTGATTCTCAATTGAAACAACAAGCTACAACATTACTGTAACGAATATAACCAAGGCAACATCTGTATTATTACTTTATCTGAAAAAAAATGTTAACAGTGATGGTCAACAGAAAACATACATATCACTTTTTTATATAAAGCTTGAACGATCGAGATCAATTTCGGCTGATCATGATGAAAAGAAATCTGTAATCAGTATCGGCTGCAAAATTGTCCTTCAACACAATGCTTCAAGTGGTTTCCCCAAATTCAACTGAACATACAACTTATAATGATTTCTCCAGTTTAAAAATTATTCCACCCCTTCATGGCTAGCATCTTTCATACTTAGTAGAGCACCCGTTTGCTGTTATGACCTGCTACAAACGAGATACATAACCAGACACCAGCTTCTGGCAGCGTTCCTGAGGAATCTTAGCCCATTCCTCATGAGCAATGTTTTCCAGTTCAGTAATATTATTGGGTTTGCGTGCTGCAACCGCTTTCTTCAAATCCCACCAGAGATTTTCATGTCAGGTGTCTGTGATGGCCCTGTAGAATCTTCCAGGAGTTCTTCAGCAACTAAGCCTTGGTGGAACTTGAGGTATGCTTGGGATCATTGTGCTGTTGGAAGGCCCAATGACACCCAAGCTTCAGTTTCCTCACAGACTGCATGACAATTTCTCCTAGGATATCCTGATGCTTCAATGAATCCATCTTGCCTTCCACACGCTGCAGGTTTCCATGCCAGAGGATGCAAAGCAGCCCCAGAGCATCACCTAGCCACTACCGTGCTTGAATGTGGACAGAGCGTTATTTCTTTATTCTTCTTCCTCCAGACATACTGCTGATCCATTGTGCCTAAAAGTTCCAGTTTTGTTGCATGGCTCCACAGAACAGAATCCCAAAACTTCTGTGGCTTATTTCTATGATTTTGAGACGACTTTTCTTGTGCTTTTGGGTCAGTAGTGGTGTACGTCTTGGAGTTCTGGCATGGAAACCTTCTTATTGTGCTCACTGAAACCTCAGTGGTTGTTCCTACCAAGTCTTGCTGCAGGTCTTTTGCAGTCACTCGAGAGTTCTTCACAACCTGCCTGCTCAGAAATCTAGTTGCAGCTGTTGATAGCTTCCTTTTTCTGCCCCGTCCAGGTATTTCATGTATTTTCTGCCCCTAAACAGTTCAGGTATTTCATGTGTTCCAGCTCAAGCACACTTGGTGCAACTAATGAAGCACTTGATTAGTTGCATCAGGTGTGCTTGAGACAACATCTGTTTTGCATATTTGTTTTGTTGTGAGGGATTCTATTCAGGGGGCTGAATAATTTTGAGACTGGAGAAGTCAATACAAGTTGCATTTTCAGTTGAATTTGGGGAAACCACTTGAAACATTCATTGTGTTTAACTATTTCAATTGCTTTTGTTTGAGGTGTTCATTGCAAACAGCTGAAAGTCTGTAAAAGTTGACCATAAACTTGATTTGCAATGGAGATTGAATTATTTTGATTACAACTGAAAATACCAGGAAATAAAAGCTCAAATTCTAAACTCTCTTCTCATCTTGATCTTTTGATCTTGGCCTTGCTGTCCCATTAGTTTTGGAGAGGACTGTATGTCACCCAGTGAGACTTCTCAGTCACATGTTTTGCAAGAAGATAATAGGGAGATAGAAAAATGTAAGAGACTGACTCATTTGTAAAATAAAGCAAATGGATAAAACCAAAAGAAAATCAATTTTGATGGAATGTAATGGCTATTATTAATATAAGCTCTTTGCAAATGCTTATTTGGCTTCTGTCATGTAGGGGAAAAAAGAGTCTGCTCGCCAATACGTTATCTACATATCATAGACACCCCAAATAACTACATATGTATGTTATTAACATGGCCTACTATAAGCCAGTGGAGCTGTAACTAATGAACCAATTATATAAAATGAGGGTGGAGGGAATTAGTTTAAAAACTAGTAACTTGTGTATTCTGCACATAATTTTAATCAGTGGCTATAAAATGCTGTATAGGGAAATCACACAAAAGCTCACTAGAATATCAAATTAACCCCACCCCCCACAGATTGAAATATGTAATATGACAGATAAATGCGCTCATAAACCTCTTTGCAAGCCAACAAGGCATTGAGCCATAAGCAGCTGATTAATGACTGATGAAAAATGAATACAAATATGAAAACAAAACAAAAAAAAATTGAGTTTCCTAGTGATAAAGATCAAGCACAATAGTTTAGGTCCATGTACCGTTCATACACCACAGCTGGTTTTTTAAGCTGGTCTCACCAGTTTCTTCAGCCCTCACATGCTCTAGTTTAGAGGGTTTGTATTTAGTCATTAATGGTGTTAAGTGGCTCGTAAAATGTTTCAGTTTGCTCTAAGGCATCAACTCGATAAGGCTTGATTACCAAAGCCAGCTGCTCTACCACTTCAAAGGAAAGGAATAGCATGTGCCTTGCTACTTTATTTATCCTGTGAATTCACTAGTTTTTCAGACACTGATTCACATTTTGTCTTGGTTGAAAAGACACTGTAGATATTTCAGTGGACTACAGAGCGTAGACATTCAGTTTGATTTCAGAAAAGACTTTATGAGGCGTCTGTGTTTCGTCACGTGAAGAAGAAGCTGCATCTGGGACAGTTTTGCTCATTGCGCAGCCTCACTGCATTCTTAACAGGCCAAAGGACTCACTGTACTGAGATTTATCTTTATCTGTGTAAGTGGACACCAGGGATGGAATGTACACCTCCAACATCCCACTCAGCCCCTTTAGTTACTTTAGTGACAGTATTTCCGAGATGATTCTCAAAATATATGTTTATTTTGAACATTTTTCTCAAAAATGATGCATTAAACAGTGGTTTTGTGAAACTTTTAGCCATGATGCATAATCCATAGAATACACTGGCCACATGTTTTAGACACACACTCATAATTTATAGTGGTACACTGATGTATGCAGAGCGGTAAAGGAAGTTGGACTTAACTACACAGGCAGAGGACACATTGGCAGCAGTGGCAGCTAGATATCAGTTATGTTTTGCATCATGATATGATGCACAAGAAGCTACCATTAATCACAAAAAACTGGGGGAAAGAAAGGTCTTTTGTTTTTACTGCATAATAATAACAACAACTCACAGGACAATGTTGTGTGCTAGTGACCATAGGGTTGTGAGTTCAGATCACATTTCTTCTTTACACTTTTTGCCTTCTCATTGTATGCCATCCTGTTTAATTTGAAAGATTTACTGACAAGGATACTTTCTCTAATGGTATACCTCACAACAGCTCGTTTATTTGGGCCCAGCGAAGATCCATGATATATTCAAACTTTCTGCTTTCCTTCCTGTCACCTTCTTTTTTTTAGTATCTTTTGGAGTAAAGCAGAGTTTTCAGTGTGATTTTTCTCTCCCCTCGACAGGCAACCCTGGCATAGTGGGATTTTATAAGACCTTCATGTGGACATTGTATCAGGCATTCCACCAACGATTCCCAGTCTGGGCTGTGAGTCACGCTGGACACTGTGCGCCTCCAGACACAATGGATATGGTTGAAGGTAGGACACCTACGATAACTTGTTTTATACTGCTGACTACATTGGGTGTTTGATACTTTTTATTTTTTTCAAGGTTCATTTTTATTGAACATTTCTGCTGAACACCTCAGGTGAACATTTCTACAGAACATTTCTACAGGTTGTTTGATACTTATGTTGGGGATGTCAGTTTCTATCAAGCTCAGTGATTCTTGCTAATATGCAGCACTCTTAAACCTTTAAAAAAAAATCTTTCACTTTCTTTGTCAGCTGCTCTCTAACATTATTTTTAGCTTGATTACTCTGATAGACCCTGACCTTGCTGAACTAGCATTAGCATATGTTTTTGATGGAGACTACATCTAAATTTGCAAGTTGACAAGATCACTATTTTTATTAAGACAGTAGGTGGCAGCAGACAATTAAGCAGGTTTTAAGACTGCAGTTGTTCCACGAAATATGTGGGGCATCAAGTAAGGGCTGTTGGAATATCCACCAGACAATAAGAAAATTGTGTAAATTTTCTATTTGTCACTATGATTCACTATTGCTCAATTGAAACCTAGATTCTGATGAATATTTTCAGTGTTCATTTAATTTGACATTGCTCTTATTTTAATGTAGCTGTAGACATTTTATGTCTAACACTAAGAATTTATGGACATCTTGCTGAGTTGTAGTTGTGTCATGGTGTGTAGTTTCCAGACAGATCTCAGGGAAGGGGATTCTCCTCACCACACAGTAGGGAGGAATGTTGAACGTGTACAACGCTGGCGAGCTGAACCAGGCCGCTTCTCCCTCTTCTTCCTCATGCCAGTGTATGAATGCATCCAGTATGTTCAATCATAAACCAGTGTGGACATTTTTATTGAGCTTGCTACGTGGGAAAGACATTAGCCAAGCCCACCTGTAATAAGCCAAACCACATACAGATGGCTTGGATCACCTAAAACAGCACTTCCACTGGCTAGCTTGATGGATTGGACAGTAGAGATGGAAGCTGGCCATATCAGGTCTGCAGGCAGGACAAAAAAAATAAACACTTCAGAGACCATTCAGACCTCATTTGAATCTATGCAGATATATTTACCACATTGTAAATTGTAAAAAATAATGGAACAATTTATTCCAACATATATATATATATATATATATATATATATATATATATATATATATACACAGTATCTCACAAAAGTGAGTAGACCCCTCACATTTTTGTAAATATTTGATTATATCTTTTCATGTGACAACACTGAAGAAATGTCACTTTGCTAAAGTGTAAAGTAGTGAGTGTACAGCTTCTGTAACAGTGTAAATTTGCTGTCCCCTCAAAATAACTCAACACACAGCCATTAATGTCTAAACCACTGGCAACAAAAGTGAGTACACCCCTAAGTGAAAATGTCCAAATTGGGCCCAAAGTGTCAATATTTTGTGTGACCACCATTATTTTCCAGCACTGCCTTAACCCTCTTGGGCATGGAGTTCACCAGAGCTTAACAGGTTGCCACTGGAGTCCTCTTCCACTCCTCCATGATGACATCACAAAGCTGGTGGATGTTACAGACCTTGTGCTCCTCCACCTTCCATTTGAGGATGTCTCACAGATGCTCAATAGGGTTTAGTCCATCACCTTCACCCTCAGCTTCTTTAGCAAGGCAGTGGTCATCTTGGAGGTGTGTTTGGGGTCATTATCATGCTGGAATACTGCCTTGCAGCCCAGTCTCTGAAAGGAGGGGATCATGCTCTGCTTCAGTATGTCACAGTACATGTTGGCATTCATGGTTCCCTCAATGAGCTGTAGCTCCCCAGTGCCGGCAGCACTCATGCAGTCCCAGACCATAACACTCCCACCACCATGCTTGACTGTAGGAAAGACACACTTTTGTTTTTACTCCTCATCTGGTTGCCGCCACACATGCTTAACACCATCTGAACAAAATAAGTTTATCTTGGTTCCAGTAATCCATGTCCTTAGTCTGCTTGTCTTCAGCAAACTGTTTGCAGAGTTTCTTTTGCCTCATCTTTAGAAGAGGCTTCCTTCTGGGACGACAGCCATGCAGACCAATTTGATTCGTATGGTCTGAGCACTGACATGAGGATGACCCCGCACCTCTTCAACCTCTGCAGCAATGCTGGCAGCACTCATATGTCTTTTCATTGAGGGAACCATGAATGCCAACATGTACTGTGACATACTGAAGCAGAGCATGATCCCCTCCTTTCAGAGACTGGGCTGCAAGGCAGTATTCCAGCATGATAATGACCCCAAACACACCTCCAAGATGACCACTGCCTTGCTAAAGAAGTTGAGGGTGAAGGTGATATACTTTCCAAACATGTCTCCAGACCTAAACCCTATTGAGCATCTGTGGGGCATCCTTAAATGGAAGGTGGAGGAGCACAAGGTCTCTAACATCCACCAGTTCTGTGATGTCCTTATGGAGGAGTGGAAGACGACTCCAGTGGCAACCTGTTAAGCTCTGGTGAACTCCATGCCCAAGAGTGTTAAGGCAGTGCTGGAAAATAATGGTGGTCACACAAAATATTGACACTTTGGGCCCAATTTGGACATTTTCACTTAGGGGTGTACTCACTTTTGTTGCCAGTGGTTTAGACATTAATGGCTTTGTATTGAGTTATTTTGAGGGGACAGCAAATTTACACTGTTACACAAGCTGTACACTCACTACTTTACATTGTAGCAAAGTGTCATTTCTTCAGTGTTGTCACATGAAAAGATATAATCAAATATTTACAAAAATGTGAGGGGTGTACTCACTTTTGTGAGATACTGTGTATGTGTGTGTATATATATATATAAATGTAATTATTGTAACTATTGTAGCCTTTGTTCAAATTAAAGGGAAGACTGGAATTAGAACTTGGTAGATGGTATGTGCAATTGTCTAACAGTCCTCAAGCCCATCCCGATGATATAACCAGTACTACAGATCAGCGCATTGAATAGTTCTTCTTTTAATTGTGAACAAATGGTGAACATTCACCTAACCACAACCATAATAACACACTTAATCACAGACACACACTCATGCAGTGGGTTAGGGTTAGGGTCTTTGTTTGGGTCTATGGCCAAACAAATGACAGTGACACCAATTGCTCCTTGTATCATGTCACTGGCAGAGTCCGGGAAAAAATTAAGCCCTGCAATGAAATCCAATGTGCCAAAAGATGACACCAAGGGGCAAACTTTTGCCAAGGCTGTACAGATAAAAGTGAAGATATAATTAGCATAATTATAATATAATTAATATAATTAATATATAATTAGTTGTATTTCTTCTCCAAAAGCTCTGTTTGAGTGACACATTTGATTATCATCAATAGGAGGTTGAAGCCCAGCGGTATCAAGTATATAGGACACTTTTCCCCCCAGACCATTGTCTTTTCTCAATGATTCATCTTTCATCATGTTCTGCCATTTGGTTCACAGATGCCCTTGTCCATTGAAATAGCTGCTTATGTTATAT
The DNA here is from genome assembly GCA_012411365.1 of Ameiurus melas. Taxonomy (NCBI): domain Eukaryota; kingdom Metazoa; phylum Chordata; class Actinopteri; order Siluriformes; family Ictaluridae; genus Ameiurus; species Ameiurus melas. The sequence continues at coordinate 11,850,986 of CM022761.1, read as the reverse complement.
AATACCCATTGCTGAAGTTATAGAATATCGGACTGCAGCCAGCTAAGATGTTTGGGGAGATCATATGAATGTTTGAGCTACTTTAACCTGAACAGATTTTCTCCCTCTCCATATGGTGAGAAATGAAACGAAGTGGGAAAAAATATGTACATAACATCACTGATCCCTTTGCAGACATAGTGCCATATTTATTAAAGTCAAAATGAATCAATATTCAGTAATGGTATAATATGTTGAATCTTGTGCCCAATCAGAGAGAATCACCACAGATGTCTGCCTCATTGGCTGGGAAACAAGTGTGGTGGCACGGGGGTATGTAGGCTACAGGTGGGAGAATAGGTCATATCAACCAGCAGATATCTGTATCAACAAGGCAGCATGAGTTTGTATAAAGTGCCTCAGTTGGGTCATCCATGGACAGGTAGCTTTATCTCGCTTATCACAACTGTACAATGGTGCATCGAATGCACTGTCGAGCCAACACGTATGGCCAAGAGACTCTGCATGTCATCTGTATGCATACGTGATGCTCCATATATGAAACACGTTTGTTAAGGTACAGGTGGAATTTTTTTTTGCCTGTGCCAAGTCATCTCTTTGCTGATTGTGGTTCGCCCTTATCGAGTCAGACAGGGTTTGACCCCTTGGAACATAACACAGACTGGGGATCGCAACATAGCAGTCCAACATACACTCTATCTTAATGAGTCTATTTTCATATATCAGTCTGTACAAGATTTCACTGAGTTTGTTTGTGCTTGTTGCTGTCATAAATGCTTGATTTTGATTTTGTGTTTTTGTGCCTTTTTTTTTTTTGCAGAAAAGATTTTGACGAAATTGCAATTGTACAGAATTGTTTTGCACGGCCTTTCGCAGTGATGTTTGTTGCTAAATGAGACATTTTAGCTGTACTCATGTTCGATGCACGTGAATCAAAGAGGGCTTTGATCAAATGCGCATTGTGATGACGTTTTTGCCGAATTCGGTGGAAAATTCTGAAAAATTGGAAGCTCCACAGAATATTGCGGAGTTTGCTTGATTTTGCATTCAATTTTCATTGTAAGCATTATTAGCCTTATTAGCTATCACTCACTGTTTTGTTCACTATTTTATCTCTGTACTATAGTGTTAACTCTGCTAGGTAACTAGTACTTAACTCTTATCTCTCCCTACCAGGTCAGTTTATCCCTCGATTTTGTCTTCTCTTAGAATTCCACATCCTTTATCATGAGGCAAACTCGTATGTCTGTGGCTATGTGTTGCTAGCATGGTTGAGTGGTTTTGCAGTTATCTGGATTTCCATTAATACCCAGCTCTGGTGTTAGAATCCTTTTCTCTCAGCAGTTCCTTGATTTCCCTCAGTAGCTCAGTAGTCTGAGGTACTTACTCGGTATTTTAATGACTTTTCATGGCTCAACTTAAATAACTTATTCAGGAACTGAGATTATACAACAAGAGGCTTGTGAATTTTAACAGAGAGTCCTTTCAACAGAGAGTTTGAACATGCTATGTCCACAGCTACGTCCTGGAGGTTCTTCAAGGCTGGTAGCAGTTGAACTGTCATGTTCAAATCTTGTCTCATCAGCATGTGAAGAAGTATCTAGTTCAGGTCTCAAAGACACCACAGTGATATATGCTCTAAACTAGCCATGGCAGACAGTCTAAAGATGGCACTGGCCTGAATAGGTTTGAATGATGATATATGTCCCAAAGCAAAGAGTACACTTTTTTACGCAATGCTGGGTACAACAGAATTCACAATACCACAATGTAAAGATAGTAGTAGTAGGTTTAAGAGGGTATACACTTGTTCTAGCTAATAAAAATGGATCAGAAACAGGTTGGGTGAGGCCATTGATACCTGTGTTGTACTGCTGGTAGTAGGTGGCAAAGTCCTGATTGTGGCCCTGAGATGGCTGGAACAAACTTGGAATACATTGCTTTTTTCACTAGTAGTCAGAACACACTGGCACCCTCCTCCACAATTGCCTTTCTGTCCCAAATGGACGTAGAGATTTGGCACTCTCAACCAGGTCACATTAACACCCCACTTAATGAGTCTATACAGGATGCCAAACTCAAATGCGTATATGAAAACTGCCTTTACAATAGTGATAATTTCTGCAAAGAGTTAGGGAATTGCATGCTTTGCTAATAAGCTTGCATTGAATGCACTGGTGGCCAGATGCCACTGGGGTGACCTTGTGTTTGAATTTAGGAGTCTTGCCCAAGGTAGTATTATGGGGATTTGCCCATTCAACTACAAGAGCATTTATGAGCTCGGGCACTGATGTCGGGTGAGGACAGCGGCATTCAAAATTATGGAAAGGTGTTTAGAAAGAAATTTCTTTCTGATTTGTAGACGCATGCACTTTGACATCCACAGTTGCAAGATTTACTAGCAGATCCTGTGATGATATGTTGGGGTTCTTGGAGACTTCTTTTTGTATTAGATGGTCTGCTCTCAGGCTGATTTTGCTAGGACGGACAGTCCTGGACAAAATGGCAGTCATTTGAAATCTGTGCCATTTGTAGATTAATTTCCTTATAGTGGAATGATGTATTTCAAATACTCAGACTCATAGGCATCCTTAACCTTTTTTCAGAAGGCCTTATTGGTCTCTTTGGATCTTGGCAAGATGACACCACACACCTCAATAACAAAGGGAACACCAGACACTAGATATGAAATGGGTTTAAATAAGACAGGTTCCACCTGCACTCCCTAAGCAGGTTCTAATCACTGGCACCCAATCTTCAACACCTGATTTTATGGATTTGAAGGTGTGATAAATGTAAGGGTGTACTTACTTTTTTCCATATGATTGATCTGTTTTTTGTTCATTTAAATTCATCAAAGATAATTAGATGTTTGCTTGTCCAAATATGTAGAAAAAAAAAGCTAAATGTTTAATTTTCATAGGGTGTACTTATTTTTTCACATGACTGTAGATGCATAATCAATATTTATATATGCATTTATCAAAATGAATTTTCTTTTTAACCTTCTCTTCCCATGGCAAATAAATAATAGCATTTCTTTAGTTTTCATATTTTTCATATTTATGTTCTGTTTAAAGTGAAGAGTAAGGCAGAATAGATCTTCCTTCATTATTTTAATGTTTTTTGTTATTTTGTCAGAATTTGGCATTGTCAATTTTGAACTGTGTTGAACTTAAGTTTTGGCGCTGATGTATGGCAACAGCAATGTATTGTATCTGAAAGACCATAGTTTCGGGGAAGTCTATACAGGCTGTGTGTTCACACTATCCATATAGATATGAAAAGTCTGAGGGAGGCATGGTATCTGCCTCGCACCTCCAGGGTTTGGGGTTTGATACCCGCCTCTACCCTGTATGTGTGTGGAGTTTGCACATGCTTCGAGGGCTTTCTCCAGACTCCAGTCTCCTCCCCCAGTCTGAAGACATGCATTGATTGACATTCCCAAATTGCCCGTAGTCTGTGAATGGGTGTGTAAGTGTGCGTGCGATTGTACCATGCGATGGTTTGGAACCCTGTTCCCAGGGTATCCCTCGCCTCGTGCCCAGAGTGAAAATAGAACCTGTCAGTGGATCTTAGTTTTTAGAAGGTTTTGTGAACATTTTCACAAGGTTTGTACACATTCCGATTATTTTGGAATTCCCTTTTATTAAAAAGTCTTCTATTTATATTTGATTTTAGGAAATTAGACAAGTATGTCTTGAAAGATTTGTCGTCTTCAATTTTATGAGATTCTTTAAAGATGAATCATTTATTCAGATTTAGGTTTGTTGGTTTTAAATGCATTAGTCTGTAAAATGCAAAATGGATTCAGCACCATTCACCAAATTCATGAATGAGCAGACTTAATTTAAGTAGACTTAAGTTAATAGTTATATGTATTTTGCGCATCTTGCTGTTCTTACAATATACTAAAGACTAAATAGGTTTTGATTCCCTTGTTTGATGATGCCATAATCGAGTGCCTCGTTTGCTTGTAGTACTTTTTTGTTTGTTTGTTGTCTGATACAGCATGTCACCTTGCTCTACACTGTATACCCTAAAACTCATCATACGTACAAGGTAATAGCAACGGTGCAAGTCATGCAGGAAGCAGAGCTTCAGCCCCTTACTAACCCCACTGACTTGTTCCTTCTATAATGTATTCACCTATTCACTTTATCGGTCTTTCACATATACTGGTATTTTATGCTATAAAAATGATTTGTGAAATGTCCTGAAATCTTTGTATAGTTTGCAACGGTTCCTGCTATCAGCAGATTCTTTTTATCTCCCACATTTCTTCATGTCTTACAGGTCAATCAGCCTCTTTATTTTTTCCTGGACTCTATTTTTATGTGTAGCTTGCATAACATAGTGAAAGCTCTCTGATGCATAAGGGATCTAACTAGGGGACAACTTCTTATCAGTATAAAGGCTTCTCAAGTTTAATGACAGGAGCTGTCCAAATTTCTGTTGGTTTGGGTTGGGTTGGGTGTCTGAAGCACTTTATTTTGCATTCAGTTGTTAGAGAGTTGTGCTGTGAAAATGATATAGCTCTCTGAAGCTCAAATATGTTTTTGAATCCCTTGGTCTCCACTCAGGATTCAGCATGTTCCCCAATTTCCCAGTTGCCGTGGTGATTTCTTTAATTAATTGAATCACCTTGTAAATGCTGTCTTAAACTTTTTTAAGTATATTTATTTTTACTTGTGTGTATTTATTTATTAGTGAATTAGCACCAGCTAGTTTGGTTTGTGAAAAGCAGTGTGCTTAAATGAGTGTTTTTTTGTTGTTGTTTTTTAACCCATTTACCCTCTCTTAATTTGAGATAAAAAAGAAAACTACATTTTCAGAGAAGGGAGTGTGAGCTTGATTAAATTTAAGTTTTTATTATACCTCACATGCCACTCGTGGTATTTTATGATGGGTAGCCTTAATTAAGTGGTCCGTTGAATGTATTGTTCAGATGTATCTTTTTTGTTTTGTTTGTTTGTTTGTTTTTGCATTTTCTCATGTAATCTTAATTTACATAAAATACCTGATCCTTACTTTCTTTGATAAGTTATGTAACCAATAGGTCATGGTCATTTACAAGCAAAATGGGGGGGAAATTACCTACAGCTTATGAGTTGCTGTTTAATATTGTCACAGCAGTTCCCCTCTTTTTCTCTCCCCCCCAACACCCATCCACCATCTCGCAGTGGTTCATACCCTTTCTCGAGTTAACACTGCTTCATTTATTGCTGCTTGGATGACATTAATATCGATGCCTGCCAAGCATTGTTCAGGATTTCAAGTTACTGGAATTGTTGATAGGGTGTTATTTTACCTGTCCAAAGATATAATGAAGAACAAGATCAAGATGTTGAAAGAAAACTCCACACATGAAAAACTTGCCAATTTAAAGTGCCTCATAAATTATTAACTGTTTCTAACAGCTGTAATCAGACTCCTACAATCAGGAAACAATTGTGTGTTTGATTAGGTATTGGTGATTATGGGGACTGTATTGGTGATTATATTGTTTAGTGTTCCATGGACAATGTACTTACAGCCCTCTTTATAACGCAGGCTTATTTTATCGTCCTGTTTTGTACTTTTTAAGATGCTCCGTTGGCCGAGTCAGAAGATGTGTTTGGCTTGAACGGGCAGATTGAGCACAAACTGAGCTTCGTCTTAAAACATGTGCCACGAGACACACACCTCGTCCTGATTGGTCACTCAATCGGCTGCTACATCATTCTGGAGATGATGAAGAGAGACCCAGAGTTAAAGGTAAAAGGTTGGCTAGAGAAATGTGTTATATTTTTGTTAAATGCATATTAGCAGGTTTTTAAAAGCCCTGGGGTTATTTTTTATTGTTATGTTATGTACTGTTTTTATTTTAGCTTTAATTTTGACCATTATTTATTCATGCTGGCCATACATTTTTTAATCTGATCATTAAGTACCTGATAGTCTAAGCCACAGAAGACAGCCTGCTTTTACTATGATTAAATGGATTAGATTTTTTTTCCTCCACTATTTAAAGCTTAAGAACAATGAGCCAGAGTAAGTCTAAGCTGGAGTAGTGAATTTCACTTAGTGACTCACAGCTGTCTCTAGAGGCTATTGTTTGCTCATTCAGCCTGCTCCTCTTTATTAAAGCATGTAAATAATGACTAGCTCTGCATGAGTTTCTTGGCCCTGTCTGCTCAGTCTCCATAGACTGCTTTACTAATGTGTGTGTCTGGCATGTTTTAAACGTTCAGCAAACCACGAGCAGCACTACGTTTAGAAGTGGCCTGAGATGCCATTGCTGAACAGGATAATAAGACAGTTCTTCTCCCATGTGCCTGCTGTGCAAAAGGTCAGGAGATTAAATAAGGTGGAGAAGAACTTTGATTTTCTTTCTCCCTCTGGGGTTTTTCTGCTACTAAGATGTGTACTTTGTCATTTTTATTTTCAGGCTTTGCTTCTAGTGGGCTTCTTTTTTTCCCCCCTCTCTCTCCTTATCCCTCACCTCTTTTCACTAACTTCCTGTCTGTTTCAGTCCCTTGGTTCTTCTTTAGAAATATTTCGTTCCACTCATGGGCCCTATACAGATGTGCATATAACTCACGATAACGGACAAGAGCGACTTCATAATTCTTCACATAAAGTTCAAGAGCTTTAAGATCTTACTCATTGAATCATATAATAACTTTTAAAGCATGTTCTGCAAACATGCACACTTTTATTCTTTAACAACTGGTTATAAGGAAATGTATATCCATTTTGATATAGTTCATCTAGTGCATAACTTCCTATCATGTTTAACAGTGTAATGCGCTATTTCAATCTAGTCTTGTTAACTTCATATTCTTCACGTGTGCACTATTGTCTGTTTTTTATTTATATTTATTTATTTATTTGTTTGTTTTTTTACATTTTTTAGAGCAGGTTTTTACCTAAATCATTAGGAAGTCATGGCATGGCTTGTCAACATAGGAGGGTGGGGGGAGAATATAAAAAAGAAAAAATATTTCCCTCACTGCTGCAGATTGTAGGCTGCCAAAAATGCAACATGGTGATTATGTATGATATGTGATAATTAGAAACTCCTGCTCTAGCTATGTGGGTTAGAATAAAGGGCCCTGTTGAGGTCTGGGGAGGCAATAGCAGGTCTTGCTCCGCTTTTCTTCTGAAGTGGACAGGTGGCATCATTTTTCAGATTGTACCCAGAAGCAACATGTACGGCTTCCGGCCAGTCACTTAAAGATGATTCTGGTAACAATATTGGTGCTGAGATAGTTCTGAGGGACACAAGTCGTGTATGAATACACCAGTTCCTTTTCCAAGTCGATTGGCTCTTGTGTTTATGAAAGATTTCAAAGTCATTTAAAACGGCAAGGCAACTGGCGTAAATGCTCATCGGTACTTGTCCAGTCACTTTGACTGACTGCTACTAGACATTGTTATGGACATGTTTGTCTTAGAAAGATCAGGGCTACTCGACAGAATGAATATCCTCTCTGGTCTGCTGCACATGTGTGCTTAAATTGTGTAACCCCAGCCTACTCAGCATTGTTGGGATGTCTGCCCATTCTAAGACTCTGAGGTGAATGTTTAGACTCCAGCTGGTCTAATGAACAACTCTGAGAGCACAGCAGACATTTCTCAGTTAGACTGAGTGCTGTGAGAAGAAAAACTTACACGAAATGTGTTATGTGTCCCTGACCATAGCAGCTATATTGCAGCGGGCCGGTGCACAAGCTGAGTCCATCATCTATGTCAGGAATGACACATTATTTGATTTAAGCGCCTGAAGTTTCTTTAGACATTGATTTTGAGTTTATTATTACTTCTCTTGATGTGCTGTCAGCCAATAACTTTTATTGTTTTTAACTGTTCATCATTACTTTTATGGTACAGAAATTACTGGAGAATTTTCATGTTTCATGTTTAAGATTTTAGGTTTAGCCACCTAATTGCCCACCATGATCTTCATGGATAAATATAAACAGATGTGTACAACCATCCACATTTGTTTACTTACTTTATTTATACGCATGATCAAAATATGTATCTTCTGCAGACCTCGCGTACTACAAGTAAGCATGGGAAAATATGGTGCGTCATTGGTTTTCTTCATGCTAATTCAAACCATTTTTGGTCATGCACACACTGAAGTCATGCTCACATTGCCACATGAACTCTTCCTTTCACTTTAGACTGCTTAATCAAAATATACAAACAATCCACTCAAGTAAAACTGGTGCTTTGAGGAGCCAAATTTGTTTAACAGTTGGGTTTTGTTTATATAGCACGTCAGATCTGTTATTTTGCTTGCATGCTAAAGCACAGGAAAAGCAACATAGATTGTTTAGTTCCTATTTTAAAGTATCTTTATCTGGACGAGTATATAGCCAGACATAAATTTGATACCGGAGATCATTATTTTGACAGCAATTTGACTCGGCTCAAAGACTAAAAGAGGAAATTTTGATATTGCCTTGGAACGCGAATTGTTTTTAAAGAGGTCTTGGACAATTGGTGCACTAAAGTCTGTCGAATAAAAGATAATAGTATTTTAAATGTTTAAATGAAGCTGTTATCTGGGAGAAGTAATGGAAATCTTACAGATGTTTAAAGGAAAGAACTCAACAAGTTGTGTCATTAGACTTAGTGGAACAATGGCACGTCCCCAAAATTCCTCGGACACAAAAATGTGTCTGCCGCTTCCTGTGAGTGTGTGTATCTGTATCACAGCACATTGGGTGGGCCTCCATTCATGGAGTAAAGGTTAGGGCAGACAGGGGTGAGGTCCAAAACTGTTGGCATTACTTCATAATTCACTTAAATAAAACATCATTACAGTCACTGTGTGCGCCAAGTCAAAGCATAAACATTACACTATATAGCTGGCTCGAGTTGCTGCCCCCAATACACTCCAGGTTTTAAAAATCCCAAATAGTTCAATTTGCTTAACATGCTGCAGATTGGTCAGACCTTCAGCACATTCGACCGACCACTCTCACAATCTGGTACATTCCATGATTTCTTCCAAACTGCTGCTTCTGACCTAGTTTTTGCAAGTGTGCACCTCGCTTATCAAATACAAGTGGAGAAATTGGGCAAAAAAACTGTTTAAAGGCTTTCCAAACCGTAGGTGAGTAGAACATGTGCCAATCGGTTTAAGGCATGTTCAATGTGCCGCTCCTTAGCCATTTTATGGATTCTTGGCTGTCGTTGTATGTAAAGAATTAGTGATGTTTTTAAGGCCTTCATGGTAAATTGAATTATGGGGTACCGAGTCCGCTGAACACCTTAGATGTGGCTAAGAAAACACTTGAGGTGGTTAAATGTATATACTTGGTATAGTTGAGTGACACGGTAATGTCAGTCATATACCATTTAGCAGTTATTTACATTACACTGTTGGTTAATTCGTCTCTATCGTATATCTTTATGAGGCGTAGGCTTGCCCACTCGCCGACAGAATGCGTAATCTTCAGCGGTAACATAGTACAAGTGCCTCTCTCTGAAGATCCGGACGTGAGGTCAATGCTGAGTAAAAATGAGCCTGTGACATCGAAACATTTTTCAGCTTGTCTACTCCAGATGCTGGTACAGAAGAGTCAGTGACCAACTCTTTTATTTATTTTTTTTCCAAATACGAGGAATTTAGTAGAGACCTGTCGACCCAAATAAGGCAAGTGTTTGTTTATGTGGCGAAGTGTGAGTGTATAAGAGAGTAAGCATCTAGCATGTAAATCCTAGGCATGTGTGTGAGGGAGAAAGAGATAGAATTAGAGAGAGAGAGGGAGCAAGTGACTGGCTGTCAGTTTTGCTGATTAGAAAGCCCCTCCCAGAGTTCCATTCTTGTGACCCTCATGAAGAAGAGCTGCTTCTCATCAAACCCAGTACTTTACACATCAAAGATCACCTGTTCACATTCTGTCTCTCTCTCTCTCTCTTTCCCTGAGCCAGTCACTCCAAGATTCCTCTTAAAGCTACACATAAATTTAATCTAAGCATCTGATCAGAAACTTTGTAGTTCTGTCATAGTATTCTTTGTACGAAGTAGAGGTGTCCACCAGGATTGAGAGCAGGACCCAACAAAAAAAAGTCAATTTGCTTTCATGTGAATGGCACCAGGCAGTCAGATGTGAAAAAGCCCATGTTCATTAACATGGGAGTAGGTATGTTAAAAATATCATATCACGATACTTGAGGACATTTCTACATTACCGGTATATGATGCGTATCACAATATATAATTTAGCTAACAAACTGTCCCCGAAACAATAGTAGCATAAACAAAAAAAACATTAAACTGTCATTGGTGGTACTTTTCTTTATTGCCTAAGAGGCAAAGAAGATAATTTTTTTATTACATCAAATCAACGGCATCCATTCAGTACCATTTAATTTGTAATTATTAAAAACATCTGTTTTTTTTTTTTAAAATACATCACCATACCAACGATATCTCAGAAAAGGGTATCGTGTAATCATTTATCACGATATCGATACTATACCGATATATCTTCCAGTCCTACATGGGAGCGTACTGAGTGCTTGTGCATTCATTTATTCATCTTGAGTAACTGATTTGTCATGGTTAGGGTCACAGTGGTTTAAATGACTAATTTGTTTATATTTTGAAGAATAGAAGCAGTTGGTTTGTTAGACACTTTTGCAGACAGGTACAAAAATGAACTAACAAACAAACAAAAAAAACTGTCAGCAGACAGGATTGGTCATGAGAGAGAGGGAGTGAGATAACTCCCCAAAAAAAAAAAAAACCCACTCACAACTGTACTAGGAAGTGCAGTGATCAGGATGCAGGTTTGAATATTCACTTGCAGCTTAGACATGAGACATACAAGTTGTTCCAAACAACACTGGGAGACTTCTGAAAGCAAAGCCTGAGGTGTTTAAGTTGTTTTTTTTTTTTTTTAGAACTTGTTTTTTTTCGAACAATATATTGTCTCCTAGGCTTAATTAGAGATGGATTTATTACTATAAAAGTGCTCAATGTTGGTAATTGCTCTATATGATTTACTTTATCCTGTAGTTTATGTTCCTTAGAGCAATAAAACTGTTGGCAATAAATGTCCACGAAAAGGATGCATTTAATAATTCTGATTTCACCAGGTTTTTTTCATCTCCCCACAGAGGACAGGTGTAGTTATATGGATCAGTAGAAACAGATCCTAAATCAACAGTTTTGCTGGGCCATACATTCGACCCTGTGCTTTTCTGTTGTTTGTATCAGAGTTAACAGATGTTGTGCCATAAGTCAAATCCGACTGTCTTTCCGACTAGCAGCAGTATCGGTGCTTGAAATTGGTTTGACAATGAATAGATTTCATCTGGCATTACATGTGGCTGACTATTTGATATTTTGCACAAGGGACTGGATATTGCACTGTATAGTTTCATTGAAAAATACTTGGCCCGAACTGCAAAGCTCTGCAAAGGCAGACGAAGCACGTTCACTTTGTCTTACTGAATGAGTTGAGCTGCTTTCTAGTCAATGGCCAAACAGAGACAGGTGCTTCCTGTGTCTGGAAGTCCCTCACTCTCTCTCTCTCTCTCTCTTCCTTTCTCTCACACTCTCATTCTCTATGGTTCTCCTATCTCCTATCAGTTTCATTATAAACAAATCACTAAAGTTACATGTAATTTCTCATATTTTGCTCACCCAGAGGCAGCTTTGAAATTATATTACATGTCAGGTGCATTATATTTTGTATATTGTGTGTTGGGGAAATGTGTAATAAACCACCTGTAGCATTTTTTACACGACATGTTATTCCACTGCTCTCTTTTTTTTCTTTTTCTGAAGTACATGTGGTTCAGTTAATGTGGAGAGCAATAGCAAATGAATTCCAGGAATGTAAACTGATATTATTGCTACAGAGACCCAAGTTTTTATAATCTGTTTTTGTGATTCAATATAGACCAGTGCTCTTTACTCTTTACTCTTTCTTTAGATATTTTTTTCTCTTCTTTTCACCTTCATCTTCCTCAGCTAATCTATCCTGCCTTCCAAAGGGCAGTTGTGTTAGAGCAAGACTCTACACTGCCAAAAAAAATAAAATAAACTTTTTGACTGGGAGCAAGAAACATGGGCTATGAATTTTGGACAAATCTGATCTTGGCATAGCCTGATAAAGCGTCTTGGTTAAATAGCTTTGTAGGGTAGCATTTATGTTTTTGTGAGATAAAAGTTCTCTCATTCACAAGGCATTATTAGACAGGAGTCTCTCAAAAAAAAACTTCATATGTTCATATGGGATTTAAACATCTGCCAATAATAACAGTAAGGAATAACAAAATTTATAGTAGGTTTTTTTTTTTGACTAAATATAGTGATATCATAGACCACACTAAAAGTCATCCTATGATAATTTAATAACAGCATGTCTAAACTGAATGTAAAATGAATGACGCTAGCTTAACCTTCTAAACATATCACAACTGATCTCCAATATGTCTAACGTGAGCTTACCCTCTGCCCCAACATCTCCCATGGTCAGGTGGTGAAGTCCGTGCTGCTGTTCCCCACTATTGAGCGCATGGCCTCTAGTCCGCAGGGCAAGTTCATGACTCCTGTGCTGTGCCACCTGCGCTACGTTGTCTACTTGCCCATCTTCCTGCTCTCTCTCCTACCTGAGAGGGTGAAGGCTGGCATGGTGCAGCTGGTACTGAGGAACATGCGTTCACTAGACACATCCTGCGTCCCAGCCAGCCTCAGCTTGATCAATGTGGACTGTGCTGGTGAGTCTGTCTTATTCACTTCCTACCACTTGTTCACTCGTTGAATGATGGACGTTTTATTTGTCATTGCAGCATCACTCCAGAAGGAATCTTGCCAAGTAAGAGCACTTGAGAAATCTGTTTTTTAAATTCCTGACATAGATATCCATTATTTGTTGACCCTGTTTTATTTATTACCAAATGTTAGATGGACATTCTCCAAACCATCTGCCATGAGTTTTTAGGTTTGGTGAAATGTTGTATCTATATTAGGATGCAGTAACTCGTCTGTCATGATTACTCAAGGACAAAATTATTAAAGACAGCTTGACATTTACCCAGAGAAGTGTAATAACCACTTTTCAGCTTTGCTTTTAATGATGACCAAATTTCATTTCATCATCAAAATGGCATTACAAAAATAAGCTGCCTTTGGGGGACTATTGGCATGAAAGGTTATCAATTGATATTTCTATTGATATATCATCACTATTTTTATCCCTGATAAGTATCTTATTACCACATTTGATGCTGGTACTTGGGATGGACTGCATGAATTAAATCAGCATTTGAGTGGCAGCCAAGTGAGCAGTTGTTTCCCCAGAGTACAGAATAAAGTTTTATTTATTAGAAGACTTATTTAATCTCCAGGGCTTTCTATTTGCTTAGTAATGGTGCAGATGAAGTGTTGTGAGGAGGGATAATTATGAAGCTTCTATTCTGAGGGAAGCAGACCTGCATTTAGTCTGTGTAAAAGGCAGAGTGTTTTTTTTTTCCTGTCTGTCCTGGAAGGTGGATGATTGATGCTGTGGTGGATAGAGAGGCTCTGCCAAAGAGGCCTCAGTGGACTCTATAAGCGTCTCTCTCTCTCTCACTCTCTCTCTCCTCCTTGCTATGTTCTCAGGGTGCATGCTTTTAATCATTTTAATCATTAATAGCACTTTTCAGCTATTGTCTCATATATATATATATATATATATATATATATATATATATATATATATATATATATACAGTATCTCACAAAAGTGAGTACACCTTTCACATTTTTGTAAATATTTGATTGTATCTTTTCATGTGACAACACTGAATAAATGACACTTTGCTACAATGTAAAGAAGTGAGTGTACAGCTTCTGTAACAGTGTAAATTTGCTGTACCCTCAAAATAACTCAACACACAGCCATTAATATCTAAACCGCTGGCAACAAAAGTGAGTACACCCCTAAGTGAAAATGTCCAAATTGGGCCCAAAGTGTCAATATTTTGTGTGGCCACCATTATTTTCCAGCACTGCCTTAACCCTCTTGGGCATGGAGTTCACCAGAGCTTATCAGGTTGCCACTTGAATCCTCTTCCATTCCTCCATGAGGACATCACAGAGCTGGTGGATGTTACAGACCTTGTGCTCCTCCACCTTCCGTTTGAGGATGCTCCACAGATGCTCAATAGAGTTTAGGTCTGGAGACATGCTTGGCCAGTGTATCACCTTCACGCTCAGCTTCTTTAGCAAGGCAGTGGTCGTCTTGGAGGTGTGTTTGGGGTCATTATTATGCTGGAATACTACATACTGTTCATGCTCTGCTTCAGTATGTCACAATACATGGTGGCATTCATGGTTCCCTCAATGAATAGACATATGAGTGCTGCTAGCATTGCTGCAGAGGTTGAAGGGGTGGGGTTGTCAGCCTGTCAGTGCTCAGACCATACGCCACACACTGCATCAAAGCTAAAGCTCATGACTGTGTGCATTGCACTGCTGCCACATGATCAGCTGATTGGCTATTTGCATGAAAGCGCAAGTGTACAGGTGTTCCTATTAAAGTGGCCTGTGAGTGTGCTGCGAGTGTCGTCGTTCCATCCCACTCCAGGTTTTAAGCATGTGTGAGCAAACAGCGTAGCTAAGAACTAAGCGCTGGTCTTCATTTGTAAATGAAAAGCTGCTCTCACTCTCTGTCTTGCATTACACACATAATTAATGGCAAGTTGACAGACTTAATTAAGAAAGCATGTTGCGATTAGAAGGAACTTCCTGGGTACTTTTAAGGATTTATTTGTTCGGAAATCCCTTTCCTTGAAATCGGGATTGTTGATGCTCTCATGTTAACTGCATGTGAAACATACACAGAGTACATGTCAAGCAAACATCGGTGTCTGACATAAATGAATGAGGCCAGCCTCCCTAGAGAAGAGCGATATTAACATCACTCTAATGTGGTCTATCATGAAGTAGTTCAGCTTGTACTACTACTCCACTCAGCTTTTTTTCCCCTTTATTTTCTCACAACGTCGAATCATCGAGGGAATAAGAATTCTTAACATTTTCTATCACCTTTCGGCCTTGCATTTTTTGGGAATGTGAGAGTGTGAAATCTGAGTACGATTGCTAAACACTCATTTCACATCACCAGAGAGAAACATAGTTAACACTGGCCTGACCTGTAGTCCAGTGACGAAGGTTGTACACTTCCTATCTGGCATTTTCACCAGACTGGCTGCATATCTTTTCCATGTTCCTTTTCCAGACACCTGGAAACCAGGGAAAGAACATAGAGCTGTAACATTACATTGAATGAAACACTCCATCACAATATGTTTATGATTATTAACCATTTGGCTTCTTTTTTTTTCTTCTTCTAAAATGTTTTTTTTTTTCATCATTTCTGCTATCATTATTATTTAGCCAAAGCATCTGTTTTACTGCACTAAAATTTGTTGCTAGGGAGAATGGTTTGTAAGCATTACTGCATAGTGTAATACAGAGAACACCATATAATGCACCATTCCGCCGTAACGTTAAAACCACCTGCCTAATATTGTGAAGGTCCAGCTTGTGCCCCTAAAACAGCTCTGACCCGTCGAGGCATGGACTCCACAAGACCTCTGAAGGTGTGCTGTGGTATCTGGCACCAAGACGTTAACAGCTGATCCTTTAAGTCCTGTAAGTTGCTAGGTGGAGCCTCTATGGATTGTCCAGCACATCCCACAGATGCTTGATCAGTTTGAGCATCTGGGTAATTTGGAGGCCAAGTCAACACCTTGAACTCTTTGTCAAGTTCCTCAGACCATCCCTGAAGAATTTTTGCAGTGTGGCAGGGAGCATAATCCTGCTGAAAGACGCCACTTCTACCGTTGGCATGAAGGGGTGTACTTGGTCTGTAATAAAGTTTAGGCATGTGGTACGTATCAAAGGCTCAAGAGTTCCTAGTAGAACATTGCCCAGGGCATCACACTGCCTGCGCCAGCTTGCCTTCTTCCCATTGTGCTTCCTGGTGTCATCTCTTCCTCAGGTAAGTGACCCATAACCACCCACATGACCCTCACAGGCCACCTTCTTCCATTGCTCCATGGTGGGAATTCTGATGCTCACGTGCCCATTGTAGGAGCTTTTGGCATACGCAGCAAGCTGCAAAGAACTGTCTGTAAATATAGATTTAAATAATATTTAGTCTTGGCAAAACTGATCAAATTCTGGCCTGTGCTAATTTTAGGTTGCTGGTGTATAATGCTATTCTCTTTTAGAGGATGGTATCTAAAAGGTAATATCATCCAGTAGCAGTTACACAACAGGAAACTAAAGCTTGTTCTGTGAAGCATAAATCCATTACTCCACAGGATTTGATCAGACCACAACAGAACATGGAAACAAATATGTCCTTATATAAGCTAAGCTTTGTGTTTTTAGAAGGCGAGGCACAATTACTTTACACACCACTGTGCATGTTATATTAACTTCATATGTGAACTTCACCTGATAATAGTGGCCTAGTTTGTAAAGAAATAGTGTTGGCACATTACTGAGTATAAGCTAGTCACCTTAGCAAGAGTTCAGGCATGTAAGTGTTTAAAGATGAAACCTCTCGGTTGAAGAACATTGGATAGAAACCCGAGGGCAATAAAATGATCGAAATGAAAGTCATACGGAGGTTGAAATATGTTAGCTGTTTTGAAGTAACTCTAGAACATCATATCATAGCTGACCAGATTCCTGATTTTCCATGCTGTGGATTGGTTTATGAACGGTTTTATTGAATGATATTGAGGTTTTGCTTCAATCCATAGTCAAGACATTAATGTTGAAATCTAAGAAATATCCTCTCTGAAGAGCCCTTCCAACATTCCTCCGATGTTGGTTTTCGCTTGTTGTATTATTTGCGGTAGTATGGTTTCCTTTTTGTAATGTCTTTAACTTGATTTCTAATGTAAACTCTAAATGAATTTTGTGACGAGCATTATAAAGGAAATAGTACCGTTCAGAGTCCAGGTATATTCTAGTTAAATGAAGGATGTGGTTACAGTGTTGTGCAGCCTGGTCACTCTGGTTTCTTGACCGCAGGTGTTATTTCTCATAGAGAAAAAGCCACAAACCTTTCCCCCAGCGCTTCCAAATCAACTTTAATCCACAATTAAAAAGTGATGACGGATAAATCCCTTAAATACTACGTAATGAAAGACATGTTTATTTCTGTTATTTCATGCAATTGCTTTTCTCTAAACGGAAGGATAATTCTGTATGAGGTACTGCAGAGTTTGCCCACCCACCTTGGGTTCTGTTTGGTGGAAGAAAAATCTGCACTGTGTTGCACCGGTTTGCGGTTTCCTTTCAAGACATGTGTTATTGAACTGAAAAAAGGAGGGTAAAACTGTCTGGATCATCAAGTTCATTTTTATTTTATCAAAGCAAAATGAGGAAGAACAGTTACATAAAACAGTCAATCTGGTTCAAAATAGCAGACAGGCAGCTGGCTGGATTTCGTCTCTTACTACTGCTTCTACTACTACTATTATTATTATTATTATTATTATTATTATTATTATTATTATTATTATTATTATTATTATTATTATCATTATTATCATTATTAGTATTATTGTTGTTGTGTCTTTGTGGGGAAGAAATGTCCCTGCAGTTATAATAGTATCTTTGTGTTTTGACTTTGTGGGGACAGCTGACTGGTCCCCACCAGGAAAAATGTTGTTTTTATGTTTATTTATTTATTTATCCATGCATCAGTTTTCCATACTGATTATCCTACACAGCCTGGAGCCTACCCCAGGGGACTCCCGTCAAACCCATGCCAACCCATTCCAGGGTTTAGAGATGCCAATCAGCCTACAACGCATGTCGTTGGACTGGGGGGGGGGACAGAGTACCTGTAGGAAACCCCCACAGCACCGGGAAAACATGCAAAATCCGCAGCACAAAGGGTGGAGGTGGGAATCAAACCCCCAACCCCAGAGGTGCAAGACAAACATGCCAACCACTAAGGCACCATGCACCGTTCTTTTATTTTTGTTTGTTTGTTCATTTTGTTTACTGAGGTTAAGGTTAGGGTTAGATTGAGATGTAGACACAGCAGTAATTAGTTTTTATTAGTTAGTAATTTGTGTGTGTGCCTACTTATGAGGATTTCCAGAAAATGGACCACAAAAACTTTTAAACGTTTTTGCACAGACTCAGTTTCATGTTTACAGGCCGTATTTGTATCTCCAAAATGTATCTCCAGTATGATTAAATGGTAATAGTTATTGATAGTTAGACTCCAATCATGTTTATTTGTCTTTAAGTGTAGCAAAGTATGTTCATATAATTTTTCATTTTGTCACTACACTGGTGTATCCTAGCTGATTTCTCTAGATGAGTCAGTGCATGTGAATTTGTGTCTCCTTTACGTCTTCTTTCTGATGTTAACTGGGTGCATGTGTGAGGATGTGTAAATTGGGCTGGAATGCTATGTCCTGCCAAACCCCCGAGTCCAGACACCCCCCTAGAGATAAGTGAGATAGACCAGGGGATGTCTCGCTCATCACTGCCCCAAGACTGGCACACACATCTCTCTAGCTAAATCTCCTTTTTTTTATTATTTCTTTTTTTTTTTTTTTTTTTTTTTTTTTATCTCTGTCTGTCTCAGTCTCACTCATTTTTTCCCTATTTATTTATTTATTTGCATTAAAGTAGTTTTGAGTTCTGAAGCTGTGTCCCATTTTGTCCATTGTTCTTGTACTCTGAAAATTGGGATGTGCAGCATTACCGGTGTTAAATGGTGTCAGCAAGTTGAGTCCACATTTTGTATGCAGCTCTGAAAACTCTGAATAGTAAAATATGGCCAGTCGCTGAACACACAGGATTGCTACTCCCTTCTGTAGATGTTGAAAGATTATTCTTTCTAACCCATGTCTGAACTTGTCTTTAATTTTCAACCTGACAACCCAACCAATTTCTAAACAACTTAATAAGAAACAAGATCAAACACTCTAGTGTCTAGTCATCCCACTTATTTACACAGATCCACATCCAAACTTACCCTTTTTAATGTAATACAATAAAATGTTCCAGGTCATAGTACATAGCGCCAACCTCAAGAGAAAGACAATTTGCGTACACTGAAAATCATTAGTGTAGTTTTGTACCATGTACATGCAGTTTACACTAGAGCAGTGCAATTCATTGTTTGTAAGGTGGAACTGCAATATTGCCCTTTGATATCGCAGAAACTGCACAAATCACCAAATGTCTTTTTGTTGTTGTTTTGTTTTGTTTTTTGTTGTGAGCATCCTGAACGTTCTCAGATGTTGCAGATGAGTGTCCCTGTGGCTGTTTTGATGAATCATATTTACATGATCTGACAAACGTAAATAATACTGATCAAAATCATGCAGGCCAGTCTTCGAGCATTGCACGTCAAGGGGCTTTACCAATGTGTTTTTAATACATATCAAGACATATCTCAAATGCAATACATAGCGTTACACATTGTAAGATCTTTTGTCCATATTGTGCAATAGTTCAGACCAGAGATGTCACGTTTTTGTATGATTTTGCACGTCGTTCATGTCGTAGAAATGGTTCATTAAGGATCACTATATTGTACATTTTCAGTGGCACCATATGGAAATGTTGTGTTTTGGATTGCTGGACCAGAGGCATAATAATGACATCTGGCACTTTAATGTTTGTTTGAGGAAGGTGAAATCTATTCCAACTACATTATATTATTTATAGTTTTTGCTTTTTTGTATATATATATATATATATATATATATATATTTTACAGTGTCCTTTAGTTTTAGAAAGAGACTATATGCAGTATTTCACCTCCAACAGCCTCAGCATGTGATTGAAAAATTTGTGTAAATGTCCAGTGTTGAACGGGTATGCAGAAAAATAATCTCATATATGATTATTTTTCTGCATAACTGGCCAACACTGAACCTTTACGCAAGGTTTATATTCACCTTTTTCCTTGTTCCATAAATCATCTATTGTACGGTTGCGTAAGACCCCAGTCACCTACACCCTAGTGCTGTTGATGCTTAACTGGACTCTCAGATATTAGCAACCTGCCACTAAGGATTAACTATGTACTGAAATATTGTAGTTTATGTTGATCTAAATAGGTACTGTTTATGATTTTCTTGCCTTCTTTAGGGGTTAAAGAAAAAATATATGTCAACACACTTTTTTTTCTAGACAGCAAAACTTTTTTGTGTGTTCCAAACTTAGAGTGAATAGTGTTTTATTAGTGTATTATTATTATTATTGTTGTTGTTGTTGTTGTTATTTGGAGAGCTGTTGTATGGATGGCTGCTCAAACCCTTGGTTCTTCTGGCTGAACAGACCTGCCTTCATGCACACACAGATTTGTGCCCATAGACTGAAATATATGTGTACACCCTTTCCCTGGAAAGAGTGTTAGCAAGCCACAGCCCATGCTGAAAGGAAAGTCCCAATGATCCAATGATGCAAAATATGAACACTCTCTCCTATACATTTGGCCAGCTACACACACATACACACACACACACACACACACACACACACACACACACACATATATACATATATACAGGCAATACAATCACTCTTGCAGATCGCTTGCCAGGTCATCATGTCAGGCAGTGCGCATTAGCTCATGAATCGTGTGTTTGGGTGTGTGTGAAAGTCCTCTACAATATGTTCAGGGGAGATGGAACAAAATGTCAACTACAGTATGTATTTATGTAGGGCAAAAAAATTACTGTACTTCAACTAACGCTTTTAACAACGTGTCCTCTGATAATGGAAGGTAAAATTAAAGGCATTGGGTTACTGTCAATCCAAAGGACTTTGCGTATTTCCTCATTTGTCTTCTCCTGCACAAATTGCTCTGATTTTGAGTTTATGTTGGTTCAAAAAACAAAAAAACTAGCACAATAAAAGAGTTCACTTCTGTAGAAGAAGTGGTTAATCATATTAAAGGGGGTAATTTCTACTGCATAACTACAAAACATATAACCCCCCCTCTTTCGCCCTCTTTCCTTTCAACTGGTGTGTATTATTTGACATTGAAATATACCTGTTGAATAAATGCCTCACAGTGTATTAGGGCACATTTTTATTGATGAATCTAAAGGCTGAATCTAATTGATGCATATTAGTGTTGTAACCAACTATGAACACTTGTGTGTAGGTAGGTATAAACAAATGGAATAAATGTGCAAACAGGATTGTTAAAAAATAATAATAAATAAGAAATGACTGCACCATTTTGAATGTGCGTGAGGTTGAGGAACTGTCAGAGCCAGAATTCACAGACCATGCTGACAGTGCTGACATTTCTGTATTTCTGTTTTCCTCAGTTTCCAGGGACAGTGTGTCAGTGTGTCATATTCAATTACCAAAAACGAAATCTAGTTTAGGCCCACTTTGGGCTTAAATCCAGATACCGATATGGATATTTGGAGCACTGCTGTTCTAGAAAAATAATTCATGGTGAGGAATTGATTATTTTCAGCATTATTTTGAGAATTTTCTGAAGTGTTTTATTCCTCTTATTCCACAGCAGTTCCATAGCCTGTGTTATCAAATATTTATTTAATAAAGAGTGACCATGTAGCTATAAACAGTTACTGTGGTTTCTGCTTTTCACACTTTAGTTTAGTTAATAAGACAAAACTATACGGCTTGACATGCTGCTTGTTTTCCCTGAAGACTTTCCCATGCTGTGAACAATTGTACACTTTTGCAAAGACAGATGGGAGAGTGTTTATTCATCTGATTTGTTCGTGTGATTTTAAGGTGCCGAATGTTTCACGAAGCAACATAACACATGAGGACGGATCATTTTCAGCTTAAGAACGATTTGTTTCATTGTTGGTTCACAGAGGTGTTTTATGTTAGGAGGATTCAGTTAGAGTGCTGTGTTCTCAGAGTTCGAGATTTGTCTCTTTCCCAGAGGCTCTGTGCTTTCTGACTGATTTTTTTCTTCTTCTTTCCTTTCACAGCTAATGCTATGTATATGGGGAGTCAAGAAATGAGGATGGTGCTAGATCGAGATAACTTGACCATACAGCAACATCTTGACAAGGTACTCGGTCAACAACCGGTATATTACTACTGGTTAATGAGTGTATAATATAATGTTATGAATATTAGTATTGTCGGGTTTTCCTCAAGTTTTGTTTCCCAAGTGGCCAAAAAAAGGGCTCAATTATCTTATAATCATCCAGAGTTTTATTGCATTAAAGTTCAAAGAACGCAAGATCAGAATGAGCGCTCATGCTGTCTCGCTCTGTCCGGAGGCATGAAGAACGTATCGAGCGTGTGTGTCAGCTTGTGTGTTTTCGATGCATTTGCTCTGATGCTAACCAGAGGCCTCATGCATGCAGAGAGGTGGGACATGACTGGCTGGGATGTCAATGACTGGTGCACTTTATCTGTCATCAGTTAAAAAGGTGATATCATTGCTGCTCTCACTCTGCTTCTCGTACACACCACATACTTTAACCCTAAGTGTCACAAGACATACAGCACCTTCCTGTTATGTTCTGTTGAAAAGACAGAGCTCAGAGATGGCACTGCTGTAGTCATGGCAGAGGCACACTTAAGAAAAATCACTCAACTTTTGTCAAATGGCCTTCAAATATATATATATATATATATATATATAATATATATACATATATATATATATATATATATATATATATATATATATATATATATATATATATATATATATATATATATATATATGTATATATATTTTTCTTCTGCTTGATATATTGCTTTGCTTATTTGTAAGTCGCTTTGGATAAAAGCGTCTGCCAAGTGAATGAATAAATGACTAACTAACTAACTAAATAAATAAATGTATATATATATATATATATATATATATATATATATATATATATATATATATATATATATATATTTCTTTCTTTATTTTTTTTTGTGAAGGTCAGAACTTTGTGTCACATCCAAAGTTTGATATGGATTGCATGACAAAGGGATCCCCCACCAAACCCCACCCCCGCCGCTTTGTTTCTGCAGCTCTGCCTCTGTATGTGCGTGTGTATTCCCATTTTGCTTTCATACACTTTGTTGTAGCCTGCATTGTTGAAAAGATCAAGTCTCGCTAAGCTCGTCGTTTGCCAGCAACCTTGCCAGAGTAATTCTTTTTGAAAGAGCTGTAGGTGAAGACAGGAGGTCATATGTTTGAACCCCTCTTCAATCTTAAACCACATTCATGTGACTCCTTTATTAGATTTATAGGCTGTGGAGAAATCAATCAGGCAGACAGATGTAGAAGCCATCATGATTAACTAGTATGGGCAGCAAAGGCCTAGCCTTATGCAGTTGTTCAGGAGAGTGATGTAAAACAGTTGACAAGTAAATGCGATCGTTCTATGGTGTGCAGCACGAGGACGCTTAACAATAAATAGCTTTCAATAGGGGAGATATTTCCTTTCCTTCCTTTGCTATAGGCTTTGAATCATTGTTGAACCATTACTAACCATGAGAAAGGAGGACATCATATTTTATTGTCAATCATTCCTTGCCTGGTTTGGTCTGGATCTTGAATAGACTATACGGTCACTGAGACTGTCATGCGGTCATCTGTGGCTTGTGAAGTCCTTTTCTATGGTGTGGGTTTTCTTTTTTTAAGATCTTATCAGGGATGTAGTGGAGAATAAACACAAAAATGTTTATGTATATTTTTTAAGTATGAAACATGATGCATGATTTTTTTTTCTTTTTTTGTATACCCTTTTTAATGTGGCTTTAATGTGGTGGTGGGGGGGACAACAAAGACAAATAATATTTCATAATGTTAAAAGTTGAGCATCTTGAATCCCATCATAGTCACCACATCATCTTACTTTTCATTTTCTGAAGCACTCTCTTTCATTTAAAATATGTGGATGTGAATGATCTGAGATTTAGATATACTGTACCTTTTGAATAAATGCTTCACAAGATGTCCATTAGTACACAGGACATGCTATTATAACGATAAGTTAATCAATTAACTGATTTATTTTCCAATAACAGCACATTCCAAAGTGTTTTATTCAACTTATACCATGGCAAACATTTTTTTATTTATGAAAGAACGACACATTTTATCCATTCATAGGTATGTTTAATGTGGTCGAGCATCTGTGAAATTAGTTACTTCCTGTTGTTACTTATGTTATAAAAGCTATAAACACTCACCAACCTCCCATTGTCTCTTTAAGGATTCTCCCAGACAAAAAAAAAAAGCAGCTTCATATGTTCCCAGAAAAAGAAACACTTTCCCATGTCTGAGAATGTAAAGGAATAGCATTACCGCTGATTGTTACAAAGCACAGACACTGCAGACTTCTTCTGAAAATGCTGAATGAACTTCTCCTCACAGAACGCTTCATATCATATAACATTTATGCACATATCTTTCATTTATTTAATTGGAGCATGATAACGTATTAGAACGAGCCCATTAACATAAGCTTGTTTGTTGCTTTGTAGTTGGAATTACTGTGCTGTTAAGGAGAATAAATCAACACAACACTAATCAGAAACGAGAACTCAACCATGCTATGGTATAAGAGTGTTTAAAGGGTTTAATGATCTATGGGTTATACATGTTGTGTATAAACTAAAGCACTTTGTCACATCCTTAGCTTGTTTTTTACTACGGAGCCACAGACCACTGGTGCCCTGTGCAGTACTACCAGGATATCCGAAGAGACTTTCCTGATGGAGACATTCGTTTGTGTGAGCACGGTCTACGGCATGCATTTGTCCTGGATGCGGGTGAAGAGATGGCCAACATGATCACAGAGTGGATCCGTGATGACCTAAGAGGATTATAGTACTACTAGTATCAAGGCAAACATGACCACTGACCTACACATTCCCTGTGTTCCAGTGCAGTTCACAGTGACTTATGAGGAACAGAGTATCAAAGACCTTTTAAAGGCTTTTATTTTGGTGTTGAAGCCCAATGCTTCTCAATGAACACTTGAAAATGCCCAGATCCTCAAATTTGCTTCTTAAAATAAGAATTTTTAAATAGCAGCTACTCTACCCATAACATATTAGTACTATCTTTAGAATTATGATTCCCATGCCTCTCACTGCTTGTTCCATTAAGATTTCCAATGAACTTTAGTTTCTTCCTAACCCCTGGCCCCGTTTTTTTTTTTTGTTTTGTTTTTTTTTTTTTTAGTGATTGGATTTTGTCTTTAATAGTTAAGAAATTATATTTACTGTGACCACCATAATAGCATGTTTTAGAGTAAGTCAATAAGCACACACTTGATGTTTTTGAGACCAAAGTTTTCCTATATTGTATAAAACTGATTAAAAGATGAAAGGACATTTAAAAAAACAAAACAAAAAAAAAACAAAACATGATCTGTCATTGCAACAAAGCATAGACATCCATAGACCCAAATCTTGTATTTTGTCTTGTATTGTGTGGATGCATTACTGTGCAAAAAAGTAATTTAACATTAATGGTTGAACTCACGGTTTACCATTAATCTATAATAAATTATTCTAAAATATTATTGTCCAAGCTTGCATAATATTTGTCATGCTATTCTGTTTATAAATACTTTCGGGATATTCTGAAGGATGGTTATAAACCACCTGTTTAAAAAGTGGTGTGGAAAATTTTTATAAAGTAATGCTGACTATTACAGTGATTTATTCAACTATAAATATGTTGCACGCATGTGTTTTCCATCTCCAGTGAAAACATGGATCATTGGAAGACCTTAAATGGGGATTTGATTTGTTTTTTGGTCAAAAAATAGCATTTTGGCTTGGTGGCAAGAAAGCAGAATAAGTGCGTACTGGCAGGAGTCAAATACTACAGGCCCTACAACAGAAAATTAGAGCTTTTGAGAACACAGAAAAAGAATTTCATGGGTCCCATGCACTTTTCAGTGCATTGAATTCTCATTCGGTGTATTTGCAGGAGTCATCATATGGACAGTGCTTAGCAACATCATGGCCTGTCCTTTTGCCTTGGTTATACTATATTTACACGCACAGCATACCGAGACTATGGAACAGTGTTGTACCTGAAAAGCTGTTATTCTCTTATACTGATAATCATGTGGACAATACAGGGAAAAACCTTGTTGCACAGTTTTCACTGGTTAAACATGCAAGTGTCCCTCAATTACCCACATATCCAGAACAGTAGGAAGTAACATAAACCGGTCAGTCATAACAAACATAATAAATCACATTGTTTTGCTTTGTTTGGGGTATGACTATATTCCTGTCTATAGCAATAGATAAATCCTTTGGATTTCAACATTATCATCCTCGAACCAGATGGTTTTGGGTCATTTTGACACCAGATATACTCTTAAGTATTAATGATTTCATGATTCATAATTAAACTTCACATTCAAGCATGTCCCATAGGTATCATACTAGTGAACAATATCTTGTGTTGGTGAAAAGCTGAACAAATGTAGAGTAAAACATCTCCAGCTGATCCGGTCTGTTGGACATCCCATAGGAAATGTAAACCCTCGACATGTAAACCCAGGCCTCTTTAATCTCCCTCTTCTGCCTGTTCAGAAAAGAATGACAAAGCCCCTTAATTTGCTTATCCTTGATTTAAACCAGGAGGCAGGGCCAGTTCATAGAAGGAAATTGAGTAATCCCGTCCGGGTGGATTGAATTGTGGCAAAGCAAACAAGCTTTACTGTTTTACATTTTCAAAGTGGTTTGGGGTTTTTTTTTGTGGCAATGAAGTATCGGTCCAGATATATACATGCTTTTTCCTGCCAAAGATCATCTGTAACGGATCAAGTTTGTTCCATTGGTCTTTGTTAGGTATTGTTTTGACATAGTAATAGTTACTCTTTCCCCCCCTTTCAGTTTTTGTACCAGTGTAGCTTTATCTAATCAACCTTGATCTATAAGTGTTTGCACTGTAATAGCGGGCTGTTATCCTTTTTTTTTTTTTTTTTTTTTTTTAGAAAGCCACAGCAACCATGACGTCTAAATATTAAATTGCTCATTCTCACCAATTCTCTTTTCTTCCTGTTATTGAGCACTTGATTTTTTTTTAATTGTTTTTTTACTTTAGCACTGTTATATGAAGTGTTGGGGTTTTTAATCTCTCAACTGATCTACGATATATATATCACATCGATTTATAAGAAAAGTTGAATATTTAAGTAATGCTTTAGAAAGATAATAAATTAGAAACATAACAATTATCAAATAATGCTACATAAAGAAATAGTAAATAGTTAAATTTGTATGATCATATTTAAACTTTCAGCAGGGGTAGACTATATTATCTGGAAATAGGTTGTATATATTAATATATAAATGCCGCACATCAGCAGTCAAAGATACATGAGACATCTTGAGACATGCTGATTTACAGCGTTGTACATATATATATTTAACAGTTGGTGTAAACTAGAGAACTCTCACTCTCACACTATTTTTGATAAAACATCACAAGCCAAATGTGCTATTGCATCACGACCTTCTGAGGGCATGGACTCTGTGTAAAGCCATCAAGTCAACAAATTTAATAAAAATTCCAATGTGCACATACAAACACACGCATTAAAGTACTCTGAGCATATAGCTTCACATAATGCATTATGACTTCCCTGCCCACACTGGGCAATAGTCTCTCCTCCCTTTCTGCCTTTTGAAATCTAAATCACCTGGAAATATTCTTAGTCATTTTCATGCAAAAACAAGACACAAATGCATGAATACTTTTGAAACCAAAGGTTGAACACACATTTAGTTTAGTTTTAATCAAATGTCTGGCAAAGAACTGCTGAGAGAGTCAATTTGTTTCTCCGTATTAATAAACTCTTTGCTTTAATAAAATCATCTGTACAGAAATTGCGTAGTAAAAAGGGTGAAAGAAAAAGAAAAGAGGCTACAATGTGTGCTTCAGTTTGGCTTTGAAACTTGTATAGATATTTTCATTTATATATATATATATACTAAACAGTATTTCCAAAAGATGAAAAAAAAATGCATAGCTGTTTACAGATAATTTATAGCTTAATTATGTACAATCCCTTGTATGTTACACAAAAACTCGCACATAGTGCAATGACAATACTCCAATATGGTTTCTGCATTTAAGACATTTGTAGTCAGTCAAAGGACACTGCATTTCTGTTCTGTTTTGTATAATGATAATTTTCATTATACTTCTTTGTTACAGCACGCAAATATGCAGGGACTCGAGAGAACATAATAAATGCACTAAATTAAGGCTAGTACGTTAAAATTAGTATAAACACCGTTTTACTATTCCCACTCATATTTAAAACCAACACACTATAAACGGGGGACGGTAAAGTAAAACAGATGTCTGATTCTTACGAAGTGAACATAGTCTAACATTGATGTATACAGCAAGGTTGCCAAAGCCCTCAGTCGAAGCATAGCATTGCTGTAGGATTTACATTCAGTGTCTGAAAGCACTTGGCCGGCTGAAATACCTACTCCTCAAAGTATCTCTGAAGGCTTTTAAGTTAAAATGCCAAGGCACAAAAACATAATTCATGCAGCTTTAAGTTTGACTTCGACCATGCTGCTGAAATAAGTCAGCGTACACACTGTACCGGTAAATTTGGGGCAGCTTGGTGCTTAGCGCTATTGACATAACAAAAGCAAAGCACAAGTCCAATATTAATTTTATAAGTAAATCTTATCCTTTATATCTTATAACTTTCGCATATAACAGAGAACAAGGTTCATTTTAATGATGTAAGGCGGTATCACTTACAGTGAGTGTAAGTGAGGCACACTTACATGACAAAATCAACAAAACATTTAGATTTGTACCTTCAGGTGTTGCATTTGTTAGTATTTATTATTTTATTTTCAAATATATTTTCATGTATTATTTTTTATTGGTTTTGTCTTTACATTTATTATAGTCATTTGTATTTAATTACCTTGTTTGAAAAAGTTTTTTGTTTGTTTTTTATAAAACCATGTTAAGCAGCATGGTGCTACAGTCTCTGTATGACAGTCTGTTATTATTATTATTATTATTATTATTATTATTATTATTATTATTATTATTGTTGTTGTTGTTGTTGTTGTTATTATCAGTCTAGATGTGCATTTAGGAGAAAAATCTAATGTCACTTTATTAAACAATTTATGAAATGGCCAAAAGATTATTCATATATGCTCATGCAGGGATATATATGGATCATAATGCCATGTGCCACTGTTCCTTTCATTCGTCCTTAAAAACCCTGACAAACTGCAACTGATTTATTTAGTTCTCAACAAAATAAATTGTCTTTACTGAAATAAGTTGGGATAACACAAGTCTGTTATCAAAACCAGCAGAACTTGCACAGGGCTGAGCTCACTAGGTTATGCCGATCATATAAGACACACAGCAGTTGTATTATAATGTATTATAATATAATATTAGTTTTATTATCGTTATAATGCTTTTCTTATGTATCACTATACTCCAGTGTGTATATTTTCAGATAATGAAAAAAAAACTGTTCAAAGTTATATACCACAGAGATTACGGAATTTAGTCTCGAATCGTCTGAATCGAATTTCTATAGGCTATGATGGCATGATGGCTATGATGGCATGATTCCAGGTTGTTGTTGTTTTTTGCTTCAGAGTTAACACTTATTGTCATATGTCTCTTAGCAGGTGTACAATCTGAGGCTGCTTTCAGGAGAATGTGTTTGATGGGAAGGTTTATTCTAAAATAAAATGAACATAATGACAGCAGAGACATGGAAAAGCAAACCGACCTACACATGCAGTTTGACCTGACAAAAGGGCTGTCACATATAAATGCACAATGCCAAGAATCATTTTGACTTTGGCTCTCTAACCTATTTCCCAGGTTCTGAGGTTCAGTGAAGTCATTTACCTCTTACACATGTGGACATCATGAACAACACAGTTATTGTATCTAGTCTCACAGATGCCAAGTGTGGTGTCCACAATGCTTATTTCTTGTGTAATGAGCTTAGTTAAACACAGTTCTTAAACAACTTGGCATGATTAGTATTTTGAGTGAAACAAATAATGACTTATGTTCTTAGCAATGTATGGTTTTGTGGGCCAGTCAAACACTGTCTATTATGCTGAGAAAAGGAAGCGAGATGTCACCTCTTGGGAGCATCAGCTTTGTGTGGGTTACCTTGATATAAAATTCAGAACTGCCATACTCAATAAATCACCCGACAAGTCTCTTGATTATAAAAACAACCCAAGCTCCAACTGGAATAACACATTGTGCCTTACAGAAAAAGTCCAAACCTCCAACATTCAGACAAGCATTGCTGCCACTGATTAAGGTCACTTTTGTTCTTTCTCATATTTATATTTTTAAATCTTCTGTAAAATTCTTGATTGTTTTCTTCAGCTTAAGCTGACTGTCAAGTAAAGCATTTCCACTCTTAGACTTGCATTGAATCTTTGATAGACTTGGGAATTAAGAACATTTTCTCAGTCACTGTGAGCATAATTGAGTGCTCTATCATTTCGTTTACATTATCAGGATGCAGTGTTATTTCTGGAATTTCTGGTCTTACTTTTTTCCTGATCAAGGAGGTGTTTATTTTGGTGGAGAATTTAGTATCTTCTAGCAAAGAGGGCTGTGCGGCATTTTTACCCATTGGGTTTTCTGCCCCTTTGACAGACACTGTTCAAAATGCCCATGAGTATAACCTTTTATGTCCACTCCACCACATTCTTGTGCATGCACACTTTATCCATGGTAGTGATTGCTAAAATATTTTGGCACTAAGGCTCATTTCTGTGAGTCTGGCAGTGCTGCATTGGGGCTCTTTTGTATGTTTCAAATCAAGGGCTGTATTCCAGCCCAATTTCATGCTGCTACCTACAGCCACAGCTCTCCACCACCATGTCCTCATACTGCTTGTACACCACATTATTCCCAGCATCAATGTATAGGATGCTTATAGGGCTGAGCTTGGAAGGCACACAGCAGCTGGGCGGTGTTGACTCTGGATCCATGGAGTTCATGAGCGTTTGGATGATGGCGTGGTTGGTGGGTTCGAGGTGAGAGCGCAGTGGGAAGTCACATGCACCTTCACAGTGGTATGCATCGTAGTCCAGTGGTGCAATGATCCAGTCATCCCATCCCAGCTCTTTAAAGTTCACGTGGAGTGGTTTGCGGCTGCAGCGAGTCCTCCGTCGGCCACCTCCTTTTCCCCCTCCGCCTGTTCCACCTCCCCCAATGGCTCCCCCCCCACCTGCTGTCCCTGCTCCACCAGAGCGACCCGCTAAGACAGTTCTCCTCTTCTGGCGGTGCCTGGGTCTACCATGACCCTCAGCGCTCTGATCAAACATGTGCATGGCTTTCATCTTCTCACGGATCTCTCTGAACAGATTCTCTTTCCTGCGAGTGCGGGAAAAGGCTACAAGCAAAGCCCTCTCATTCTTCTGTTGTCCCTCCGAACCCAGACCAATTAAAGAAGGGGAGATCACCTCATTTGTTAAGTCTGAAACAACAGCTATGCTGAAACATACATATCTGCTGTCTTGAGTTCTCCTGTGCACCCTGTGGTGGGCTCTCAGAGTAGTCCCAAGGTTAAACACATCCCAAGTGCTCAAGGTGGTATCCAGAATGTTGATGGTCCTAGAAGTGAGTAGTAGAGGCTTGTCTGATGAGCCCCGAGAGGAGCAGCTATAAAGGCGTAGGTGGTACAGGTTTCCTGCACAGGACTGTAATTTCTCTAAGTCAGACGGCAGCTTCCGCAACACCCGCAGCTCAGCCTCCACTAGTTCTTCTGTCCTTGAGAGACCCGAAAGGTCAAATATGTACTGCTGGTGGGACTCAGCTGATGGCTCATCTGTAAGTACACAAGAAATCAACAACAAGAAGATGAGAAGTTCAGTTTTAGACATTCAAATATGTACTGCCTGGGAGGAATTTCAATAATGGGTCAATGTTAATTTAACTTCAGCAGTGCTTACAGGAGCCATCTGTCTGGGGTAGAAATCTCACATTCCTTGGCCCGTTGTGAGCAGTCTACCAAATAGCTGAAAATGCCATACTGACACTGTCAGTGCTTCTCTTCAATGAGAATAACATTTAGGGGCCTGGAATGGATTCTCCAAATGCAAGGTACACACCACCAGCCAAGGCCAAGTGGAGACTGTTCAGTTGACCTGTCGAACTGCCTTGGTCCTTGGCAGCATCTCCTAGTGCAGATTCAATGTGAAAAAGGCTTGCTAGGACACACTAAAAACTCATGGTCTCCAGCAAAGCCCTTCTCGCCCCTTCTGCTACACTCCTCAAGAGCAGGCTGTAAATTTACGGGGAGTGGTAGGTGGCCTAGGGACACAATTAGATGTCAGCCGTTTGGGTTGAACACCTCTGACCACCATTATAACGGCTAGAAATCACCTGGACCCAATTTTCTGAAAGCATCTAAGTGGTGGGCTCATTAACCTCTGGAGAGAACCTAACTGTGATTCTCGTTCAAACATCTCATGATGATCTTTTTGCTATGCTATTTTTCTTATTAAGATGTTTTCCAAAGAGATCTAACATAAGCCCATGTCGCACTATGCCATCCGTGACTGAAGCAATGCAGACAAGAGCTTTGCTAAGAGGGACCAGATCCAACAACTAAAACAAGTTTCAATGTTGACGTCTTGACATCTAACTCAACCGTAGAAGCCAGAACACTGTGCAACCTGAGACGCAGACCACAGTTTCATGGTTAAAACATGAAGGGGATTCTTCTAATATGAGTGGGTAGCACGAGAACCCAAGGCCAGATCTGGCTATATCGTGTTGACTGCATATCATGAGACAGAACTAAGAAAAGCAAGTAATTGCAAACAGTTAAGCATCTGCTTTGAGCAGCCACACAACCTGGGCTTGGCCTGTGGTCCTCAAGAGGAGCAAAAAGGACAGATGTATCCAGTGTAAGCTGCCCCTCAGACTTGTTTCTCACACTCAGAAAAAGGAGCAAAGGTGAACTCAAAAAGCGGGGTCCTGGGCAAAGCATCCTCTTCTAGAGGTTATATCTGCTTGCCAGGCAAAACAATGACATAATCTAAAAAATGTCAAGAAGAGGCAGTCTGGAAATGGTTGTTCATTCCAACTCCCTCTTTTATTTTGGTCTACAACATGCAGCCTAATTTGCCCTCAAGACTTTTCTGGGCCTCAGAGACTGGGGGTTAAAAAGTTGAATTATGTCAGTCGATGATGTATGCAATGTGAGTTAATAATTGAATTTCCAAAAGATTTCCAATCATGTCTAAACAAAAAGGACTGCTGATTAAAACAGCGGTATTGTCTCTTCTCTGAGATCTTACAATCTAATGTTAGTAAAATGTCTATCTTTCTGATATGTTTTAATTCATGCTGTTTGGAGGATTTTATTTAAATCAGCACTGACTTTCGCATTTAGTCTTATTAGAGCAATTTAGTAACATTTTATAGGGTGGACACTGTAGGCCTATTGCACTTTATTTTGACCTCCCCATCGTTCCAGTCCCCCTCATTCCACCAAGAATAGTGTTCTAGCCCATACCGTTCACTTTGTTTTCTTAGGCAGGAAAATGACCCACCGAACCAGGCGGTATTTTGTAAAGTCACTATTGTACACGATAATGTGTATTTGACCATGAGTTTTGAATTAAGCGTTTCTGTCTTTATCAGCAACACCTGGCCACGGATCGCACGCTCTTTCCGAGCACTCGGCTCAACACGCCAGTGAACTTTATTTATCACAGATGGTGGAGGTTAGACACGTTAAAGTCCACGATTTCAGGTGTTATTTCAAATCATTTATTTCGAAAGCGTAAACAACAGGGAAGATCTCTCAACAATCTGTTCATAAAAATGTCAGGATATAAAATAAAGGCCTGTCCAACCACCATGTCCAAATAAATTCCTAGGAATCGCCTGAATCATGTGTTGATGATATATCTAAATAATAATAATAATAATAATAATAATAATAATATGCAATTAGGCGACTGCATGCTTTCTTTCAGGATTGTGTAAATTATCTATTATAATTCGATGAATCAAATTTGGATACAATTTGCGCATTAGCTAATTTTATTGTTATAACATCGATCTATAGGCTACAGTGGGGAAGATAAATAAAATAAAGACACGGATAGTAACGCAAGACAACATAAATATCCTAGTACAAAACCACAGCTTCAATACAAAGTGACAAGTGCAGCAAAATGTAATGAATAGGCTACACATGCCACCAACCACACAGAACATCAAAAACACCTGTACTATATAATGCAAAGACATATCATGACAATTGCATGCAGACCATCTAATGCAGCAGCATCTAAGGGTGTAGCAAGGAATGTCAGTAGGATAACATCTGGAATGCCAGTGCATATTGAAAGAGAGAAGACTGGCCGGAGAATGCACTTTCTAAATTCTATATTCACTTTAAAATCAAGTCAGTAAAAAGAAACAACGGATCTAGTTATCTAATGTACACACATGAAATCGAATGCTTCTTAGTGCTAAGTGATGAGCGTCACCCCACCTTTGCTCTGGTCCACGAAGCTGGTGACTGTGTTGGCGCGTCTCCTGGCGCGCGTCGCGCTCCCGTAGCTGCTTGTGCGCCCGAGCTGCGACTGCGTCCTGTACAGATTGAGCATGTAGTCCGGCACGAGCACCGCCGAGCCGTTTCTCCACACCGCACGCGGGCCCAGCGCCACGGACTCGAGCGCGCTCCCGAAGCACACGGCGAGCCACAACAAGGGAGCGCCACTCTTCCTGCCGCTCATTTTCAGCACTCTCTGGCCCACAGCAGGGGAACCTGACGGATAGTGGTGACTTGAGGAACTCCCCCTTTCGGTCTTTAAATTGACTTAATAGCTCGATTCGGGTTGAATGTGGTGTATAAGGTAACGCCTGTTGGGGTGAACACTGCAGCGCCCCCACAGGCAAAACGAAAAAACTGCCCCAAATAAAACTTGGACTTGAACAGAAACTTTGTGGATCGTATTGGCCAATAATTGTCTTGTCTTGTAGTAGTAAGTCAAAGAAAACTCACTCACCATTCATTTGAGAGTCTCCACCAGTCCTCCTGAACGGTGCAATCAGAAAAACTAGGACTTAATTTGTACCTTCCCTTGTCACTCTTGTAGCTTTAAAATGTATCGCTTTAAAGGTACATTATACTATATGCACATTTACAGGTAAAATATACACGCTGAAGGTATTAATGGTTTACCCCTGAGGGGTACCACCCTAGAGACAAGGAAAGTTACAGTTTAGTACCCCTCTTTTTCTGAGACTGTGGACCGAATTAATCCTCTAGTATAAATGGCCAAACACTTCCAAAATGACCAAACGCTTTTATTTACTTTCACAGTCCAACGACTTGAATAACTGAAGACCTTCACCGGTTGTTTGCAAATATAGCTACTAGAGGAAACCTATTAGCAAATATACAAATGAAAGAAAGGATTGGTT
This sequence comes from Ameiurus melas, assembly GCA_012411365.1. Lineage (NCBI taxonomy): Eukaryota > Metazoa > Chordata > Actinopteri > Siluriformes > Ictaluridae > Ameiurus > Ameiurus melas. The sequence continues at coordinate 11,815,524 of CM022761.1, read as the reverse complement.
TAGGGATAAGTCATTTTATACAAAATAAGTAGGATTAATTCACAATTTGTGTGTGTGTGTGTGTGTCTGTGTGTGTGTGTGTGTGTGTGTGTGTGTGTGTGTGTGTGTGTGTGTGTGTCGCCCTCTACTGTTAAAATGCAATATCAGTTTATAGGTTTAAAATGAATAGGCGATATGCAGATTCTAAGTAACCACTGTACATTACATATTTTCAAAATTAATTACTTAGATATAAATTAGTGAATAGAAATCAGATCTCAGAACAACCCACCATCATCACAGTTATAATGCCTTTAAATAACTGTAATCTAATGAGAATGTTAATTAAACTGGGTTATAAGGGTGCTGTAATTCAAAGTTGAATAAATTCAAATTCAAACTCCAATAAATAGCCAAAATGTTACTGTAGCCTCCACATTTAAGCAAAGCTGTAATTGTTTTTTTGTTTTGTTTGTTTTTCTGGAGAAAAAGGTTCCAGAATCTCTTCTGCTTGGTACAGTTTTGTTAATTTGATAAATTAATTCACACTCAGGCAACAATAATTATTTGTATTCATATTGTTAGTGTGTCTGTGTAACAAGCGAGATTGTTTTACAGTCTTTAAACGATTAATAAAAGGATGTTGGAGAATTAACATAATCATATAATGCTAATCCAGCCCTGAGACTCTGTCTTCATAAGCAAAATCATTGCCATTACATGGACTGTTTTAGAAGTCATGTCCACATACAAAGACTTTTACAAATAATTTTACAATTTTGTTCTTACATAGGTTTATTTTTGCATACAAGGTTTTATTTTACAACTCATTCCACTTTCAGGGATGTAATCCCAAATTTGGGGATGTGTTTAGGGATGTAAACAATCTTGTTTTCATTATTAAGTACTCTTTTTTTTTTTTTAACAAACCAGGATTACATAGCAAAAGTCCAAAATACAGTAGCTAATGCTTCAGTGACTCTCATGGTTGGTTTGCACATTGATATATGTTTGTGCTTGAAAGTTTTCTACATCGCTGCATAAAAATGACCTAAAACATCATCAGATTTTCACACAAGAGTCCAGACAAAGAGAACCCAATTAAGCAAATGAGACAAAAAATATTATACTTGGTCATTTATTTATTGAGGAAAATAATCCATAATTTCATATCTGTGAGTGTCAAAAGTATGTGAACCTCTAGGATTAGCAGTTAATTGGAAGGTGAAATTAGAGTCAGGTGTTTTCAATCAATGGGATGAGCACGTGTGAGTGAGTGCCCTGTTTTATTTAAATAATAGGGATCTATCAGAGACAACACATGTTTGTGGAAGTGTATCATGGCACGAGCAAAGGAGTTGTTGACGCTCATCAGGCTGGAAAAGATTACAAAACCACTTCTAAATAGTTTGGACTCCACCAATCCACAGTCAAAGATCACTCCAAGAGCAAGACATGTAATAGTCTGCAATGTTCATGGTTTTGGCCTGTTTTGCTGCATCTGGGCCAGGACAGCTTGCCATCGTTGATGGAACAATGAATTCTGAATTATCCCAGCGAATTCTAAAGGAAAATGTCAGGACATCTGTAAACTGAATCTCAAGAGAAAGTGGGGCATGCAGCAAGACAACGACCCTAAGCACACAAATCGTTTTACCAAAGAATGATTAAAGATAAGATACCATAACACTTTATTAATCCCCAGATGGAGAAGTTAGGGTTAATAAAGTTGTAAATGTATGTAAAGAAGAATAAAGTTAATGTTTGGGAATGGCCAAGTCAAAGTCCTGACCTTAATCCAACAGAAATGGTGGAAGGACCTGAAGCAAGCAGTTCATGTGAGGAAACCCACCAACATCCCAGAGTTGAAGCTGTTCTGTACCGAGGAACGGGATAAAATTCCTCCAAGCCGATGTGCAGAACTGATCAACAGTTACTGGAAATGTTTAGCTGCAGTTATTGCTGCACAAGGGGGTCACACCAGATATTGACAGCACATACTTTTGCCACTCACAGATATGTAATATTGGACCATTTTACTCAGTAAATATATGACCAATTTATAATGATTTTTTTAGTTAGACAATTTGGACAACAAACTCCATACAAACAGAATGTTCCGCTAAAGTTAAATACTGTTAAAGCATACTGTATATCTGCTTATATTCTCCCCTTACAAATCATTTGTCATTGTTTCATTATGCTCATACGCTCATATGCTCAATATGCTCATTTTGTTAAACTGTCAAGTGAGCGCTCCCTCTCCAGTGCTGCTTTGTCTGTCTTACCCCTGCTAACAGGGGCTGTTCCAGATGGAGAGCCAGTGAGTCATTCCACCATGTGAAGGGCCATCCCAAATTTTCCCTTTGATTGACAAACTATCCGTAATAAATACTAGTTACAGATGTAACTGTGCTTCTGATGGAACCACCAGGGACAGTGTCTAATACCTAGACATCCTCTTGTGCACATTCACTATAAATACCGTTATACCACATTAGTTCTCATCCTAGAGCCTGCTCAGTGACTAATGTTGGTGGTGGTTTTGAATGACAGAGAACACAGGTGGTTATCACCTGAGAGCATACAAAGCCTTTATACTAGGGACTATAGATTTAAAGATAATTTCCTGGACTGTTATGATGCAGTCATTGAGTTGCCCACAAATCTAAGTGGCAAAACAGATATTCTAGCTGGGGATGGCACAGCTGCCTATTCACCTGAGACAAAGGGCTGCCTGGGAAGGGAGTTGGCAGTGTGTCCCAACCACTAAACAGAGTGTGAACCAGGGTTTCACTGGCCATTCCAGGGCCCTGAGAACTCTATGGATCAACTGCTGAATTCTGTGTACCATGGGGAGAATCAGCAAGGGAGGTATGAATGCATACAGCAAGCAGCCAGGCCAATCATGGCTAGTGTGTTTTGTCCCAAAGGGCCGTTCAGCTCTGCTAGGAAGACCACATTCAACAATGAGTTGACTCATCAGCAAAGATATCTACCTGTGCCTGGCTGAATATCTCCCAGAACTGCTGCACCACCCCTGGGTGCAAGCACCACTCTCCTGGGCAAACAGTTTATACTACTTCAAAAGCATGTCTACTGTGCCATTGTTCTGACGTAGTAAATAAGTTGTTCAAAGTTATGCTAGCAATCTGCGAGCCCACTTGAGGACGTTCCATGTAAGGTGGAGAGCATTTTTCGAACTTGTGCTACCCTGGTAATTTATGTACCTGAGCGTCACTCCATTGCCTGAATGGATAAAGACAGTGTCTCAGAACAGGTAGTAAGAACCTGAAAATCAGCCAGGTAACCCTCAATTTTAGCAGGTTGATATATTATGATCTCATATTGATGGCCATATCCCACCTGTGACACCACACTGCTCCCAATCTGACAAGGGAGGTATCCTTGATGACCCTCTCTCTGTCTCATGAGGAACAATTTCTAAGCATACCTGTCTCATGAGAAAGGCTTCAGCAGGTCATGGTCCATGGACAGGCCCTGTCACTGAGATGAGAATGTGCCTTTGTTGATCAAGCCTGGGGTTTGGCCGCAGGCTGATGACCCACCCAAACAATTCCTGCAGCAACATTAGCATATGAAAGGGGAAAACAAAATTAGTCTTCTCGGATCTATAATAGGATGTAATCCGCTGTCCATTTATCAACAAGAAAGTACATTAAATAGAAGCCTTTTTCTGAAAGATGTAGTCTATTTTCGGCTCACGCCTCCATCCAAAATGGAAAGAACTTGTCTCAGAGCGGCAACCTTTTTCTGAAATTGATAAGGGTCGGGGGTCAGGAATGAAACTAAAGTTTGTCCTAGTCATCAGGATCCATTGGCCTGATGTACTCACTGCCCAATTGGCAGTGTTTTTGTCTGTGAAAAATTCTGCCAGCAGTCCCTGCAATTCATAGGCAGGCTACATGGGATTCTGGGATTCTTTTGCGCAAGGGGCGCCAATTATGGGCTGACTCACTAAATGGACTAGAGGAAACCAAGCATTTGTTATGGCCTTAGGTGCATGATTCATAGTCTTGCTGCTCTCACAAGAAGTGCACATTCAAAGAACATCTGAACTCCCCACTCTAGAACTTTTTTGGCCATAGCCCCAAACAGGAGCACAGGCACACTGAGAAGACTTCACAGATTCATTTGCATGCTAGCAGCAGTGTTTACTGTGCCAACTATACTTGGCAGTGTGTGTAAACCAGATTTGCAGAGAGCTTTCCCATCTCTTGTGCCATGTACTTTGATCAATACCATAGCTGAAGAGCAGCCTCTACTGATCGGTGCAGCCGCTCCAATGCTAGCTGCATAGGCAATGCTAGCCACAGAGAATTACCCATACATGTCAGATGGCTAGTAATATAAGCTTTGTTGACAAGTCATCAGACCTTTCCATTCTGCACTGGGGCAGCATACCTCAGAGCATAATGATTCATCTGATGAAAGTACCAGTGATAGAAAGGAGGCGTCCACAGAAGGCAATGCAATTCAAGCCGATCCTGTTGGCACCCAACCTTCTAGGCAAGGCTCATATTACGGGGTTTGGCGTGTAGCTGATGGCCACTGAAAACCTGCCACATAGCTGTTGATGTAAGCCCTGCATTGGTGCCAAATTTGGTGGATGTTTGGTGTCACAGCATCTAACCTTATTCAGGCTACTGCCATTTTAAGGATCACTGGTATGGCTGGTATGGTTGGTCTGGTGTCTCAATTTTAAGTAACTTTGGATAAAAGCACAGGTCAAAAAAACCCCATTCACACACTACACACTATAGACAATTTAGATATGCTAATCAGCCTATGATGCATGTCTTTGGACTGGGGAGAAAACCACTAACCTTCCATAATGTCATATAATGTGGTTCCCTATTATATTTGGTTTAGCAGTCATGTACAAATCAGTGTGTTTCCAAATGGGATCTCTATTGCAATTTTTTTGTTCCACTTCACATTTTCTTCTTTTCATGACCATGTCTACCTCAACATCTTGCAGAATCCAGGGTGGCACAAATGTTTAACTACTTGGAGCTTATGCACGTTGTCTGTTTTATTCCCCTCGTCCCTTATAAACTCCTACCGTTTATCCAGATCTCACTGTGTCTCGTTGGATAGTCTATTCTATGTCCTTGCAACTTGAATGCTGCGCCTGCTTATTCAAAAATGCCAATTTGTGTCCCCTTTGCCAACTTGTCCCATAATCCACAAATAAGGAAATAGTGCCGCTGGTGGCCTTCCGTTTAAAGTGCAGATCAGCTGATTGTATTATGTCATATGATCAACTGATGGCTTTGGAGCTTCTTGAATTGAGGAAGCGTCATGAAGTCACATGACTTCTCTGTCAATATAAAAGCCTGTATGCGTTCAACTAAATCAACTGATCTGACTCTTTATATTATAGCAGAGTACTAATAAATTTGCTAATGTTAAATAAACATAAAATGTATGATATTTTATTTATGTATTTATGTAGCTTAAGAGTGGAGCTGATCTTAATGATCTCTCACAAAAAAAAATTTTATCTTACTTAAAATATATATATTCAAAAAAAAAAAATAAATTTTTTTTTTTTTTTTTTTTTTTTTCTTTTTTTTTTTTTTTTTTTTTTATTTTATTATTTTATTTTCACAAAATGAGCAATTGGAAATTGGTAATTAAAAAGATGATTGGCCACCAGGCACAAACCCTACATTTGTCCTATAATGAATAATAAATTGCTAAAAGATTTTGTTTCCATGAAACAACAGAAAAAAGGCAGCAATACATACCAAGATGTATGTAGAGATACCCTACACCTATCCTCATCAATAAATCTAGATTCTATGTATATGCTAATGCATTATCCTTATTATAATACCAAATTTCAATTCTTAGGACCTTGATCATTATCTGACCAAGTCAAATCAGTGCCCATATTCATGAAGCATCTCAAAGTAGGGAATCAGTAGCAACTGCTCCAAAAATTTGGTGACTGGTGTAATTTTGGTTTTACTCTTACACAAAAGCAATTTATCAAGATTAGTAATGCACGAGAGTGAAAAACAAAAGAAGAATATGAGAGGTGCCCTTGTGAGTTAGGTGTTGAGAACATGACTGCAACCAGACAAAATGATTCACACCACGTTCACACACTCTGCGTGACGACCACACACACACATAAACACACACTTATTCATACATAGGGGTGATCTAGCATAGCTAGTCATGCTAGCTACTGGCAGGTTTTGGTAGGTGGGAGAAAACCAGAGAACCCATAGAAAACCCACATGGGCACACAGACGAACATGTAGAGACAGTAACCTGAGCTCTGAACTGAGGAACCTGTGAGCTGTGAGGCATTTCAGCAGAAAACTGCATTTCTTAAACTACACTAGTTTGAAATGAAAGTCAAAATGTAAGAAAATTCTGACTTGTGTTATACCATAGTTTTATTATTATTATTATTATTATTATTATTATTATTATTACTACTACTACTATTATTAGCATACTGGCTTAGTGGTTAGCACGTTCACTTCACACCGCCAGGGTTGGGGGTTCGATTCTCGCCGCTGCCTTGTGTGTGCGCAGTTTGCATGTTCTCCCCGTGCTGTGGGGGTTTCCTCTGGGTACTCCGGTTTTCTCCCCCAGTCCAAAGACATGCATGCTAGGCTGATTGGCATGTCCAAAGTGTCCGTAGTGTATGAATGAATGTGTGAGTGTGTATGTGATTGTGCCCTGCGATGGATTGGCACCCTGTCCAGGATGTACCTTGCTTTGTGCCCAATGCTTCCTGGGATAGGCTCCAGTTTCCCCACGACCCTTTAGGATAAGTGGCTTAGAAGATGGATGTATTATTATTATTATTATTATTATTATTATTATTATTATTATTATTATTATTATTATTATTATTATTATTATTATTATTATTATTATTATTATTATTATTACAATAGTTATTATCATTATTATTATTATTATTCAAATCTGACATTTGGTTGTAGGACTTGTCACCGAGGACTTTTATTTTGACAGAAATTGATTTGTCTTGTGGCCAAGTGTTGCTAGAATCATACATAAAGTGCGTTTTAGGTGCGGTTGTGTTTGCAGTTGGTAGTGTTTGTTTATGCAAGAACAATGCGGTAAGTTTTTGCTACATAAATATCATCTCGTGCATGTCTTTATGTTTACTCTTTACAGAGCTTCTGTAGCTGTTGGAACTGGTTTAAATAGCAGTTACATTCACCCAGGACGACCTTCAGTTAGAGCCAGTGGACATTAAATGTTTAAAAATGAATTTTCTGGCAGTATTTCCTTTCTCTCCCCGTTACAGGGTCCTGGTGTTCCTCTTGCTGTGTGTGTGGCTTGTCAATGGGGAGCATCTAGAGCTCGACCAAGCTGTATTGTAAGATATAATGTGTTCTCCAACAAATTCACATCCTCCTCATCTTTATTCAGAATATTTGTGAATGCATTTGGGTTGGTTTCTATGACTGTGAGTGAGTGTTTTTGTATTAGTGTGCCAGAAGATTGGACCCATGCAGGCCGAGTGGCTCCTCAGGAGGAAGTGGAGCTCACTTTTGCCCTTAAGCAGCAGAATGTGGACAGACTTCAGAAGCTGCTGCAGCTTTGTTTCAGACCCGTTCAGTATGACAGAAATCAGTAATCTTTTTGATATATTAAGCACTTAATAAAGTTATTATTACAAATAATATTTATAAATAATATTTTTGGTTGGGATCATTTCTAAGACTAATGGTGAGATACTTTTAAATTAAAACCGTTAATATTGTATATGTTAATTAAAAAATTATATCAGATAAACTATTTACTAAAGGGTAAAAAACAAGTTGCAGTGTTTTATTGAGTTTTTATTATTCATTTAAAATTGTAATTTAATTCTGTGCTTTTAGTGCATCCATAAAAAAAAATAATGAATAAATAATGGTGTATATAATATAAACACACACACATGTGTGTATATGTATTTGTTTGTTTTATTAAATGTGTGTAATAAAAATAATATAATTACACACACATTTAATAAAACAAATAAAAAGTATTTGTATATATACTATTTATTTTTATTATTATTTTTGTTTATATTATATACAAAATTATTTATTAATTATTTTTTATGGATGCACTAAAAGCACAGAATTATTACTACAGACCTGAATGAATATAATATATTCTGGTGTGTATTGGGTTCTTTTCAGTCTTATATACAGTGGTGTGAAAAAGTGTTTGCCCCCTTCCTCATTTCCTGTTCCTTTGCATGTTTGTCACACTTAAGTGTTTCGGAACATCAAACCAATTTAAACAATAGTCAAGGACAACACAAGTAAACACAAAATGCAATTTGTAAATGAAGGTGTTTATTATTAAAGGTGAAAAAAATCCAAACCATCATGGCCCTGTGTGAAAAAGTGATTCCCCCTAAACCTAATAACTGGTTGGGCCACCCTTAGCAGCAACAACTGCAACCAAGCGTTTGGCGATAACGTGCAATGAGGCTTTTACAGCGTCTGGAGGAATTTTGGCCCACTTATCTTTGCAGAATTGTCCTAATTCAGTTACATTGGAGGGTTTTCGAGCAGAGAACGGCCTTTTTAAGGTCATACCACAACATCTCAATAGGATTCAGGTCAGGACTTTGGCTAGGCCACTCCAAAGTCTTCATTTTGGTTTTCTTCAGCCATTCGGTGGTGGACTTGCTGGTGTGTTTAGGATCATTGTCCTGCTGCAGAACCCAAGTTCGTTTCAGCTTGAGTACACGAACAGATGGTCGGACATTCTCCTTCAGGATCTCTTGGTAGACAGCAGAATTCATAGTTCCTTTTATCACGGCAAGTCTTCCAGGTCCTGAAGCAGCAAAACAGCCCCAGACCATCACACTACCACCACCATATTTTACTGTTGGTATAATGTTCTTTTTATGAAATGCAGTGTTCCTTCTATGCCAGATATACTTGGACACACACCTTAAAGAGGTTCCACTTTTGTCTCATCGGTCCCACAGAATGTTGTCCCAAAAGTCTTGGGGATCATCAAGATGTGTTGTGGAGAAATTGAGACGAGCTTTGATGTTCTTTTTGCTCAGCAGTGGTTTTCTCCTTGGAACTCCGCCAGCCGCCACATTTTGCCCAGTCTTTTCCTGATGGTGGGTGGAAAGCATGAACGCTGACCTTAACTGAGGCAAGTGAGGCCTGCAGTTCTTTGGACGTTGTTGTGGGGTCTTTTGTGACCTCTTGGATGAGTCGTCGCTGCGCTCTTGGGGTAATTTTGGGGGCCCGGCCACTCCTGGGAAGGTTCACCACTGTTCCATGTCTTCGGCCATTTGTGGATAATGGCTCTCACTGTGGTTCGCTGGATTCCCAAAGCTTTGGAAATGGCTTTATAACCCTTTCCAGACTGATAGATCTCAATTACTTTCTTTCTCAATTGTTCCTGAATTTCTTTGGGTCTCGGCATGATGTGTAGCTTTTAAGGATCTTCTGGTGGACCTTACTGTGTCAAGCAGCTCCTATTTAAGTGATGCCTTGATTGTGAACAGGTGTGGCAATAATCAGGCCTGGGTGTGGCTAGAGAAATTGAACTCAGGTGTGGACAACCACAGTTATAGTATGTTTTAACAAGGGGGGCAATCACTTTTTCACACAGGGCCATGATGGTTTGGATTTTTTTTCACCTTTAATAATAAACACCTTCATTTACAAATTGCATTTTGTGTTTACTTGTGTTGTCCTTGACTATTGTTTAAATTGGTTTGATGTTCCGAAACACTTAAGTGTGACAAACATGCAAAGGAACAGGAAATGAGGAAGGGGGCAAACACTTTTTCACACCACTGTAATTGGACAACAATTGTGTAAAGTTTTTTTGTAACACTCGGTTTGTGGATTTTATTTTAAATAGACAAAAAAAGGTGTACTGAAAGTTTGCCCTCCCCATCCGATTAATCGGAAAAATAATCGGCCAAATAATCTATTATGAAAATTATTTAGTTGCAGCCCTAAGGGCAAGGGTAAACATTTTTGCTGTATTGCTCCACTGTTCAAAAGTTGGATTAAACTTCTTCATAAGAACAGTTGGCTTAAACCTCATGAGTCTCTCATCCTAAGGATTTTATCACAGATTTGAAAGCTGTTCTGACTGCGAGGCAAATAAGTTTCATATTAATTTGTAACTTTAAAGTTTTACTTTCTTTAGTAGGAACTTGTGTAGGGATTTGTTTGGCAGGTGCAGTGCATAAACAGACTAATAATAAACAGGTTAAACGTGCTGTAACTTTTTTTTTTTTTTTTTTTTTTTTTAAGTTTTGCACACATCCCACAATATTAAATATAACAAAAAATGACATGTGTATGATGTTGCATTCTAAAGGAATAAAATAATACATTGGTTATGGTTATTGGAAAATCAACTTTGAGGTGTTTTTCTACAACATACAATACCCCATGTTTTATTCCTTACCTAACAACTACACTTTTGTTTTAAGTGAGTTAGGACTGAACGCTTTTTTCACTTTTCTAAGTAAAAAAAGAAAAATGTTGAAATTCTTGTCCATGGTAATTGATGCCAATGGATATTCGACACTGATGTGGTTGAGAGTTTAAGTGCAAAAATGCTATAGTTTATTTAAATGGGATTCTCTCTCTCTCTCTCTCTCATAGGATGGCAGAAACATTGCTTCCTGGTACTGAATTTCACCGTTACAAGAGAGGTGCTCAGACTGTAATGAGGTCATCCTCCCAGTACTCGGTTCATGAAGATGTGTCTGAGCATCTGGACTTTGGTGAGTGAACATTTACGCTTTTTACATTGACTGCTGACTACAGAATTGAATAAAATATTGGCTTGAGATTCATAAAGCAGGTCTAACATCAGTATAATTTTGAATAAACATTACTAATAAATTAATTGAATACCAGTTATTGCCGATATTATCCCTAATTTCCCTAAAGTTGATTTTCACTTTTTTTTTTTTTTTTTCTTCCCCAGTGGGTGGTGTGCTACGTTTTCCTTTGGGTGGTAAGGAAATCAGTAAGGCCTGGGCAGGACCTAGGCGATCTGGAAAGGCTTTTCATTTGGGTGTGACCCCTACAACTTTAAGAGCTCGCTATAACCTGACTGCAGCCGATATTGGCAATGCTGCTAACAACAGCCAAGCAGTGGTACAGGTATGCCAATCAAACCTGCTTTCCATTGTGTTTGAGTCTACTTTGACCGCTAAGGAGAAAACATGGTTTGTTTAGAAATTTGTGTTCGTCATTAATGTATAGGCCCAATTAATTCAACTTCATGTGTATTGCATTATTGCAAGTTTTTTTTTTTTGTTGTTTTTTTTAAAATCTATATTTATACATTCTGTAATTTTTCTTCTATAACCTTCATAGTTCTTGGAGCAGTATTATCACCCAGCAGACCTGGCTGAGTTCATGAGTTTATTTGCAAGAGGTTTCAAGCACCTGACTGAAGTTGAGCGAGTGGTGGGTAAGCAGGGAGGAGGAAAAGCAGGCCTGGAAGCCAGTTTAGATGTGGAATACATCATGAGCACTGGAGCCAACATCTCCACATGGGTCTTCACCAACCCAGGTAAAGAAAGCTGAGTTATGTAATGACATGCTTTTGGTCTGCTTTGAGTGCACTTTGAAGTTAATTAAAAAAGTGTGAACTATTATTACGTGAACGAGTCAAGTACATGAACGCTTCCATTAAGTTGTTTTGAGCTACCTGAACACATCAAGCTTTCTGTATATAACTTGGTGACTAAATGTGCTACTGTTTTCATGTCCTATTTTAAATAAATAACTTTGCAGTCCAACTGACGTTACAAATCAACAAAACATGGAGTACATTCTATTCGTTTTGTTGCAGGTCGACATGAGACCCAGGAGCCATTCCTTCAGTGGATGCTGCTCCTTAGCAACATGTCTGAGGTACCTTGGGTGCACACGATCAGCTACGGGGATGACGAGGACAGTCTGTCCACTGTCTATATGAACCGCATCAACAATGAATTCATGAAAGCTGGGATCCGAGGAATCTCTATGCTCTTTGCATCTGGTGATCAAAATGATGGATTGCTGTGTTCATAAATAAGTGTTGTCTAAAACGGACGAAGACCTGTTTAGCAAATCAGTATGGTTCTTATCAACACTAATCATTCCATCAATGTTGTTTTTGTACAGGGGACAGCGGCGCTGGCTGTCGGCACATGACCAAAGAAAACGTGTTCAGGCCGAGCTTTCCTGCTTCCAGGTGTGTCATTGATTTACATTTTTATATTATACTTCACGGATGGCTTGGTAGATATCTCTTTAGTTGGATCATTTAGTTGAAAGTGTTTATGAAAATGCAGAGGCCCTTCATGAGACAAAAACATTTCACTTTTTATTCTTCAGTGAGCTAAGAGGTACATGTTAATATCTGACTAAATCATGGCCTTAATATCATTTCTGGTTGGCTGGAAGGTGTCTATTATTTACTTATATTTCTTTGTGAGGTGTTTTATTTTTATTATTTATTTATTTATAAACCTTCCTGACATGGGTGGGGCGGAGCATATATGTTCATGAAACAAAAAATTACAATGAAAGAAGAATAACACTCTGAAACTGAAAACGCGGACCTCCGTGGCAAAATTGTAACAGTCTTCAAATAAACCGAATTCCTTGTTAATTTTCTAAGCTTCCTTTTCGCTAATCATGGTTTATGAACGTGCTGCCAGAGTTTTTGTTTGTTCTGCAAATTTGTTTGCCATTCTGGCACAAACCTCTTGTGTAGATGGGGCTTAAGCGATTCACTCTCATTTCTGACCAGGATGTAGAGACTCTAGTGCCATGAGTTTTGGAGAGTGTTGTGGATACAGTTCTCTGTATTGTAGGTGTTTGTACTTTTCTAGTGGAATTTGCTTAATCAGTATATTAGCTTGTCGATCCAAATACTAACCAATGAGAGTAAATCGTTGTTAAGCCCGCCCACCCAAGAGGTTTGTGCCAGAATTGCGAATGTAAACTTGCAAAAGGAAAACTTGTAAAGTGTAAATGAAAATTCTGGCAGCGCGTTCATAAACCATGATTAGCGAAAACCAAGCTTGGGAAAACTGTTAACAAAGAATGCTGTTTATTTGAAGACCATGTTCAATTTGTTTTGAATTTCAGTGTTTTTCTTCTCTGTGTGTGTGTGTGTGTATTTTTTATATATATATATATATATATATATATATAATATATATAATTTTTTTTTTGTTTGTTTCTTGACAAGTTAAGTTGGCACAAATTTAATTATAGAATATGTTCTTTTAACAAAGTTGCTGGAGAGTTGAAAGCTTGGTCATTTCAGTCATATACAAGTATACAGTAGAATGAAATGGCCTTGGCTTTGGTGAAATGTATTCTAGTGACAGTGGGGTACAAGATGATCACCAGACAACATGTAGTAAAAATCGGGAAAAGGTACAGTGTAATAAAATAACATGTTATAAGATGTAAAACGGTAAGCTGTGCAATTACAGCCAGTTCAAAATAATAGGAATTGTGCAAAAAATACAGTACTTGTACAGGTAAGGCGTTTGTGGAACACATGGTTAACAGCAACAGTGATTGGATTAGTGTGTGATGGGGAAAATCTAACTAGCATGTGCTGTTGAATATAGGATTTGTTGTATAGTTGCGAGTTTTGTATATTTGAATAATTTTAAATAAACTGAATGGAGGTCCTCTGTTCTTATTCCGTATTTGCAGTCCATATGTGACCACAGTGGGTGGGACGTCCTTCAAGAATCCTTTCAAAGTCACCTATGAGGTCACGGATTACATCAGTGGGGGTGGCTTCAGTAATGTGTTCACAATGCCAGACTATCAGGTAAACATCCATAAGCTGCCTGACACCGCCTTAGTTAATTTGAGAAAAGTTAGAGTACATGGAAATACATTTTATGTACGTTTATATTATGTACAATATCTATCTATCTATTCTTTTTTTTTTTTTTTTTTTTAAATCAGTATAGGTCCATAGTTCTGATTTCAAAACCAGTACAACTGATCAGTACCAAGGTTCTAAGATGTTAGGCTTTGCATAGTTCACAAGAACACACAGTATACTTCCCATCAGTGTGCTAATTGCGAATATGTATGAAAATAAGTGTTTTATATCTGATGTATATATCTTCATATTTAAAGGTTGGTGCAGTGAAGGCGTTTTTGAAAGGTGCACATCCACTTCCTCCAGAGTCCTACTTCAACCGCAGTGGAAGAGCCTATCCTGACATGGCAGCGCTGTCAGACAATTACTGGGTCGTTACCAACCTTGTACCCATCCCATGGGTTTCAGGAACCTCGGTTAGTAAATATAGATTTATGCTCTCACCACCCACATTTAATATTCATACAATTGTCCAATCAGCGAGTCGCAGCAATGCATAAAATCATGCCCATACAGGCCAAGAGCTTCATTTAATGTTCACATCAAATATCAGAGTGGTGGGGGGACGTGATCACAACGTTTACATGCACGTCAATATTCTGATAATCGGAATTTGTCAACACCGATATAGTATAGTCACGTGAACACAGCAATAAGATGGCCCGATTCAGATTAAGACAACATTCTGATTCCCACCCCTGGAAAAGGCATTTTAATTGGAAATGTCTTGCATGTGAACACCTTATTGAGAAAATCCACTGAAGGATTTCTGCACATTCTCAGTCATCAAGGAATTGGGGGTGTTAACAAATGCTTAACTGTAGGCTAGGTATTTAGGAATGGCAACACGGGCATACTTGCAACAACCACGTGTACAGGAATATTCCGATGCTTGTACGGAATACATGGTGTTTGGAATATGGCTACAACCAAATATAGACCTTAAATTAAATTTGATGTGCATGTAAACGTAGTCATTGATTTTGAACGTGGCATTTTGAGATGCTTTTCTGTTCCCAATGGATTTAAAGAATGCTTATTTGAATTAGCATAGCTGTCTTCTCTGACTGCTCTGAGGGCAGTTTCTACAGAGAACTGCTGCTTACTGGATGTTTTAGACTCTTCATACCGTTGTGCATGAAAATCCCAGGAGATCAGCAGTTTCTGAAATGGTCACGCCAGCCTGTCTAGAGCTGAATGTTAACTGAAGCACTTGATCTTTATCTGCTGCTCTAACATGATTGGCTGTTTGGGTAATTGCATGAATGGGCAGGGGCACAGTAGGTGTGTGCACGGTATTATGAACTGCATTAATTCCTTGTACCTTTCCCCTTATGACATATGAATAACCCTAAATTAATCTAGTTTATGATTAAGATAGATTAAAAACCCTGCGGAATTGGGTAACAATTAAAGCTCTTTGTTCTAGGCCTCGACTCCAGTGGTGGGAGGAATCCTCTCGCTCATTAATGACCAGCGCTTCCTGAAAGGCCTTCCTTCTCTCGGTTTCCTCAATCCACGACTGTATAAACTCAAAGGCACTGGTCTTTTTGATGTAAGAGACTCTTAAAACTGTGGTTTAAAAAAAAATATTAACTGGTCTGTTGGAAGCATTTTACTTCCTTTTTAGATGGATTAGATTGACCTGTTACTGATTTTCTTTGAACTATGGTGAGATACTTTTCAGACCCATGTAGTTTCATTTCGGCCACATGCATCATTAACTGAATGGAATTTTGGTGTCCTGTTCAAGTTTATAGTTTTGCTGTTTTCTTATTCAATTTCCTTATGTTCTCAGGTAACGGAGGGATGTCACTTGGCTTGTTTGGATGACAAGGTAGAAGGGCAAGGTTTCTGCGCTGCTTCCTCATGGGATCCAGTGACTGGATGGGGAACCCCAAATTACCCTGCTCTACTTGCTGCTCTGATCACAGACTAAAGAATTTCACCTTTACCTTGCAAGACCTTAAAGATACTCAAGTTTTATATACAAGACTATCACTGTATGATTCTAGAAGGTATAATGTTCTAACTACAAACTTTTGACTTTTTTTATATTAATGAGCAAATGAATCTGAACAAAGGTGTTTTTTTTTTTGTTTTTTTTAATGATTAAAATGAATAAACACCACACACCTTCCCCCTTCTGCAGTGGTCTGTGTTAAGGTAGTGCTGGTGGTGAAAAGCCCAGGATTAATGCTTATAAGCACTAGTCTTTACAGATAAGCCGCAAAATCCATTGTTCTCTACAGTTATTAATTTAAATAAATATACTGCACTAGAGGTGTGTGTGTGTGTGTGTGTATCTTTTTAAATGTGGCCTTAAAACCTCTCAGGCCCTTTGATTACTGTAATACAACTTTCAATAAGATTGCACTAACGATTCACGTAGTGAAACTGAGAGCTGGGTTCTTGGTATCTGTGAATGTACTTGGTATTGGGGGAGGCTTTTAGTCTTTTTTTTTTTTAAGGCCCCAGTTTATAAAGAAAATGTCTATTTTTGCTTTTAAATATAGCCATTTTCAAATAAGCTTGAGCTTGTGTTGCAAAGACAAGAACTGGTTGTATAACCGGCACTGATTATGTAGTTGAAATGCAAATAGAATGGTGTTCATAATTGTAATGTACTCCTCCTTTTGTTTTTGGTCATCTTAGACCACAAGATTTGTGATTATTATAATTTGTTTTCCCCTTTTACTTTGTCATGAATGTTGTTTTAGGAACATATGTTGAGCCAGGTCTGTAATACAGGGGAAGTAAGTTTCATTTAACCAGCACTGTTAATGATCCAAATGAGCAGTGTACAATGAATGATGCAAGTCAAAAAAATTTTTTTAAACTTTTCCTCATGAAATAAAGCACCTATGCTTACTGTATCTTGGTGTAATACAAGTCTCAAGTTTCCCCCCCCATTATTTATTTATTTTTTTTGCATTATACTAGTCCATACAAGTCCTGGTTATGGTCTAGGTATTATGAACAAATTAATTCATAATGGCTGTCTTATGTTATTAGAGTAGAAACTAGGCTTTCATTGTGATAACACTACTGAAACAGTCGAGTAATTGTTTTCCTTTCTACAACACACCAGATTTGATGATCAAGCTACAATAATCAGAATGATGCACATTAAATCAGGAAACTCTTTGTAACCACTGTGTACTTACCCCTGCTGTCCAAGAGCACCCCACAAACCTTACTGGTTCAGAGGTGCTCCAACCCAGTCGTTTGTCCATAAAAAATTGTCCCTAAAAGTAAAAGGCACTCAAGTCTTCACACCTGTCCAGTTCACCGGCATCATACATGTCGGCCACAAGAGCCGACTGTTTGCTTATCACCTAACATAGCCCAGACCTTAGCATGAGCTGCTGTTAGAAGATAATCTGTTATCATCTGAGATTGGTCTTCATGCGGCAGCAGCACAGTGCATAAGCATCATACAGATCTAGAGCTTCAGTTAATGTTCACGTCAAACATCAGGATGAAGAAAAATTCTGATCTCTGGTATTTCAGAAACTGCTAAGCTCCTGCTAATCTACACAGAATAGTGCGAAAAACAAAAAACATCCTGTGAGTAGAGGGTCTGCAGGCTGAAACAACTCATTGCTGAGAGAGATAAAAGGAGAATAGCTAGACTGGTTTGAGCTGTCAGGAAGTCTATAGTAACTCAAACAAGCACTCTACAATTGTGGTGAGTAGAACAGCATCTCGGCATGCACAAAACATCGAACCTTGAGGTGGATGAGCTACAATAGCAGATCACATCAAGTGCCACTCATGTCAGACAAGAACAAGAATCTGAGGCGATCATGGGGATCATCTCTACAGCTGAAGACAGGAAAAAGACCAGGTGCTTTTCTACCTATCCACTTTGGGTGAGCCTGTGTGCCCATGATATTGTCAGATTCCTGTTCTTGGCTGACAGGATGTTGTAGCCCATCCACCTCCAGGTTTAATGTTTTGTGCATGCCGAGATGCTTTTCTGCTCACCATGGTTGTAAATAGTGATATGAGTTACTATATCCTTCAAGGCATCTCGAACCAATCTGGCTATTTTCCTCTGACCTCTCTTATCAACAAGGCGCTTCCACCCACAGAATCGTCGCTCACTCAGTGTTTTTCGGTCCCCCGTACCATTATGTGTAAACTCTACAGCATGTGTGTGGAAATCCCAGAACAGCAGTTTCTTAAATACTGAAATCAGCCCTTCTAGTACAAATATGAAGGCACCAATCAAAATCACAAAGAACACACCTTTTCTTCATTCTGACGTTTGACGTGAACATTAACTGAAGTGCATGATTTATCTGCACTGCATTCCACTGCTGCGCTCACATTGGCTGTTTAGATAACTATATAAATGCGCAGGTGTACACACACACAAACATGATTTTAAAATAAAAAAAAAAATTACATTTTAGTCATTTGTACATCATAGTAACAATAATGGAGGACGCAGACTAATTTGTTCAAATTAAAGAAATGTAGTTCGGCATGCAGTGGCACAATTTTAAATTGAATAAAATTCCTTTAATAGGTTAAACAGAAATCTAACATTTCTATTATCTACATGATTTTCAAAATATTTTACAGAACAGTTATACAAAATGAGATACCATTGGAGGATACCTCATGACTGGGAAATTTTTTTTAATAGTATCTCCTTTTTGAAGAAGAGCATTCACATATATCAAATCTCAGGGGGGGAAAAAAACATTTCAAGACACAGCTAATGTCTAAAAAGTGTACAATATGCACACTTAGAAGACAACTAAAAAGCAGTCATGTCTCTTTGTGAACAGGTAACATACACAGACAGAAAGATTAGACTCTTTGGGCTCTGGAGAAAGAATACCTCGGGCTGTGGATGAAGGTCCAGAAACGCACGTCTTTAAAAGAAGACACCTTCTGGTAGTAAAGAAAGTTTCAGTCCAGTTTGTACCATAAGAAGCGTCCTAAGGGCTACTCGGGTGTCAGTCCATCAGTTAAATACTCATTCTGATAAAACATCAGTAGATATTCTCTCTTACAAAAAAATCTTCTACAAACAACACGCAAAGGGTGTTTTTAAAGCGTTGAATGCAGCTGTCCTTATCGAAACATCTTCCTAGATAGTCCATTCACTGGTTGTTCTTAGCTTTAGCATGTGTCAAAATGTGAGACTTTAGGTTGGTGGACTGAGCAAATTTCTTATTGCAGCCATCAAAGGGGCACACGTAGGGTCTGTCTCCAGTGTGAATACGCACATGCGTGCGCAAATTAAAGTCCAGCGAGAAACGCTTTCCGCAGCCCTCAAATGTGCACTGAAAAGAAAAACAAAAGACTTTCTTGATGTTTTCTATTAGAACAGAAATGCTACATTGTTAAGAGGACTATTTTCAGTGTCCTAAAGACGTGCCACCCAATCCCACTTCTGGCGTGTCCCTGTAAATGCACTATTTATAGGGTTTTTTGTAAGTCGCCAGATTTATCTCAACGGATGAACAGGCTACAATAATCAAAATTAGGTGCACTAGAGCAAGAGAAGCAATTTATGGACCACAAGTGTCCTGAAAAAATGCATTAAATTAATTCATGGTTTATATTAGATTTTGGATGAATCTCATACAATGACAATTGCTCGTATGTGTGCGTGTGTGTGTATAAAACCAAAAACTCACCTGGAAAGGCTTTTCGCCAGTATGAACCAACTGATGTCGCTTGAGTTTGGAACTTTCGACAAACGCTTTTCCACATTCGGCGCACACATGGACACGCGGTCCGTGTGTGTGCAAATGCTTCCTCATTGCAGAGTTGTCTCTAAACATTTTTGAGCAACCCTGGAAATAAGTGCAAAGAAAAGAAAGAAAGAAAAGAAAAACCCATCAAACTCCAAATCAATGGCCTAAAGATGACGATAAATGCCCACAGAGGGGAAATAGCACTGAAACAAACACTACTAAGATCCATCTTGCATGAAACTGCTACTTTATACTCATATATACAAAAATAAAGGATATCCCTAAAGCAAGCAACTGAAGTAATAGTGATTGATACATAAGACTTAATAGGATGAGGAATAAGCAATCGTATATAATTCTGTACAAGACAGCCATTCAAGTTCCTTACTTTGTGGGGGCAGGCTATTGTTCTTGGGGAATCATCTTCCTTCATTTTTCGTGGTTTCATCCTGTTACATTAAAAATAATATACAATGTATTAAGCTACACTATGTAATAAAACTTGTATTCCTGTGGTAATCACGGAATAAAACACTTTGCAATGCTCTAATATATTTATCATCAATATAAACCTGCCATTCCAATTATAGCCAGCACTATGGTTGGAAAATGAAATCGATACCTTCTGACCAATCACATTTAAGAATTCAACCAATGTTGAATAAGCATCACTTTTGAACTCATTCAGTATCCAAACATTATAGCATAAAAACCCAACACAAAATGCACTACACTGTATTTTCATCGGTATGTCTGTTGTGTATTTTTTTTTAAATATGGACTTCTTTTACTGATTCTACTTCAAAACTTCTCAAAATACCACTTCAGACAGCGTTTCAGCATAGACTTCAAATCATCACCTAGCAAACTCTGCCAGTTGTTTGGGGTCGGACAGGTCGATGCCTGGGATTCCACCAGGTGGCAGCTTCTTTCCTGTCATGTACTCTGAGTAGTCTGGAGGGGAGTTCTCCCCTATGATCTGCTCCTCGACTACTGTCTCATGATCGATGTCCTTCTTGTCATCTGCAACAAAGCCAAAGGACAGCATTAGAAGGAGCAAACAAAAGACCTTGTTTAAGCACTGTAAACTGCCCGTCACTGCTTTGAGTGAGACCAAAGTCCAAACAAATTCAGAGATCAGGTCATGAGTCCCGTTTCATCAGGCTATGAAGAGACATGGATGAAACATGACACTGTCGCTGCTACCATCATATCTCTAATGCAATTAAAATAGTGACTGGAACACGGCTAAAACTTACTGGTGTGTACAGGTAGGGCTGGGCGATATGACAAAATGATTGTATCATGATACTCGAGAACATTTCTACAATACACAGTGTGCATCATGATATATAATTGAGCTGACAAACAGTCCGCAAAACAGTAGTAAAATAAACGAAACAAAACTTTAAACCGACTTTGAAGATACTTTTTATTAATGCCTACACAGACTTTTTTTTTAATTGTCAAAATCATTAGCATCTATTCAGTACCGTTTCATTTGTAATTATAAAAAAATATTAATTATTGTAATTATTAAAAAAATACATCACCATACCAACGATATCTCAGAAAAGTGTATTGTGTAATCATTTATCACAAAATCGATATTATATCAATATATTGCCCAGCCCTATGTAGAGGTAATATAGATTTCAAACAGAGTCTTACTCAAACAACAAGAAAAACAAATACAGCTTTCAGATTAGCTAATTTACCAGGGGAGGACCCATATTTTAGTCCTAATTAGTAGTAGAAAAAACGTTAAAAAAAACAGTAATAAATAATAGAAAATATAATATACATATATATAAGACTTTTTTGCGTTCAAATCACATTCAGTGTGTTATGGCTAGGTTTCAGGTATCAAGAATTTATTTGAATCCTAGTCAGTCGACATGATCCTAGAACTAACCCAGAAAAATATAATAAATAATACGTTTGCAAAGGACTGGACGTTCTCAAGTTATAAAGCATTATAACCACATACGACGTTTCATAACTAGCCAAATGTAGTAGACACATAACAGCAATAATTCACACTTTAATTATGATGAACCATTAAGTAATCTAGCACGTGTCTGTACAATCGTAAAAAAGCGAAGAAACATAACCAAAATCGTCTTTTAACTATTGTTTTTAAGGTCACTCCCCTTCTCTAGGAGGACCGCGGTTTTGTGGCACTTTCACCCGTATTCCGCTTCGCTCTCTGTGACTGGTGCCAGCATCAGGCCGTAATCACGCTGTCCAATAAACAGCTCGGATGACTCCACGACGAACCAATCACGTAGCGCGAGGCGGGATTTGCGTGACTACGGGTAGCAAAAAAAACCAAACAGGTTAACTGTGAAGAGAACCCGTTGAGCTGAAGTGCGCCACTGAGGCCTTCTTCCAGCCTGCAGCAGGGCGCCTATCGCCGTTCGCCGCCATCTTTCTCCGGCTACAGAAACGCCATTTTCGGGCGGCCATAATGGTCTGGACGAATATGGCGGCGCCCATCAACACTTAAAACATGGCTTCCCATCAAAACAAAAACATTTCAAGCCGGTACTATACCCTAAAGTGTGTATTTGTGGCTGTAAATAACGCCTCACGGCAAGATGTTTAACTCGCTCGCCTACTGTGTGTTGAACAGCTCAGGGCCCACACGAGGCCCTCTTTTCAAACCAAGAACAATGCAACTTTCAAAATATAAAACTTACCCGACGCCCACATAGTAACAGAAAATTCGCCTTCGAGCGTTTTGATCTGCACTTGCTTCTGCTCCCATTTCCGCCCGCTCGCCTCTGTAGCACCTAAAAAGCCTTTTTTAACCACTTTCTTGCCGCTTCCTTTCTTCAGGCGCCCCGTGTTTTTCCCAGACACAGTCACCAGAGTCTGCTCGATAAACTCTTCCTCCGCGGCTGGAACTGGGACTGGGATCAGAATCTGGTCCTCGAACCCGTCGTTTGTGTGAAGATCCGAGTCGTCGCATCCCACCACCTCCTCCCGGGTCTGGACTAAGATCACCTCTTGGTGGTGGATGTGATTCGGGTCGTCAGACACCAGCGGCTGCAGCGCGATCATGGACTGATGATGGTCGTCGTCGTCGTCGTCGTCTTCCCCGACCACCGTGGTCTCGATGGTCTCCACCTCGATTTCATGCAGCTCCACGATCTCCGCCGGCATCTCCGAACCATCCGTTTCTATGTACAATGTCTCGCCGGACGCCATTCTGGATTGTTTTTAGTCCAAACGGAACCAACTGAGAGTCGAGTATCTTTACACTCTTCCACACTGTCTCTCCGTCGCCTCCTACTAACACCCCCTCCCTTACTATACCAACAACACAGACTACTCGGGTGGCCAGATTGCACATAGATCCTCCAGCTTTGACACTCTGATTAGCTCAAAATGGTATTCAGAGCCAAACATGAAAAGTATATGAACGTACGTAAAATATGTATACAATTTACTCACGAATACAGATTATTAGTATTCAAGCTGGAGCTCTGTTAATAAACGTGGACATGAATTTATTTTCTTAATTCTAAAGACAAACTGCCATAACTAGTTCGGAATGGATAACTACATTACGGCCACAACGCAGACGTTAGTTCCATCTCTCTCGTTGCCAAGAACTGGAATAACGTCTGTTTGACGTTGGACGTTCGATATTCGCGGATATTCGGAAATTAACGCAAAATATACCATTATTTAAAGCTCAATAGCATTTGAAGGGAATGATGTACCTGACACCCAGATGAACACTGTACAGTGGCTTATATGCCTGTAAGTCGTTCCCCTTCAAATGCTATTGAAGTTAGAAACGTGTTTAACAATGTCGTATGAAACTTTCGAGACGGTCCCTTAATTTCCGCCTATCGGCGAATATCGAACGTCCAATGTCACACCGACTTTATTCCAGTGTGCCTAGCTTGGACGTCTCAGCATTATGCTGAAACTTATATTTGTAAAAAAAAAAATAAAAATAAATCACTTAGTTGTGCTTAGCCCAAGTGTAGTGTAAAGGAACGAAATGCCGTGCAGCTTTCCTCACATTCACTGGCGTTTATAACAGTCTGTCACAGCGAACTCGGCGGGAGGATGTGCACGTGAATGTAACGTTAATGGTCAGAAACTGGGTGGGAAAATATCAAAAGTTAACTGACGTTCTTAGGAACAAGCCATGGTATGATGCCTTCTAACCTAAGCTAAGGTACTGTTTAGGTATCTAGTTACTTACTGACTGAATAAAAGCTCGTATGCTCTACTGCACTTTCCTACGATAAGCTGCTGTCTCTATTTCTTACAGACTGAGCTGCTGAAATAGATCAACCAACTCGCGTTGAGTATGGGCGCAACCAAGTGTGCAGTTGTGGGGGGGGGGCGACACCTATTTTCTTTAACAAACGGAAATATATTAAAAATAATAGACATAAATAAATAGAATAGATGAAGAAAAGACAGATCCGTTGGCAGGGTTCATTAAAGGGGGACATACAGAAAATATTTTCTACTGTATATTGAGCGGGAAAGATTGGTATTCCCTCAACATTGTGGGGACACGACCCCCGAACAAAGAATGCGTGGTTACGCCCATGGGCAGGTTATGAACTCATCTGTGAATGTATTTTGACGTGTAAAGATGTATGTGTGTGTGTGTGTGTGTATGTATGTGTGTATATATATATATATATATATATATATATATATATATATATATATATATATATATATATATATATATATATATAGTGTGTGTGTGTGTGTGTGTGTGTGTGTGTGTGTATTAATGGACCTTACATTTAGTGAATTAGAAAATTTTTGTGCATCCATTGAAAACCAATAAGCAAAAAATGTATTTATTTATTTATTTATTAGGCATCATGAGCATGGTGGTGGAGTGCCTCACAGCTCCAGGATCCCTAGTTTGAAAGTTAGCTCGGGTTACTGTCTGTGTGCAGTTTTGTAGGTTTTCCCTGCGTTCCCTGCGGTTTCCTCCAGGTTCTTCAGTTTCCTCACACATCCCTGAACAGTTGCATGACTATGTGTGCATATCATCCAGGGTATGTATATTCCTGAGCTAGGCTTTGGATCCACCAGTTACTGAAGATGAATAAATTAAACGAGTAAAAATGGGTTAATAAATACTATGTTTATTATATCAAAACATTTAAAATAAACAAACAATTAAACGATCCGAAATATCCCATAATAAATAAAGAAATCAAAGTAAATACATCAAAGAAGAAAAAACAAACAAAATGGTGAACAAATCCAATCTGGCAACATTGTAAGCCAAACTACAGTTAGTGATTTATACTGATCCACTTTCTTCCTTTGGTTTGTGAGAGCAATATTCGTAACCGAAATTTGTTTCCAGGAACTATAAGTTAAAGTTTCCAGGACTGTTGAAAATAAATACTGGAATAGAAGGAACAAACAAACCATACAGTGAATAAAGTAAAGAAAAGTTTGAAATAGAAAAAATATATATTTCCCCCTCAGAGTGTTCACTGCTCAGGGTACCTCAAGAAAACTTGTTGAGGTAAATTTATCTAACGTTTAGTAGTTAATGGGGCCATTAACTCATAAGCTACAGATAAAGTGATGACTGAAATTTTATTAAGAATCCCAAAACAAAGAATTCACTTTAATAAAATGTAATATTTTACAAATTGTGGGAAATTATCGATATACACATATGGGGTAAAATTTCCACTTGTCACTGAGGGGCCACTGAACACATTATAAATAAAAATCCACTATAGTGATAGATGTATTAATTATAGTGTAATATAGTGTATGCTTATAAAAATATGAAATTAAGGTATTAATATTAACGTGTTTTCCTTAGCACAATATTTAGGCATAGGCAGGTAGCTAGCTTGCTAATAATAACAGTATTACATTAGACTAGTAAGCTATTAATTAGACTAATATTACTTTCAATCTTTATAAATGCTAATAAAATGTTTGATGGCCCATTGCTAGCCCACACATCCTACTTTATTTGTCCCACATATTCATCTGAATCTGGCTGCTAGAAAACACAAGAAATTATTTCAGCAATATGCTATAAAAATTTAAAGGAAAGGTCAATCGTGAAACACAATAAATCTGTTTTTATTGAAATACTTATATTAATGTTCTTAGCAGTTAAATTGTCAACTGGTGCTGTGTTTTCTTAATTCCAGTGAGAAGTTTGTGATCATGTGGCATGCTGAAGTTACAGAGGGACATTACAAGAGCGGTTAAAATGGAGGTTTAATACGCAGAAATATATAGGTGAATCTGAAAATATTAGAATATTGAGGAAAATATATTTTTTTCCATAATGTAATTTTAAAAAGTGGAACTTTTGTATATTCTAGAATAATTACACAAAGTTAAATATTTCAAGCCTTTTTTTGTTGTTTTAATCTTGATGATTACGGCTTACAGCTCATGGAAATCAAAAATCCAGTATCTCAAAATATTAGAATAAAGAATTTATAATACAAAAATGTCGGCCTTCTGAAAAGTATGTTAATTTATGAACTCAATGTTCGGTCGGGGCATTAATCCTTTTGCATGAATTACTATAGCAATGCAGCGTGGCATGGAGGCAATCAGACTGTTGCACTGCTGAGGTGTTCTAGAAGCCCAGGTTGCTTTGATAGCGGCCTTCAGCTCGTCTGTATTGTTGGGTCTGGTTTCTCTCATAGATTCTGTATGGGGTTCAGGTCAGGCAAGTCGGCTGGCCAATCAAGCACAGTAATACCATGGTCAGCAAACCAGTTACTAGAAGTTTTGGCACCATGGGCAGATGCCAAGTCCTGCTGGAAAAGGAAATCATCATCTCCATAAAGATGTGAGCAGATGAAGCGCTCTATAATCTCCTGGTAGATGCTGCATTGATGCCCGACTTGAGAAAACACAGTGGACAAACACCAGCAGATGACATGGCCCCCCAAATCATCACTGACTGTGGAAACTTCACACTGGACTTCAAGCAACTTGGATTCTGTGCCTCTCCACTCTTCCTCCAGACTCTGGGACCCTGAGTTCCAAATGAAATGCAAAATAAATTTTCATCTTCCCCATGATTGTGGTTGTGTGTACTGAAACAGACTGAGAGATTAAAGGCTCAGAAAACCTTTGCAGCTGTTTTGAGTTGATTAGCTGAATAGAGCTCTTCTCAGGTCAACATTTCTGGATTATAGATTATGCGGAAATCCCCATCTTCTATACCGCTCATCCTTCCTTCAGGTTCACGGAAAACCTGGAGCCTATCCCAGGGAGCATCGGGCACAAGGCAGGGGTGAACTATTCCTTCACAACAAAATATGTACAAGTTACTCAGAAATAAAAAGATTTACATATATTTACAGTCCATAGTGATAAAAAAGTGCCATGCATTTTAATGTGCCTCTGCATATATAATGACATTACTCATTAGCACAGCTGGATTGCATGCAAGACAAACTGCACACAGCTGGGGTAAAATGCCTAAATGTCCTGGAGCTCGCCTGGTCTGCCCTTACCAGCGTAACCTGGTGCATACACAGCAAGCACATTGTAAAACGGATAAAAACAAAGCAATTTAACAAATAAAATACACTTCCTTTTGTTGATTCTACATAATCTGAGAATTCAGTGACAATATTTAAAATTTTAAATCTGCAAGTTCACCTGTTTAACTCCGTCAAACCGCCGTATTGCCTCTGGGGGAAAACACCGACAGCTTAATTTACATACAGACACTACAGTAACCAATCAAAGCCATCTGGAGGTTTATACCGCCCACTTGGATCTCAAGTCCCACCTATTTGGAACTGACCCCTCCCATTCGGCGTTGGCTCCGACCTCCGTTTTTACCTATCTCAATTTACATGACTTCACCCGAATGTAATGTAATGTAATGTATGGCGCCATCCAGTGGTCGTACTATGAAACGCTTTCATAATCAGTCTGAAAGTACAGGAATAATAATAATAAAAAAAAAGTACACCACGACCTTTCAGTTCAATTTGATGCGGTCGTTGCGAAATACGAGAACGATGGGCTTGATTAAGTGTAACTCATTTCCCCTGTTTAGCCTGTTTCTGAAGTTCAGCAGGTCCAGTGTTTTGACGCCTTAGGCAGCCTCGCCTGTTTTTGACAATGCCATGAGCATTATATAGTTTGTATAGTCACTCTCGGTCACACCTTTCCAGTCTTATCAGCGAGGGCGTGTCCCAAACGAGCGCACTGTGACAGGAATCACCTGAGCTCACTTCGCTACTACAGGAGGAGGAAAATGGGCAAAGCAGGTGAACGTGTGGACTTTGAATGGGTTTACGACGAGCAGCCGCACACATGGAGAAGAAAAGAAATTTTAGGTAGGACCACTTTAAAAAAAATCACTGCACATTAGTCATTCTGTCTTTGTAACATTTCTAATAAATAAATAAATGAAAAACTACATGAAAGGGAATTATATCTGGGGCAGGTGTTTGGGGTTTAACTATCTCCTCGCTGGTTTAAATCAGCGTGCTTGTTTTATTTGTTTTTGTTTGTTTGTTTGTTTGTTTGTTTGTTGTTTTTTGGGTCCTGTCCGGATATTTATGTGCCACTAGATACACAGTTACTTCCGGTCTCACAGGTGCTCCAAATTTCACCTCATGGTTATTGTATGCTGTATAAACCCCGTGATTAGGATCACAACAACACAAGAACATAGTGATCGAGGCTCTGTACATACTCGATGAGCTCACAACGATTTCTAGACAACCTACTGATGAGTACTTCCTTCCTGATGAAGGTTTAGGTCAACGTGTATAAATGTTTGATTTTCTGGCTAGTGTTTTTGAACCCTTTCAGAAATGCTTGCAGCATTCTACCCTGTCGAGAGAGTTGTTTTAAGTTTTATTGGAGTACACTTTCCAAATTAGACTAAGTAGGTTTTTTTTTTTCTTTTCTTCTTTTCATTTTCTTTCACACTAGCACACTAAATATCCCGTTCAACAACGAGCACGTCATTCAGAGGTGAGGATATTTAAAAAGGGGAATGGATTATTTGATACACTAAAGTTTGAATTGATGTCGGAGTAAAGTGCTGGAGATGGATTTGCAAAGCACAGATCCACCTTTGCTTATTCAGTTATTGTGTGTCCCTTAGATGCGTATCATAACCTGTTAAACAGTAACCTCCACTAAGCTGGTCTTTTTCAGTTCACTTGCCACCCATCCCCATTGTCTTTATCCAGTCTTGTTGAAACAGAGAGATGCAGTGTGAATGACCAGGCTGAATTATTTTCTGTAAACTGACTCCAGACAAATTACACTATAACAAGTGGAACAATCGCTGAGTGACCCAGGGGTGTCTGGTGGTTGTTAGGCTTTGCTTGGAAACAGAACACACTTGAATACTTTGGTGGTCCTCTCTCTCTCTCTCTCTCTCTCTCTCTCTCTCTCTCTCTCTCTCTCTCTCTCTCACACACACACACACGTACACAGAGAGACAGACACAGACGGCTTTAATGTCTGAAGGTCAGCAGAGCAGAACTCCCTTCAGGACTGATGAAATGCCACTATACTGGACTGGTATACTTATTCAGCTAGTAATTCAGTCTATGGATATATAAATATGTGTAGAATGAATCACCAGTTCATTAAGTGTCTAGTATATCTACATGAATATATTTTGTAATATATTTTTTGTCATACAATATGTAATCTTGGCATTGTATTGATTGTAAGTATTATGCAAAAATGAATTGCATTTATGTATGATGAAAAATTCAGTTTTATACTCGTGATGTTTTCGCCTCTGTGAACTGACACCTTTTGGCTGTTCAAATATTTATAAAGCTGTATTTTATCATCCCTTTGCACACCGAATGGGAACACAAGAGTCAAAATGGCTAGTGTTTTTAAGTGACACTCAGGGTGTGTTAGATGTGTTTCCACCACAATCATTTACACCTTAGCAAAGACTCTAATGCTCATTGAGCTGATTCATGGTGCTTGAAGGTCATGCACAATGCTGAACTGCCGTTTCAAGAGAACTGTTTTTCCTGTCAGAATCTTGTACCTCGTACAGCTCTTTTCATAGAGGAATTTGGAAAATTTTCTGCCGGTCAGATGTGTACTCATGAGATTTAGTCACACACAGGAATTATGATGAAATGGATATAAGTTCTGACCAACATAGCTGGGTTAATCATTCACTTGCTCAGTAAAAATGTATCAGGGTGAATGATGAAGGAAGCTGTTTTGTTTATGCCGTTGTTTAAAAGAATTTCATTAGGAAATTTAAGAAATACTTGCTCTGTTTTCTTAGCTACAAACAACAACGAAGATGTCAGACACGTTGTATTTGCATACATTTGGTCAGCCACCTTGTTATTGGAGAACTTGTTACACAAACCGACGGTAAAATAAATAAATAAATAAATAAATAAATAAATAAATAAAAAATATATATATATATAACATTAATCTTTGTACAAAAGTCTTTACTCTTTATTGTTCGTAAAAAAAAAGTAGAAACAAGAAAGTTTCTTTTTTTTGTTTGACGGTTGTTGTATTTATCACGTTGTCATTTTTAGCTGAGAGTGGCTGTGAGGAAAGGTGTAGTGTGGCACAGCAGTTGTCATGTTAGACAGCCAAATGGCTTTCAGCGCAGTCCATGTGCCCTGCTTTGGGGAGAAAAAAGAGGAATAACTATAGTATATTTTATGTTGTTGTGAAATCCAACATACATTTTTTTATTTATTCACAACCGAACACCAATTGGTTGAGATCGACTGGAGTAATCCAGTTAGAAATTGAACAGGAAAAATGATAATGGACAGAAATACATTTTACTCTGTATTTTGAAAAAAGTCACTGGTGAGGTAATCATCCAATCATACACTGTACCTAACCCTGAAACTGGGACAACTTAACAACATTACTTGCTAATCAGTAGCCTCATTACATTGTAAATGATTTGAAGTTACTTGAGTCCTACTAATGTGCAAAGTAATGATTTGTCTAAACCTCATAGGTCTGGTTGTTGTCAGTGAATTGTTGGCAAAACTAAATTTAATGTATCAGTGTTTATCATGTGTTAAAAATGAAAGGACCCAGATATCCTTTACTGTCGTATAATAAAACGAAACTCAATCAGACTTTCATTCTTGGGGGGAATATACAATATAACTATTAGACACTTTTTTTTTTTTTTAATTTTATTTTTTTTTATTTAAACAAAGTAGTTAATTCAATTACTGGTTTGCCTATTAGTGACCTAAAGCTACCCAAGGGGTTTGGAATTGATTCAAATTGAATCATAGTAGCCCAGATGGTACTGTATTTGTTTTGTTTGTTTATTTGTTTGTTTAAGCTGTTGCTAGTTACAGTAGTATTATTGGAACTATTTCCTTATATAAGAAAGTTCTTTCGAGTTTCCAATGGGGAAGGAGGAAGGCAAATCAGACAGGGCGCAGCCAAAGTGTGAACACACACATGGTACAGAAAGTAAACTGAAATCTTCAGTTTGCATACAGACTGGATGCAAATGGTGTTACAGCAAGTGCTAAGTGTTGGTACAAATGGTAAATGTAATAAGTTTAAGGTCTGGTTTTCTGGATGCAGAGTTTTGTTTATTTTATATCATAGACCATAATAGTTGAGTGTGTTTTTAAAGTGTCTACCATGAGTACCATTTGAACAGCAGTCACAGAAGCAGAAAGTGTGCTAATTAAAAAAATAAAAAGGCACATGAGCAAAAGGGTGCTAATTAAAAAAATTGGCAAAACATCAGGAGGCCTTCCTGCCCCACAGGGAGCGCATTAACCACTGTATGACTCCCTGTGTACCTTGTTGCATTTCCATGTAGTTTCTAGGTTACCTACACCTACAGAAACAAATGAACGCAGGATTAAAGTGAAATTCAAGTAAATTATTTTGACTTCCTACTCTCTCTCTCTCTACAGCAAAGTATCCACAGATCAAGACTTTGATGGGTCCTGACCCCCAGCTGAAGTGGGTTGTGTCTGGAATGGTACTTACTCAACTCGTGGCATGTTACCTGATCCATGAGTTGTCTTGGAAGTGGGTGTTTTTCTGGGCATATGCCTTTGGTGGCTGTGTAAACCACTCCTTGACCCTGGCCATCCATGACATCTCGCACAACATCGCATTCGGGAACAAGCAGGTGCGCTGGAACCGGTGGTTCGCCATGTTTGCCAATCTGCCCATCGGCCTACCTTACTCCGCCTCCTTCAAGAAATACCACATCGACCACCACCGCTACCTTGGAGGGGATGGCCTGGACGTGGACATCCCTACAGACCTGGAAGGCTGGTTCTTCTGCACACCTGCAAGGAAGATGCTCTGGCTCTTCCTCCAGCCCTTATTCTATGCACTGCGGCCTCTGATAGTAAACCCAAAACCGGTGACCAGACTGGAGATGATGAATGCAGCCGTTCAGTTCGCAGCAGACATACTTCTCTATTATATCTGGGGACTCAAACCAATTGTGTACCTTATCTCTGGGTCCATATTGTGCATGGGCCTGCATCCCATCTCTGGACACTTCATTGCTGAGCATTACATGTTCCTGAAGGGCCATGAGACCTACTCGTACTACGGCGCTCTCAACTTAATCACTTTCAATGTGGGATACCATATGGAGCATCATGATTTCCCCAGCATCCCTGGTAGTAAGTTACCTGAGGTGAGTGTCCATTTATATGCACTGTTCCAAACATTGAGTGTGTGTGTGTGTGTGTGTGTGTGTGTGTGTGTTAAATTAAAATGAACTAAATGAGTGTGTCACCATGTGGCTTGAGTTTTAGAAATAGGAAAGAAGGTAACTCCAGAACAAGACTCATTACCACCAACAATAAAAAAACACATTAGCCACATAAAGACAAATATGTTCCCGGTGCAGCAACTTCTTTAAGGTTTTACCTGCAATTAAATTGAGTGGCTCTACTACATAATGTGTTTATCTGACACAAGCTTTAAAAGCACATATGTATATTTTGATACCACATCCATGGTATTTTTTTACGATGTATTACCACCCCCCACACCCCCCCAAAAAAACCCAAAATGTTTTGTTTATGTAAACTGGAATGTCTGGGATTATGTCAGGATACTTACTCATTGTGTTAGTAACACACTGTAGATAAGTATGGTATGATTGATTTGATGGCATATACAGTATGTAAATAAAGGCGAACACAACCGACACAGACTCTTCTGAAGCTTGATTCTCAGTCGCATTCCCTAAGCAACAGTTGAACTCTTTTCTCCTTTCATTAACAGGTGAGGAAAATAGCAGCAGAGTATTATGATTCACTACCGCAGCACACCTCCTGGATACGGGTGCTCTGGGACTTTGTGTTTGACGACAGCATTGGCCCCTATGCCAGAATCAAACGAGAATACAAGCTGGCCAAACAGGAATAAGTTGTACTGTGCGTGCATTTTTCTCACAGAGCCGCTATTTAAACGGAAAAGAAGAAAAGCTGGACAGGCCTGCTGAACCGGTAGAAACACGTGTCTAAACCTTTCTCAGTTACAACTACAGCAGGGGAGTGGATCTAGAGTACATATGAACTGGATGGTCAATTCCATTGAGTTGGGTTTTCAACTAATGTTGGGTAGAAGCAATGGATGCTGAGAAGATATATATATTTTTCTGCTAACCCGCGACTAAAATGTCTTTTCATCAATGAGAAAGCATACTGTCCTTTTGACAAGTAGAATATTTTTAATTTGTCATTCTAAAGCTATTATGCTAACTATTAAGCTAAGTATGAGTCATGAACTGTAAGTGACCGTGTGAGTCACCCTGGGTACTTTAAAATACAATGGCTAAATTAAAACAAGCATTCCATAAGCAGTTGAAGCGTTGCGTTGAAGTCTATAAAGTGTTGCGTTTTTATTAACATCTGTGGGATTTTAAGTTGAAAAATATGCTGTTCATAGTGGTCGTAAAGCAAGCATCCACATGTTATGTGAAATAGCTTATCTAGGGCAATACTAAATGAAAACTAAATGCAACTTATGAGCCATTATTATTTATTAACATTTTGCAGATTCTGCAAGGCGTATGAGTTTAACTTATGAGCTGTCGGTAATGGGGTTTAGTGCCAGCATGTAATTTGTAAATGTAAATCAGAATGTTGCGAGATGGATCTTTTTATAAGCTCATTAGTGCTTCAGTTAAGTAATGTGTATTTGCATCCAGGAAAAAAAAAACCAAGTGCTTGGTGAAGTGAAGTTTGACGTTTGAGATTATTATATAATTGTTGCCTTTTTTTAAACATATTTTTGACAAGGAAACATTTGATCATCTTTGAAAGAGTGCCTATTAATAAAGGTGATTTTGTATTGCAAAATTTTATATTTTGTATGTTTAAATGAACAATAAACAGATCAGTTACATGGAAAAGTACACCCCTACATTTATCACACTTTCAAATCTATAAAATTAGAATCAGGTGTTGAAGATTGGATGCCAGTGATCAGAACCTGTTTAGGGAGTGGAGGGGGTATTCCAGAAAACAAGGTTAACTTACCGTCACATAAACCCTGAACTTTCGGTTGATTAACCAAAACTTTGCTTAAGCCAGGTGCACACTGCGATTGTTAATAGTCCTTTCGACTGTACGAACACAATCTGTAAGCCACATCACACTGTAGGAGCTCGGCTGTCATTAATGTCAAACAAGACGTGACGCAAGAAGACTCGTACGGAGTCAGAGAAACCACACTATAGGACAGCGCCTCATATTTTCTGACACATAAAAGTGAATTAAGTGAGAAATATATTACTATTGTTATATTACTATTTGTACCTCAAATTAAAAAAAAATGAAGTATTATTCAGTGCAATAGTAATATTACAAAATAGCAAAGATTTTTTTAATATAGATATTTTCTTCTTTACAAGAGTTTCTGTACATTTTAGAACACTACTTGCACTGTAAAACCGGATAAATTCATTTAACTCAAAATTTGAAAAAAACAATTACCTCAATTTTTAACTTGATAAATATTTTTTTTAAAGCCAAATACACTTCAATATAACAAGTTTCAGTTAAAATTTTGTCATTTAAATGTATTTGGTTTAAAGAAATTGAACTTAAAAATTTTGAGGTAATTGGTTTCCTCAATTTTTTTTGTGTTAAAATGAACTTATCCAGTTTTACAGTGGGTTACATTACCCTGGCATTAAATTACAAAAAAAAACAAACAAGAACCTTGTAAACACTGCCATGAGGGGGGTTCTAATACAGCTGCTGAGGGAGTGATGGTAAATTCGACATCTTTTTCTCTTCTGATCGCACACCCTGCCACAGTTGTAAGTGTTTATTGTCTTCAGGTATTGTTTGTTTGCTAGACCAACCATCATTAGTAATTTGTACTGTAGGATGAAGATGAAGAGACTAATCTTTTTTTATATAATATAAATATAAAAGATGTTATTATTAAAACTTGTCATTGTCCACTTAAATATTATTGCTGGGGATTCATGTGCAGAGGATTGTACATCTAACACCACACAGAATCTTGACAGTGTAAAAAAAATTCGTTTGCTGTTGTCCTGATTAAAAATATTTGGGCTGTGTATATATTAGACATTTATGATATCAATCATATTGGATTATCATTCTATCTTCTTGGCTGCCTGCAAAGGAGTTGTATAAGGTCCATCTTCAAATGCAAATTAGAAAACGTGACATGGAGATGTCACATTTCACAACTTCTACAACTTCATTTGGACGAAAAAAAAAGGTGAACATAAAAAAGGCAAGGCTTGAAACTGAATTGCTGAAGCACAGGCTAACTTTAGGCAAAGTATTTGCCTAGTGATGTTTATTTTGTCATTTATTGCTGAATGGAGAAGCAATTAATATAAATATCTTTTTCAATTATAGGAAACAATGAACCACACTTGACTGTTTACTTTGTGCATTAGTCTTTTAATTAGAAGTGATTTTGGCAGATCACATCTCGTAACACCCTGTAGTCTCTTTAGTCCACTGAGTTACCTGTGGGTTCTTCTTGATCATCTTCAGGAAGAGTAGAGGGCCTGGAAATATTTTGGTATTGTGTACAGACCCTGGTAATTTTGCTTCCTTGTTGGTGATGAGGTGATGTAACATATTACCTATCAAGTGGGGACCAGTTATGACAAAAACAATCAGAAAAAAAAGAAGGGCAATGCATACAATGTGTTGAATGCTGATCCATGATGTGTCTTGTTGGCGAAGTGAGGATTCAAAAGGTTTGTTAAATTAACGATTCATGTGAAAAATTGTAAGGCTCCCAAAATATTCATCCGGATATGAAGACACAACTTATCTTATCGTGGTCTTATCACCCTCCTGGCAAAAAAGATTTCATATAATCTGTGCTTCCTTGTATACAGGACAGGGTTTCTTCAAAATGGTATGCCATGCTCTGTCAGATCTCTGAAACAAACAAACAAACTATGGAACATAACCTGCTCTGGAGCAGGTTATGTTCAGCGAGTAAGTTGCTATGGCAACTGACATACCCCGTTTTTGGAACCAAAAGTTGAGGTTATCCGTTTACTCTTGAGTAAACTTACCTAGGTAAGTTGCATAACCGACTTTCTGGAATACCCCCCCCCCAGGTGGAACCTGTCTTATTTATACTTCTCTCATATCCACCAGTGCCTGGTGTATTATTTGTTATTGAGGTGTGTCGTCAGAAAAAAGGTTGTGGATGCCTGTGGTCTGGCAAGGGTTTAAAAAGCTCTCCAAATAATTTATAATACCGGTACATAATTCCAGTGTAAGCAAAATCATGTACAAATGGCACAGATTTCAAATAACTGCCAACTGGTCGTGTAATACAAAAAGAAGTCTCTAAGAACCACAAAATTTAATCACAGG
Organism: Ameiurus melas; assembly: GCA_012411365.1. Classification (NCBI taxonomy): domain Eukaryota; kingdom Metazoa; phylum Chordata; class Actinopteri; order Siluriformes; family Ictaluridae; genus Ameiurus; species Ameiurus melas. The sequence continues at coordinate 11,779,037 of CM022761.1, read as the reverse complement.
ATCTTTTAGTAAATCTTGCAACTGTTGGTGTCAAAGTGTATGCTTCTAAAATCAGAAATAGACTTCACAAGTTTGACCTGCATGGGAGGCGTGCCAGGAAAAAGCCTTTGCAAGACTACAGTTTGCCAATGAGCATATAGGAAAAGACCAGGCCTTTTGGAATAATGTGTTCTGAATAGATGAATCAAAGATAGAGTTGTTTGGTCACAGTAACAGCAGACATGTTTGGCACAGCTTTTCGGGAGAAGCACCTCAGACCAACTGAAGCATGGTGGTGGAAATGTTATGGTTTGGGGTTGCTTCGCTGCCTCGGGGACTGGACAGCTTGCATTCATAGATTCAACTATGAATTCTGCATAATATCCGAGGCTTGAAGATAATTTGAGGCCATCTGGTTGAAAGTTTAAGTTGAACTGAAAGTGAACCTTTCAGCAGGATAATGATCCTAAGCACACTAGCAAATCTACCAAGGAATGGCTCAAAAAGAAGAAATGGAAAGTTATGGAATGGCCTAATCAAAGCCTGGATTTAAATCCCATTGAAATGTTGTGGAGTAATGCAAGAAAACCCTCAAACATCTTGCCATTGAAAGAATATTGCATGGAAGAGTGGTCAAAAATTTCAGCAAATCTGGTGGACGATTATGCAAATCGCCTTGAAGAAGTGGTTTCTGCTAAATGGGTCAATTCTAGCTTCTGAGGTGAAAGGTGTACTTACTTTTCCACAGAAGAATATCACATCTATTGATATTTCTGTTGATTAAATGATTGAAAAGGCTAATTGTCCTTGTGGGTTTGTTCAAGTACATCAACTTTATTAATAGTCACAGTTTCAAACAAATGGTTTCAATTTCCATGGGGTGTACTTATTCTTTTCACATGACTGTACGGTCCAGATGGAAAGCTCATTGTTTATAAATAAAGCTTTAATAAAATGTGTTCTATTTGGTTCTATAATGAATAAAAACCCAGCCGTGTACAGAATTCACCAGCTAGCTGTAGGTCAGATTTCAGAACCGTTCCAAGAGCACAAAACGTTTTATTTATTTATTTATTTTCGACAATCTCAGATCTGTATTTTTTCCCCCTTTTCTGTTTTGAATGGCACTTTCCACTGATCTGATTAGACTGCTTTTCATTTATTAGGTCACTACTGCAACAGTTGTATAAATTATGGGTGTGTTTCATGTAAATTAGATGTCCATGAGGGTTAATTTGAGGTGTGCCTTATTCACATTAAATGTAAATAAGGGACTAGAGGGTTGGATCTTGCGTCAATGCAGATAAATCTGATTCATTATTATGCTCAAATGTATACGCTCTCTGAACATGTTATGATTTTAATAACCCTACTTCCTGAAGCGTACTTGCTCTAATAGGGCTGAGTGATATAAAACAGTAGTAAAATAAACAAAAAAAAACTGTTAAACTGAGTTTGACAATACTTGTCTTTGCTGCCTACAAGGACAAAAAAGATGAAGTTTAATAAGTTATGTCAAATCATTCAGTAACATTTAAGTTACATTATGATAAAAAAAACATAAACAATACATCACCATACTAGTGATCTCTCAGAAAAGTGTGTGTGTGTGTATGTATGTATGTATGTATGTATGTATATTATATATATATATATATATATATATATATATATATATATAAATAAAAATATAAATAAAAATATTTCGCCCAGCCCTGTGCTCTGCTTGATGAAACTGATATTGCTTTTTGCTTATTTAACTGCAGGTTGCTTAAATATTATTTATGATGTTAGTTCAGACATGAGTTTGATCATATGAATATGCCAAAGATGAAACGAATGACTGAGCAAACTGTTGGTTGAATTTGCATATGCTCATTTTACGAACAGATCTGACCAAAGGTAACTTTGTTGAATACTGGTCAATGTGAGGATTGTAAAATTCAAACAAACATCTTTAATATCAAATGATATGATTACAAAAATTCATGAAGTTCTTTAAATACTTTATACAGGTGGTACATAAAAAAAACATTTTGCTATTTATATGTAATATTTAAAATTTTACTTAAATAAAAATAGAATTTTTTATTTATTGTATCTGCATTAATTTAATCTTTTATATTATAGTATGAAAATACATTTGAAGGCATATTGTATAAGAAAAATGAAAACAAATATTTAACTTGATAACCTTCTTGTGTATATAAAAGAAGACAAATTCACACTTTATAGATTCAGTGTTTTATTCAAAGGTCATTTTAATGCTTACTTTTAAGAGGATTAACCCTGTAGGCCAGGCTAATCATTTGAATAATTTAGGACCCAATATTAGGAACCAATTCTCTTTCAAAACAAATGAGGAGAGTCCACAAACCGCCATTTTACAGGGCTATAGCTACAGATACATCTCTCATACGACCATCATCAATAACTTCACACTACCAATTCAAATTCAAGCTAAAAAAAAATCCAGTGAACATGTGTATTGGCAAAAAACAAAACAAAAAAACCCTAATAAATAAAAGATTAAAACCGTAATGCAGGATGGTGACAGGTCAGCGCAAAAGTGTACTGAATGTGCTTATCAAAAACCAAAATATGAAAGTGAAATATAAAACACTGACATAAAAAGTGACAACTTTGTGTTTCTATTTCTCTGGCAGATGCCACTGATAATAAAATTACTTTTACAATAACAGTAATGAAACAATAAAACCGTATAAAACACAAATATCTTCATCAAGGTCCACCTTGTCAAATTTCTCTTTAAGACTTGAAAGACTGGGAGCAGCAAACTGCACAGTGGGCTTAGTCTTTTAATGTTTATACAGGAGGAAATAGAAAATTCAGTGTGAAGGTCCATCCATACATCCTTTCATCCATCCACCCATTCGCACATGCATACAAGCACTCATTCTCACTCGCTTCCATTTCACTTCTTTCTCTTGCTCCTTTCTGTAATGCTCCTTGTTGATGCAACATTCCTACAACACCAACATTTTCCATGCCGTTGCAGATATGTTGCAAGACCATTCCTCCAAAGCGCCACATGATCCTTTCCATACTTTCCCCAATAGCCTTCTGGTGGTGTTTTATGCTTCTGAACACTATGTAGCACCCATCCTAGTGAGTTCTCTTCTAATGGCTAAAGAAAAAAGGAAAACATACAATGTGTAGGGTTGCTGCACAAATATCGCAGGACATGTATTTAATTAGAGAATATGTAAATACTTACCATCTATGATCTCATCTTTGACTTTATGCAATTCACGCACAACCTCCTCCAAGATCTCCTTTTTGAACGAAAATTAATAAAGTTTCATTTCAGTTGATGCAAGTGTTCTGATGAGCAGCCCCTTGTGGCAAGTTGTTTGAAATGGTCACGTCTATTCTCTGTATGGTTGTAAAACTTACCTGTTTCATTCTGTCAAAGTCTCCTGATTCTCCGTCAGTGGTGCTGCCAACAGCTCTCAACCTGTGCAATAAAGGGATGTGTACGTACAAATAATGAGGAGAACATTTATAATAATGCCCTTAAAAAGGTTTAGAATGAAGTTGCTGTATTTCGGGATGAATTCCCGCAGAAATATGATTCGGATTTAATGTTGATCTATTACATATTCCCTTCGGACCTTGGTGGTTTTCCACTGACATCTCAATATACTGTCAATATTACAGCTTCTGCACAAACACTCAGCTTTATTATCATCACCACAGAGACTGAGATAAGATTCGGCTCTTTGTTTACACAAAACCGCTGCAGGATCCTGTTAATTATGTTTTATTTTGGGAAGCTGTGTGTTGATAAGACCCACAATAGTTACCAAGGCATTTAGTTCGGCCATTATGTGGCTTGCCATGTCATGTGTCCATTGACTCGTATAAACCTAAGGCTAATGCACTGGGCAGAAGTTCAATTAGATGTTTGCTTGTGTTTGGATATGGGAATAGTGGTGTGTGTGGTATGGTGGTATACCTGATAAAGGAAAAGAACAAGCAAACTGGATAAATCATATTGATGTGAAACTGACCTTGATCCAGCAGAGGATTTGTCTGAAGAATTTGCTCGCTCCCATGGTTTTTTCAGAGCATCTGGAAATCAGAATTCAGTTAGTTGTGAGCATCTGTTTAATGCCAGTGTAAAGAATTTACACTGATTTCTTTCTATCTTTTGTTGTTTTTGTTGAACTAACTGACACAGAGACCATAACAAGGCTTTCTATTCGGAAATGGGTACATTCTCTAAGAACTGTTTAGATAGATTGTATGATGTGACTCGATTGTTGTACTCTTCACATGACGCTGTACACAGAGGCTGTGTTTCCAAATTGTATCCAAACCCAAGTTAATAATGAACAGCTTTGCTTTAGGCTATATCAGTAAGGGTTTTTTTCCCCTTATCCTGTTTGATACCAACCTCGAATGATAAAACTTAATCTTTGTCCAATTTCCCAAATATCAGGACAGATTAATTAACATCAAGTTTCTTAAATGTCCATCATTCTATATATAATTTCCATATTTTGTCTAGAATAGAGAAGAAGAAAAAAGCGCCACTACTTCCTTGAAAGTTTGGTTTTTCCACATTTTATCCAACAGTTTGTTTATGCTCCTAGTCTTGCACAATTCAACAAGAAGATATAAAGATATAAATATATTCTTGGTTTATTAAAACACAGACAAATGATACTTTACACAATATGATTAAAATGAGATGCTGGCAGTTCTATTTTCCAGGTTTTTGGAGCCCAGTAAAATGTAATTCTCAGTAAAGCTTAAAAAGATTTAATGTAACATAACCTCACTTACGAAATAAAAGCCAGTCCAACTGTATCTGATCTGTCAAGATATCTGTCATATCCTCAACTGGCAGCTTTAAGGTTTGGCAAGATTCTGATGAGGACTGTGACCTCTTAATATCATTGTGAAATATTCCAACTATGAAACTCAAATGCACACTTTCCAAAGTGTACCAACCAAAGAAAGAATTATTACTGTTTTTAAACTGTGCTTAACTTTATCTTAAAGGCATGAGGAAGTCTAGCTCTTACAGTTCAGTGATGAAATAATTTCAGATTTTTTCTAACCTGAACCACGTGAGGCTGGCGAGCCGTTGGACTCTTCCTGCAAGAAACATACTCAACATTTCATACAAAATTAATAGAATTATTACAAAGTGTAAGAGAAAGAAGAAGAAGGAAAATAGTATAAAATGAGAATAGGTCTTTTGAGAAATGCACGAACATTTTGACTGTCCTCAGGTTTTTCGGAAGCTTTCCTCCTGAAGACAAGAGATGACAATTTATACTCAAATCAGTGTGACTAATTTACAGTCTTGTACATTATCAGCTATAAATCAATTAATCAGAACTATGGTACTGATTCAGACTGACCTTCGCGCTAAGAGGGCATTCATTTCTTGCATGAGGCCCTCTCCTCCTCCTCCGCTGCCTCCACTGGAGCGGCTCGCATCGTTCTTGGCACTGCCCAACCCTGCAGAGCTTTCCTCAGGCTGCCAGGTTCAGACAAAGGGCATCAGCAGTGACCAGAACAGATAAATATTACATTGCTCAACAGATTACTCAGTGTCGCCAGTTTATTAGTTAACAACTCAGTGTATCATATAAACAAAAGGAGAATTTTTGTCTCATTAGAACTACTTTTTAAATAATTGAATTTTCTCTCAAATATATGTGCTAAAGTTATTGACACAAATACTGACAGTTATAAGTGGAGTATAGATATGAGTCTCACAAATGTAAAATCCATTTATGTGTTGCACTGATGCTACATGATGTGCATGTGTATATGTATTCTCATAAAATAGGCTGGTGAGTCTATAATTAACAAGGCAAATAAAAGCTATAAGTGCACTTTTCTGTAACTGTGCCTAGCAACCAGTGGCCACTTACCCGCTGTACTTTGCGCAGTTTGGCTCCAGCCAGAGCTGCAGCCAAGCCTGATGGAGCTGGGAGAGGAGGGGGGTTAGGAGGTGTTGCAGCAGCTGGGGGAGGAGGTCCAGGTGGAGGTGGAGGAGCTGGAGGACCTGCCATGGGAGCAGGAGCAGGGGGGTGAAGTGGGGGAGTAGATGAGAGCATGGAGGGATGTCCTGGAGGGATGGGAGGGCCTGCTGAAGAACAAAATGAGTGCACAGACGTTATACATGACTCAGTTAAGTCCTTTTAGTAATGGGATATTTGGTGGTTCAGATGAAAACAAGCCACTTTCAAGTGAAACAATACTAAATACATAATGGACTCATTACACATGTTTTATGTAGATTTTATTGATTTCAGAGTAATATGAGAACATATGAAACATGCTAAGCATCGCAAAGACTTCTTTTTTCTGGCAAATAATGCTCCAAATGAAATGATGATTAACTGGTGCAGTTTTTGGTTGGGTTATATTTTCTATTCCTCAAATAAACATAGTAATTCTGATAGTAGTACTAATTTAGCCAACAAACAAACAGTTGCACACACACACACATCCAATTGTTTTGGTAAATGGTAAATGTGCACTTATATAGCGCTTTTATCCAAAGCGCTTTACACTGTGTCACACACACACACCAATGGTAGTACAGCTGCCATACAAGGCGCTAGCTTGCCATCGGGAGCAACTTGGGTTCAGTGTCTTGCCCAAGGACACTTCGGCATGTGGAGTCACCCCGGGCCAGGAATCGAACCGCCAACCCTACGATTAGTGGACAACCCACTCTACCACCTGTGCCACAGCCACCCCTAGCCGTTTTCTGGTTGGTCCCCATCTTCCTATTGTATTTCCCTTTGATTTTGAACTATTTACCAGTACTTTTAAAAACAATTAATATATCTGATATAGTCTAGTACCTGACCAAAGAATTTTTTATGTCATTCTGTTATTTGTAACATAAGATGTTTGACAATCAAAATATCAGAATACGACAAAATAGATTTAACTTTAGTATCTTGTTAATGCCAAATAAATGTTGGGACAGTTTTACACTACACTATATTATACTATTATATAATATAATAATGGTTGCTGAAACACTTAAACAAAAATTCTTTTAAGTCAGTAAGGATCTAAAGGAGTAAGTTTGATAAAATGATCACGAAATTCTGTTTTGCAGCATATTGTTCGTGGTTCATATTAGTTAGTCTCATTATACATAAATTTAGAAGGATACAGGAGCTCTCATAGGAAACAAACTAGATGCTCATTAGAGGTTGAACGATTGATTGGTTTTGCAGATTAATCAGCACAGATAACTGATTACTGAATCTGCAAAAATCCACACTGATAGTTTTTCACGGTTTTCACCTACAGACCGTATGATCAGACTGCAATTCATTAACCAGAAAACACATTTTCCAGGTTATTTTGTAATGTTAAAAATTAGAACCACATTAGCAAGGTAAAGATTTGCCATATAATCCAAATTTCAGTTCCAAGTCGTATTGTGCCCTGAGTGACTTGCACTTTTTTTTTTCTTCTTAAAATCTTTCAACTCACTAGATAATTTTAATTAAGTTCACAGATTGTAAATTCTTTTGATGGACTGGATTAGGGCTAATCCCGTCCCAGTATGTTTGACACTTCTGCATTACATTTACATTACATTTATTCACTTGGCAGACGCTTTTATCCAAAGCGACTTACAAATAAGCAAAGCGATATATCAAGCAGGGAACAATACAAGCATTAGAACATCAAGGGTTTTTATAAATAAGCTGCTCCAGCGAATAAACTCATAGTTAGCCTAATAGTTTAAATCAGTTTAAATCAGTTTCAGTTTCTTCAAAACCAGTAAAGTTCTGATCCAAAGTCTGATATTTACTGTAATTAGAAGGAGATATGTTGTAAACCAGGCTTAACACATTGTACTGTTGATCTAGACTCTCTTTTTCACATGGGTGATCATTTCATGCCTGACTCTCAGCTGTTTCTGTGTTTAAAATGGTGATGAATATCAAGTGGTTACCTAATGTCTAGACACCTCCTCTGTGCTTCTTTTGCATCCGGTGGCTGAGAAGGGTCCGCTGTCATTATACAGTATGAAAGCGGCCTCTAGTGGTCAAATAAATACTATCACTGACAAATTTTGTTGTATTATTTAAAGTGTTTTTGATTCATTTTGGATGTCTCTATTTTTATTTGTTATTTGGTGTGTTACTTTTTGGTTCAGTTTGAATGTATTTCTTTTATTTACTTTAATATTTCTTAAAAGATTCACGTTTAAGTTTTAAAACATGTATTAAATATTTATCTATTTATTTCATTTAAAAAATTAAAGTACATTTTAGGGTACCATCAATACTGTAAATTTTTTATAATAAAGTTCAGCAATATGTTACTTTGAATGTTATGTTTTCAATCGGTATCAGTTTTAAAAGGTTGATTAATCGGTTATTATTGGTTGATTAATTGGTTATTGGCAGGTATACTGTTAGTTATCGGTACTGGTAAAATCCACTATCGGTCAACAACATGTTTCTTGTGTAAATGCTCCTCTGAACGATTTATAAATAAATTTGTTCATAAGCAGTTTGACACACTGGAAATGAGGCCCATTGTATGTATTATACATTTACATAATCTTAGGCAGTACCTCATTAGTTGTCTGTTAAAATGAGCCGAGCGCCATGATAGTGTGTGTATGAGAACTCTTGGTTGAAGAGCCAACAGCCTGATGAATAGTGTGTAATGCAAATGTACCAGTATTTCCAACTGGGCAACATTATAGCAACTGTATTGTTTCTTCAAGCAGTACAAAAGAGGTTTGTCTATCATCAGTCCGGCTGTGTGCAACAGCTGTGTGCAGTGTGTGTGTGTGTGATAACCATGCTGAAGTCCCCAAACACACTCCACAGCCAGCTGGATGGTGATCTGAGTTACTTACTGCTGGGTGCCGTGGCAGTCTGAGAAACAGCAGGGGATGTGGTCTCGAGTGACACAGAGCTACAAGAGAAAGGCGTGTTTTCACTGGAGGGGTGAGGGATGAAAGAGGCAGAAAACTGGGGCTGGTGGACATGGCCTTGAACACACTGACCAATTTGAACAGGAAGGGGGATATCCTTGTAGTAGGAAGGGTAGGAGAGCTCAGGATTACAGTATTGTGGGACAGGAGGAGGCCCTGAGGCAGACTTGATGAAAGGGGTTTGACAGGGGTAGTAGTGCTCTAACTGGCTGTTAGCATCAAACTGGGAGGAGGTAGTGGGATGTAAAAGCTGGGTAAGAGGTATGACTGGCTGGGGTGAAGAGCTATTTGGGCGATAGATTTGAGCAGAAGTCCAGGTGGTGTCTTTGGGGTCAGACTGACAGCTTGTAGGGGGAGAGAGAGGGATCTGACGCACATTTCGAGAAGGCAGAGTGCCCCCTGGCTGCACGGGAGAGAAGGCCGAAGCCAGGGAGGTGGAGAGCTGTGAAAACTGCTGAGCCTTTTTCTGAGATGAGTCCTTCATGTAAGAGATGTTCTCTCGCTCCTGTGAGGAAGAGGAGGAGCAGGGGGAGGAAGATGGGGATGGGGCGAGGCGGGTGTGGGAAGGGAGTGTGTTGGCACGAAACTGCCTGTATTCTGTTGGAGAGGTGTTGGACTGAGAGCCAGATACTTTAAATTGCAGGGTGGAAACTGAGACAGGAATGGAAACAAGTGACAAACAGAAGGAGAGAAAAGTGACAGTGATGAAAATCAAAAAAAGACAAACTGAAACTCCTTAAAAAACCAAAAAAAAAAAACCAAAAAAAAACCAATGTGCAAGCGTAAGCAGAATTATGAGCAAAGATGTGGCCCATGCTGTGTATAACATGTATTATGTCTCAGCTGTCAGACTGAAACCTGATGAGTATGTGTATGGAATTATGGGATATGTTGGTCTGAGCTGGACTGATACATGGGCAAACATGAGCAGGAAGCACGAACTGACAGAGTAAGAGAGAAAGCATAGTCTGGATAAGTCATTTAGTGTTTAAATGATCTGGAAACTATCAGGTCAAGGAGGTGAATTGTGTCCACAGGCGTTTGCAGTGCTGAGTGTAAAGTATCCTCCAAAAACCTTGGCAGAAGGTGAACTTTTTATATATAATTAATATACAATTGTGTTGTGTAGACTTTACCTGCCGAGCCAGATGTCCGTCGCTCCCTTTCAATTTGCATCTGATGCTGCTCCATCATCTGCCTACAGACATATATGTTAAGAAAATATTGCAGGATGAAGCGACATTCTCTTCACAGCGTTAACATGTTTGACTCCAAACTGTGCAAGATTTGTTCTTCTAGACTACTCTGACCACTGCAGTGTGTGTGTGCGTGTGTGCGTGTGTGTGTGTGATGGCGGTGGTGGTGGTGGTGGTGGTTGGGGGGGATTGGAAGGGGTTGTTTATCCATGCACTATTTTCAGTCATGTTCAGATGTCACCAGCCTCAGTAGTCTGTAGATGCAATACATACTGTTAACCACAAGGGGGCAAAAAGTGATCTGTAGATGAAATATAAGCTGTCGTTGGAGGAGGTTCATCTTTGTGAAACTTGATAAAATATGATAGAAGTGTTCCACTACATGAGCTGAATAAAGTTAATATCGCACACTGGGATCTAGGAACATTCATGGTGATTATTGATGGGGAAAAATTGAGGCCTGGATTTGCTGCCATTACAATACTTTACCAGGGATGTCAAACTCATTTTAGGTAACAGGCCATGTTACAATTAGTTCGATGTCAAGTGGCCTGACCCAAAAAAAAAATAAAATAAATAAAATAAATCAGTTTAGTGACTAATAACACAAACAATTAATCTTAAATGTGTTCATTTATGAGCGTTTACCTGAAAGGTACACTCTGAATGCCCATATGGTTTGTAGAATGTGTATCATCTACAAACCACATGATCAGATCCAAGAAAACAAATTTTCTAGATTGTGTTGTACTGTTAAAACTTGTAACTGAAATTGACTTAATTTGGATTATAAGCCAAATGTGGTCCTGAGTTTATTGCGCTGTTGGGTTTATTTGTCCCTGAGTGACTTGCACTTTTTTTTTTTCTTCAAATCTTTCAACTCACAAGAAAATTTTAATTAAGTACACACATTTTAAATTCTTTTGATGGACCGGATTAGGGCCAATCCCGTCCCTGTACATTTGACACCTCTTTGTAGAACATCAGGGGTTTCAAAATAAGATGCTGCAGCTAATAAACTCATAGCTGGTCTCATAGTTTAGAGTTGGAATCAGGTTCAGTTTCTTCACAATCAATCAGTAAAGGTCTGATCCAAAGTCTGACATTTTGCAGTCAGATATTTACTGTAATTAGAAGGAGTTATGATGTAAACCAGGCTTAACACATTGTACTGTGAATCTAGACTCTCTTTTTCACATGGGTGATGATTTCATGTCTGACTCTCAGCTGTTTAAAATGGTGATTATTATTAAGTGGGAACACAATCTCTAGTCACCTCCTCTGTGCTTCTGTCTCATCCGTTGTTGGTCCATTCTGCCGTTGACCAGCTGGACCTGCTGGAGAAGACATGGCAACGTTCAAGACATTAATTTGGCTGGATAATGCAGATGAATAAAAACAGTGCACCATAATGCATGATATTTCCATCATTTTACCTAATGAATGTTTTAATGAATGTTTAACATCTGAGTCTCTCTACCCACCATCGACCCGTTATTCAACAATCGCTGCATCCAGCAAAGCCACCAGTATTGCGGACAACCCTTCTCACATCTCATGGATTCTTCTGCCATCTTGCCATCTAACAGAAGGTACAGGAGCATCCATGCCTCACCAGCAGACTCCACGACAGTTTCTTTCCAGAGGCAGTTAGAATACTCAACACCCAGCTGCCTCTCAATGTTCACCTGGGCTAGTCAAACACCTAACCCAGTATCCAATATATACAAGCTATGTAGAGGAATAACAATAAAAACCTCACTTGACTTGAATGTATAATTGACAAAATGGCAGCATAAAGGAAATAGACAAAATATCTAAAACCATTATGCAGTTCTGTAAGTATGCCTATTAGCCTCTTCTTGGAACTGTACCTCATTACTTCCTATCCCATCTCAGACTTTACTCTGTTATCTGATGGATGGACTGAGACAGAGAGCTGCTTAGAACTAAAAACATTGCTATCAGGTTTCTCAGATGATGTCCGGGGTGCCCGGGGTGTGGAGTAGTGTTGCTGATATACTATATGTCTGCTTATCTATGTGATACAGCTTAATGTAGTTACATAGTTCTTTTCAGTTAAAGAGTGTAATGGTAAAATAAGTGTGGAATAGATGTTGAGGAATACATATATATTTTTTAAAATGCTACTGTGATTGTGAGTTTGGTCAAAGGGCTGTAATGGCTTTTTTCCTCAAGGACTGGACTTCCTCAAGCATTAGAAAAATGGCAATGCTAGCTGCTGGGTGCAAATTTAGCATGGCTTGTTTGAACTTCACACAGTGACGACGCAAAGACTGATGCAGTACAGTTTGTAATTAGCACAATATGTTCGAAAGTGTAGGCATTAAGACTAAAAATCACAGCGCAACATAACAGTTTGCTTTGAATGCTGGATTCCTGCCTGCATCATTACAACACAACATGCTTCTTCTGAAACAAATCCATGTTACACTGTCCTCCAGCAGACATCAACCGCGGTCCAGAAGCAGACCAGGCAAAGTAGTTTGAATGAAACACTTGAAAAACAATACAGCCATAGTTTTTAAACATGAACCACCTCTGCTTCTGTATCAGACTTTCTGTTGTTGCTTGTTGCAGTTATTCACATCTTTTTTTTTTTTTTTTAATTATTAGCTGAAGGCAGCTCATAATTCTTTAAGGGAAGAGTTTTCACAGACTTTCATGGATTTGTAAAAGATTTAATTTACTCTCTCTGGTCTGATTAGTGAAATGACGACATGGCTTGTTAAAAAAATTGAAATTTTACTGAAGAAAACAGAATGTTTAAAGATGACTAGACAGATAAATATCTATTTGTTCTTTGCTTCAAGTTCAAATCTCATCTGTTCACAATCTGTGGTGTTAATCAATAGTGTTATGTGAACTGCCAGTGAGAAACAACACATAACCACAAATAAAAATAGATTTATCTTATTAAATAGCAAAATGTCAAATTTGGAAGAACATTGTTAAATCAGTGCAAAGTTTCCAGATCGATAGATAAGCTGTGAAACCTTTGAGTAAGAACAAGTATAAATCATTATTCAGCAGTCAAGAAGGTGTCCACTGCTGAGTGCTGCATTTGTCTGGTCTTCTTCCCAATGTCAGAAAGATAGAGTAAGCACTTTCGGTAATCTCGTAATCAATTGGATCTGATCATGACTGATCTCCACTTGGTATAGTGCAATTATAATTCCATCCCAGATTTCCCATAATGTCATATACATCTAATACGGAGTATCAGTATTGAAGCCTATACAGACCTTAAGTTTTGGATCAGTTTTAAGCAGAATTGATATTTTTCAAGCCAGCATTTTATGTCGTGAAAAAATGCTACATTGATTGGCAAAACACAGAGCATAGACATTAAGACAAAAAAAACAAAAACAAAACAAAACAAAAAAACCCTCAGACAGTCAGCTCCATTGCTGTGAGGATGTCAGTATCAGACCAGGGTCATGTATTAACCAATACTCAGAACTCTGATATTGGTATTTTACTGAAAAAAAGAAAACCCCCCAAAGTGGTGCATCCCGAACACGATGAAACACTACACTACTGGGGTTAATGGTCTTAACTACAAATCCTTGGTCAGAAAATGAGCAAGAATGAAACAAATGCACTCCTGAGACCTCCTTTGCCACCATTTGCTCATTTACTTTTGCTGTAGTGAACTGTTTGGGGATAAACTAGAAACAGGGCAATATATAGCTTTCTTGTAGGCAAGGGTAAAATCATGATAATGATTAAAATGTTTTAGATAAAATTCATCAACTAACACATGTCTGTGTGTACAAAATAAAATAAAATATAAATAAATAAATAAATAAATAAATAAATAAATAGAAAGCTGTCTGCAAGTTTACCCACAAGGCTTAAAAATTTATTTTTATTTTTTTTATCAAAGAGAAAAACTATCCCATACTAAATTACTTTATTTATTTGTTTAATTCTTGATAACTTCCTGACCAATGATTTGTTGTTAAACAATAGAAGCTTAAGATTTTGCCAGTTTGGGTTTGGACCAATTTCTTTGCCCAGAAGTGTATTTGCAAAGGTGAAAAAATGATAGCTTTGCACAGCTGAGCTGAAATTTATGAATATATTACGGTAATGACAGAAAATGGTGAAAATATCTTAATATCTTAATATTAATTTAGAAATGTGACTCAGACACTGTTCTCATTAGCACCACTAAAAGCACAGATGATGAATATTTTGGTTCCAGAGCTGAATATTGACATCAGCTTTCAAAATACACAAAATATACTCATTACACAGTGACATGGAGGGTGTGTGTTTGGTTTGGGGAATGATGACTCATTTTCTAGTCAGTGTGCGTGACACGTCAAGCAAAACCCACATTATCTGCTCATACATCATCTGACTCATACATACAACAATCTATACACTGAAATGGCAACATGACCTGTAAATACAATGTCACAAATGAAAAATACGTTTTATATCAAGTAACCAAATGATTTCCAGATGATCTGTGGCTAAGCTGTATATACAGAAAGCCTGTCTCAGCAAATGGCCAAGACTAACACCCCAACCAAGAGTGCATCAACATAAAAAAGAAAAAAAATGTGAGTATACTTGTCCCAAAAAATTCTGTTTCCAAAAAGGCTAACAAGCAGAATGTAAAAAAAATAAACCAAACAAAACAATATATTTCACTCCACTAACCTATTTAAGGCCATGTTTTCTTAATCACACATTTTTAAGAGAAGTGCTAAGAAATAGCACTGAATAAAAGAATCCAGCCTTATTTTTTGGGATTACTTTTCCAAATGGAAACAGCTACCTTTGATGGTTAAAAATTCTTTTGAGGGGGCCATAAGGGTGTCTTCACAAAAGTAAGAACATTATACAGTACATAGAACAACCTTCAGTGGCTAACGTAAACCTTGTTGTATTGAATATTTAGCAAGAGATGCCCACAAAATATCCTTATCTGCCACACATTAGGTTTTAGACATACCTTTGTTCAAATGGGTTTGATACAGCAGCTGTGTTTCTGTAGCCATTAACCAGGGTTGTTAGGTTTCACCAAAATCCCCAGACAAAAACCATACAAAAGACCTCAAACTAACCAAGCCCCCCCAAAAAAAAAGCTATTGCATGGTCCCAGCAGTGCACATGCATTTCTGATGTATGGATATGATCCACTCTATAATCCCCCTTTCTCTCTCCCAATCTTTGTAATACACACAGATCAGCCATAATATTTAAACCACTGACAGGTGAAATGAAGAACATTGATGATCTCGTTACAATCCCACCTATGAAGAAGTGAACAGTTAGTTCTCAAATTCGACGTATTGGAAGCAGGACAAAATGGGCAAGTGTAAGGATCTGAGCGACTCTGACAAGGGCCAAATTGGGATGGCTAGACGACTGGATCAGAGCATCTCCAAAATAGCAGGTCTTGTGGGGTGTTCCCATTATGCAGTGGTTAGTACCTACCAAAAGTGGTCCAAGGAAGGACAACAGCTGCTGCGGCAGACCAGTCAGAGTGCCCATGCTGACCCCTGTCCACCACCGAAAGCGCCTACAATGGGCACGTAAGCATCAGAACTGGACCATTGAGCATGTATCTTACTACAGAAATGGTATTATTCATCACAGACACACTGTCTAGACACTGTCTTAGATTTAGAGCAAAGCCGTGAAACATCAGCGTATATAATTATCAAATAGCGACATTTAAAAATATATATTTGGTCACTTAAAAGAAATACTTTGTATTTCCATTCAATATACAATGCATGTATTTGTGAATGAGAACTTTAGCAAGATTCACATTTGTTGAACAGATAATAGAAACTTGTTAAGAGGTAGGTTTTTTATCCTTTATCATTTTTTTTTTTAATCAGAGCCACTGTTGCATAAAACAAGCTTTTTATTTATTTATTTATTTTAACTCCGTCACCGGTGTGTCTGCATTTTCACTTCACAATTTTGCTTTTTCAGATTCTATAAATACATCTGACACCTACACACACTGATGCAAACTGGAACCTTAAAACTGCAGATGTGGTGGTGTTTATTTAAAGCAAAATTCTCATAAAGAAGAAGAATAGGAAAGTGTGAAAGAAAGGAAGATCATGACCATATGTCAGGCAAAATATCACTCCTCATTCTGGGTTTTGTGACAATTCATGAAAAAGACTCCCAGTCGCTATCCCACACCCTTACGTTTTCATGGCACTACTAAGCACTGTGCTGGAAAACTGTTAAGAGGGGAGTTGTTTGTGCAGACAAAGGAGAAGCAGCGACTGGGACTGCATTTGTGAAGAATCTAAGATGTGAGTTTAATATTTGCCAAAGTATCTCTAAAATAACACTAGTCTACATCCTGTTTAGGAGCTGCAAATACAGACGCGGAATCATCTGAAAATCTCTAAGATTCCTTTCTTAGTTCAGAAAAGCTCTCTAGAACTAAGCTTGATTTCTGAATGACAAGTGGTGACGTATTATACTTCCCTAACTATATACCCAAGGTTATGTCGAGATGCAGATGAAAGCAAATGAACAGAATTTGTGCAACAGAATTTAGTTACTTCAATTTAGAAAGAAAAAAAAAACACTATTAAATACTAAATTGCTGGATTAAGAAAATGCTGAATTGAGAGAGAAAATTGGTAAGAGTGAAGCAGCACTGCTTTAGTCCTTTAAACTCTCCAGCTCTCTCACCTCCGCATTTATACTCTTTGCTCAAACAAATCTTCATCTGTCACGCCAGTACTGCAGTTACAGCTGTACTGCATGTCATCTCATAGATCACTAACTAAAATTAATAAAATAACTAAAATTTTTGCCAAAAGTATTGAACGTAACTCGAAGAAACGAGCAAAAATATGCAATGAGAAGAAAAGCACTGAAACTGAAAACAGTGCAGTCAGTGGCAAACTTTTTTTACACGATCTTCAAATAAACAGATTTCTTTGTTAACAGTTTTCTAAGCTTCGTTTTTGCTAATCATGGTTTATGAATGTGCTGTCAAGTTTACGTTCGCCATTTTGGCATAGATCTCACGTGTGGGAGGGTTTAACAGCAAATT
This sequence comes from Ameiurus melas, assembly GCA_012411365.1. Classification (NCBI taxonomy): domain Eukaryota; kingdom Metazoa; phylum Chordata; class Actinopteri; order Siluriformes; family Ictaluridae; genus Ameiurus; species Ameiurus melas. Next base: position 11,761,822 of record CM022761.1, on the reverse strand, counting down.
ACTCTCATTGCCTATTGAGATTTAGATTGACAGCTAGAGTGTCCAGCTGAGAAGGAGGATGATGACACTGATTATGATGACGCTCTGTGCCGCCCTTGAGAATTCATTTAGGAAAAAAAATTGTCGTATGAGATTACTCAAACCTCAAGCGTGGCTCAAGATCCCTTTCCAAAACCTTCACACTAACTGTCCCTCAGTGGTGGAATGAATTTCCGACCTCAATCCAGACCACAGAATCTGTCACTGTTTAAAAAACAGCTAAAGACCCACCTCTTCCATGAACACCTAACTAACCCCTAAAACGCCAAACCACATTATCCTAAAAGAAAAAAAAACCCTACTCCGCACACTTTGCTCTTCTAGAACTCAATTATAAATCTTGTATGGTAACACTACTTGTATTGTTCTCTGCTTGATATATTGCTTTGCTTGTATTTCCTCATTTTTAAGTCGCTAAATGAATAAAAATAACTGTAAATATAAATAACTACTAAGTAAGTAATTTCCACTACAAAATACAAACACTTTAAAAATACAGAGTAATACTGCGTCTAGAACGCTCCCCAAAAGTGACAACATTGAAGTCTCTACTTCCTGGTCAGAGAGCTGTCCATCCAAATCTCATGAGCCAATGAGAGTAAAGCGCTGTTAAGCCCGCCCCCAAGAGAGGTTTGTGCCAGAATGGCGAACTTGAACTTGTCGAGCGTAAATTAAAAATTTTAAAGCATAATCAAAAACTATGTTTAGCAAAAATGAAGCTTTATTTAATTTAACAAAGAACAGTGTTTATTGGAAGACAATGTAAAATTTGTGCCAAATGTTTTTCTTCTTTCTCATTGTATATTTCTTGAAAAGTCACGTTCAATACTTTTGACACAAATTTAATTCCTTAGCTAACTGGCTGCATCTCTACCACAACTCAGTGCATCTTCATTATACAATCTACATTGCATTCTGGAGTCCAATGTATGTGGTGTCCGCTTATTCTGTTGTATTTTCATTAAGATGATATTGATCGTAATTCAAAAAAGAAGCTTTTACTCATATGTTTTTAGGAGCTAACAGCGAAGCCTGTTAAAAAGAGACATCTTTTCTTTTTTTTTTTCCTTTTTAAACACCACTGTAACTGTAACGTGAACGTGGCACACTACTGCTAACTTCTCAGGGAAATAATGAAAAAAAAAGGCACCAATCAACAAAACAGCATCAGAATCATGAATATTTCAATACATATTTAATCCATTTCACGATGGAGTTTTCCATTAAAACCATTCCATGCGAATGTTTCATATCCAAAACGCCATCATCATTTGTGTTGACATCACGTGAGGTTTCAAATCGAGGTGGAAGGAGATACTGATTGATGTTTTCTGTTCAGAAATAGTTATGACAAACATGTCCACACTCATGAGCAGCCTCAGGCAGGCACTGAGCCAGATTCCTTTCAGAACCTTAACTGACGACACCAAAACAGCACTTCACAGCCGTTGCATTGTACTGTCAACATCATGCAGTATATCGTATTCACTCCCATTAACAAAGCAACATCATCGGCTAATACACCCTTCAGTAATACTTACTGCTGAGTTTTATAGCAGTGGAGGTCACCCATCGCACTGGTCCAGGCGAGAATGGTGGTCCTAGCATAGTACCCCGGTTAATACTTCTTCTGTAGTATAAACAATGTACTAAACCTGGGTTCTAGAGGACAGGGTAATATACTAAGGACCCATGTGAGTGTATCCAGACATATGCAAGCTTCTCTGTGCTTTGCATGGTAAGATACTTTCAGCAAACTCATCTCCAGTTCCATCCCCAAAAAAAGCATGAGAACATGTAAGATTGGTTCCGCGACAACTTGGCTCCATGGATATTTTAGCCAAGCTAGGCACCAATGGGAAGACGATGTTACTTAACCCCCCAACCACCCCATACGCTTTAAGTAGCAACAACCTGAAACCCAAGAAGCTCATGTGCTGTTCTTAAGTAAGTGACTACATGTAAAGGAAAAATTAACATACTAGACTGCTGCATCACAACACCTTGTAGAGTAAACAGCATCTCTGAAACTACGGTAAACTAAGACCCTGTCAGAACAGATTATTATTATTTTTTTAATGAGCATAATCCAACTATTCAAACATTAAGGTCTTATTTGAATATGAAAATAATATTCTGGTAATGTATTGGCACCAAAGAGCAATGTATTCCACATTAGATCCATTTTGACATTATTTAATTTTGAGTAATTGTTGATATATTGATAATGGCAGCTTGTGATTTCCCCCACTGTAATAAATTATACTTAAAATATCACAAACCCACTGGCTACATTGCAGAAAATCACTATGTATAGTTCAGTTAAGGCGTGGAAGAACTACAAGCTAAGCACTGGTTTCTCAGGGTTATTCTAAAAATCTACATGATTTGTTAAATTATAGTCTTAGCATACCTGGCAGCTGAGCCAAAACTGAACCTACCTGCATCTTGTGAGCTGAGCACATTGAGGGCAAAAAGCATGGCAGTGGAGAAAGTGGTGGCCTCCTCCTTGCTGGCAAAGTTGAGTCCGTAGACTTGTCTGGCATCGCGCCACTGGTGGAACGTCGGAGTGGCCTGGTTATATTTCAGACCCTTCACTATAGAGTAGTTTATCACAACCTGTCAAAAAAGAGCCGATGTTACAGGCTACAATACTGTAGCAAAGTTGATCAGTCCATAAGAGAAAATTCAGTGATGAGACAGTATAATGGTTCAGTTTAAGCCTCCATTTTACACGAATATTAGTGATGCAAAGAAAATCAAACGGTCTCACATTATATTGTGTATTGAACATCTGTGTAATTGCACATAAACTTTACGTTCAACTATACTATGTAACCACTGTTGATGTATGCACTTTTTGAGTAGTACATTTCATATGTACAATCATTTAATACACGTCATTGTCTACATACATAGTGACTAAACAGTGATTGTCCACATATTTTAAAATGTTACATTGTGTAAGAAAGTATAACAAGTAATATTTAGTATAACCACACTGGTACAGTTCACTGTTTGTCTGCGCTACATAGAATTCCAATTGTAGCAATAGTTCGTTACACTGAAACCGTTACTTCACTTATTACAGACTGCCAGTACAGTGGCCACAAATTCAGTACAACAGCACTCTTGCTTGTGTGATATAGTGCTTGGCAAGTAATTCGACGACTGTATTAGAGGGCGACACTGCAAAGTAAATAAACTACAGGTTGCACATAAAGTCCCTCTTTATATTCACATTGGACACAAAATCGATAATTTCATTATAATTCAAGAATAATGTGATCATATCATCATGTGTAACGGACATATCTGGATGAAAGTTGCTGGAAACTCACGCTCCCTGTGTTCACTCATAGTTTGAATGCCAGATATTTATCACAGAGGATTACAGACACCTTGAGGCAATAATATCCAAGAAATCATCCACAAAAACCTCCAGACAATTGAATAATATAGTAAAGTTGTCTCTATTTTTTTTTTTAAAAACAGACTAAAATATGTAATGCTGTCTGCTACGTCTGTTGTTCATAATGTTCTGTGTGGAAAGAGTGTGAACAATTCTCAGACAGAATAAAAGTATTAGACTACTAAAGACTCAAGGCACATAAACACATACAAACACTCAGGTATAAAGTCTGACATTTTAGGAGAGCCAATAGTTATGGATTTACTAAATAAGTGCTGGAAAGTGTCAGAAAGTAAACTCTATATTAGACTGTGTTGTTTTAAATTAGAAAATGGGGGGAGAAAAGCTTAATAGAATCCATTGGCAATTTAGTTTTTTGTAATTGCTGCTGATTGAATAATATGGCCAACCTCTGGTAGTTTGAGTTAAATTACTTTAGCTATCAAGTTTTGTAAAAACATGTGACTGGGTAAGTAAATTGGACTTTTCACTTGACTGGTGGGCTAGCTATGTATGTTACAGTTTGCCTACCCTGTCCATATACCTACACAACTGAATTTATAGTTTAACTCAGTGTGTCTGGTTATTGGAATATCCAAAGTGTGCAGTGGGATACTCCGTGTGTAGTTTTAAGAAAAAAGCCCCCCAAAGATCATATTTATTTTCATATTGGCCCCTGCTCTCACCTGCTGGTCCTGCAGTTTGACTCCCACCACTCGAAAGGTATTGTTAGCAGTGTTGTGGTAGATGTTGATGCGGCTGAAGCCCTGCTGGCCTGGCTTGATGGGCACCCACTTCTTGCTGGTGTCATCGTAGATCATCACAGAGGCCCTGGCCTGGCAAATGCTCTGTTCACTGTTTGGGGATGGGGGTGGGGGGCAGAAAGGAAAGTTTAAAGATTAAAAGGACTGGACAGGCTTCCCAAGGTCATGATTTGGTGTGGAAGTAGACTTGGGAAATTGAAATATGCACAGACTGACATGCTGTATGCTGACTTTATTGGTAACAATTTACAATAACAGTGCATGAAAAAGCATGCATTAATACCTGAATTAATACTTACTTAAATATGAACTAATGATAAGTTATGCAGGTACTAATCACAAACTAATGAACTAACCTTAATTATGACATGAGTCTTATGAATTCATGCGTGAATAACAATAACCTTAAATACATGTTAGTTCCTGATTGTTAGTTAATGTATTCTTAACACATGGGGTAAACTAAATCAAATCATGCTTTCTAAAAAAGAATATCAATTAAAAATATCAACTGTTTATATAATTTGAAATATGCAGCTGCGTACACAAACATCATTGGATGGCGATGGATTACTTTCATAATTTACATTCATCCTCCTTATTGAATGTAGAAAGACGCAACTGATCGGCATAGACGCAGTAAAGCAGTCAAAAGAAACAGATAATAGCATCTGCTAAACGAATAAATGTTACTGTATTAATTTAACCCTTGTTATTGTAAAGTGTTACCACTTTATTTAATAGTAGGCGATTTTGAAAGAACCTAGTGAAACATCTCAGTCTCAAAGCATTATGCAGTGTTTGCGCAGTGCTTTTCAAAAATCACGGACCCTGCTATTCGTTTGATTTTATACAGTCGCCCTGAGGGAGGAGTGGTTACACAGAGAAATATAAACAAGCCATGAATGCATGACAAGCCTTGAAAAAACAGTCCTGCCTTTACTAAGGCAATGTAGTGGTAATGTAATTACAACACTGAATGACACTGAACAAGGGGTGTTCCAGTTATCTATGGTAATTATACAGTGGGACATGAAACAGGCAAAACCATGAAGTAATTGAGAACTGCACAGCTGTGTTGATGGGCTGATAAGCAGCCACGGTTAAATTAAAGCCAAGAGTTTCTCAGATGCTTTAAATAGTCCTCTTTTGTCCATACGTTGACAGGGCACTCAATTACAAATCAAAACACATGGGCAAAACTTAGCCTCCTGAATGAGTTTTCACTTCAGTGTGTGGTTCAGCTGTGTTTAAAAATGAGGACTTCAATCTACCCCAAGTATTGCCAGGAGACTTTGACACATTAGGCGACAGTAGACATCATCAAAATTTATTTGGAAGTGCAGCTGAATTGCTGAGGTATTCAAAAAGATTAAAAACACATCCCTTAGAGGCTAAAATCTCTAGGGAATATTTTAATAGTAGGAAAAGGAAAGGGGATGAAAGAGGATTGAATAGAATTAATGCTTTTCAATGAGTCATCTTATCTTCTTATACAACAGACCATTTAGATTTCCTCACATAACTAATATTTATATTTTCAACAATAACCATGTCGTCAGAATGCTCTGTGGACCTTACCTTAATAATTTTATTTTAATTGTCTATAAACTATACTGGCTATGCCATAAAAATATATATAGCAAATCTAAGCCAAGTAAATATATGCTATATTCAGTACAGATGTATATCCAGATTTGCCACAATTTACATTACGTTTGAAGTCTGAATATTTTTAGATGTCCAATGAGAGGATAAAGATGAAAGCAGTTCTCATTATCTGAAGCTGGTCTCTGTTATGTTCTAAGTTAGGCATGGCTAATTTCCACCCTGCCTTTCCCATCGCAATCCCACCACTACCACACCTATCTCCATCAGAACTATTCATAAACATGTCCTTTAAAGTAGCTCCAGCAACATCGTTTCACACGTCCATTAGAGTAAATAATATGATACATGCTGTATTTATACCAGAACCAAGTTGAAAACGTGTATGAACCTCCAACACATTTGCATCAGTTTAAACCCACTGCTGTAGAGACTACAAGAACAATAATCTCTGACAGGCTAATGGGTGAACAGAAGCTGGATTATTGTGGAAAGAATACCCAAGTATAGAAACAGGAAGGGCATGGAAGTGCACAGGAAACAAAGTTGAGTATGTGAAAGTGTTAACTTGTCAGTTTCGAAATTCAATGCGATTACAGTCGAGGTCACAAGTTTACATATGCCTGACAGAATCTGCAAAATAAGAGGGATCATAAAAATTGCATTTTGTTTTTTTTATTTAGTTTAGATGTTTACATCTAGTCCACAAGACACAATTCGAACTGAATTTACACAAATTAACCAGTTCAAAAGCTCGATTCTTAATACTGTGTGTCGTTACCTGCATGATCAACAACATTTTTTATGTTTTGTGATAGTTGTTCAGCAGTCACTTGTTTGTCCTGAGCAGTTAAACTGCCCACTGTTCTTCAGAAAAATCTACCAGGTACTGCACAGTCTTTGCTTTTCCAGCATCTTCTGCATATTTGACCCCTTTCCAACAACGGCTATATGATGTAGAGATCCATCTTTTCACACTGAGGAAAACTGAGGGACTCATACACAACTATTACAAAAAGTGCAAACATTCACTGATGCTCAAGAAGGCAACATGATACCGTGCCCTCCACTAATATTGGCACCCTTGGTAAGTATGAGCAAAGAAGGCTGTGGAAAATTGTCTTTATTGTTTAACCTTTTGATATTTTGTTTAAAAAAAATTCACAAAAATACTCTGCTCTCAAAGATATCAAACAATTGTAAACAAAACACAGGTTTATAAAAATATATTTGTTAAATACAGGTGTACAACCACTATTGACACCCTTTTAGTCAATACTTTGTGCTCTGAGTCTTCTCCTATAATACTTGAGACCATTCCTCCATACAGAATCTCTCCACATCATTCAGCTTTCGAGGTTCATGTTGGTGGACTCTCCTCTTCAGTTCACCCCACAGGTTTTCTATAGGTCCCTAGTCAGGGGACTGGGATGGTCATGGCAGGACCTTGATTTTGTGGTCAGTAAACCAGTTTTGTGTTGATTTTGATTTATGTTATGATTATGTTATGTTAGCACTGTCCTGCTAGAAGATTCAACCACAGTCCATTTTAAGCTTTCTGGCAGAGGCAGTCAGGTTTTCATTTAATATCTATTGATATTTGATAGAGTCCATTGCCCTGATAGTGGTAACAGGCATTTTAATGGGCATTTTAATAGCTTGTGCTATTTTCTTGTAGTTGCTTACCATTTTGTGAAGCTCAACAACCTTTTGCCACACATCACAGCTATATTGCCTGGTTTTACCCATTGTTATGAATGACAAAGGGAATTTGGCCTGTGTGTTACCTCATATTTTTCATACCTGTGAAACAGCAATTCATGGTTCAGGTGTACTAAAAATGTAAAATATCAATGGGAATATACTTAAAATATATTTTTTCTCATATGAATTCATAGGGGTGCCAATAATTTTTGCACAACTATATTTAACAAAGAGTATTTTTGTAATTTTTTTTTAACAATAGATCAAAAGGTTAAACAATAATGACAAATTTTCACAGCCTTCTTTGCTCATATTTATCAAGGGTGGCAATATTAGTGGAGGGCACTGTACATTAGCAGTGGTGGCTTAGGAGCAGTGATGGCTTAGAGATTAAGGCTCTGGGTTACTGATTGGAAGGTCGGGGGTTCAAGCCCCAGCACTTACCAAACTGCCACTGTAGGGCCCTTGAGCAAGGCCATTAACCTTCAGTCTTCATATTAAATATAGTGTACTTCTTCAGTATATTTTATGTGACTAAGACCTGATTCCTGTTTTCATGACTGAAACATCACCAATCCATCAACACTTCCAGTTCTTCATTCTGATATTCTTCAGTCTGCTCGAATTACAGTGACATCTATTTATAGAGAGTACGTTCTGAGTTTTAAATCAGCTATAAAAATACTAATATATATATATAAATCAGTCAGCACAGGCCTGACAGCTTATAGCTCCCAGAAACTTTGTACATCTTATAGGCACATAGCTATTGCCAATTTCTCAGCTTGCTCCTGCTTCTTTAGCTTGATGATGAAAGGCAGAATTTCCTGATTGTATTAACTGATTCACTATTGGATACACCATCGCTAGTGATCTCTGCCAACTATGAGTATGCCTAGTAATAGCTATTTACAGATAATTGAAACCTTCATTGTCCCTTGATACATTGCTCTGTAGACTCAAAATCAAGGGTTTGATCTAGGTAATATTTTCATAAACTGTTCTACCCATCTTTGAAAATAATTGTGGTGCTGACTCTGTAAGCAAAATACTAATAATAATTTCAAAAATCAGATTCATTATCTCCCTGCGATGGACTGGCACCCTGTCCAGGGTGTACCCCGCCTTGTCCCCGATGCTCCCTGGGATAGGCTCCAGGTTCCCCCGCGACCGTTAAGAAGGAGTAAGCGGTAGAAGATGGATGGATGGATGGATGGATGGAGATTCATTATCTCTCCTATTTTTACTGATTCAAATTAATTATTTGACCTTTTTATTATTTAGTATTAATGAATATCTTTGTCCGCTGCAAAGCAAACAGCACTTGAGTACACGAGAAGGTTAAAAATGCCTGATGGGTAAGCAGCAGAAAGGAAGCTTTGTGATTACAAAGCCAACAGTCTGAATCTCATGAAGGCCTGCAGCACTGCATTAATGCTTTCACTTCTAACAGTTCCACATGACTCTCTCCACTCAGGCCTTCCAGTCATCTCTGCATTATCTGACTGCATGCTGCTGTGTGTGTAGGGTGTAGTCTGGCATTTATGCAGTTGTCTTGTCTTGTTCTTATCAAGGGTTTCTGCTTAAGGAGGACTACTTTAATAAGGCAGGTTAGGTGAAGACAATCTGATAATAAACCTAAATGGTTGGCTTGTGTTAGTGATGTCATAGCTGGTGGAGATTAAGTCTGCATTGCTAGGTAATGCCATGGAGAGAGTGTTGTTTGCAGGCTGTTCGAAAACAGTCCAGCAGGAACATAAATATGGGCGCATTATATGCATTATTGGCTTGGGAGGATCGTTTGTGTTCAAATATATATATATATATATACAGTGCCTTGCGAAAGTATTCGGCCCCCTTGAACTTTTCAACCTTTTGCCACATTTCAGGCTTCAAACATAAAGATATAAAATTTACATTTTTTGAGAAGAATCACCAACAAGTGGGACACAATTGTGAAGTGGAACGAAATCTATTGGATATTTTAAACTTTTTTAGCAAATAAAAAACTGAAAAGTGGTGCGTGCAAAATTATTCGGCTCCTTTACTTTCAGTGCAGCAAACTCACTCCAGAAGTTCAGCGAGGATCTCTGAATGAGACTATCACAGAGCAGGTGCATTTATACAGAGACTTGATTACACACAGGTGGATTCTATTTATCACCATCAGTCATTTAGGACAACATTGGATCATTCAGAGATCCTCGCTGAACTTCTGGAGCGAGTTTGCTGCACTGAAAGTAAAGGAGCCGAATAATTTAGATGACCCAAAATGTTAGTTCCAGTAACAGAATGAAAGGGGGCAAATTCTTAGGTCATCACTTCCTGTGAACAGCTCAGCACAACTGCATCAAGGAGGAATGTAAACATATACCACAATATCCATCTAACCTCAAAGATTCATTCAAATAAATCTCAAAGGAATATTATTTCTACTCGGAGAGTAAATAAAAGCTTACCCTTATGAGACAGCATAGGTTTTGGTCAAAGCTGAGAAAATGAGGATTTAAAAAAGAAAAGAAAAGAAAAGAAATGAAAAACAAGGCCTATAAGTTCCCTGTTATTAAGCAGCAGGGAATCAGAAAGTTTATGGCAGGGTTATATGAGGGAATGTGAGTGATTTTTTAGCTTGTAGGCCAGTAATTATCTGGGGAAGGGAGCTAAATCTCTGGTCTTCTGTCAGGGAAGAACACAGAGCTCGGTAAGAAGATGGATTGTGTTTCCTGAAAGATCATTAACTCCTTCCTGTTCGCACTTTAAATAATGCAGGGCACATGCAGCCTTCCACCAAGTGAAATCCACAAACACACACACACACACACACACACACACACACACATACACACACACCATCCAGATAATTGAATAGACATTCCAACATGAGACACAAGGGAATATTTTCAAATAACACAAGAATATTAATATGGTTCTGAGAAGCTCCTCTTGACCATGGAAGAATGATGTCAAACACTATTTAGTATACTACTACAATAAAAACTATTAACTGTGATAACTATTATCATACTGAATTACTGATGAACTAAAAACATACAGACTAAAAAAGCCATAAGCATTTTTAAAAGCTGTCCTGAAATGTTAAAAATGACATTAGTAGTACATTTTATAATAATTCTATATTATCTATATTATACAGCTATGAAAGACTGTATAATCTGTGTGAGTTTGTAATGTAGACCACAGTAGTCACTACTATGTATGAAGGAGACAGATGTTTCTGGTATGTCCACTACTGGACAATAATGATCTATAATGTGATGTCCTTGAGCTGCTGTTGGTCGCTCTGACAATCCTGTAATAGTAATCTACAATCAGCAAATCTAGAACGCCTCATAACCACCTCATTAGAAGTACTCAAGCTTTACACCGATAAATCTTTTATATAATTAACTCACAGAGCAGCATTAATCCAAAAAAAGGGCGTAGGGAGTTTGATGAGTGTTGGTATAGCAGTATTACACGAAGGCCAGATATCTTTTAAACCAAGACTATCTGCATGCCCTTACAACACCTGTCTCAAATATCCTTGCAAACAGTGATTTATTAAAGTAAGAGTGTTTAAAGTGTAAATTACATTGCTTCTGCTTGAAACGTAGTTCTTTTGCTTGGTAGGTTCTGGTGTAATTTGTTATCATCCAAACATAGCTACCCTCTCATTGTACCAACATTGAGATGTCCTTCAGTTTAGCTATGAGAACTAATTACCTTAATACAGTTTATGAAAGTGACATTGTGGTTGCAGACTTTTAATAATGGATCAATAACGATACTGATATCAAGGATCAGCCTGATACTGTGCTCATTTACTCATACTTGTAAAAATGCTCCGGTACCAACATCCGATATCATGTGCTACTATGTGTACACTGTCATGCTAGTTCACATCCTGCTAGTTCAGTATAAGCCCAAGTTCAGTATAGATAAATGTTTGTGTAGAAATCAGTCCAATGTGGCCAAAATGCTTGATTTTGCTGCGTCTTATTTCAAAATTTGTGAATCAACTTGTGCAGGTTTTTGTGCTTTTCTTGAGGAAAACTACTTAAATTGTATGAAATTGTTTTGACTTTCACAGTGATGTTTGTTGGTAAATGAGACCTTTTAGCTGTATTCATGTCTGATGCATGTGAATCAAAGATATCTTTGGCTGAATGAGTGTTGTGATGACGTCACATGATGCGTCTTGGCCCAAATCTGCAGAAAGTGCCAAACAGCGGCATTGCTGACCTTTATGCCTTTTCTTTGCAATTAAATGGTTATGTGACTAACACAGCTTTTTGTGGAAAAGATCAGCTATGTTTTGTAATTCTGGATTTTATGGGCGGCTGTGACTCTTTATGGGTTGTCCACTAATCGTAGGGTTGGCAGTTCAATTCCTGGCCCACATGACTCAACATGCCGAAGTGTCCTTCGGCAAGACACTGAACCCCACATTGCTCTTGATGACAAGTTAGCACCTTGCATTGCAGCTCTGCTACCATTGGTTTGTGAGTGTGTGTGAATAGCTGAATGAAACAGTGTAAAATGCTTTAGATAAAAGCGCTATATAAGTGCAGACCATTTAGCAGTGTGTTCACTATTGTATTAAATGTCTGGCAGTTCTGTGCAATGTACAATTTCACCAGCAATGTATTCACTAATTAAAGAGAATAATATATAATGAATATGTTGGGCACTCAGTTTCGTAACAATGAACCTAGGTTGATATATTTTGGAACATTTGGAATTAGTGATATTATTAGCATTTTATGACCTATACACTGAGCACTGTAAAGATATTTTACTCATTACTAAAGCATATGAAGGAAAATACATCTGCTGATATATTGCAAAATCAAATTAATCCAATTAAATTACCATTTTTACTACCTGGTTATTATGCATATACCTAACAGAAAGTATGTTAATATCAAGATTATTATTATTAGACCAATTTTTATTTATGTCACTTAAAGCTGCAGTATGGAACTTTTTTGTACATTTTTTTTTACATAAATCAATTATTGAGCAAGTATGTAAAAATGTTTTTAATTTTTCAAAATAAGTCTCCTTACCTTACCCAACTTTGCAACAATAAGCTTACAATGATAATGAGTCTTTATTGGTCACATGTACATTACAACAACATGAAATTATTTCTTTCCATACCCCAGAATGTTAGGAAGTCTTGGTCGGAGCGCAGGGTCAGCCATGATACAGAGCACCTGGAGCAGAGAGGGTTAAGGTCCTTGCTCAAGGGCCCAACAGTGGCAGCTTGGCGGTGATAGGGCTTGAACCTCCAACCTTCCAATCAGTAATCCAGAGACTTAACCGCTAAGCCACCACTGCCCCTGTATGATGATTTATAATTTGAGATGTCGGGTCGGATTTTGCGGGAAATGTCAGTTTGACGTCATCAGCCTTTGCGTGGTTACGTCACATCCATAAACAGAAAGAAGAAGCTACTATATCAGTGTGTGGGTGTGTAATTAATGATGTTGCCCCACATTTCCATTGCCTGCCATATATGTTCCATGCTGTAACCATTGCCTGTTTTTGGATTTATTGATTCTTTGGATTACCCATTGTTTTGTTTGCCTGGTTTGACTGTCTTTCGGATTACTGACCTTTATCTGCCTGCATATTACGTCTCATTGCCTGACGATTTGGATTGTTTGTTTGTGCGTTTCAATAAAGTTCCTGCACATGGATCCTACCACTGTCTCCACGGTGGAGTGGTTGTAGCTTGTCTTTACAAGAGTTGCTTAGAATTTAAACATGTCATCTAGATGGCTGCTTTTAATATGGATAGTTCTAAACATCCGGGTTAATCAGTTATTGTCAAAACCAAGAAGCCTCAAACTGCAGATAGCCTGCAGTCAAAAAGGGAGAGTGACGGAGCCCGTGAATAAATATCAGCATGGCTTTTGAGAGGTGACGAAAACTCAGAGATCTGAAGGGATTGATGACTGACACAGAGTTGGCTTTTTTCTGCTGAACATGCTCAATAGCTAGCTAACGTTAGCACGCTTATTTGGTTGATTCAGCTAGGTATCGAGTTTCCTTTTTTGTTTGTTTGTTTGTTTTGCTATCGTCGATGTGATAAATTGTACTTATTTTCTGCTAGCTTTGAGAGAGAGCAATTCAACTCCACCCCACGAAAACCATATCCACCGCCACCTCTGTCAAGTATTGGAGCTACTATAAAACCCATACTGTACGAATACCTCAAACCATCAGATTCATCCATGTAGAGGAGCAGTGTGTTGTGTTCTGTTGCTGGGGGTAATGCAGAACTCGCCCTTTATCTTTCCAAGAGAAGCACGTGTGCAAGAACATTTACCCTAAGCAGCTCTTTCTGCAATAACAGCATAAATTACACATGAGCTTTTACAAAAGATCCCACAAATGACGTCCAGGAAACTTCCACAGATGTCCATCAGTAAACAGCACTGATGTAGTGGTATGTATTACCTATGAAGAACATAGATAGAATATATCCTAGTTGCCACCCAGGACCTAGGTTGAGACACCATCATCACAAATGTTGTCAAGTTTTCTAAGCAATCATAAAGCAATGGAGGCGATGTGGATTGGGAAGAACACGATTCTGGAGTCAGTATTAGTTTACTTTTTAAGCAAAACTAGTCACTGTAACCGTCTTGTTTGTTTTAAGTTTAATGCGTCACATGACTGTTACATGACTAAAAAACATGTTATTGTTTCTGAATATACCGGCTTTTTTCCAGTCCACACTACAATGCGTAAACAGCGTTTTCAAATGTATCCACTTGGGAGAGTGTTTTTGCTGGACAAAAACGGTGCCTCAGTGTGGACGGAAACCCAAAATGTTGAGAAAAAGATGCCTCTGTGGTAGGTAGAAGTATAGAGAATGGAAGCGAGCATCCATTTCACAACTACAACTGTAACAATGCTGTTTTCCTTGGTAGCAATATGTTCCTTTCTACAATGTCTTTCTATCTCTTTCTACAAACTGGCGTGGAACTAAACCAGGATTCACCCGATACATCATAATCTGCTCACTCTAGTCAGAAAACCAGATATGTACGAAGCTATAAGCTTGCATCTCAGTAAATATGGCTGGAAAGCCAGCAAGGATGTGTACTGAGAGATCTAGAGAAGAGCAGTCTAAAGCACTTAGGGATGACTGAGTGGTCTACAGTAGAGCTCTACTGTATAGCAAAGACGTGCCATGGGATTGGATTGCATTTGTGAGGGATTTGGGCTGTTAGTGGACGTGCCCTGTGTCCAACCCTGAGGGGGATTACTACATCATACAAGCAACCCCCCGTCGAGAAAAAGGTTTATGAAACATGGACACATTTAGAGCTTCATGGCTGTTTGTATCATACACAGATATACAAAATTACTGTCAGAAACAATCCCAACTCGTACACATCTACATTTTTTATCATTTTACCTTAAAAAAAATACACACACATACACAGACACATTTTGTCCTCCAACAGTACTA
This sequence comes from Ameiurus melas, assembly GCA_012411365.1. NCBI lineage: Eukaryota > Metazoa > Chordata > Actinopteri > Siluriformes > Ictaluridae > Ameiurus > Ameiurus melas. Next base: position 11,746,806 of record CM022761.1, on the reverse strand, counting down.
AAAATGTAAATTTGATAAAATATCAATTTTATATAAAAGCTGTTTATACATTTGTTGTAAAGGCAACAGTAAATCTGTAAATTCGTTGTAAGGCTGACCGTACAGGGGTGAATAAATAACAAATATATTAGCTAGCACATCAGGCAAGTAAAAGATCCGGTCCCATAGATCTGGCTGCCCAGAGACGTAAATGGCTCAGTAGGTTAAAGGGGGGTACCTAATCTAATGTAATAATGTATGGTGAGCTAGTTAGCTAGTTAAAGTCATTTATACAGACTAAGGGAAACATTAACATTTAGCATGATCGTGCTAGGGACATGTCATGTCAGGAGTCATGAGGGTTATGTAAGGGTAAATCTGTACAACTATTATGCAGCCCAAATAGTTCTATAAGACAGAGAGCTGCATTTGAGAAATGTAAAAAGAAAAAGATCACCCATATCAATGCACATCACAGGAAAATTGCTGCTATTAGTACAGCTAGATGGCTTCATAAGCTACATTCTTGAAAATGATTCACAGAGCTAACCACTGGCTCTCACTGAAGTGTTGTTTCGTGTCCAGCAAACTATGCTGTGCAGGTTATAACGTTACCATTTGGAAGAGCAACACAGAACCTACACCAGAACCTTCCAAGGAATAAAATTACTTTGCAGAAGTGAGCTCTGCATTAGTTTTCAAGATATTTTTGTTGATCCCAGGTCTCTGCAGCTCAGTTTTTTATTTTATTTTTAATAAATTTACTTTTGAGAATCTGTTTTTTAAATTATTATTATTATTACTGTGGGGTTTCTGCAGTTCAATAAGAAAGAAGGATGAGAATAAGAATGACTTTAATCAGTTTAAAAGTAATTCTGTAACATGTAAAATGAGTACAAAGTGAATAAATGTCATCTTTATTAAAACTTTCTTAAAACTTTGTCATGGTTTTGGAGAGTCAGAGACGGGTGCATGTGCAGAGTTCAAGTTTTAATGAGGATGAGAACAAAATATAAAAAGACACGAGGCGAGAGAGCATAACCTGACAACTAAGGACAGAAAAAGCAAGACCAAGAGTGTGGTGCAAACAGTCAGTACGTTTACATGGACAACAATATTCCGATATTAACCCGATTAAGACAATACTCTGATTAAGAAACTAGCATATAAACAGTGATTACTGATAACCTGATTAAAGTCATACTCGAAGTAAACACAAATCGAATCAAGACATGTGGAGTATTACTATTTTAGTCGCATTATCGAAGTGCATTATAGACATGTACCTTAATCACACCTTAATCACACTATTAACATCGTGTGGGAATTTTCACCGCATTTTGTGACAGAACACATACACACACGGCAAAAAAGAAAGCACGGCTGCGACAAAAACCGCGTACTTACATGCTATATAGTAGCCAAAATACATGTATTTCACCTACTATATAGTAGGTAAGTACGTGGTTTGTCCATTCGCACATATAGCATTAAAAATAATTAACTGCACTTGAAGATTTTGTAAAATTAAAAATAAAAACACCCCAAACTGTATACGGTACCATAACGAAGACGAACTGTATGTCAATACGTGAAATTCTGGAGGGAACATCGGACGGCGTGGTGTGGGGACGTAATGACGTGTCGTTAATCACTCCATGTCTTATAACATGTACACCGGGAACATTAAACTAATACTCTAAAAGCAACTCATGTAAACACCTTAATCAGAATACTGTCTTATTCAGAATAAGGTCAATAATTAGATTACTGCTTTCCATGTAAATGTAGTCAGAGATTATATACACACAGGTGCTTGTTAACAGGAATAAAAATCAGGTGCAAGTGGTCATGTGATGCATGTGATGGATGTGATGCAGAGGTGCAGTGGCTGCTGGGAACTGAAGTCCAGAGCTCCCTCCAGCAATTCATGACTGGTGAAATGTCTGATAGAAATGTAGTTCAGGGTATTTTCTTTGTTGTTTACTGAACTGCTGTGGCTTGATAATACAGTGCAGATAGTACAGTGCATTTACACTAATAACTGAATTGATGCTACTTTTAAACAACAGTACAGTGCCTATTTGCTGAACTGTATTTCACAGCATTTTTGTAGTAATTTTTGTAAAACAAATATAGTTTTACAGCGGCAGCTTGTAATTTTTACCGCAGCCTATTGACACCTTAATTGTCAGTAATTTTCTGTAAAAAAAAAAAATCTAAAGGATTTTTGTTTTGTTTTTTACAAAACGCTCATAAACATCTCTTGCTCTGGGCTCAGATCTCATCACGAAGTCACAAATTTAAAAAAAAAAAACACTACAAACTTCTCACCCCAGTCACATAATATTAGCAATTATGACATAATCTCCAAATGTATAGCTCATGGTCCTAATGTTCCTAACTCCCCTACAGACCCAGAGTAATGATACAAACACAATTGCTGTTACAGAACATTTAACAGCCCCCCATCACCAACACCAACCACCACCCACCCCCACCTCCAAAAGCCCCAGTGTTAAGCAGCTCTGTAATGAGAGCGTGCAGTGCAGGAGGTGAGCTAGGAAGTGGTTTCCATAGTGACAATGAAAGTGGACACATGGCAATCTCCTTCCCCACTGAGGCTAGAGAGAATAGCAGCTGTTAGTCGCTCATTCACAAATCTTCATACATACAGCCTAAGGTTTCTGTTTGAAAAATGCATGTTACCTGAACAGCCATCGGAGACAAGCTGACGGGAAAGAAGAGATATTACTCAAAGTAAGTGAAGATTCAGCAAAGCTTCTCAAGGTCACGGACTGTCACAGCACCAGTGTTTTGAAAACATTGTTTTCCTTGCCTACTCTTTCCTTGAAACATGAAGATTAGCAATTAACAGTAACTAATGCATCTTGTTCAGAGATGTCAGTCTGACATAATGGTGTTCAACAGAAATGAGCACCAACAGTGCTATAGGTGCTGCAGAAGTTTCCACTAAATGGCCAGACACAAGCGCAGTAGAAGCCATAATAAAAGTGTTTGAATAATCGTTAGTACGGTATACAATGCAAAGAACACACACTACCACTAAGTTACAGTACATCTCCCTACTCACTTTAAAGAGCACTGATCAATATTCCTTACTGACCATTACATATAAATTGGTATTATCTGAGGAACATGATAAAACAAAAAGCTAAAATCTGCTGACTGCAAAGCCTAATGCAGGCAGGCGCCATTTCTCCTGGGCAGGTATTGCAAGCATTAAGTTAATATTATGGTTTGGATCGGAAACCACAGCAAGTCACTTGGTGTGTCAGAATGTACTTTGCAGCTGCCTAAAGTAGCACTGGGTCCAGGGCCACAGTTTGGCATGTTTTCCTATTGTTCTTGTTTTCCCTGGGTTCTTCGGTTTCCTCCCACCTCCCTGTGTATGTGTGTGTGTGTGTGTGCTGCCCTACAGTAGCCTGGCGTCCCATTTAGGGTGTTCTGCCACTTTGTGCCCTGTGTTCCCAGAATTAGCTCTGGATTTACCATAACCTTGACCAAGATAAAGCAGCTACGGAAGATAAAGTCCAATAGTCTTTAAAATGTAGTAAGCAATTTGGCATATCAGTATTTTCCATCCATCAATTTTCTGTACCACTTATCTAGTCATGAGGAGCCTGGAGCCTGTCCCAGGGAACTCGGGACACAAGCTGGGGGCACCCTGGATGGGGTGCCTACCTATTAAAGGGCACAATCACACACACACACACACACACACACACACACACACACACAATGGATAATTTGGAATGGCCAATTAGCATACAACACATGTCTTTGGACTAGGGGAGGAAGACAGAGTACCTGGAGGACCCAGGGTGGCATTTACACCTCGGAAGATGCGAGACAAGCATGCTAAAGACTAAACCACCGTGCCCCACCACAATTTCAGTATTTTGTCAGTCTTAACTAACATTATGAGACAATTATGAGACATGCAGTACTGGACTGTAATATGTTCCTTGCGTGTATAAATGTAAACTCCAAAACTCACTCTATCTAGGCTGTCTGAAACATTCTTGTATAAACAAATCAGCATGTCTGTATTTCATACATTTGTAACTTTGACTTAACTAGCAAAGTAGAATGAGATGATGGAAATTTAGCTAGCTACCAAACTAATATAGATAACCTGCTCACTGTCATCTGGAAGCATTGTCCCTACATTCACATTAGTAGGTGCTCATCGCGTGTGATATGTAGTTAAACACAAATTAAATAAAGCACTAATCAGTGTAAACAAAATTCTTTTGATTTCCGTGTTACATGCTAAGCTTCATACTAGCTTTGTTGGCAGATTAGCAAAGCAAGAAGAGGCACCAACTTTCTCTGCCTTCCAGGTTTTATTTTCCTTTGTGATAAAATGAAATCATGGTTATATGTTTTTAGCAATTTTTTTCCCATAAAATGGGAAATGGGAACTAACTGAATGTAGAATTTAAAGTTCTGAGTGTATAACTAAAAAAGCGTCACACCACACCTGCCATATGATTGGCCCAAGGAATCATTCAAGCCACTCATTTGGATTTGTCACTGTACCTCATCATACCTAATTTCCAAATGTTGTTTGTCGCTGTCACTAAAATTATGGCAGCCTGTTGCTTGCTATTGTGAACATAGCGATAGGTTAAAAGAGTAAAAAAAAATCTTTCTACCATAAGCACCAAAGAAAAAATTCTACTCAACGCACCTTTAAATAGGAACACAGAACGAGGTAGAGACAGTATTGACTCACAGCTGCTGCTGGCATGGATGCTTATGGAAACTTTCCCAAATCTGTCCTTTCCAACAACATACTTACACTTCCTGAAAAGGTTCCCAAGTTAGTGCTGTCTCTATTCTTCTGCACAGCAGCTCTTCTCTTTTGAAAGTCTCAAAACATTTTCCTATTCACATGGACCTTCATTGCATGTGTGTGTTTATACCATACAATTTGTGTTCTATATATGTCATTCTTCACAGATAATGAGGCAGCAGGAAAATCTGGAGGCACATGCAGTAATGAAAGCTATTATTTGACAGCTGTTCGTTGGCTTCTATCCACTGCAAAGTTGTTGTTGCTTCAAAAAAAAAAAAAAACTCTACACGTCCATGCCTTTAAAGCTCACAAGAACGTGAGAGGTCTGTTTCTGTTATGGCTCAGTGTGAGAAAACTAATCAGCTCATTCTTCTGGAAGAACAGCTGGCGAGACAAATCAGCATGCCTGGCTACCACATTTACTGTTTGAGTGTGTGTGGTTTAGTGTAGCTGAAAAGAAGAATTTAATGTAAGGAGCTGCTACAGAGGTCAGCCAGGAGACCTTACACAGGAGAGCAATAGTATGCAAAGAGGAATGGAGAGAAAGAAGAAGAGGAATAAAAGTATGTGACAGCTACAAACCAGTAGTCTTCTCCTTCTGACAATCATTTCTGTCCACAGGAATGACGGGTGGAGGAGGAGGCTGGAATAATGCTTATGCTGAACAACCACATGATCCTTCTAACTACTGCAAGCACGCACACACAAACACACACACTCACAGTAAAGCCCACAAGCAGAGATTTCTGGAATCAATAGACTTCACACAAGATTGCTTAACTGAAAAACAATGTTGTGTTTATGGTGGCACTCAGTCTTACACATGTCTTACAATCTAAAATTTATTTTTAAAGACTGTAACCCAGATAACACACACATCCAACATCATCACAAAGTGCCCAAATTACATCTCGACAACGTCACATGCAACTCGCTTGCTAGAATGATGTTTTGGACCATTTTTGGACAGTGTACATTTTTAATATTCTGCCTTATATACAGGGTGTCCCAAAGTCTCCATACATTAAAATTAACACATTTTAGCAAAAATGTTTTCCAAAACTTTTCATACTTTGTTTATATTATAAATATATATATATATATATATATATATATATATATATATATATATATATATATATATTTATTTGTTTGTTTGTTTGTTTGTTTGTTTGTTTATTTATTTATTTATTTATTTATTATTATTTTATTTTTTTCCAGGTACATTTACATTTAAGACATATCTGTCTTAAAACTCTGTTGGGTAGATAATATAGTAAGAGAAACACACGGACAACACAAGTAGATAGCCTTTAAGAATGCTTTTGACAAAAGAAGAACGTATTGAATTCATTCTCATCGTAAGGTTGCGATGAACTTTAACAGGAAACATCACAGGCGAGCACATCACACACAACACTGTTACCAAGCTTATTAACAAATTCAAAAAGACTGGAAGTGTTGCGGACCGACTGAGAAATGGAGGTCCACGAGCATCCACTGACGAAGGCACAACCGACATGGTGCTGGCAAAAATAGTCCCCTATGTATGGAGACTTTTGGGACACCCTGTAGATTCAGGGTTATTTTGTCACTGTCAGTCATTAACTGTAAGTTATGTAGCTTAATCACAGGAAGAAATTTGCATGAAGTGAACGCAAGCTGAATCTGCTTATCACAGTGCTAGTATGGAAATCAAAATAAATGATCACCAAGAGGGTGTGCTGTCTTGCTTGATTACTTTTAAGTATGTATAGTAATTCCAAAATCAGCATCATTAGCATATATAAAAACAAGGGGAGAATAACATGACTAAAGACATGGCTAAAGTCACGTACAACAACGTGATCACTTTTGCCCATGTTTACAAGCATGTGATAAAGGCTTTAGAGACATAGCCTCTAATGATTGTTCTGCCTCCTGAGACACTTCACTACACCTGCGACATCCAGATCTAGTGATCTGAAAATATCACCACACACACATGAACAGACTACACACAGACACATCCACAGGGCCTCCGTGAGTCACTGAAGTAAACGCTCTCACAGTCAGTCTACTAAAATAGCCCTTCTGAACATTTTCAAATTCCCACTATGCGCATATGGTGGACAGGGGGAAAGAATGCAGATTCATCTTACCATGATAAAGGACAACTTCAAAACCTAAAAATAACCCACATTAGGAAGATATATATACACACAAGAAAGCTGTGGGTTGCATAAATTCTTGCCGCCGACCGGTTGAGTTTTTTTTCACAAGAGAGGACGTCTGCTGGAATAGAGAGCTATTTGAGACTTCCTTTTGGCAACAATTAAAAAAGAACATCTATAAAGAAGAGCAAGGAACCGCTTAAGGCAAACTTATGAGTGTTGAGGATTTGGGCTTAACAACTAAATGAATTATAATAAATAAAATAAAATAAATAGTTTACACTAAGACTGGATTACTAGTTCTGCAATAAAGGTTCTGTGATGGTGACCAGAAGATTGAGTTCAATCCTATCAATGGTAATAGTTCATCATGGTTCATATTTGCTTGAATTATAATTATGCCTCATAAAAAATGTCGAATGAATGTAAAGTATTGGTGTTAGAGCTTGCATTCAGAATTTTTTACAAGTTTTCCCATATAAAATCACTCTTGTGGCACAGCAGATAAAATTGCCCTCTCACAGCTTCACGGTCCCCAATTCGATCCCGAGCTCAAGTGAGTTCTTCCCATGTCTAGGTGGGTTTCATTTGGATTTTCCTCCAGTTTCCTCCCAAAAACACCAATAGGATGATTTGCACTCTAAATTACCACTAGGTACAAATGAATGTATAAATGTGTATGAATGTGAGGGTGTGGTGGCCTGAGATGGACTGGGGTCCCATTTTGGTTATATTCCCACCTTGTACCCACTGTTCCTAGATAAGGCTCCGGATCCACAGCTACCTTACCTTACATGTTTTATTCTCTCCTTTTGAACAAAGCAAGGTGAATTTTAGGTGTGACATACTACTGCTCACTCTGCTGCACTTACCATAACAGTTTATGTCCAAGACTCACCCATTGTTCAGTGAACAATTTCACTTACTGTACAGTCTGTATAGGATTTCAAGTATTGAGGCTTTTTTTCTAAATTTGCGATGAAACTTCTATAGGTATTTGTCCTTTTTTTGCAGAAAACTACTCAAATTGGCAAAATTGCGATTGCATGAAATTGTTTTGCACGGTCTTTTGCAGTGATGTTTGTTGGTAAATGAGACCTTTTAGTTGTACTCGTGTTGTGATGATGTTACATGACTGCCCAAATCCACGGTAATTTAGAAAAATTGCATGCTCCTCCGAATACTGCGGCGTTTTCTTGATTTTGTGTTCATTTCTGCAATCTCAAAATCATGGAATCCTGGAAGGACTGAGTATAGGCTAAAGCCGGGGGCACACTGTGCGATTTGTGATAGTCCTTTGCGACTGTTGCTTGTCAGACTGTACGAACATAATCCCCACTGTAAGCCATGTCACACTGTAGGATCTCAGTTGTCATTAATGTCAGATGCAAAAATTGAACGCACACAAGAAGACTTGTATGGAGGAGGAGAAGCCACACTTCAGGACTGTGCCTCAAATCTTCTGCCACTGCCAGAATTTCATCGGAGGAAAAATTTGATTGTAACAACTGTTAATCGGCTGTCGGGGACCGCGTCAAACTAGCAACCAAAGACTTCAGATCTTAGCCTAGGATTATAGGAATCTTTCAGGATTCTCAAAATTTGTCTCAGACGACCAAACCGTGGCCAAAATCGTACAGTGTGAACCCGGCTTTAGTAGCTAAAAGAGTCTGCTGTAATCATAAAGACACTGATGCTCTTACTGAACAACCTTTCAACACACTCAGTACTGTTTGCAGTACTTTGCAGCATACAATTCTTGATTGTCATAATCCCACTTTCAGTCATAAGTCAACCAGAAGTCTTCCTAATTTCCTTGCCCCTATCAGCATTGTGGCCAGTGGATCTAAATCTGCATCTAGAGGTCTATGAAGCTGTTTTGTGACAACGTCTACTGTTAAAAGCTCTATATAAATAAAATGCAATGGAACTCAACTCCAGCAGTGAAACATACCGAAAGGAAAGACGTGTTCATCTTCATTGGATATCACTCAGCACTATAATGAACCATTTCCAAACTAGTTTGTTGCTAGGCGTCCTGCCATGCTGAACGTTTATTCTCTTAAGAATTCAGCACCTGTGCTCAACATCCCAATTGTGACGTCATCAAGACTCATTGCGTCGTCTGACAGTCACTACAATTACATCATTTTTATTTCTTTTTTGAATTATTATATTTAGTACACTCACGATCCTATTAGCCAGTATATGAGGTGATGGGCGGATGTTTATTTATTTGCACTGTATAGCCTACAATTTCCCCCGATAATACTGTAATAATCAAACCGTTCCGGATACACATGACCATATATGGTGGCTCATATTCCCAGAGCACTGAATGCATAGCCTGTAATATGGATCATAATAAAGGATGATGATCTTTGGGCGTTGAATGAAATATAAAACACACCCTGATTTCTGTCAGCACAACAGGGGGACAGGTGATTTCACAGGCCCTCTGTGATCGGACTGTGCATCAGACATCTGCAGTTAGATGAGACACGGATATAAAAGCAGATCGCATGAAATCTCATCTGTCATTTCCTTCATGTTTCTAATGTCAGCCTCCATGTCGCTCTGATTTGCTGCACACGTTGTCAACAAATACGCCAAACGATCGCTTACCTCATTTTAACGCCGTTTTCCACGAGCTATTAGACAATAAGGAGGGAAATGCAATGCAATATCGGTCCCCGCAGAATCACCGGCGCATTTGATCGCGTGTAGGCCAAAGTCAGACGTGCAGTTCAGTCGTATAAGATGAAAGCGTTGAGCTTTTTGTTTGTTTGTTTTTAAAGAAAATAATAATAATAATTATGGTTCTCAGGCGAAGTGATGACAGCGGCGCTCCGTCAGTGATGGGCGACGCAGCCCTCTCAACAGCTCAGCCAAGTCAGCAGCGTCTGCATTATATCGCAATTTCTCATTATATACATCTAAAACATATTCCATGTTCAGACAACGGTCGCGCCCATAACATCGTCAATAATGAATCGTGTGGCGAAAAGCGCTCCGGAGATGCCGTTTTAACTCCCTGCTGAATTTGGGCCAGCCGGTTTAAAGGGAGCGAGACTGAATATTGACCGTAAAACACTTCCCCCTAGTGTCAACTACGAGATACTGCAACGTCTGTGTTAGAAGGTGTGGCGGTTATTCTGCCTGTCGCCTGGGTTAACTTCTTCACATCAAGACATAGCTGACTGCGTTTATTTGTATTACAACAACTCTCCACGTTTCCTTTTTCTTTACTTTCATTATCTTTTTCTTTCTTTCTTTAAACCGAGCACAATCCAACTAAGCTTCCCTGACTCTTGCAATGCGCATGCGCGACAGTTTGACGGGACGTCACGCGGTGAGTAGGCGGTGCCCTCTTTGTTGGATTATCAATATTATTAAGCAGTACTGTAATGCTGTAGTGTGGATTCAAATTTTAGCAAAAATATATAAAAAATTAATAAGTCGCTGGGCCACTCTGCCAGCAATCATGAATAGTTATAAGGATGAATAATTGTAATAATCCCCTTCAGCTGTAGCTAGTTGGTTTGAGGCAGCTTCTGTTGATTTTTCCCCTAAAAATATCTACATAAATAATAATAAATGTGCTCCCTTTTGACAAATTTAATCTTGGTCTGACCAACCACCAGCTGCCAAAACACAGGCCGAACTGGTACATCACAAGTTATTTTCCGGCTTACTTATTACTTGACTAAATTGAATTTCCTGTACATTACAAGTTTCAGATTTTCTAATTTCCTTGCTATTGTCCTAATACTTCCTATTTATTCAACACCAGTTGTGACCTGTGGGATGGTAGATGGTAACTTGTTGGACTATGCTGGATTTTTAGCAGGGTTAGCACCCAGACCTCTAAAAATACTCAGTGAGAACTGAGCAGAGATATCCATGTCCCGATTTAAACTGGCCCATAAAAAGATGTTATTATCAGTCCACCTTTATATAGCCCATAACTATGCAGGAGGCCTTCTGTATAGTTGGACAAAATAAGAGAAATAGTGCATGAAAAATTACACATACAGCTGTAACAGATGAGTTAGTCAGTGTGTCAACATTTTTTTCACAGTAAATATATTTCCAATGAGGTTATTCACATAAAATTTTCACCAGACATCAGTATTAACTCAAGAAATCCGCAAATATAAAGAATTCACAACATTAAAGTCCATAAATAAAGTTATGTGTAATAAAGTGGAATGACACAGGAAAAAGTACATGCTAAGAAAAAGCAGTTCTTCAAGGCAAGGTAAGGCAAGGAACCACCTGAAATCTGTAACTAATTATACCGCTGATCTGTGCTAATTACTATCAACTGGGTTAGTAAATCGATATTGATGGTATTTAAAAAGGTTTTTCGTTACCAAGATGTCACACAAGAAACATCTCATGATGGGTAAAAGCAAAGAGCTCTCCCAAGACCTTCAGAACCTTATTGTTGTGAAACATGTTGATGGAATCAGATACAGACATATATCAAAACTTCTGAATCTTCCAGTATGCAACTTTGGGGCCAGTATCTGCAAGTGGAAGCAACATCACTTCATCATCAACCGGAAACGCACAGGAGCACCTCGCAAGATTTCTGACCAGGGAGTCAGAAGAATAGTCAGAAGAGCCAAGGACCACTCGGAAAGAGCTCCAGAAACACTTGGAGGCAGCAGGTGCCATCATCACAGAGAAAACAATAAAACAATAGGCAATGCACTCAACTGCTCACGCTCACCCAGCAAGACTCCATTACTAAAGAAAAGGCAGTTGGAGCCCTTTACCGGGAGATTCTTGAGAAGAATCTGCTGCCATCCACCAGGTTTATGAAGATGAGACGTGGGTGGTCCTTCCAGCACGACAACAATCCAAATCATACAGCAAAGCAAACTCTCAACTGGTTTCAGATAAAAAAAAATCAAGGTGTTAGAATGGCCCAGTCAATCACCTGACTTGAATCCAATTGAACATTATTTAAAGACAATATATTTTGAAGAATGGACCAAAATCCCACCTGAATATTGCGGCCCATTAATTTATTCATACAGGAAGCGTTTTGAAACTGTCACTACAAACAAAGGCTTCAACACTAAGTATTAAATCAATTTCAGTTCGCATGATCAATACTTTTTCTCTGTGTCAATCTGCTTTATTACATGTGACTTAATTTATGTACTTTAATGTTTGGATTTCTTTATGTGTATGGTTTAATGAATTAATACCAAAGTCTGCCAAAAATTTAATCTGAATAGCCTCATTGGAAATATATTTACTGAAAACTTGTATTCAATACGTATTTCCCCCACGTTATTCGACTGATTGACAACTAACAGCATGTAGCTCAACTATAGAAGAGGTCTGACAACTGGCATTTTGGTATGTGACATTCAAAATATCACAACAAACAACAAACAGTTCTAAATATGCCAAATAGTGGATACCTGGATAGCAGATGCATCAGTTACAAAAACTAGGACAAAATCAAAAGTAAGTAGCATGCAGCATGTCAAAACTGGAGAAATGCCATCAGCAAAGAGTGGTCACTGACAAGAACAGACACTTTACAGAGTTGCTAAGTGCCCAAAAAGTATAGCCGTAAGGTTAACCACAGAATTGAATGAGCACCTCTTAATAAAAATTGTATGTCATGAGCTTCAAAAAGATAAACGTTGTCAGTGTGCAAAGATACATAACTTGTTGTAAGCACAACACCTGCAGTCAGATTCAGTTAAAAAATAATAATAATAATTTTAATCATGTTTCATTATATCTGGATCGATGTATGTTGGAGGAAGCCAAAGTATGCTTTTAGCACACAATGTCTGTTGCCAGCTTTTAGGTACAGTGGGAGATCCATAATGGTATGGGCAGCCATCTCGTGGAAATCATTAGGTCCAGTGAATGTTTTTCATAGTTGTATAGCAGCCAATAAATATGAGGCCATTTTCCAGGACCAGGTGCACCATATGGTGCAAACACTCTTTCCTGATGATGTACTGCTGTAAATATTTAAAGGTTGATGAGCACCAGGATGATGTCAAGCTTCTTCTATGGCCTTCACAATCACCAGATTTAAACATAATTGAATCTAAATGGGAAGTTCTGGAGCTCAGTCTGCAAAGTCGATATCCACCACCTTCATCCTTTACAGTACTAGAAGATTTTTTCTCTTAAAGGACAGTCTAAAATCCGCCACAACCATATAGGATTTGTGCAACAGCATTCCAAGAAGGATTAAAGCTATTCTGGAAGCAAAGGCTGGCCCTACGCTTAAGGTTCTTGTTATTAATACATTGTTGCAGGTTTCTGTTATTTTGACCACCACCTGTAAGTCTTTTTTTGGTCCTTAGTAAGTTTGACATCTTGAGTACAATTTATAATCAATATTTCTATCTTTACAAATAAATAAACAAACAAGTAAATAAATAAAAACATTACATTTGATTGAAATTTAGACATCACAAATATGTCTATTTAAAGTCTTTTCATTGTCAAAAGTATGTTTTAATCAAATAATAAAATACTGAAAGTTATAGGTTTAATTGTCCCTATATTGACAGTCCTTCACCAAATATCACCATGAATTGATTTCAGGTCTTAAATTGTTACATTACATTACTTAATAGTGACATTTTAAAATAAAAGAATTAACAAATCTTTACAACTGACAAACCCCTACATGTCCACCTTGAAAATAAATTTCATAACGACTAAGTCCTGCATATATATATATATATATATATATATATATATATATATATATATATATATATATATATATAATATACCACACATATATCTTGAAATTATAACTGAAAGTGAAGTTTTTCAAATGAATTTCAAATGATCATTCCTGAGCAAAAGACAGAAAGCAGCAACAATCATTGTAACAGTCTGTAAGTAACATTCTTTTCCTCTTAACTTTGAAGTTAAATATTAGCAGTTATAAGAAATTAATAGGAAAGCTTGCATTATCAACTGTTTTACCATCATTATAACATCTCATGTAATATAGCAAAGCATAGCAATTTACTTTTGTATAATGTATTATATATAACTAGAAAATTAGAACATAAATGGCATCATTAGTGGTATTCCAAATTGCATGGAAGGAGAGCCTTCTTGGCTATAGAAAAGCCCTTATTGCTGTAAGATTAGCATATCTTTCAACTCTAATAGAAGATAACAAAAATAATCTTAGATTCTTATTTGATACAGTAACAAAGTTAACTAGGACCAAGATCACTGCAGAAGTACAAAAGCCAACAGTATGTAGCATCAATGAATTTTTTCAATGACAAAATTGAAAATATTAGACAAAAATTCAAAATATTAATTTAAAGTCGGACAATTTGATAAATAACTATGTACAAAACAATATAACCATGTCAGTGGAGCCATTAGGCTCTTTACTCTCATCCAACAAGCTGAACAATTTTGCTTATTTTCTCCTCAAAATACTTTTTTCTATTATATTCTACTATTTTCTATTTTGTATATATTTGTTATTATATATTTCTCTTAAAAATAATCAATTGCTCACGTAAAACTGTATGTACCTGCATCCTTTAAACTAGCAGTTATCAAACCCTTGATAAAAAAGTGACCTAAACTCTTGTCAGCTCTCTTGTCAGCTCTCTAACTATAGGGTGTAGCTCAGAGGTTATGCTCATACTTCCCTACGAATTACATAGTCTCTTTCCATAGTACCTGAGCAAACCTTTAGTTTTTATGATCTGCTATGCCTGCTTCCATCAAAAGGTGCAGGCTCTTTGTTGGTACCTAGAATAAAGAAGACTACTGTACAGCAGTGGCCTGAGCATTTACTTACAAAGCCACACAGTTATGGAACAGCCTTTCAGTTAGTGTTTGGGAAGCAAAAACAGTCTCAGTCTGTAAGTCTATTCTGAAAACCTATTTGTTATTCAAGCCTTGTTAATAGTTTTCATCTTAGGTAAATGCACAGATCTGGAGGCTACACATGCATAAACTAATCTTTTTTTAATGTATTTACGTAGAATTTTTTGAGTCTTTTGGCTTGTTCAATAGGGACAGATCCAAGTCTATATCCGAATATCTCATTGTCCATTGTTAAAAGTGCTACATAAATAAAAATTGAATTGAATTGAATATAACGGTTCAGTTGCATGTGAGTGCTGGATATCTTGCAAACAAGTCAATTCAATTTAATTTGTATATAGCTTTTAACAATGGACATTGTCACATAGTAGCTTTACAGAAATATTTAAATTCCAGATATGAAATTAAATTTGAAACAAACCAGACAAGATTTACTAATCATGTTTCCAGCTAGTTATGCATACTGTGCATACATTTTAGCAAATTCATATAAATTTATAACAGAAGAACCATGTTTCTAACACTTTGCATTAATAATCTAGTTATCTTGCTTAAAAAATAATAATTATGGATGTCATACTGTTTGTTGCTTTTCCTGCTGACCATCTTAGCTACTCTAAGCTATTTGTTTTTAGCAGGGTAAACTAAGCTTGCCTAGTCTTGTTAGTGGATTTAACACATACAGTCACATACGGTCACATACTGCCATACTGTAGCCTTGCTCTAGAAATCAGGTGCCACAAAGTTCTGTTTCAATATCTATATCTATCTCTATTTATAAAATATTACAGGTAGTTTATCCGAAATATGTATAAATAAAAGACCACATACATCCAGACAGTTTTGAATTAATTTAATATGAATGAAGTATCAAAGGTGTTAATGATTATAATGAGGCCAGAGATTTACATTTTATTATGAATTCTCCAACAATTGTTGTCTGTTCATAATTGCCAGTTACACACCAAATACCATCATGGCTACTGATTAATTTATATGTAATTTAAATTTTAAGCTTACTCCTCAATGTAAAAAAAAAAAAGAAAGAAAGAAAGAAAGAAAACTGATATTTTCTGAAACAAAATCACATTTTTACATTTTGCTACCTGCCAATCAATAGGCAAATGAAAATCTGAATGAAAAATCTTAATACAGCCAACCATGTGCATGCTAAGACAGTTTTAATATACCAACTACCGTCATTAAAAACTCTGGCGAGTTTCTTCTCTTTCAGTGCAATAGAAATGAAGCATGGTTATGGTCATTAGGCAGTGCAGAGACAGTTCAGCATAGAGTAGTTTAAAACAGTTACATTGTATTGCTAGATTTGTTGGCGGTAATAAAATTAAGGTGAGTACTGTTTAATCTAGTCTGCATAGTTTTGTCTGGTAGCGCTTTAAAATATGAATTGTATGAATCAAATACAGTGTATTGCATAAGTATTTACCACCTTTGAGGTCAATAATTATGCAGTACTGTAGGAGGCCTGTTTGCCTAGGTAGTAACACTACAAAATGTGGAGGGGGATCACTGGGGTGAATACTTAAGGGATGCTCTTTAATATTTACCAGTTTCATTAACTTGCAATAAACTAAGACACTTCATTAAGCCTTATTAGAGAATACATTTACGAGGAGCCTAGAACCTTAACTATGAACTATTGGATGTATTGTTTAGATTAGATTTTTTAAAAAGGGTTTCATGCATCATTTTGGTACAAGTGGGAATTATTTTGATCACAGTGCCTTTGCCGTGTTTCGTAAAGTCATGCTGTTTGATTTCTTTAATATACACAATTCCTCTTCAAAAGAAGAATGAAAGATGAGATCAGTTCAGGAGGTTTTGAGACAATCATAAATTCACAATGAAATTCAATCACACAAGAGTGGTTGCAATACATCTTGAGGCCAGACGGTGGGGACATACACCACTGTCTGCTGTAACAGATTCAATGTAAATTTGTCAGCTTTGGCATCACATGATATGCATCATGTGGAGAAAAGTTTTTCATATTCATCACTCCAAGGTAAATGTGTGGGTTGAGTTTTCAGAATGTCCTCCTTATAGTTGATGAGACAGAAAGCTTATTTTGAATGCTGGGCTTTTAGCAAATAGCAAACAATAGCTTAAACTGCCTGCCTCACCTCGTTTCACATAATATGCCTTCAAATGTCTGCCACTCCTTCATTTCAATCTAATAGAAATGGGAATCTTCCCATTCCATTTCCACAAACACTGTCAGTGGTTGTTTATATCACACGCCACTGCATTACACTCATGTCTTTTCCTCCAGTAGACACCAAGTGGCTGTCGTCAAACAGGAAGTTAACATTGGTGACATGACTGCTGTGCCCGCCATAGACATGACTAGGAGTCTGAGGAGAGACGGAAAGAAAGAAAAAACAAAAAAGGTATATATTTGTTTTCCTCGGTAGATGAAAATAGAATACACGCTGATTGCTTACTCTGGATTGAGAGCAGGGGAATGAGAAGAGGTGCACTTTTCCAAAATCGTCCCCAGTGGCGAGAAGTCTCTTCTCATTGGAACTGCACACAGCATTAATGTCTGTCCCATCAGAGCCATCTGGCCACAAGCCTGGGGGAGAGTAAATAAAATCACCTTACATTAGAACTAACGTTCAGCAAATGTAATTCATATGAATGCATATACAATTTCACAAAATGACATGAAACAATGCAGGCATTTTAATGAACACTTTAAGCGCTTTTAGTATCGTCTCCAATGAAATCTATTTCATAGATCTTTGACCAACCTTATGATCTCACATCACTGCCTGAAACTCACCAAACACATGAAAACCCAGCGTGCAGGTAAAGGTGGCCCATTGGATATCTCGAGTAGTTTCCACACTCACTACTTGTTTACACACAGAGGGAATCCCTGTACAAACAACCACATTACCACTACATTAGAAGTGACTGACGTCTTATCGATTTCAGTAATTTCTGACAATTGGCATCATCCAGATATTTCGTACATCATGTTCCAACAGACATGACGTACAAAAGACAGAGCTCATACCAAAGCTCATGCTAAACAATGACCTGTTTATGCAAACTGGTTAATAGTAAATGTAGCTGTACTCACAGTAAAGGATCTCATAGTCTCCAGAGTTGGACACCAGGTATTGAGAGTCTACAGACCAGTCTAGATGAGTAATGAAACTGGAGTGACCCTATAAGAGACCACAGTGAAAAGCTCTCCACTAAATTGCTTTCTAAATTGTAATTAGCATTGTTTACCCCCTTTAAAATGGTGCATTTACTCAGATTAAACATTTGATATGTTTTTTATGTTCTATTGTGAATAACATATGGGTTTATGAGATTTGCAGATCATTGCATTTTGTTTTTATTTTATTTTACATTTAACACAGCATCCCAACTTTTTTGGAATTGGAGTTGGATTTTATTGTGTTTCAGGGTGGAGCTTTCTTTTAACTCTAACTAATCCTGGGTTATTTTTTCTACCTAAACGCTGGGTTCAGCCTTTTGGGTCATTTAATTGGGTTATTTTCTCAGTCTTGGGTAGTTTTGTGTAACTAAACTGCTGGGTTTGTGGCGGG
Source organism: Ameiurus melas (assembly GCA_012411365.1). Classification (NCBI taxonomy): domain Eukaryota; kingdom Metazoa; phylum Chordata; class Actinopteri; order Siluriformes; family Ictaluridae; genus Ameiurus; species Ameiurus melas. The sequence goes on along the minus strand of CM022761.1, from coordinate 11,728,402 downwards.
GCCCCAACATTTTCACTGACAGTGGAATCAATGCACCCCTTCCCCACCCCGACGCCTCAGCCCAGCTCCTTGGGTCAAATCAACTCAGTGTGGACTGTTTGAATTCACCTCAGGTGGGGGTAGTGGTTTTCACACAAACCAATATATTTATCTTAAAAACCATTACTGTACACTAGAAAAAACAAAAATATGTGATAATAGTCCAGTTTACATGACATCAAATGCACCGCTATCTTTATTAGCTTTGGCTTACTTGTTTGTAATGCCCACTGGATCATAAGTTGGTCACTATTTGGATGTTTTAAACGCCTCCATTGATCAAAATCTGATGTTTTTTTTTAATATATGCCTTATATAAGTCATTTACTTCAAAGTCTATACATAAACATCACTTTAGCAGCTCTAGCAATACATTCCTGAACATTTTCTTTTGTATAAATAAAGAATATACCATGTTGACATTTGTTTATAATGTGGTATATTTGACATTTTCAAAGGGTAAAAATAAACCTGAAATTATTAACCCATTTATGAAATAAAATGAACCCAGTAATTTTGTAAAAAGGAAAGCATCCTTTGGCTTGAAAAACAACCCATTTGCTGGGTTAAAATTAAGAACCCAACTTGATGGGTTACTTTAGCCCAAAATGTGTTCTGTCCAATTTTTTACCCAGTAGTTGGGCTAAAAATAACCCAGTTTGGGTTGTTTTTAAGCTAGTGTTTTTTAGAGTGTATTATTACAGCAACATAACATTTGTGTGTAAAGCATATTTTTGTACAAATACTATAAATTGCTGTTTTGTAAAATTAGAAGAACAAACAATGGTCAATTCTGATCATAATTTAAAAGATAACAGTTTCACACTATTGACCATATACAGTAAGGGAAAAAATATTCGATCACCTGCTGATTTTGTACGTTTGCCCACTGACAAAGAAATGATCAGTCTATAATTTTAGTGGCAGATTTATTTGAACAGTGAGAGACAGAATAACAATAAAAAAAAATCCAGAAAATCGCATGTCAAAAATGTTATAAATTGATTTGCATTTTAATGAGGGAAATATATATTTGACCCCTCTGCAAAACATGACTTAGTACTTGGTGGCAAAACCCTTGTTGGCAATCACAGAGGTCAGACGTTTCTTGTAGTTGGCCACCAGGTTTGCACACATCTCAGGAGAGATTTTTTCCCACTCCTCTTGCAGATCCTCTCCAAGTCATTAAGGTTTCGAGGCTGACGTTTGGCAACTTGAACCTTCAGCTCCCTCCACAGATTTTCTATGGGATTAAGGTCTGGAGACTGGCTAGGCCACTCCAGGACCTTGATGTGCTTCTTGTGCCACTCCTTTGTTGCCTTGGCCATGTGTTTTGGATCATTGTCATGCTGGAATACCCATCCACGACCCATTTTCAATGCCCTGGCTGAAGGAAGGAGGTTCTCACCCAAGATTTGACGGTACATGGCCCCGTCCATTGTTCCTTTGATGTGGTGAAGTTGTCCTGTCCCCTTAACAGAAAAACACCCCCAAAGCATAATGTTTCCACCTCCATGTGTGATGGTGGGGACGGTGTTCTTGGGGTCATAGGCAGCATTCCTCCTCCTCCAAACACGGCGAGTTGAGTTGATTCCAAAGAGCTCCATTTTGGTCTCATCTTACCACAACACTTTCACCCAGTTTTCCTCTGAATCATTCAGATGTTCATTGGCAAACTTCGGACGGGCATGTATATGTGCTTTCTTGAGCAGGGGGACCTTGTGGGTGCTGCAGGATTTCAGTCCTTCACGGCGTAGTGTGTTACCAATTGTTTTCTTGGTGATTATGGTCCCAGCTGCCTTGTGATCATTGACAGGATCCTCCCGTGTATTTCTGGGCTGATTCCTCACTGTTCTCATGATCATTGCAAAAAGGTGAGATCTTGCATGGAGCCCCAGGCCGAGGGAGATTGACAGTTCTTTTGTGTTTCTTCCATTTGCGAATAATCGCACCAACTCTTGTCACCTTCTCATCAAGCTGCTTGGCAATGATCTTGTAGCCCATTCCAGACTTGTGTAGGTCTACAATCTTGTCCCTGACATCCTTGGAGAGCTCTTTGTTCTTGGCCATGGTGGAGAGTTTAGAATCTGATTGATTGATTGCTTCTGTGGACAGGTGTCTTTTATACAGGTAAGAAACTGAGATTACGAGCACTCCCTTTAAGAGTGTACTCCTAATCTCAGCTCGTTACCTGTATAAAAGACACCTGGGAGCCAGAAATCTTTTTGATTGAGAGGGGGTCAAATACTTATTTCCCTCATTAAAATGCAAATGAATTTATAACATTTTTGACATGCACTTTTCTGAATTTTCTTGTTGTTATTTTGTCTCTCACTGTTCAAATAATCCTACCATTAAAATTATAGACTGATTATTCCTTTGTCAGTGGGCAAACGTACAAAATCAGCAGGTGATCGAATACTTTTTCCCTTACTGTATATGGTCAATAGTGTGAAACTGTTATCTTTTAAATTATGATCAGAATTGACCATTGTTTGTTCTTCTAATTTTACAAAACAGCAATTTATAGTATTTGTACAAAAATATGCTTTACACACAAATGTTATGTTGCTGTAATAATACACTCTAAAAAACACTAGGGGTTGAAATAATTATTTCCCTTAATATATATATATATATATATATATATATATATATATATATATATATATATATATATATATATATATATATATATATATATATATATACAGTGGTTTGAAAAAGTGTTTGCCCCCTTCCTCATTTCCTGTTCCGTTGCATGTTTGTCACACTTAAGTGTTTCGGAACATCAAACCAATTTAAACAATAGTCAAGGACAACACAAGTAAACACAAAATGCAATTTGTAAATGAAGGTGTTAATTATTAAAGGTGAAAAAAAATCCAAACCATCATGGCCCTGTGTGAAAAAGTGATTGCCCCCCTTGTTAAAACATACTATAACTGTGGTTGTCCACACCTGAGTTCAATTTCTCTAGCCACACCCAGGCCTGATTATTGCCACACCTGTTCACAATCAAGGCATCACTTAAATAGGAGCTGCTTGACACAGTAAGGTCCACCAGAAGATCCTTAAAAGCTACACATCATGCCGAGACCCAAAGAAATTCAGTAACTATTGAGAAAGAAAGTAATTGAGATCTATCAGTCTGCAAAGGGTTATAAAGCCATTTCCAAAGCTTTGGGAATCCAGCGAACCACAGTGAGAGCCATTATCCACAAATGGCGAAGACATGGAACAGTGGTGAACCTTCCCTGGAGTGGCCGGCCGCCCAAAATTACCCCAAGAGCGCAGCGACGACTCATCCAAGAGGTCACAAAAGACCCCACAACAACGTCCAAAGAACTGCAGGCCTCACTTGCCTCAGTTAAGGTCAGCGTTCATGCCTCCACCATCAGGAAAAGACTGGGCAAAAATGGCCTGCATGGCAGAGTTCCAAGGAGAAAACCACTGCTGAGCAAAAAGAACATCAAAGCTCGTCTCAATTTCTCCACAACACATCTTGATGATCCCCAAGACTTTTGGGACAACATTCTGTGGACCGATGAAACAAAAGTGGAACTCTTTGGAAGGTGTGTGTCCAAGTATATCTGGCATAGAAGGAACACTGCATTTCATAAAAAGAACATTATACCAACAGTAAAATATGGTGGTGGTAGTGTGATGGTCTGGGGCTGTTTTGCTGCTTCAGGACCTGGAAGACTTGCCGTGATAAAAGGAACTATGAATTCTGCTGTCTACCAAGAGATCCTGAAGGAGAATGTCCGACCATCTGTTCGTGTACTCAAGCTGAAACGAACTTGGGTTCTGCAGCAGGACAATGATCCTAAACACACCAGCAAGTCCACCACCGAATGGCTGAAGAAAAACAAAATGAAGACTTTGGCGTGGCCTAGCCAAAGTCCTGACCTGAATCCTATTGAGATGTTGTGGTATGACCTTAAAAAGGCCGTTCATGCTCGAAAACCCTCTAATGTAACTGAATTAGGACAATTCTGCAAAGATGAGTGGGCCAAAATTCCTCCAGGACGCTGTAAAAGCCCTTACGCTGTACGCGTATCGCAAACGCTTGGTTGCGCAGTTGTTGCTGCTAAGGGTGGCCCAACCAGTTATTAGGTTTAGGGGGCAATCACTTTTTCACACAGGGCCATGATGGTTTGGATTTTTTTTCACCTTTAATAATAAACACCTTCATTTACAAAATTGCATTTTGTGTTTACTTGTGTTGTCCTTGACTATTGTTTAAATTGGTTTGATGTTCCGAAACACTTAAGTGTGACAAACATGCAAAGGAACAGGAAATGAGGAAGGGGGCAAACACTTTTTCACACCACTGTATATATATATAATATCTTGAGATACTTTTACAAAAAAAGATAAATACTGAGCAGAAACTTACTGAGCATTTCCCTATTCGGCTGTACTTCTTGCCATTCTCAGCCACAGCATATATGTAGATGTAATTGTCATGTGACCCAATGGCAAGGAAATTGCCATCTGAAAGACAAAATGTTCAATCCGGTTTAATATAAGTGTCATTTGAACTGATCCTCTGTCAGTTAACCTGTGTTTATTGCATATAAAAATAAGATTGAGTGGGAAAATAATTAGAGTGGCTGTCAGAACCCTGACCTGGAGCAAAACGCATAACTGAGAGCTGTTCATTCCCATCTGTATGTACTGTGACTAGGTCCTTGGTTTCGGTATCCAGAACAAGCCACCTGTCCATACAATTACAACAGCAGAACAGACCATATAAAGCTTGCATGCTGAAGCGCTTGGAGCATTTTCAAAGACTTCTATTGTTATTAGGTTTTTTTTTAATATGCTGATGACTGTTTCATGAATATTAATAGTTTTTAAATATATCTGAACAATGAATCTATACTAGTCCAGTGCCTGTGTATTACATTTGCATAATAATGATGTGTTGGGGTCGTCCATGTATTAGAAATTTGCCAGAACAGTAATGACATGTCAGAGACCTCATTGTTGTGAAGGGACAGCCTCTCTCACCTGCCAGTCTGGGTTCCTATGGCAACGATTGCCCCAGAGGGATGGAAGCCGGCAGACTGAGTAGCATCCTACCCACATAAACACAAACACAGACCTTAATCACACACACCAAGTTCAACCCAGACTTACATATTAATGTGAGATGCTTACTGAAATTTTGGCCACTTTATATATTTTTACAAAAGACTTAAAATACACTAAAGAGTTCATAAAATCACTATTATGTCTTCACTGACATTATGACAATTGATTTTAAACTGATGCATGCTGTGATTTCTGTTCACCTCCAGTGTCTTGGTCCAGAGAGGCTGATGGGATTCAGAGTCCCACAGACTGACCAGTTTATCATGTCCACAGGTGAGGAACTGCAGCTTCAGTGGGTGCACAGCTAAGCCCCATAACTCATCAGTATGACCCTGAAAAACAACCATGGACATATGTTTCAAGTAGTATTCAAGTTTTTGAGAAATAGCAACATTTCACACTTTTGTGTTTGGATAATCACACCTGGATACAGTAGAACTGCAACTGTAATCGTAAAGTACAATGACTGTACATCTTTTTAACACACTTAGTATTGTTTGACTTTATAGTATATAGTTGTGGAAGAGTAATGCTTTATAATCCCACTGTGACAAGAAGGCGGGAGGGGACAGGCTCTGAGGACACATGCATGGCACTGAGTTGTCTAATCAGTGTGAGAGAGCGTTAACGGGGTGGATGGAAACACCAGAGAGGGAGAGAGATAGACGCACATATGCTTTGTGTTTGAGCTGCATTTGTGTGTCTCAGTGGACCAAGGACCAGATGACAGCATGTCTGGGGACCAGAGAATCAGTTTTTCTCTTTTCTCTCTGTCCCTCTTGCATTGTCTCTCCTGCTCACTCCTTCTCTCCCCCCTCTTCCTATGGGCAGCCAGCCAAAGGAGGTAGCCGAAAGGGCAGCACCACTCCTCTCAAAGGGGGGAGGTGGTGTACGTCAGGCCAGAGGCCTGAATCTGGCCATGTAGGTGCCAGGCTGTGAGGACGCATGCCTGACAACAAGTTGTGGGAGAGAGTGATTAAGGGTCAGCTGGAAACGCCAGAGTGGAAGAGAGACGCATATGCGATTTGTGTTTGAGCTACTTTTGTGTGTTTCTGTAATGTTTGAGTTCTGTTTATTATTAAACTTTACATTTATGTTCAGCCTGATTCTGCCTCCTCCTTGGCCGTCTTTGAAGTTTGTTACACCCACTATCTGGTGTGACACAGAAGAGGACGGGTTCCCTTTTGAGTGCAGTTCCTCTTCAGGTTTCTTCCTCATCTTATCTGAGGGAGATTTTCCTTGCCACTATCACTGTTCATTTGGGATCTAGATCTAAATCTACATCTTGATTTTGGTAAAGCTGCTTCATGATAATCCATCCATCCATTTTCTGTACTACTTGTCCTACACAGGGTCGTGAGGGAGCCTGGAGCCTATTATAGGGAATTCAGGCCACAAGCCAGGGGACACCCTGGATGGGGTGCCAACCCATAGTGGGGCACAATCACACACAAATTCACACATCCATCCACACACTTTGAACAATTTGGAAATGCCAATCAGCCTACAGTGCATGCCTTTGGATTGGGGGAGGAAACCAGAGTACCCAGAGGAAACCCACAAAGTGCAGGGAGAACATGCAAGCTCCTCTCACACAAAGGAGAGTCAGGATTCGAACCCCCAAGGTGCAAGGTTAATGTGCTAACCACTAAGCCACCTTGCCCACTTGCTTTGTGATAATGTCTACTTGAATTGAATTGAAATATTAAACTTAGTCGAAGACTAAAAATGTTTCATTGCAGAATATAGAGTCATAGTTTGGGTTGTGCTTACAGTAATTACTATGCATCTAGGAAAGCCAGTGTTATTTTAGCATAATTTAATTATATAAAATCAGGCTCAGTGAATAAAATGAGACATTTTTCAAATAGTTAACAAGAATGCTATCTTTATGCTTAATAGTGAATTACCTGTACAAAGTAATTAGATAAAAAAATTATCCTGAGCTAAATAGATTATAGTGAGATAACTTTCAGTATGCACCTGTGTAATGGGGGTGAATTCCCCATTCAGATTCCCCATCAAGATGTAGTTTTTGGTTGTTCCAATGAGAATAGTTTCTCCTTTCCCCTCAGCAACTGTACGAATGGGTCCATACATTTCTGGAACCTAAGAAAAATAACAAATAGTGACAGAAAACAAATATTATCAATTATTAGTCTATTGGGTGTTTTCATGTAATTCACTTTATACAGGAACACTAAATGTAAAATCAGCACATTACATACAATTTAGTGTTAAATATAAAATAATTATAATTTTACTCTATTTATTAAAGTGGCATAGAGGTGACATAACAGTGCCTCACCTCCACCATATTAATCTTCTGGTAGATTCCATCCCAGGAAGTGAGCTTACGGTCTTTCCCACCCGAAACCAAAGTGCCGTCTCTCAATATGCACAGAGCAAACACGCTGCTTTCATGTGCACCCTGAATGGCCAAACTAATGCGATTAGAGCCTTCAAGACAGACACAGAGCAGTGAACCACATTAGCAAGCATTAACCTCACTCTCTGGAAGTCCAGAAACAACAAGCAGATGAGGGATCTGCTCAACAAAGCAGCACTGATTGAAAATCCTTACTAGACATCTGTAATCAAATTTTGTGGATGCAGCTGTTACAGTTTGCAACACTCAGACCAGGAAGATAAGAATATAATATGAACACAAACATGTTAATGAAATATTCATCATGTGCATATGGAATGGTTATAGAATGTATTATGTATGATCTAATAACCATCTAGGCTTTAAATCAGAATCAGCAAGTCTGTAAACATTGCCACAAAGAATGGTGTTTCAATAACTCTACCATTAAATTCTTTACCTTTGCCCCATACAAGAATATTTCCACTGGAGTCACCAGTGATAGCATCACCGTTTTCTGAAAAAGTCACACACAAGACAAACTTGGGCTTCTCTTGTTTCTGCAAGAAACATAAATATGGCTTGGTATTAATTACAAAATAACTATTAATACAGTAAATAAAAACCATTTATATATATATATATATTTATATATTAATCTGTAAATTTACCTCAAACAGTCCCTGTTTCTTTAGAAGAGAGCCTTTTTCTAGTGACCAAAAGCAAAGGTGGGACTTCCCACATGTTAAAATTATGTTTGCATCTGTTGGATGGAAATCAGCAGCAAAAACTGACTCATTCGAGCACTGTAATAAGAGCACAAAAAACAGTGATTAACATTACAGTTTTTAAGCTAACTCTGGAGAACGAGAATGAAACCACTTACAATATGTTTTTTTTATTTGCATACAAGACTAAAAACACTCCTCTTCCAAAAGGTCAGAATATTTGTAACCAAAGACTGATTTATCTAACCCTAGTTTAGCCCCAATGCTTTATACAGTGCTGTGAAAAAGTATTTGCCCCATCTTGAATTCTTCTGATTTTGTGTACATCTCATTCTAAATTGTTTCAGAAATGAGAACTAAATCTAAGATAAAACAAAGGCAACCTGAGTAAACACAAAATAAACTTTTTAAATTATAATGTTATTTATTGAAGCAAAAAAGTTATCCAGCACCAATTGTGCCTGTGTGAAAATGTATTTGCCCCCGTAGTTACTATTTCCCCAAATCTATGAAACTGCAATCATAATGGGGTTCAGCTGGACTAGACACAACCAGGCCTGATTACTGCAAACCATGTTTAATCAAATCAACACTTAAATAGAACTTTAAATAGAACAGCATGATGTTGGTTAAAAGGTCTTACTCAGTAACACACTATGCCAAAATTGAAAGAAATTCCATAAATGATGTGGAAGATGATGATTGAAATACATCAGGCTGGGAAGGGTTACAAAGCTATTTCAAAGCTCCAAAGGGACTCCAAAGAACCAAAGTGAGAGCCATAATCTCCAAATGGAAAAAACTAAGCATAGTAGTTAACTTTCCCAGAAGTGGCCGACCTTCCAAAATCACAATCAGAATGTAATAGGACCAACTCATAGTCGTGGTCACTCTCTTGAACTTTACTAACATATGGACTAAATACAGAAAATATAGTAACACTTCCGCAGTCTCAGACCATTATCTCATCTTGTTTAAATTGCATATTGATCATAATATTTGCGCTTTGCCACGCTACCATGTCAAACATACATTCTCGTTAGCTACTGCACAGAGTTTTAGCAATAACCTCCCAGAGATATCAGCTATGATTGGATTACTGTCTGATCCTAAAGATCTTTATCAGGCAACTAAATAATTAGAGTCAATGTTCTGCTACACGCTAGATAAGGTAACTCCACTTTAAAGAAAAATAATTGGAGAGGAAAAAGCTAGCACCCTGGTATAACGATCACACACAAACCTTAAAACAGACCACTCGACAATTAGAATGTAAACCAAATTGGTAGAGCTTCAAACAGCTTGGTAGGAGAGCCTCCTGAACTATAGAAAATCTCTTAGTGCGGCTAGATCAGTCAATCTCTCCACCCTAATTGAAGATATCAAAAATAATCTAGACTCTTATAATGCTATAGCAAAATTAACTAGGAAAAAAACCACCACAGAACTATGCACACGATCCTTACATAGCAGCGATGATTTCATGAATTTTTTCTCTGACAAAATTGAAAATATTTGACAGGAAATTCAGACTATTCATTTAAAACCAGACAGTTTTATAACTAACCCTGTAGAAATGTACCAATTAGGATTTAGGCCTCATCATAGTGCAGAGACAGCACTGGTTAAACTACTACTGGCTTCTGATGAGGGTTGTGTTTCCTTGCTTGTGTTACTTAACCTTAGTGCAGCGTTTGATACTATTGATCATACTATTCTCCTTGATAGACTAGAAAATATTGTTGGCATTAAGGGAACGGCCCTCTCCTAGCTTAGATCTTATTTGACTGATCGCCATCACTTTGTACATGTAAATGGAGACTTCTTTGTGCATACTGAGGTAAAGTTTGGTCTTCTGCAAGGTTCTGTTTTAGGACCACTGCTTTTGAATTTATATGTATATGCTACCTCTGGGTCAAATTATTTGTAAACATGGAATTAGCTTCCACTGTTATTCTGATGACACACAGTTGTAATGTTTCAGCAATGATACATTGAATGAGATGATAGAAACCAGCTTAATAAAGTTGATGAATGTATAATAGTGTTATGAATCTCTGGAGGGAACCATGGATTTCAATTCCCAGCAGCCACTGCACCTCTGCATTGCGGTCACATGACCACCCGCACCTGAATTTCATACCAGTTTATGAGCACCTGTGTGTATTTAAGTCACAATTTGTACAGCACTCAGGGTTTGGTTTTGGTTGTCCCAGGTTGTCCTGTTATGCTCTCCTGTGTCCTAAGAATTGGTTTATGTTTATTTTCTTGCTCACACATGGTTAGTATCTTTTTGTGTCCTGTTTGAACTTTCATTAAATGATGAATTGAGTGGAAAAGTTCCTCCAGTAGCACATCAACTACTCATCAAGCAAGTCAAACAAGAGCCAAAGACAACATCAAAGGACCTACAGGCCTCTCCTGCATCAATAACTGTTCATGACTCCTAGGCACTAGGCAAAAATTAGGCATCCAGGGAAGGGTGGTACATCTGGTGTAAACTAAACATAGAATTCCACAAAAAGAACATTATACCTATGGTCAAGCATTGTGGTGAAAATGTGATGGTGTGGGGAAGCTTTGCTGCTTCAGGGCCTTGGCAAATTGCAGTAATTACGGGAAACATGAATTCTGCTTTCTAAGTTCCAGATATTCCCTAAAGGGGAATATCTGGTCTTCAGTCCATAAGTTGAAACGCAAGTGCAAATGGATTATGCAGCAAAACAAATGATCAAAAGCATAAGAGTAAATCCTAATCCTAGAAGTAAGTAAAAGTCTGATCTCTAGTTATTTTAAGTTAAGGGGGCAATCGGTTTTTCACTTTGGTGATAGATGTTGGATAACCTTTTTGCTTCAATAAAATAAATTAATTAATTAAAACTGTATTGTGTGTTTTCTCAGGTTGCCTTTGTTTTATGTTGTATTTCGTTTAAAGAGCTAAGTTAATAGGAGATACACAAAAACAGAAGAAATCAGGATTGGGCAAATACTTTTTCACAGCACTGTACTGTACATGACTAACGGTCAAATTTGAAGTTCAAAAATGGCTCTAAGTGGTTATTTAAAACATTGACACGTCCCAAAAATTACATACCTTAACTTCAGCAAGTCTCTCTTCTCGCTGCCAGTCCCATACTGAAAGGACATGATCGTTGGAGTCATCTACTACACACAACCAGCTGCCCCCATTCTAAATGGTTCAAATAAAGAATCAAATACAGTTATAAATATGATGATCATTAATGGAAAGTAACAAAAATAACAACCTTTTCCTATCAAAAATATAAGTAACAAAATACAGTATGGTGAATGGATAAGTTGTTGAAATGGACACAAGAATAATAGTACACCTCTAGTGTCATATAAAGCCATTCTGAATTAGAATATACAAAAAATGTCTCTTACCGACTTGGAGAAGGAGAGGCACACAAGAGCCCTGTCGAAAAAACCAGTTCCAATAACATGCAGTGTGTTTAGACTCACAGAGTCCCAAACACGGACATGAGGAGCTAACTGCTGCCAAAAAACAACAACAAAAAAACAAAAAAAAAAACAGTTTGAGTTATTACCACTGAGCTGCAGAACAAAATATAACAGACTACACATCAAACAGTAAAATACAGAATTAAGTTTATATTGAATCTGAAAATTGTACATTAAACAGATAAGATACAGGAGTAGCTGGGGCTTGTGGTTGGAAGATTGGCTAGACAGAGCACTGAAAAACCCCAATCAAGACTAACACTGGTGTGTACGTAGTCTAATCAACACATAATCTAATCAAATCACAAATGCTGAGACACCAAATATAATTTTGAAAACCAAACATTCCACAATCCCCAGTCCTTTAGCAGCTTGTCTATGAGTTCTCAGAAACATCCATATTCCTTCTTGGTGTGCTACATTTGCCCTTTGGATTGTGTATGGTATTGGAGGTAAGGCTCACTGATTCTCCAGGAAAGCTTTCCAAATGCTTACATGGAAATTGGAACCACATCTGAAAGGCCACGATGGCAGAAAACCTAATATAAAAAATCTCTTCAAACTGGAATGTATTCATGAGTGCAGTTATTGGTATGAGATTTCACACTTTTGTATATCAGATTTCACAAACATCTGTATATCCCTTTCGATTGGGTTTGTTGTTGCCGTTGACATTTAGGTGAAAAAACAAGTTTATCAGATGGGGGTGAATGTGGGGACTTGGGGACTTGGAGGGAATGCGAGGTGCATGTGCTACACAACTGAATATTTCTTTTTGCATCTTCAACTAATGTGGGTCGTTCTTCTGCACTGAGGGAGAAGAGTGGCTACTAGACTGTTATGTTTATTAAACCAGTGATAAAAGTGAACTGATAAAACTCACTGTTTGTATTAATGTCAAGCTAGCACCACAGAAACCAATTTGCCCTTGATTTTGAATGCCTCAACACCAATCACAAACAATCAAGAGTAGAGATAGAGATATGGTGCTGCCTGAAGTGACATTTCTAAGCTTACAACTGGTTATTTTGCAAACATCTCAAAACCAGATGAATATACTGTATATAGTATAGTCTTACATATTATTTGTATGGATGAATATGTCGTCTGTAAATATAGCCATGTGTACAGAAAATCACTGAGCACATCATTAATGAATGCCTGACAAAATCAAAGGTGCATTAACTAGCCTTAAAGACATTACCAAATATTCTTAGTGTCCTATAATAGTACTCTAAAAATGAGATTTTCCACTAATGCCCTCTTGGTTACATTTAGGATTACATGCACTACAAAAGTTTCAATGTGTTAAATTTAGTGCTAATCTGTGGGTGCAGTGGGCTTAATTGAGTGTGTTGAAAATAATTGACAAAAAATAATTGTGGGAATTACTATAAGAATACACGTGTAGACATCAGTGTGCATTATGTTAATAATGAAAGTGTGAAAACTTGAAGTTTCCACCAGAATATTATTGAACCAATTGTACTGCCAGAGATGTTTAAGGTAACATTTACCATTCCAGTGTTGTTTCATAATGTTGTCCATGAGAACTGTAAGAAGGAAGATCACCATCACCATGATTGCTTCTTGATGCATTAAATCCTCCCAACCAAACATTTGTAGGCACCTGACCATAACACCCACATATGTTTTTCTGAACATCCAATTCCAGATTTAGTTCCCATAAACTTTCTGTCTCAAGTTCTTCCACCATGTTTCAAGTTACAACCATGACAAACCATGAACCTCACTTTGTGCACAGAGGCATTGTCATGCTGGAGCAAGTTTGGGCCCCTTAGATCCGGTGTAGGGAAGTTCTAGACAATTTCGTGCACAGACAATACTTTACAGTATTGGTGTGATGGTCACACTTTTGGCCATATGGTGTATCTTTGTTTTATGCATATGAGTAGATACTTTTGGTTTATATGTATAAGCACAATGTCAACACATTATTTGTGCAAATGTTAAGTTGCACTGTATAATAAACAACAAAAACAAAAGTGTCTGAATATGTATTTCCCCTCACTGTAAACACTGAGACAGTTTGCATGCATTTAGTGGTGCTTGAAAGTTTGTGAACCTTTTAGAAATTTTCAGATTTTCACACAAAAATCCTAGAAGTAGATAAAGAGAACCCAATTAAACAAATGAGACAAACATATTATAGTTGGTCATTCATTTATTGAGGAAAATGATCCAATATTACACATATATGAGTGGCAAAAGTATGTGAACCTCTAGGATTAGCATTTAACTTGAGAGGAAATTAGAGTCAGGTGTTTTCAATCAGTGGGATGACAATAAGGTGTGAGTAAATGCCCTATTTTATTTAAAGTACAGGGATCTATCAAAATTTTTGGTTGAAATGAGAAGTGATATGTTTGGAAAAAGGAAAACACTGCATTCCAGCATAAGAACCTTATCTATGCTGTGAAACATGGTGGTGATAGTGTCATGGTTTGGGCCTGTTTTGCTACATCTGGGCTGGGATGGCTTGCCATCATTGATGGAGCAATCAATTCTGAATTATATCAGCGAATTCTGAAGTAAAATGTCAGGACATCTACCCGTGAATTGAATCTCAAGAGAAAGTGGGGCATGCAGCAAGACAATGACCCTAAGCACACAAGCTGTTCTACCAAAAATGGTTAAAGAAGAATAAAGTTAATATTTTGGAATGGCCAAGTCAATGTCCTGACCTTAATCCAATAGAAATGTTGTGGAAGGACCTGAAGCAAGCAGTTCATGTGAGGAAACCCACCAACATCCCAGAGTTGAAGCAGTTCTGTACTGAGGAATGGGCTACAATTCCTCCAAGCCAATATGCAGGACTGATCAACAGTTACTGGAAACATAGTTGCAGTTATTGCTGCACAAGAGGGTCACACCAGATACTGACAGCAAAAGTTCACATATTTGCCACTCACAAATATGCAAAATTGGATAATTTTCCACAATAAATAAATGAAAGTATAATATTTTTTGTCTCATTTGTTTAATTTGGTTCCCTTTATGTACTATTAGAATGATGTTTTAAGTCATAATTATGCACAACAGTATATAAGGCCATGTAAAGAATAACTTTGTAAGACTTTGTAAAGAAAAGCATAAAATGGTGGATGGTTACAAACTGAAGGACAAGACGTCCTGTACAACCTGCTCAGAATAAAAATTGGATCAGAATGTGACAATATTGCAACAGGTCTCAAGAAAATGATGTATCCATTTGATTTTGCTACACATGTGTACAGATATGTTCAGTACACCCATTGTATGGTGTATTATTTTAGTTGGATGCTAAACTGCCTGCGTTAAGGGAAGTGAATACATTCCATAACTTTTGGTATGCGATTTTCGCACATTCCATGTAGTATGTTATTTACAATTTTCTATTGAAAAAGAAGGCTTAAATCCAATTGGACATCACTAATAATTTCACTAATAATTTCTTGTGGTTCTAGCAAAAATGCACTTCAAGCAAAGATAAATCGTTAAATAAATCAGCTGCTCAGTGTCAGCTGATATGTGTAAATGTGCACTTATCCAAAGCACTTTACATTGCACACCAATGTTAGCAGAGCTGCCATGCAAGGCACTAGCTTGCTATCGGGAGCAACTTGGGGTTCAGTGTCTTGCCCAAGGACACTTCAGCATGTGGAGTCACCCGGGCCGGGAATCAAACTGCCAATCCTACGATTAGTGGACAACCCACTCTACCAACTGCACCACAGCCAAGTGTTCTCTTACTTTGCCATCCAAGGAGGTTCCAGCCACTTGTCCTGTTGCTATGGTGATTTTATCAGGATGGACAGCTAGGCTTCAGGAAGCAAGAGGGAGACAAAAAGGACAGTAGTTAACAGTGCTCAACAAGAATGAAAAGTACAGCTACAACAGTCATGATATGAAGCTTTTATATCTTCATTGGGCATTTATTTTTTGCATTATCTATAAGCCAAGGTTTATCTTACAGAAAGTAAAGTATTGGTTGCCATATTAACTTTATCCTCTTTTGACAATCTGTAATAAACAAAATGCAAATCACTTTACACAGTTGTACGCAGTATACAATTACTAGTCCACAGTGATTTTTTTTTTGTTACAAAAAAAAATTCTCTAAAAAGTACCCTGTTGGATGGCGCTGTGCAAAAATATCATCATTATCATTAGTACTGCTACAAAGTGTACTTGTCCTGTGTTATCACACAAAAAAACAGGACACAGAAATGTTCAAGTCAAACAAATCCTAATGAAACATGGTGTCACTTAGTGTTACAGTTCCAATCTGGACAATTTTGACAATAAACTGCTCGGCTGATTAAAAAAAAAAAGCCTTGCTGATCTGCTCTTTAATGTGAAAATCATAGTGCATCCAAAGTTTTCACATTTTCTTAAAAGCTTTGTGTTCAACAGTTTTTTGTTTTTGTTTTGTTTTTTAAATAATTGTTCATATTTTATTCAACCTTTGACTAAAATGGTTTGGTCATTTTTCTGCATACTATTAATAGAACATATCCTGGAAGGGTAGAGTGAGCATTAATGATTGAGTTTAGCTCTTACCATTTGATGTCATCAGTATGCCCAGTGTAGTGTCTCTGCAGCTGCTCATCTACGTTGTACAACACTACCACAGAGGCAATAAAATAAACCGTCTCTCCAGTGGGAAGCAGGTAGAGATTGGATCGACAGTCACGGCCCCGGTAGCCATAGCTAATGTTTGGTTAAGAACAAATTAAAACTCAGAGTTATGTGAAATTAGATGTTAGATGGTAATTTGGCTTTGTAGAGAAGTGATCAGTTTAAGAGACTGATATTTGCTCACATTCAGTTCACATTTAACTACAAATTTTTTTGGTTTCCAAAACAGCTGACGGATTACCCGATGTCAACATGTGAAGCTAAATCCACAAGGTAATCACAGAGTTTTGAGAGACATCTCTCTAAAAGTGCATAGTCCATTATGTTGTGAAGTGCCTGATGAATCATGAGCAGGAAGACAACAGACGCACAGCAACTCTGACAGGCTGCAGCAAGGAAGATTAAATGCCAGCTGTAACACACACTAAACACTAGATTACTTGGTTTTCCATGTAGATATTGCAAGTAAGACAATCACAAAATAGTAAATCATGTTCAAAGATCATTGCTTCTCATCCTTTGATGTACAAGTAATCTCAGAACACAAGCTGATGTCCCCTTGAGGCTTATCATGACCTCCATGCTGAAACAGAGATGCATTATGCATAGATGTGTCAAGATTATAATATGCCTCCAAACTATTCTGCTTATTTGGAAATCAGAACAATTGCAGGCAGGGAAACACTTCTGTTGAAGATAACGTAATTTGGAAAAAGTAACTGAAAACGTTTAATTTCACTGTCATACTACATACAGTACATTAGGACACAACATTCTGCTATTCATAAAAGCAGCCAAAGGAACAGAATATCCATTTAACAACAAATTATGCATAAGAATTCAAGTATTTTCTGTTTCTTGGTTTTAGATAAGAAGAGCTAGTTATAGCCATCTTATCTAAGAGGAGTAATTAGCTGTATTGTTCTAGAATAGAATGAATATTTCCACTTGGCCAAGACACCAGTTCCCTTGGCTGCACTCATAATATACAGTGCCTTACGAAAGTATTCGGCCCCCTTGAACTTTTCAACCTTTTGCCACATTTCAGGCTTCAAACATAAAGATATAAAATTTTTATTTTTTTGTGAAGAATCACCAACAACTGGGACACAATTGTGAAGTGGAACGAAATCTATTGGATTTTTGAAACTTTTTTAACTAATAAAAAAATGAAAAGTGGGGCGTGCAAAATTATTCGGCCCCCTTGCGTTAATACTTTGTAGAGCCACCTTTTGCTGCGATTACAGCTGCAAGTCGCTTGGGGAATGTCTCTATCAGTTTTGCACATCGAGAGACTGAAATTCTTGCCCATTCTTCCTTGCAAAACAGCTCGAGCTCAGTGAGGTTGGATGGAGAGCGTTTGTGAACAGCATTTTTCAGCTCTTTCCACAGATTCTCGATTGGATTCAGGTCTGGACTTTGACTTGGCCATTCTAACACCTGGATACGTTTATTTGTGAACCATTCCTTTGTAGATTTTGCTGTATGTTTGGGATCATTGTCTTGTTGGAAGATAAAACTCCTTCCCAGTTTCAGGTCTTTTGCAGACTCCAACAGGTTTTCATCCAGAATGGTCCTGTATTTGGCTGCATCCATCTTCCCCTCAATTTTAACCATCTTCCCTGTCCCTGCTGAAGAAAAGCAGGCCCAAACCATGATGCTGCCACCACCATGTTTGACAGTGGGGATGGTGTGTTGAGGGTGATGAGCTGTGTTGCTTTTACGCCAAACATATCGTTTTGCATTGTGGGCAAAAAGTTCGATTTTGGTTTCATCTGACCAGAGCACCTTCAGGTGGCGTGTGGCAAACTTTAGACGAGACTTTTTATGGATATCTTTGAGAAATGGCTTTCTTCTTGCCACTCTTCCATAAAGGCCAGATTTGTGCAGTGTACGACTGACTGTTGTCCTATGGACAGACTCTCCCACCTCAGCTGTAGTTCTCTGCAGTTCATCCAGAGTGATCATGGGCCTCTTGGCTGCATCTCTGATCAGTCTTCTCCTTGTCTGAGCTGAAAATTTAGAGGGACGGCCAGGTCTTGGTAGATTTGCAGTGGTCTGATACTCCTTCCATTTCAAAATGATCGCTTGCACAGTGCTCCTTGGGATGTTTAAAGCTTGGGAAATCTTTTTGTATCCAAATCCAGCTTTAAACTTATCCACAACAGTATTACGGACCTGCCTGGTGTGTTCCTTGGTCTTCATGATGCTCTCTGCGCTTTCAACAGAACCCTGAGACTATCACAGAGCAGGTGCATTTATACAGAGACTTGATTACACACAGGTGGATTCTATTTATCACCATCAGTCATTTAGGACAACATTGGATCATTCAGAGATCCTCGCTGAACTTCTGGAGTGAGTTTGCTAAACTGAAAGTAAAGAGGCCGAATAATTTTGCACGCACCACTTTTCAGTTTTTTATTTGCTAAAAAAGTTTAAAATATCCAATAGATTTCGTTCCACTTCACAATTGTGTCCCACTTGTTGGTGATTCTTCACAAAAAAATTAAAATTTTATATCTCTATGTTTGAAGCCTGAAATGTGGCAAAAGGTTCAAAAGTTCAAGGGGGCCAAATACTTTCGCAAGGCACTGTAAATACTTCAGTAAATGCCCAATGAAAAATTCACATTGTGTCAAAAGTATGTTAATATATAGTATATTTTAATGTAATAAAATATGATATAATTTAAAAAAACACCACGTTCTTCCTAATTAACCTCCTATAAACTCCCATTTCGGCACACACTAACTATGTGTCTCCTCCCAAGTCCTAATCCTTCCTTATTTGTAAGTCACTTTGGATAAAAGCGTCTGCTCAATGAATAAATGTAAATGTACCCAAGACTCTGTGCTGGCTGTCCAAAAGAAAGCAGAAGCTATGCAGAACTGCAGCACAAGTTTTAATACTTCACTCCCCAGTACAGTTCCACAATATCTCTTGATGTCATTTGTTTGAGGACACAGTCTGCAATCACAAAGCTCAACATGTATCAGTAGATTGAACCTATTTCTCATTTAGGCCTTATGAACTTATTCATTAATTCAATTTAACAGCTCTATTCTAGTCAGGGTCACAGTGTATCCGGAGCCTGTCCCAGCAACACTGGGCATTATGTAGGAATACATCTTGAAATGGGAAGCCAGTTCATCACAGGGAATCATGCACATACACATTCATACACTCATTCACACCTAGGGCAATTTTGCATAGCCAAACCATATCCTGGCATGTTGTTGGGAGGTAGAAGGAACCCTGAGAAACGGTAAAAACACGCATGGCTGTTCATGCATTTGGAACCTACCATCATGTAATATTAGTATAAAGAGTCCAATTGAGTCTACTCATATGTACAAAAGAACAGTAACAGACAAGTAACAGGTGAGAACAAACAGACTAATAACCATTCGCTGTATATGTTCACATCACAGGCAAAAGGATACACCCAGTCTAGCTTCAGTTTCTTAGGAGGCACATCAGCTTTTGCTTCTAGACAGTATGTATCCACCAGCTCTTTTGGCATGTACATGGTGATGGGTCTTCCTTTCAAATACATTTTGACATACCCTTCATCTAAAAAAAGCAACATATTTTCAGCACAACAAATTATCTAACATTGCGTGACCTTAGTAATATAAGCTTCTATCTCCCATTTGTTCTTAACTTGGAGAGAACATTATAATACTAAGATCATAGCTGCATTGGGAGGCTGTATTTATGTAAAGATCTGGCTTAAGATTTCTTTACAACGTTAGAGATATGTTTAATCTGTCATAGAGCCATTGAAAATATATTTGTTTTATTATCCAATGTAAATGTTAAGCACAGTTAAAACAAATGAATGAAAAGAAACTATTTAAAATAGATTTTTTTTTTCAATTCATTTTTATTATTTTTTTATTATGCATGGTTTATTATGTGTTTAATGGACAATGAATAAATAAAATGGGGAAAAGGTGCAGTTTTCAGGTTTGACTGCTTAATAGCTACAAATTAAAATAGTACAAATTAAAAGAATGCCGATGTGCAAGCAAAGCAGATGAGGGAAACATTTCTAGTAGAACAAAAACAGATGTAAACAAAACTGAGCAACATTTAACAGACAAAAGAATCGTGTCAAAAACGACAAGTGACATGCAGAAAGTCAGACAAAACAGCTCAACAGAAAATCACCAAAAACAAATGAAAAAAGGCAAAGAATGAGAGAAGCTAAAAATAACAACAACAAAATCAGAGCCATTGTTTATAACCACTGACCATTATTTCCATAATCAGTGCTATATCTGAGATCAGTGGCAGATTTGAAAGTACTGGCTAGGGAATTTGATGGGGCTCCTGTAACTTGGTGTGTCTAATGGAGAGTAGGTGGAATGAGAAGGACACTTCTTCATTGGGAGGGTAAATGGTACAACCATTCTACCCCTGGACTGAGTTGCCTTGCTGGATGGAATCTTGTCCTCTGGGGAAATGTGTGTAGAGCACAAGGGCACAGCTGGTTCGCAGGGCTCAGTGGACGTTGTCCTTATAGCTGGCAGGTGCAGGTAGATCTGCACGGTCACTAGGTGAAGTGATGGGATTGGGGAAATGGCAGAGAAGTTGGATGGAGTATAAAAATAAATATTTTTAATTCTATATTCTCTGACGTGACCACATTCAACACAATAGGAATTCTACAGGAATTCTACTGGCTCACAAACCAGTGTGGGGAAAGGGGCATTGGGAAACTAGGTATTTAATTTGAGAATCATTTTTCTTGTGAAGGGTAATGTAGGGCAAACAGACACTAACATGGTGACTCATTCACAGACGTAGACAAAACTCTCACTGCATCTAAATCTGCTACACACATGACAAGAAGATTGCCCAAGAATATTCAGAGGCATTTCATATGGTAAAAAAAGGGAAGGCCTCTAAAAGATTGATAGAACAATTAGAGGTGAGTGGAGTGAAAGCAGCTCTACTCTTATTGCCAGAAAGCCTTTGAGTGAGCTGCTGGGTAACTGCGGGAGAATGTGGGCTCCTGTGGTGCATGTGAAAAATAGGCATTGAGGGCTGTGAGCAAACACACAGTGTGCCTCTAGCAGGTTAACAGGCAATCAACTACAGACTGACAACACTCTCAATGCATGTTAGGGAGAGTGCTCATTAGTCGATTGGGAAGGATTGCACTTTGGGGGTCTGTTACACACACATCCATCAGATCAACCCATGCCTTACACCAAACATGGATCTGGTACATTCTGTGCCATTCTAAGCTAGAACAGGCTGCAATGAGAAAGTCTACTGAGGAGCATGTATAATAAAAAAAAAAAGGACTGCCAAATTGCCCCACTGGATTAAAATCCAGCCAATGGCCTCATTTACTAGCGCACGGTTTCTTAATCCTCATTATAATGTAACCAAGCACTGCACTGTTTCCTGATTTTCTGGTTTCAACACACCTTTCTAAATATGAAACCTTTCAAAGGTTTAATTTCATATGATTAAGATGGGAAAAGACTAAACAGTGTAGTGTAAGGCTACTTCTTTAGAATCATTGGGAAGCTCACTCCAGTATCTTTATTGTACATTCATGCACTATTAGAAAAAGGGTACTATACTGTACCTATCCTTGTAGATGGCACGGTGCCCTTAAGAGTATATATTTTGTGCCTTTAGTATGTATCTTTTACTTAGAAAGGTGCATACAGTATAGTGCACCTTTAAAGCTTTACAGTCATTATGGTCACAATTATGAATCTTAAATTATTTGAAACGTATATTACACTACATCCATATTTCCAGGTGAATGATACATATCAAAGGTACAAAAGACCATCTCAACATTGTTAAGATACAGTATCATACCCTTTTTTCTGAGCCTGTACTCAGAGCAGGAGTTCATAATGGATGTTTTCCAGCTTAAGGATGACACAGTGCCCACAGAGCCATTTGGGTATATAAGGGTTGATGATCAGGGCCTACCTTTGCAGTGTGTCACCCGTCGCATCCCTTAGTGAGTGTACACAGACAGAGACAGAGACTGTGTGAGAAGGCTTTTTAGAAAGGGAGAAAGAGAGAGATCCTGGCTCATGAGCTCCTAGACTGTTCTTAATTACTCTACAAGGCCCTTCGGGGAGGTATCTCTCTGGACATATGCTCTAGATAACAAATCGCTTATGTTAATGTGCTGTTTTGTTAATTCACTTAACATCTGGAGTGGTTGGTATGATAGCTTCAATTAATCAGGGATTAACCAGCATGGTCAAACATAAGATGCATGCCATTTGCAGTCCCAGGTCCTAGATAGTGTAGTTCAGTATTATGTAAAGTAGACTGGATTTAAAAGAGTGGTAAGTGTATAGATTAAATCCAATTATTGTGATGCTACATTTTATACTTTAGGTGCCTTATGTGGTTTTGTGTGCTGTCTTATAATCTAATGTAATGCAATAAAATAAACAGTAAACGATACACACTTATACTGTGAATGACACATGCTGTATGTGTATTAGTTACATTACTGCTTGTAAAAAGCAGGTAACCACTGACTTTCTTGAAGTATATTAAAGTAAAGTGACTTAAAGTAAATTAATCCGCAAAGAACAAAAAAAATGTCAACAAAAGCATGGCAGCAAAACAAACAGAAAGCATACTGTAGTTAAATGATGGGTGAAATGGGTTACTTATGATAGATGTGGTTGTTAGCTGATTGGATGAAATGCGTCATCCCCCAACACACACAGAACCAAACTGTCACTGAGGTTTTTATGAGCTGAGACCAGAGGAGGCAAGCCCATGCATTTAAAAATATATTTCCTTTAGACTTGTTTTCCTTGTCTTAAAATGGGAGATGGATATACTGTAACGAAATACATTATTGGAAACGAACAAACATGATGTTTTCTTTTTCGTATTTTTTTAGTTCAGAGGTGTGCACTAAGATGATGGGCTCCCATATGGCTTACTTCCATGTGGTTGTAAGTGATTGGTCAGATATGAAGCTTGCGCAACAAACCTAGGTCATATTCAGTCATTCATCCTTAGTAACTGCCTGGTTAGGGTCATGGTGGTTTAAATTAAGCTACTAGTTTGTTTATATTTATGGAAATAGACCCAACTAAATCAGTTAGAAAGTAGAACTGTCAGAACCAGAATTTACAGACCATGCTGGCATTTCTACCACTTTGTTTTTCAGAGATTTCCAGTCTTTCTGGGGGCATAGTGATAGGATTCCTATGTAATAAAAATTCAAAATAAATAAATAAAAAAATAAATAAAAAACTCCAGTTTAAGGAAGCCCCACTTGGGGTTTAAATCAGAATAGATAGATAGATAGATAGATAGATAGATAGATAGATAGATAGATAGATAGATAGATAGATAGATAGATAGATAGATAGATAGATAGATAGATAGATAGATAGATAGATATTGACACTTTAAACAGATGCAGATTCAGTAGTGCCACTGCATTGCCCCCCTATAAGAGATAATTCAGTGCAGGTAAGCACCCATTTTTAATCACTTTTTCTAATTAGACAAGAAGGTCCAAAGTCATAAATTTAACCCCTCATGTACCATGTATTACTTGCCACATCCAGTAGTAGTCAAACAGCTGTATGGAGTTGTTCATGCAACTATGACTTCTCCAGTCTTGGCTCATAACTTTAAAACTTTACATGATAGTGAACAACACTGCAGCCTGTGACACTTACCAGCACTGAACACAGGCTCCCTCTGTTTGCTGCAGGGTGTGAGAGAGAACAAAGCATATAATCCAAATAAAGTGCATGTATCATGTCGTTCCACAACCATAAGACTTTCCTTCATCTTCAGAACACAATTGAAGACATTTTAATGAAACATGAGAGATTTCTGTCCCTGTACAGTCCAAGTAACCAAAACTTAAATTTTTTTGAAGTGATATGAATGCTTTGTGTGTGCTACAAACAGGACAAATTATTATAATTAATGAATGAATTAATTATTCACAAAATATCTTCACTTTTGCTTCACTCCGGCGCACGTTCACAAGAGAACCGCAACACACGTGTGTTGGGTTGACGCAAAGCGGCAAAAAAAAAGTCAGGTCCTCCTCTATGTCAAAATCTGCAGATGTCTTTGTTACAAAGATTGTTCTATGTGACTCAGTTTGTCTAGAGTCCCTCTTCCTCTGCTGTAAATAGTGCATCATTTCCGGGTCCTGCTTTATTGTGACAGCGGACATTTTTCTCTCTCATTTTTTTGTCCGCTCTCGCATCAACACAACTTGGCACAGAAATCTCCCAGGTTTCATTAAAATGTCTTCATTTGTGTTCTGAAGATGAATGATAGTCTTATGGGTTTGGAACGACATGAGGGTGAGTAACTGATGACAGAATTTTCATTTTGGGGTGAACTATTCCTTTAATATATTCAGAACTGGGGGCTTTACTATGTTTTTATTTTCAGAAGTTATGCTGCTTTTCAAAGTAACAGGCTTAGTGAATGTACACCTATTCTACTATGGACCAGTAATGAAAAAATGTCTACTGTGTTTAGTTAAGGGTCAGTGGGTGCTGTACCTCTCACTGGCTTTCTTGCCGCTTGAGTTGTTTCCAATTGAGGCGGTGCGACTCCGGTTGCTCTTGGCTTCACATCCACCCTCTTTCCTACTGCTAGGACCCACATGCTCTGACGAACTTGTTCTTTTCACAGTGCTGAGAAAATATAAAGTATTTAAAATCATTAGTTCCATTTGAATCATCTATAGGCAATGGGATGTCAATAGGCAATGGGTGTAATGGGTAAGAGTAAAATCTCAAATTGAAAGATCTCACTGAGAGAACTCTGCCAATCTCTAATTACACACATGAACCAGGTTCAAATTAGAATGCATGCAACATGTTTTCTAACTGATACGGGATGAACAAATCATAAATTCATTAGCGAACACAACAAACAAGTCAAAGCTCCAACAAGCTGTTACCACCCAGAGGTGGATTTTTTCCTAACAGTATGTCTCAAATTATTGTATTTCTCTTATAGAATGGTGATTCACTAATGCTTACAATTTTAAATTCCTAGATTCTGTTTAGTAACTTAAAAAGCCACTGAAAAGCCTTGAAACATTCAGCATTATTTGACTTGTTGATGTAATCTCCATTGAAACTGGAAGTCAAGGCAGGACATATAGAGTGGCTCCTCCCCTTTTTAAATAGCCAGTAATGTTTAGCTTACCTCACAGCCCAGGTTAAGCTGTACTTGACAGTTAGTACCATGGATTTGTATGTTGGGGCAGAACACTTCAGATTCTAGGGAGCATTTGATTGGACAGAAAATCTGATTAGAAGCTGAAGTGCAGAATGATATCATTAAAATTGCTTATCCGTATTGGTGGTAGAGACTGTAAATTTATAAGGCAAATGTCTTCTAAATGTCTTCTAAGGCTAACATATTCATACTAAAATCCGCAATACTTCAATTCTGATTTCATGGGGACTTTCATGGGCAAATCTGTCAAATAAGGGTGTCTTCCAAATGCCATAAATCGAACAATTATCGCAATGAAAAAATGACACAAAAAACATATTTTGTAGTTCTTAAAAGCACAGTGCTGTTCTGAGAAATTATTTTTAACATATCAGGCTGTATTTTAGTCAGGAACTGGCCATATGCATGAGCATAAACATTTTCTCAAAGAAGAGGAAATCGTACTGGGGAGATAAAGCAGAACACATCCCACACTGATAGTCGATTATACCAAAAAGCCAGTCTTCACAATTACTGAAAACAAACACAAGACTCATGCTGGATCTAGCTGGACAGGCCAGCATATTTTATTTGCTTTCCCATGACATGCTCGTCACCAGGTTTGTAATGGCTTCGGGTGGGCAGAGAGGTCTGGCCAGAGAATGGCTGCCCTTTCAAAACACCCAAACAAAGAAAACAGCTTTATCAGCAGCTTATTGGTTGCCAAGCCTAATCCAGGCTGCATATGCAAAGCTCTTTCAGATCAGTCAATGGCTGGTGATGTTATCCTCTGTGAAGGGAGCTGCTGGATGCTTAAGCTTGAAGAGGTGCTTTTGTTAAGAATGAAACTTTAGGCACTGAATTGGAGCACATACAGTTAATCAAGAGACTACACAGCTTTCAGTCATCAAAGAAATTCTGGGATTAAGTGGGAGATTTAAGAGAGTCTGATGATGATGATGGAAACTATGGATCTTTGTGATGAGGCCAAAGAATGTCACCAGATCCATGTGAGAAAGATTTTTGTAGAGGTAAACTCAATTTGTACATATGAAAGCTGGATCCAAATACCCAAAGCATAAAATTAAGTAGTGTATAGCACTCATGGAAAGGAAATGACAGAGAACACATATTCTCACCTGTAGGACGGTCTGAGTGGAAACTTGAATGGGCTGGACAGACTGGACACACTGTACACAAAGCATGCAACATAGGAACAGAAAAGAAAATCTAAGAGTAAGATATACAGGGGTAAGACAGGTGGCTTGAAGATGTTTGAAAGAAATGAGTGAGGGAGATGAAGTATAAGGAAAGTCAATAGTTCTATTAGGTAAGGATTATAGTACCCGGCTCATAATGTATCGTGTTGCCTTCTTGAGCATCAGTGAATGTTTGCACCTTTTGTAATAGTTTTGTACGAGGCCCTCAGTTGTCCTCAGTGTGAAAAGATAGATCTCTACATCATAGAGCTGCTGTTGGAAAGGGGTCAAATATGCAGAAGATACTGGAAAAGCAAAGAATGTGCAGTACCTGGAGGATTTTTCTGAAGATCAGTGGGCAGTTTAACTGCTCAGGACAAACCAGGGACTCATGAACAACTATCGCAAAGCATAAAAGCAGTCACCGATCATCCAGGTAACGACACACAGTGTTAAGAATTGAGCGTGTGTAAACTTTTGAACACTTACATGTGTGTAAATTAAGTTATCATTGTGTCTTGTGGACTAGATGTAAACATCTGTTATGTGAAACAACTGAATCAGGGCAGAATTTTTATGATCCCTCTTATTTTATTTATTTATTTATTTAATTAAATTATTATCATTTTGCAGATTCTGCAAGGGGTAAACTTGTGAGCTCAACTGTATACAACATAGATAACATTCACATGCAGGTCTTTTTTCACATTTATGAAAAATGTAGTTTATTTTTTATATATTTTATATATATATTGTGTGTGTGTGCATATATATATATATATATATATATATATATATATATATATATATATATATATATATATATATATATATATATATATATATATATATACACACACACACACAAACATATTATATATAAATATATGTAAGTATGCACATTCATTCATTCATTCTTACACTCAACTTCTCTATAGACCTTGGCCCTTTACACAGTCATACAACTATCCTTAAATTATAATTGAGCTCCAATCCAGACAATATCTGAAATGCATATTTATTGTGTGTGTGTGTGTGTGTGTGTGTGTGTGTGTGTGTGTGTGTGTGTGTGTGTGTGACAGGAAGAAGATGGATCACCTTTACTCATTGTTATTCTTCACAGTTATTCTTTCACACAGAGCATCAGTGTGCACTGAGACTGACATCACCACAATGGCTGTAGCGGCTGTTACCCTGCTCCTCATGAGAAATATCAGGTTTCATCACTGTGGACGTGTTTGTCAGTCAGAGATTATATTATCAGGTTCCTGTGACATGTTGGCATTTCTGATATGGGTACAATGTGTATGGGAGATGCAGAGATAGTGAGAACTAGTCCCTTGATGATCTGACTTTGAAGTGCACTCAATCTCTGATAACAGAGGTTTTACAGGGGAATTCCACTGATTTTTCAAAACTTCCACATAATTTGACAATTACGCAGAAGGTTTTTACATTAAAATGGTTCTTTCTGGGAAATTTACCTTTTGGTTTCTTTGCACTATGTTATATGAGCCAGGTCTATAAGGCAAAGATAGCAGTTTTGGTTGTTACCAAACTACTGCTAAAGCTAGAGTCTCTGTGGGTAATGAGTGCATAAGGCTCCACTTTGGGGTAAAATATAAATACAGTACAACATATAAACTGAAAATTAAAGATATTATTACTGCTTCCACTATGTGTGTTGACTGGCTCCTGCTATAGACTACTGTAATGCCACAAAAATCTATCAGAGGTTGTTCTAGTACTAGATCGTACAAATATTTGTTGTAAAACCCTATTAGAAAACTTATCAACACAGAACTTACTGTCTCTAATGCATTAAACAATGTTTTTAAAACCAGTACATATATCCTTCTATGAAGTTGTTTCTATGTACATACTGTAGGTACAGTATATAAAAAATAAAAAAAAACCCAAAACCTTTTTTATTATATTATTATAAAAATATTTGTGGACAAAAAAAAAAAAAAAAAAAAAAAAAAAAAAAAAAAAAAAAAATATATAACTGGTAATAATATGAAAAAAAAAACCCAACAAAAAAAAAAAAAACAAACACACAAAAAAAAAAAAAAAAAAAAAAAAAAATAAAAAAAAAAAAAAAAAAAATATAAATCAAATTTTTTTTTTTCTCCCTTCCTCCCCCCCCCCCCCCCCCCCCCCGCACTCTTGGGCATGGAGTTCACCAGAGCTTCACAGGTTGCGACTGGAGTCCTCTTCCATTCCTCCATGATGACATCACGGAGCTGGTGGATGTTAGAGACCTTGTGCTCCTCCACCTTCCATTTGAGGATGCCCCACATATGCTCAATAGGGTTTAGGTCTGGAGACATGCTTGGCCAGTCTATCACCCTCAGCTTCTATAGCAAAGCAGTGGTCGTCTTGGAGGTGTGTTTGGGGTCGTTATCATGCTAGAATACTGCATACTGATCATGCTCTGCTCCAGTATGTCGCATTACATGTTGGCATTCATGGTTCCCTCAATGAACTGTAGCTCCCCAGTTCCGGCAGCACTCATTCAGCCCCAGACCATGACACTCCCACCCCCATGCTTGATTGTAGGCAAGACACACTGGTCTTTGTACTCCTCACCTGGTTGCCACCAAACATGCTTGACACCATCTGAACCAAAGTTTATCTTGGTCTCATAATCCATGTCCTTAGTCTGTTTGTCTTCAAACAGTTTGCGGGCTTTCTTATGCATCACCTTTAGAAGAGGCTTCCTTCTGGGACAACATCCATGCAGACCAATTTGATGCAGTGTGTGACGTATGGTCTGAGCACTGACAGGCTGACCCCCCACCCCTTCAACCTCTGCAGCAATGCTGGCAGCACTCATATGTCTATTCATTGAGCGAACCATGAATGCCAACATGTACTGTGACATACTGAAGCAGAGCATGATCAATATGCTGTATTCCAGCATGATAACAACCCCAAACACATCTCCAAGACGACCCTTGCTTTGCTAAAGAAGATGAGGGTGAAGGTGATGGACTGGCCAAGCATGTCTCCAGACCTAGACCCCATTGAGCATCTGTGGGGCATCCTCAAATAGAAGGTGGAGGAGCACAAGGTCTCTATCCAGCCAGCTCAGTGATGGAGTAGTGGAACAGGACTCCAGTGGCAAACTGTGAAGCTCTGGTGAACACTATAACCACGAGGGTAAAGGCAGTGGTGGAAAATAATGCTGCCGTGTAAAATATTGACACTTTGGGCCCAATTTGGACATTTTCACTTAGAGGTGTACTCACCTAAAGGAGTAAGCAGTAGAACATGGATGGATGGATGGTGTACTCACTTTTGTTGCCGGCAGTTTAGACATTAATGGCTGTTTGTTTAGTTATTTTGAGGGGACAGCAAATTTACACTGTTACACAAGCAATTAGTGAATTACACAATTCACTCACTACATTACATTGTAGCAAAGTGTCATTTCTTCAGTGTTGTCACATGAAAAGGTATAATCAAATATTTAAAAAACTGTGAGGGGTGTACTCACTTTTGTGAGATACTGTATATGTCATTCATTCATTCCCTTACAGAACAGTCACATAAACTTCATGTTAAATTTACACGTGTGGCTTCACATTTTATGCACTTTTTCATATGTAATGCTTGTGATGTTTTCATGTAAATTTTTCGACACAATTACACATGATGAGATACTTTTTGCATGTTAATTTTTAAGTTTCCTCTTTTTTAAGTGCCTTGCCCAAGTTTACACAGAATGGTGAGAAAAACAAGAAACATTGAGTGAGTGACAGTTCTGTGGGTGGAAATGCCTCGCTCATAAGAGTGGTCCGAGGAAAATGGCCAAATTGGTTTCAGCTGCCAAGAAGGATATAGTAGCTCAAAACAATCACTTTTTACAACCACAGTAAGCAGAAAAGCATCTCAGTATGCACAAAACATCAAACCTAAGAGGTGGATGGACTGCACAGCAGAAGACAACAATGGGCGTCACTCCTGTCAGTCAAGAGCAGGAATCTGAGGCTATCATGGGCACAGACTCACCCAAACTGGACAGTTGAAGATTAAATAAAATTAATCACCTGTTTATTTTCCAGTCTGCAACTGTCCATAGTCTGTGCCCATGATAGCCTGAGATTCTTATTCCAGATATCACACGTTGTCTTTATTCTGATGTCTGACATAAACATCAACTGAAGCTCTTGACGTGTATCTGCATGATTTTTATTTATTTTTACAGTGGACTGCTGCCACATGATTGGTTACTTAGATAACTGCATGAATGTGCAGGTGTATAGGTGTTCCTAATAAAGTGGACAGTGCATTTATAATTCACACAATGTTACATGAGTTTACTTGATATCATATAGTGTGTTCAGTTTCAGGTGAAATGCACATGTTTACACATGTACACATGTTTTTCAAGAGATCGCATCTTAATCGCATAATCAAATGTAAAAATAAAAAAAAAAGTGCTTTATACTGGTCAGGGTTGTGGTGTATCCATCAACATTGGGCATGAACTGGCAAAACATCATACATGGAATGCTGGTCCATTATGTTTACATAGGTATATTTAGCAAATATTTGACAAAATCTCCCTGGGAGCAAGCTGTGAGGCACTATTTTTTGTTACTGCAGTATGTACATTGACATGACCGCTGATTGAAGAAAGGTTGTAGGGTTGTAGGGATTGAGCAAGTTAGTAAGTTCCTCCCACAATGTTTCACAAAATCTTTTCTTTCCCATTACAATGTTGAAAGAGATCTGAATACCGAGTCCGTCGTTTGTTATCTATATTTCCAAGATTGCTGTCCTAACCCAAAGATCTCAGTTAGCTACAAATCGTGTTATAGCTCCTGAAACCCTAAATATTGTCTCTGGCGTCCAACCTACTAACATTTTGTTTCCCTGATACATTTTTACTAATTATAGTTTGAGCAAGGTTTATGAGCCATAAGAAAAAGAGAGGTAGCTATTTTAAAAAATAAAATAAAAAAGCCTGAAATCCTTCATTCTCGGTCTAAATGAAGGTCATAGTCTCTCACCTTTTGGTCGCTGGTGTGTTGTTGTCTTTCTTGGAGCCTGAGGGCGAGAGTAGAGTGGCGATTTTCTTTGGTAGGACATTGCCATTGTGGACTGTGGGCTTCAGTGGCAGTGCTGCAATCATTGGCCTGGCTGTGAAACAGAAGGACATAAAGTAGGATGTTAGATTTTCGGACAGCCACCAAAGCAGAGATGAAAAAAGCTGTCTAGTAATTAATATTAAAATGTATAATAAATGAACATATGACCTCCACAGTGGCATTACAGCTTAATCTATGCACGTTGAATACAAATGGGACATAAATAAGGGCAACGTATTCCTCAGAACTATGGGTCCGGTTAATTATTATGAGGATTTATTTATTTATAATTTATTATAAACCATGCCATGTGTTTAGTTCAGATGTCCTGGATTGAATACTGTATACCTTTGTTCCAGTTTAGTTTCATTAGAATACACCTACAGTGTAGCTGCTGACAGCAGCGCTCGAGAGAGAGGAATATTTATTTATATTACTCTATGAACCAGCCCTATTAAAAATTCATCTCTGCAGATTTGCAGAAGCTTTTTCAAGTTTCTCGCTTGGCTGCTGAGCGTATAAACAGCACATTTGGGAGAAACACTACAGAAAGAGATGAAAGAGATACCAAGAGAAAGAGACAGGCAGGAAAATAGAAAGTGAAGAATCAGAAAGGCCTCAGAGAAATCTGTCAAACTGAAGGTATGCAGACATGACTGACTTCATGAACACTTCGAACAGGCTCAAAGGGACCAGAAGAAATGTGGGTGCTTCAATCAGCAATGACTAAAACAGAAATGTGTCTGTCAGTACATGATGGGGTTTTTGCTCAGACTGAAAGTTGGCAGTGCCAGATCTTAGAGTATGTCTAGTTAAAAAGTGTCTGACATCAAAAGTATGCCGGTTTGATTTAGATCACAAGATACCCCAATTAACTTCTACCCCTCTACTGTGGAGAAGGCGAGTGGTATTAGTAATACAAGGTCAGCATATCATTAGCGAGCCAAGCTGCTGCATGATGACAAATTGCTTTCTAGATTTTATATCTGGGATCCTACATTATACATGCTCAGCATTATTGCACACAACAAATGATAAGGGTATATCAATAATATTTCTCAAAGTTTTTAAATGACTTTCAGCCACCAATGCTCCATTTTCAGTGGACATGCACACTGCTGTTCTCTGCAGTGTTTAGTTCCACTGATGTGAAAGCCGTGTGTTCTGTTTAATAAATAACACAACCTGCCTACATGCTTGATTTGGCACCACTGCTCCCTGCAGTGGGAGATTTACTCATCCCTGATTCATTTCAAAGTGAAAGAGGAGAGTGAACGCTAAAAGTAGCCGTGTTGAAGGGCTTTGGGCTACTGTTTAGAAAATTGGATTTTGATTAAAATAAAATTCTTCTGCCAATATATATATATATATATATATATATATATATATATATATATATATATATATATATATATATATATATATATAACAAAATTCTGACACACTGCGTGTTTTAAACCTGAATGCATGATGCAGTCATGCTTCTGTGTGAGAGTTTATGTAACAGTGTGGGTGTGTTACCTTTGGTTGGTCCCTTCCTGCTCAGAAAGGCCTGTTGTTCCTCTGAGATGTTGAGTCTTCTCACCACATCAGCTAGAGCTGATTTAAGCAGCTGAATCTCATCCTCCTGCATCTGAACACGTTGCTCCAAAGATGCAAGTCGGTCCGACACCTCCATGCTGCTTGTCACTGAGGCACTGTCATCTACAACACACACACACATACACACACGCACGCAAATCAACAAATACAGTAATAAACCATTTATAAGCAAGTAATATGTAGTTTATTAATTAAAGATGAACGACTAATAAATGATCACTTAAAGAAGAATTATTGTATAAAGTAAAAAATATATTTTGATATGTTTTATATGGTAATATCGATATATTTGATATATTTTCAAATTGTATTAATATTAATGTATCAGTAATGTAGTAGTACTTAATAAAACTTGCATTAAAATAGAAGTTTCCTTCTTTACTTTTATTTTTAATCTATTATCTTGAACTTATTAGACCAGCAGACCTCAACACTAGTCCTAGAGCCCAACTGATACCGTTACAGTTTATATGATATCACTGTTTCTAGATGATACCGTTTCTAGCTTTTTCTGTTCCCAACACTTCTCAATATGTAATGATATTAATAATTGAGGACCCCTTTTAAATATTTGCTTTCAAATTTCTTAATGTATGCATTTATTGAGGTTTATTAATATGTTACAAAGATTTAGAAGAAATCCTTAA